>JAHSPW020000001.1:43359079-44559079 GCA_019985065.2 Arctostaphylos glauca
ATATGTTAATAATACTGTATAATGTATAAAAGATAGAAGTGAGAGAGTTGGAAACTTGGATATATAGACAACTGAAGCATAATGGCCTATTGGGCAGTATCCCAAAAGGAGAAGAACGTCCTCCTGATTTAGGATGCTATTTCTTATATGGAAACCTGGCTTTAAAATGCACATATGCTGATCAGTGTCCCAGCTAACACGTGAAACACTCTGCCTAGGGAGTACGGTCGCAAGAATAAAACTCAAAGGAATTGCTGGTGCCTGCACAAGCGGTTTGTATGAACAGTCGAAAGCCAGAGAACTTTGGTGATTTTTAGAGAAACATTTCAAGAAAACTAGGGTTGTATGAAGTTCAATAAAGCATTTCTAAACAAAAGGGCATCTTGTTATGTGCTCTGGATATCTCATAATTTATAAGGAAACCTTATATGCAACTGTCAATACCACCACACCCCTTTGTATAGGCGGTTTTGGGGTAAGATATTCAGGCAAAAAGGAATTGTTTTTCTTCGTTTTAGTGGTCTAAAGCTGTGTCTGACCTATTACAGTCTCGATGTTGGGTTTTTTTGCTAGTATTTTAGTCTCCATATTTGGTTTTTATTTTGGAGATCTTTTGTCCTGTTTTCCTAAAACTAATTTTTGTGGCTCTTGGCCAAAATTGGAGGACAACTGAAGTTTGATGCCCTCTGTCTACAGGGAATTTATCAGCGAGAAGGGACAGGATAATTGAGTTTTTGGGTTAGTTTCCTCGTGCTTTTAGACCGAGTGCGAGTAACTCCTGTAAATAATTCTCGGAACAATGAAGATTAACAGAGAGCAAAATGATTTCTGCAATATAAAACTCCTAGGAAACTATGATTTCAATAGTAACTTGAAGCAAAACAAAAGTATTGCTTAACACGCTAAAATGTCTTAAATGAGGCGCAGGCAACAAAACCACACCACATTATCTAAGGTTCCAGATGAGGCTTCATCCCAGTATGATTATGGGACTTCAACAAAAATACAATTATGTGTAGCGTCATCACCATGATGTTCGTTATGTAATTTAAGCTTGTCTTTTTGGTCGAGCATACATGTTTGGTAGAATGACGATGGTTTAAATTCTGTTAATAGTGACAGGATAGAACTATCTTTATGATATCTTAACGCTATGGTAAAATCCTGGTTGCCTTTTTATCTGAAACATGACCCTGTGTGCTAACACCAGGAACTGGAGAAGATGTTCTCAGTATCGTGTACCCCTTAGTCTACTTCCTTAGTCACTCTCAGAAAGTAAAGGAAATCTTCTCACTTGTGAAAAAAAGTGCATCTCATATACATGGAAAATCCCAATCACTAATTTTCCTTTGTAAGAGGGGGATCCAAATGAGAAAGTGCATCTCATATAGCTGCAATATTTTGATGTCCATGAAAAATTCAAGGTTCAGGCGCACCCTTGCTTTCCTTCTATGCAAATTTATTCTGTTATAAGGGATGCGAAGCCCTTACTTATATCTAGCATTCTCAATCTTGCCTAATAGATATCCCTCATGAGTGATATTAGTTTGATTCTCCTGTCTTAGTTCCCACCATTCTCTCTTGTACTCTTATGTTGTATTTCTGAGGACATGGTTTTGAACATAATAGTTTTCCTTCTACCTCTTCTTGTCATTCATGATTTGATTTTTCATGGCAATGTGATTTTGGCACCAAGAAGTAGATCGAGAGTGAAACTGCTTTTGATATTTTGTGTGTTCGTTTTGAGTGTTTCTGAAACAATTTTTGGGAAAAAAACTCTGAGATGTTGTTGGGTACAAGTGTTTCAGAAACTTGTTTGAGAAAAAAGTGTTTCAGAAACACTTCTTTTATAGAGAGATGAAGTTGTTTGGGAAAAAAGTAAAAATGTTTGAGAAATTTGTTCCAAAAACTTGTTTGGGAAAAAATTTCCCAAACCCTTAAACGAACACACTTACTAGTCTCTTTCCATACGTTTCAGTGTGCTGACTAGACTATTGACAACCTCCTGTTACATACTGGGTTAGAGAAATAGCTGGTTAATGGAAGGGCTGGAGCTTTTATAGATTATTGAACAATGATCATATTTGGGGGTGTTTTGTATTAACAATAATATTCCTGGTTTGTAGAGGCTTTACCAGGAAGAAGGGTCTTCACCAATATTCCGAAAAACTTGCTGGGGACTTCACAATATGCCACAGTCCTTTCATTTTGAGGGGAAACAGAAGTACTTTCGACCAGAGTTCACTTTGGTGAGATGTTTGAACTTAAATATTTTTTTTGTAGGTGATAGTGAATCAAGACTTATCCGGTGTTATGCGTGTGAACCACAGTTTGTAGTACTATCGACAGAATGTTTACAAATAACGGGATTTTCCACTATGGAGTTTGATCTCTGGTTGCTGCTTTCAGTTTCTGTTCCAATATCTGGAATTGGACCAATAAACCAAGAAACCCGTTACCAAAAAGTGGACGTTTCTTTGGGATAAGTGTGTCCCCTTCAGCTTTGTGAGAAGAGAATCTTAGTAAAGCAGGTGAGATATGGTTGCTGCTTTCGGTCTCTGTTTCCATATCTGGAATTGGACCAATAAGCCAAGAAACCCATTACCAAAAAGTGTACGTAACTTTGGGATAAGTGTTTAAGTGTGTCCCCTTCAGCTTTGTGAGGAGAGAATCTTAGTAAAGCAGGTGAGATATGGATGTTTGTTCGTTGAAAATTTGCACTTCACCTTCTCTGTGTGCCATGAAAAAGCATTGTCTGATTTATCAGATCTATAAATAGCAATTCAATTAATCAGAGCTTTTGCATACATTTCACAATGTGTAAAAATAGTTCACCATTTTCTTTGCACGATCTCAAACTGGTCCCCAATTCCTAATTTGTGGTCGTTAAATTATTTGTCTTTGGAATCACGATGGTACTGTTCTGATTGTTATTTTATTGTCCCGTTGCACTGTGGGTGCGTCATTCTTGAGCCTCTTGATACATTCCTTTCATCTACAAAGAATGTTATGAAAAACATGACAAGTTTTCACTATGCGTACACTATGTCAAGAATATGTGTTGTGTTGTTTTGGTTTTTTCGCGCTGGGCTACGTACAAATGTTGAGTCCCTGCTTTTTGCACCTTTTGACAACTTGATTTCTTTCTGATATCGTTTTCTCTTCTCAGGTATGTTTGTACTTTTTGGGCATTTCGTGTTCATACTACAAATATCGTGAAACTTTAGAAGCCTAATTCTTCGTCCGGTTTTGATTTACAGGCAAAAAATCATGCTATCTCAGGCTGCAAAATGTACGTTAGACCTTTATGTGACGAATTTACGAAGAAATCCCAATGGAAGGTTTGATTAATTTCTTTTATTTGCAAGTAAGCTATTAGTTCCACGTCCAAGCGCAGTAGTAGATATTTTTTTTTTTGTGGCCATTCTTTCATTTGCTTTCTCTCTTACCCTTCCATGCAAATAGATTGGATGTTAGCCTCTAAATTATTTTTCCATCGGACCTTCATCTGTTTGAAGCAAGACACCCAATCCCAAGCTGAATGAAAAAACGTGCAAGACAGAGAGTTCAAGGACTTGTTTAACCTGTTTCGATCTTCCTAACAGTTGAGGTCCTGAGAACGGTTGTTTTTGGCAACTACGCGTTACCCCCTTTCATCGGCCGGGAAGGAGACTTGAGACCTAAAAGCATGAAATAGGCCACAGATTCTCATAGCTGAAAACTTTTAGACACCTTCCGGACTTGTCAACGGATTATGAAGGACCATTTGGTAGTGTTTTTGAGGGTAAAGGTGAGGAATCTATATGCAGAGTTGACATGCCTAGGATTACGTTGGAACTCAGTTTTTGTAGTGGTATTATCCACTCTTGAGGAATATCATGTTCTTTGCTTCCTTCAATATAAACCCTCATATATTTTAGTCCCTGTGGTAATTTAATATGGAAATATTGTCAGTGGGTAGGTAGTAATTTTCACTTTTCCTCCCACTATTTTTGTGGTGAGGCAGATACCTATGACTCAAATGCGTATCGCAGTTTGGGATCTTATCACATATGTCAAAGTAAAGTCTTGATCGTTCTTTCTTGAATTTACGGTATAATTTGTACCCAATCTTAATTATTCGAATAAAGAAGTGGACTTCGGATCAAAGAAAAGGAAAAAGATGCCAGCTCATATATATATATATATATGTATGTATGTATGTATGTATATTATATAGGGAAAAGCTCCATGGATTAATACTTTTTTAGATCTATATTAGACAAACATTTAAATTCTTCGTCCTTGATTAAATTTTACTGATTTAAACCGTTCAATATATTTAAAACATGTTTTTAAGGGTACCCGCGAGAAATCAGTTCAAAATATTACCGGAAAAAGGTTCATCTAAGATAAAATAGTTTTTGTTAGCATTTTTAATCACTGCTTGGATCAAGTCATTTCTGGTAATATTTTGAGTTGATTTCTCGCGGGTACCCTTAAAAATATGTTTCAAACACATTGAACGGTTCAAATCATTAAAATTTAATTAGGAATGAAGAGTTTAGATGTTAATCTAATATTAGTCTAAAAAAATATTAGTCCATGGAGCCAGCCCCATATATATATATATATATATATATATATATATATAATATTTACTACGATTATAATATGCTCTGCAGTGCTGGAAATTTGACGGCAGACACATTGTAATTGCTCCTTTAAATATGAGTAATGTTATATACATAGATTTCAAGGACACATCCGGAAACAGGGCCTCACATGTATCTAACAGTTTCGGACACATCTGTTTCCGAATGTGTATGTAAGATCTGTGCACTAAAACTTTTCCTTTAAATATAGGAACTGTTTGGATGAAATGGAAAATAGAACTAGGGGGTGCTGTCCTCAAAAGCTGTTCTATTTGTCCTAAAAAACACAGCAATATGTGCTGTGCTATGAAATGACCTAGTTTTGTGTCCACACCAAACTCTTTTTTGTGTGTTCTGTTCATGTAACCTGTTAACAAAATTTTAATTTAAAATTTTAAGTTTGTGGTTAATTTCACAATATTCATTTAAGTCAACAATAAATTTTTTAAATTTAAAAAAAATAAAATTCAAAGAGCATTACAGAAAATAGTTCAAATGAACAGTGTTAGTTATTTTTTTAATGCCACATTAACAAAATAGACATGTTTTTATAGTTTTCTTTTTACTTTTGTTACCGCCGCATTAAAAAAAATGATCGGTATCACTCATTTGAATCTCTTTTGGTCGTGTTTTTTGAATTTTATTTTTAAAAAAATTTAAAAAATTCACCGACTTAAACGAATATTTTGAAATTAACCGTGAACTCAAAATTTTAAATTAACAGGTTACGTGCACAAAACACACAATAGAGAGTTTGGTCGTAGGCACAAAACTGTGCCGTTTCATGGCACAACACATATGCTGTGCTTTTGAGCACAACACCTCCCCCCATTCTATTATTTTTGAAGAGTTGACCTATATTGATATGATATTTATAGAAAGAAATACAAAAGTAGATGATTTGGATGTGGTATTAAAAAGAGAGATAAAATATTACTTGATTTAAATGGAGAATAAAATTGGCGGATAAAGGTTGTTTTGTAGTTGAAATAAGAAAGAAGAATATTATTCTTAGCTAATATCCGGGAATAAATTTTGAACATGGGGGATGGTGCCAAAAAATAATACCCTTCTATCTCTCTAAGGGAAATTATTCTTGAAGGGGTAAAAAGTTATCTCCGATATTTTTGTCCTCTCAAATCATACTAAATGTGTCACATCAATCTTTATATCTCTTCTAAAAATTATCCTATTTCCTTATACTTCATCCAAACAGACCCTCAGAGAGAGATGACAAATATAGCAAGAGGAAGATATGATAAAAATATGGTTTATTATAGAGAGTAATGAATAAATATAAATAATTTATTCGAGATGATAGACAAGATAGTCATATTTAGAGTAATAGTATTAGACAGTTCCATTGACTCTTAACAAACATGGCGAAGACTCTGGATTAAAAGATACACTAATACTAGAGCTTAGATGTGATGCCCACTAGAGGAGGAATCTCAGGAAAAAGTTGGAGGTGACCTCCAAAGAAGAGGAAAAGAAACATAATGTAAGTTTTTCTCAAGGTCCTCTAAAACCTTTTTGAAGCTCCTAGATTCTCTCTACACGCGCGCGCACAAACACTCAACAAGCGCGCGCGCACACACACACACACACACACACACTGATCTCTTTCACAAAGCGAGTGTTTTTTAATCAACGATTAACTTAGTTGGTCACCGTTATACTCTCTCTTCTAAGAGATTAAGGAATTAAGTTTTATCACAAGCAAAGAATTGATTATTAATCTTTTCTATAAGAGTTTTTTTATTGTTAATTTATTTTTTCTAGGGATAAAGTTTTTTCTTAAATTATTTCATATTGAGTTTGATTTACTTGTTACGAATTTTTCAGATTGACATAGTGTTTTGTTATCGTACTTCTTGTAATATAATATTTTTATGACTCAATCTCGAGGGGCTGGCTTGATGGTCAAGGTCTGTGACTTAAAGGTATGCTTCTTTTTAGGTCGTAGATTCGAAATTTCTCAAATACTATCAACTCTTATAGGTTAGTTCATACAGTGCAAAGTCATGGCTTTAAATGGAATTTCCACAAGTAGATAGTGTGATTGGTTCCTGAGGACTAATCGACAATAGGTTGAAGCTTGAGAGTAATTCTAAAACTGACTAAATATCTTGACTATAAAAAAAGTTACAAAAAACTTGAGTGCTTTTTATCCATGCCATGTACTTATTCACACTTCTTCCATGAAATTATGTAGTAGTTAAGGTGCAATCCCCAAATCATGTTCAGTTTGCCTAATTGGTCCAGGCATCAACCACATCATGCCACATCAAATGACTTGCCCAGAGCTCGAGGGTGAGCTTTCTTTATTTAAGAGAGAATAGGGAGTGAATCAAAAGACGTCCGTCTCTATCTCCAGTTTGTTCTGTAGATTTCCTTCTCTTTCCTGAAAGGAAAAAGAGGAACCTCCTATGGAGGGGCATAGGCTTTGTATGGCCATTGCATGCTAAAGAAAGCCATATATAGTTAGAGGCACACTCCTGTGGACAAGAATAGGAAATGTTTCAAAATCCTATGAAAGCCTAAGGGCAGGGAAACTTTGGTTAACCTTTATCTTTAAGATTTGGTGAGTGCGAAATACTGATCCTTCCAAGCGAGTGGAGATTGAGCATTCCCTGCTTTGTCATCAAAGAAGGGCCCTGCTAAGTCCCTTAGTGAAGATGTAGGAAATCTGATTCGATGATAAAATTCCATAAATACCCTTTATCCAAACATTAGTTCAAGGAAACAAAAACATTAATTATATTAATAAAATGACAATTACAAAAATACTTAAAATTTCAAGCAAATTGAAAATCTAACCAAAATACTAAAAGTAAAAGTCACAAAAAATCAGAGTGTTGAAATCCATTCATTCGCTCTTGGAGGTAGGTGAAGAGGTCATCATTCGCATTAAACTCAATCACATTTCCGTCAAAGTTGCTGTTACAAGACACTGCCATCATTACTGCAAAAAAATATTTATCAAGAATTCGTCCCCGTGACAGATCGGATCCAAAGAGTTCACGAAAATCGAGATCTAAAAGAAGTTAGGTGACTTGTAAGTATATTTTTCTATTTTATTTTCCTTCTACTTTTGTGGTTAGATTTATTGAGTTCACTTATAAGGGTGGACCACAGACCATGTTCCCTAAACACTGATTTCACGCGGAGAAGTACAATTAGGGTCTCTAATGATTCGTGGATTGCGTAATGCTTTCCCAATTAGCGATAATCTTGGAACATTTTTAATATTATATTGTCATTATAATACTATGAAAGCATATATTCTTCTTTAACGACTAAATTATTCCCATTTCGGAAGTTGGGGATCTATGAATGATCATATATCTACGGTCAAAAAGATTCTACTTAGGCCCCGTTCAGTTATCAAAAAATGATAGAAAAAGATGGAAAAACTATTTTTTCTGTAGTTTTTTTTTTGTATTCAGTTATCAAGAAAGTAGTGGATTCTACATTTGAAATTTTTTCACTGGAATTTGCTTTCTTCCAAATCACGTCCGACCAGATTCACAGGATTATGCGTCGGCGAGAAAATCTTAAAATTTCTATTTAGATGGTGGTAATTATTAAATTAGTTTTTTGTTCTTATTTGAAATTTTTTATTTTGCATTAATTTTTTTGTGGGTTATTGGTTCATCTCAACAAATTTTCTAAAAATATACAAAATTATATTTAAAAATATTTTTTTTTAGAAAAGACCAAAAATAACCAAAATATAGTCTGTTTTAGATTATTTTATATTTCCAAGGTTCCTGATTGTTATATAAAATAAGGTTCCTGATTTGTTATATAAAATAAGGGAACTTAATTTATAGTCTCATTATTTACAATTATGTTTTCATTCCATTTGTTTTTAGAAAATATGTTTCAATCCTCAAATTCAAAAAAATTCAAAACTAACCTTCTCCATATTTTTCATGCATATACTTGCTTTATATATTCTCGAAAACCGTTTTCCTTTTCCTTCCGCAAAAGACGAAAATTTTGGCTTCCTCCCATTGAATTTTTTTTGCAGAAAATATTCTGAAAATCCTAAGAAGACATAATCAATTTTGTTGCTTTAGCAAACATAATTCTGCATCGAATGATTTCTAGAACATATAATCGGCTTTATCAGATGGACGGACGGATGAAATCAGCAACAAACACAAACTAGTCTGCATCAAATTGGAAAGATTTACATGATATTAAATCATCATGGTTCAAAAAATTCACTATCGATCTTTCAAATTTGCCATATACTATCAAAATTCACCATCATCGTATTTTTTACAATATAAATTTACCATTATTGTAATATATCATGTCTTAATATAAATAACATGGTAAATTTACATGACCTTAAATCATCATGTAAATTTACAGTATATGGTAAACTTGAAAGAGGAAGATGGTAAATTTCCATGTATATCACTAAAAAAAGGTAAAAAAGTAAATTTAACAACCAAAAGTAATGGTAATTTCGTCAAACTATATAAAATTAGGACTGAAATATTATAATATAACTCAAGATTTTTGATGGGATGGAAACTTATGCTCCATACAAAAATGGTACTCTAATTTAATTTGCCCAAGAAATAAATAGTTAAGGCAAGTATTGACAAAATTATAAATTACTTCCTCCATTCCTAGATGATAGTTGTTGAGTCTTGAACCGGTGACCTTTTCTTTCTGGGTTACTAGAGTTGAATTCCTCTTTATCTGAGCTGTAAAAAAAACAATAAGTTAGTACTGGCCGACTGAAGGTAACCAAATGACACTTTGATGTTTAAGTTAGCTCTAGGAAAGGAATTATCTAATTGAAATGTCGTTAGAGAGTTAGTAGTTGTTGTGCCTAGTTATGAGTGCCTTATTACTTAGGAAGTATGGATACCGATACGGGATACGGATACAATATGATACGGATATATCGATATGGCAAAATCTATAAAAATAGGATACGGATACGTTGGGGATACGGCTATAAAAATTAATTTTTTTTTTTTTATAATTATCGATTATGTACTATGTATAAAAAGAAGCCAAAAGAACTAGAAGAGTAATTGAATTAATACTAATAACATTATACCAATTATTTAGCACAAGTTAATGTTCAAAAGTCATTCAAAATAGAAAAAAAAGCGAATAAAGTCTAAATCAAGAAGTGATAATTCCTACTAATTTCTATCTATATCAACTTCGATATTCAATTGCATCCCCTTAGCCTTCATTGGAGAATATTACGACTTCTATATCCGGCTCATCAAGGAAAAGACTAATAACTTCAAGTATACTGGCACCCTCAAGCAAATTAAATGCATCTCTTGCTGTATCCTTAAAGTATCCGGCTGTATCCTAAAAATATCCACCGAGTATCTGAAATCAAAATGATTTAATTTTAATGTTGGATACTTATTTGGCGTATCCGATACGTATCGAGGTGTATCGGGTAAGTATTGGTGTCCGAAAAGTATCCGATACGTGTACGTGATTAGTTTTGGAGTATCCGTGCTTCCTAGCTTATTACCTTATATAGGAAATTGTCAAGGTCCATGCATCACGACGTCAGAGAATGCTGCGTCGTGTATCACAATGTGTGGTGCAACTGCCCTATGCACCATGCCTAGGCAACCGTATGCCCCCACCCCCGACGACGACGTCAATGATAATTTGTTTGTGTCCGCCCTCATGCTCTATCCACTTAATGTCGTGGGTTGTGACCCATTAGGCTATGTCGAGCCATCCTTGCAATGAAGTTTAATAAGTTGATGCATTGTGATCGTCTTGACAACGTGTATTCGAGCCAACCTACACGTTGATCTTGAGCCTTAAGGTGGGCTAGTTGCACATCAAATGGTTTTTTGTCAAGCCTTTGGTTCGACCCATCGTTGGAGCTACTTGGCCGAAATCCATGTTGGCAAGAGAAGGAGACCAAGTCTTCAATAATCCCATTTTGGTCTGCCCCATTGTTGAAGCGAGCTACGCCGAGGACCCATAAGTGCCATAACCCAACACATCAAAGGCCCGGCCAACTAATTAATTACAAAATCTGTACTATTTTTTGGATAAATAAATAAAGCACTTTGGTGCATTAATTTTCTACCAAACTAAGGACTATTCTCATTTTTAAGATATTAAGAGCCTAATAATGCATAATAATATATGATGAGGAGATTTTGAAATTAAAAAATGAAACCAGTACAACCCCAAACAATTGTTAGGTAATCCTCCAATTAGGGTTTTCCGATGTCTCTTAGGTTTTTATTAGGTTTTGTTTGGTTTCGGGCACACTTTCACATGGACACGTGCCTCTTTTCTAGTTCACAAACCCAAACATTTACCACATAAATTAATACGTACTTAGTCCAAACTTATTGACAGCATTACAGACTAATGACCAATTGGGGAGTGGGGGACCATATTAATTAACTGAAATTCTCTCTCTCTCTCTCTCTCTCTCTCTCTCTCTCTCTCTCTCAACTTTTTAGGGTTTAGATTACTGCCACTTAATTACCATCAAAGCATCCTTGGTTACCTAATAAAATTAAGTAACCTAACTTGTACCATCAATGTAAAATTGTCTGCCACTGGGTCCTGATGACGGATTTTGTTTCACTCATTTAAAAGTAGGTGAAAATTCACCCGCGTAAAAAGAGTGAAAAAAATTGAACTCGTAATATATGAATTCAACAAATAACTAAATTAAGACAAACACGAGAGGACAATATGCCTACTCTACCTACCCGATGAAAAGAGTCTTTCTTTTACTTGCCTTTGACTAATTGACTTGAAGGTCACTAACAAGAATTTTTTTTAATAATTAAATCGAGTAACAATTTGTTCAATTAAATTTTAGGGTTTTGGTAAGAAAAAAGGAAGAAAAAAGAGAGAAAACTCTTTTTATTTGTTCTGATATTTGAAAAATGGAGCGAAAGGGATATCAAATGAACATAGTTATTGTTATTTTTTGGATAATTCCACGTATAAATAATACAAAGCAAAAGAATCCTTTTTATTTCAGGTTCATCGAAACAAAATGGTGAAAAACAACAGACCTTTTTAATTCTTCTTTTCGATAATTTAAAGTGTTCAGGCCAATTTAAACACATTTCGACTAATGTTTGAAGATCAATCCCATCTCAATCCCACGAGTATGAGCCAACTCCAAAAACCCATTCTTAGTTCAGATTGCAGGCTGCAACTCACTTGCATGAAGCCGGAATCACTAGTAATTAATCACCGATCAACCACACAACATTGACTTCGTTCTCGGGCCTTGTACACTCCGCTCGTCACACTAGGGGAGTTGGCCATGGCCGAAGTCGTTAGCTTTACCGCAAGGAGGGGGATGCTGAAGACAGGGCTGGTACCTTTTCTTTATTTCAATAACTCAAAGTCTTCAAGCCAGTTTAAGTGCATCTCGACTAAAGGCTGATGGTATGTTGAGTTTTTTCTTATTGTTATGTAACACTAGGAGGGTCCTTATTTATTTTTCAAAACTCTCTCTATATAGTTCTTTGCTTATTGTAATGATTTCATATTTTATCTTTGCCGATAAAAAAAATAATTTGTTCAATTAAAGTTAGGATTTTCATGAGAAAAGAAAAGAATCAAAAGAGAGAGAAAACTCTTTTTATTTGTTCTGATATTTGAAAAATGGAGCGAAATGATATCATATGAACACAAATTTTTTTCACAATAATATAAATACTAAAAAACAAAATAAATTAGAAAGGTACATGTTTCTTTTTTATTTCACGTTCATCCAAACAGAGAAGGAGTGAGGGTGCCAATGGGGGCGGTCGCTCCTGCTAGGAAAAAAAACTCTATTATTATATAGAAAGAAATAAATTTCCTATGAAGTATATAGGCTCGTCGCTACTAAATGTTTTGAATTTTTTTTTGTCTCAAATACATATTTGCTCCTGCTAGCGAAATTTCTGGCTCCGTCCCTACATCCAAACAAAATGGCGAGAAACAACAAACCTTTTTTTTTTTTGATAACTCAAAATGTCCGGGTCAGCATAAATGCCCTCAACTGTTTCTGGAGAATAATCCCACCGCCCATTTGTGGATATTCCAATTAAGACCAAAGTAAAGTTCTATACCCAGAAGGTTTCGAACATGAGATCTTAAAAACAAGCAGATCGTTCCAAATCTTTACCATTAAACCCCTTTCGGTTTTGTTTTTTTTATCAGCTTAACCCCTTTCGGTTAACAGACCTTTTCTTTTAACCATTTTTTTTTTGTTCTTTCCCTTAGTATATGTATCTGTCTATAAATATGAGGTAAATTCACATACCAAGAGAGCAACAACAACAAGTTTCTCTCTCTAGAAATGATTGGCCATAAAACCATAAGTTCCAATTCCCACAGAGAACAGCTTGAGTACGAATCCACAACTGAAAATGGGGAAACAGTCAAGGAACAAGATCGGCTGCTGCCCATAGCAAATATCGGGAGGATAATGAAGCAGATCCTCCCTCCAAACGCCAAAATATCGAAAGAAGCCAAAGAAACCATGCAAGAGTGTGCATCTGAGTTCATTAGCTTCGTCACCGGAGAAGCATCCGACAGGTGTCAAAAGGAAAAGCGAAAGACCGTAAACGGCGACGACATCTGTTGGGCACTGGGGAGCCTAGGGTTTGATGATTTTGCTAAGCCAATGAAAAGGTATTTGAATAGATATAGAGAGGTAGAAGGAGACAGAGCTAACCAAAATAAGGGTATTAACATGAATGAAGAATATCAAAAGGATGAAGCAGTACTACAGCAAAATTATAGAGGTGAGTCTACTAGGAAATTGCCTTCAGCTTCTCCTAGTACTCCATTTAATTTCAGATTTTAGGTTTCTGATCAGGACAATATTGTAATTCTACTTTGTTTCTATGATGCCTTGACATAATCGATCTGGGAGTGCCAAAGAAAGAAAATGAAGACAGACGGAGATTCAGAAGCAGCGAATGCCTCTTTCTCGCCAAGCAATCTTTCTTGAGAAAACAATAGGAACTTTTGAGAAGTGGGTTATTTTCGTTTGTATGATCCGAAAAGTCTTGGGTTTGTTCTTTTATTGAATCCTTGGTAGTCTTTGGAGCAAATACATATATATGTTTTCTACATAATTAGGTTTTTTTAAATAATGTGTATTGTATGTATCTTCATATGGACTAGGAATTTAGGGTTTTTGATTAATTTTCTTTATTGTTTGGCTAAGGAAATTTCTCAAAGAAAAAGAAATTCGCTATTCGTTGATCTTGATTCTGAATTCAAGTTAATTAGGTGACTATGACGAAAAGGGAATCTGGGTACCTTGCGTGTTAAAACGATTGCTGTTCTGTCGAAAGGTTAGGCGGTATTCAAGTAGTTTTTGGACATAATTTGGTGGCCCGAATAGCATCATTCTGGCAAGCAGCACATCTTGCTGAGTACAATAAGATCTCGTGTCCAGGATGATTCAGCTGATCAAGCTTTGGCCTTCATTCATCAGCCACGAAAAAAAAAGTAAGTCCGATTTAAGAAATTTGGAGTTTCCAATAAAAAAATATTTGATGAGCACAAGCTAAATGATAGAGGGATTTTGCACTTCCCTTTGGGATGCAAAATTCAGTAATTTTCATTTTATTTCGATCTAGATCTGAAATGCTTTAATTTCTACTATTAATTTTGCTGAGTTTATGGTGTGGTTGATATATATATATATATATATATATATATATATATATATATATATATATAGTTTAAATTACTCATAATTCTCTAATTAGTTCACATCAACAAATTCTTTCTTATGCTTTCGATCTATTCCTCTCGATACTAAAATGTTTCGGTTCTTCAACTTATCTCTTGTCTGTTCATCAATTCAGCATCAAATTGAAAGGTTGCTTATTCGGAAATTTCCAGATCTATATTTATTTTCAACTTCTTGAAATATTTCTTCGCTTATTATACCCTTCTTAGTCTCTGAGTATTGTCTAGATATCTACCGTAAGTCTCTCTCGTTTAAACCTCGCTCTTCAATTTAAGACTATGTCATCTTAAGGTGCTGCAATAGTTTGAATTTGTTCTATGATCGTTGTGATTCCATAATGCTTGTAATCACTTTAATTTTTTTAAAAAATATTTTTTTGCCTATAAAAAAAAGAGTATGAATGATAAATCATAGATCGAACAGCCAAAAAATTCAGATTTTAAATTCTGCTTTTTAATTAATTTTCTTTAGCGTTCTTTTCATGATTGCTCCCAATTCGCTACTCGATTTGAGACACTAATTTTGCTCAAATATATTTATATTAAAAAAAGATTATTAGATAACCGCACTAAAATGTACCTATATATATATATATATATATATATATATATATATAATTAATTAATTAATTATTTAAGACTCAAGGGTAAATGGTGTCGGAATAAAGAGTACATGTTGAATCAGGGGCGTAGTCTTCCAAAGTCTTTACCTTTCGTTAAAACTCTCAAATTGTAAGGCCCTAGGGTTTTCACTTTGAAACCCTAGCTAGCTATTGGGACCACATTCAAGTTGCTTCTAGAATTCTTACTTAATTCATGGAAATAAAAATGAATGCTCGGACATGGGAGATTTGTTTTGCAACAGAGTACGCAACGCGGCAAAACAACACAATTTTGGTGCATTTATGGACTCTCAACACATGATCACGTCCGGACACCGGATGCACTACTTTAGAATTCAAAGCGACGTCGTTTTGACACACACAACCCCTTACAACTAGGGTGCCTAGTTCTGCTGACACCAGAAGCAGTGCCGGCCCTGAGATAAGCCTTGCAAGCTCCCGGGCTCAAGCAACCCCCCGCACGGGGAAATAAAAAAAATTATTTTTGTAAATATAGAAAAATTATTTTTGTATATTTTGTAAAGAACTTATTTTAGAGTTACTTATTTCTTCCACACCATAGATCAAGCTCTTGCCACTTAAGCTCTGTTTAGTTGTCGAAAAAATTGTATGAGAAAGCTGTTCTCAGAAAAATTGAAGTGAATTAAAATAAAAAAATTTATTTTTTTGTCTGTGTTTATTTTCAAAAGGAATCTTGTGAGAAAATAAAAATTCACTTGTTGATTTGTCAGGAAAAATAAACAACGGAAATATTTTTTTTCTGAATTCAATGGTTAGGATTGAATAAAATTAATTTTGAGAGCATAGTTTAAATAAAAAAATATATTTACAGTTATTGTATCACTTGGTGTAATGTTGGGTCCATTTGGCGTAACTAGATTATGAGATTATTGGATTATTGGATTATGTTGGGTTCCGTAGGGAATAATCTAGCTCAAAGTGTTTGGACTAAATTATCTGTAGATATGTTGGATATGTTGTGTTTGGACTAGATTAATCCAGATTATTTGGGTGAATAATTTAGCCCAAATGGGCCAGATTATTTTCAAAATAATCTATACAATCTCAATAAACTAGTTACGCCAAATAGACCCGTGTACTTAATTAGATTAATTATTTTTTATCTAATTTGTTTTGTATTTTTTTTAATGTTTTGTGAAATATTAGTTTATCTCCATGAAAAGAATATAAAAACATAAAATTATGTCTAAACGCTAATTTTTTTTACTAAATATAAAAATAAACTAAAACAATCATGTTTTGGTTATTTTCATCTTTTCTAATTTTTTTTTTTAATTTTTGAACATATATAATCTTATACTTTTTTAAATCTCTTGTTAAAACAAATCAATAACCGAACAAAAATTGATGCAAAACAAAAATTGACGATTGATTATGTTTCGGTGGAGAGGGGCTTTTCGAAGTTGAAATTGATAAAATTTTATATTCGAACTACCATGTCGCAGGAGAGATTAAATGGATTGAGTATGATTTCAATTGAACAATAAATACTTAGGTAAGTTAAACTATGATAATTTAATTGAAGAATTTGCTTCAAAAAAATGCAAGAAGAAGTTTTATTTGAATCAGATCATGCTAATCATAAAGCACTATGACTTGGGTTACATTTTAATTTTGAATTTTTTATATAATTCAAGCTAAAAGTGTAATGCAACCTTTTTTTTGCTCTTGTTTTGTTATTTGATTATATGTCTTTTAATTTTGTTATGACTTAATACCAAGTGGGCAACCAAATCTACAGCCGGGTTTGGGCAACCCAAATATTGGGGCCGGCACTGACCGGAAGCACTTTGAATTCCAAAGCGACATCATTTTGACACACACACTCCTAGAAGTAGGGTGCTGGTTCTGTTTGGTGTTAAAAATAAGTTTTTGAGATAATTTTTTTTTTTCCTGGTATTGAGCCAACTATTCCTAAACACTTTGGATGACAAAAATAATCAATTTTGACTTGGTATTTTGATCTTTTGACTTTTTTAATATCATTTTCTTTTTAAGTGAATTTTTAAAAACTTATTAACTCTTTAACTTTTTCAATAGGACTACTACGCTACATTTGAACAAATTGATGAAATTATAAAAAAAAATCACAAAAGACAAGACAGCCAAATTAGTTTGTCTGCCGGTTTCTTTTGTAGTAGAATTTTTATTTAGCAGGTATAATTAAAGGACAAGTACTGATTTTCTTTTTTTGATTCAAATTTTTCAAGACGTCTCTAGTGTGGGCCTTTTCAGCCAACGGAGACATGATACAATCATTGGCTTTCCATATAGAGCGATAGACAGAACCAAGGTGAATCTCACTTGTAGGCATGGTAAAAGTATACGTCATGACATGACTTTTGCCGAAAAGTATACACTCGGCCAAATTGTCGATGCGTTCTAGATTCAACTGAGAAAGACTGATTAAACTTCTATAACAGTCAGATGAATTGACAGAAAAATGCATTGTGGGGCTAAATTAAACATCTGATCAATTTACAAAACCAGAAGTCTAGTACCAACGCAGATCAAAAGAAGACAATCACCCAGGTTTTAATCAGTCCTTATTCCTGTACTACTAGTAATTATTAAGCCTGCGGCATAGCTGATCAATCATGTTCCAATCAAAGCTCATATGTCACAGCAAACGTTGCCTAGGAATATCAAACACCTTATCAGTTTGTCTCAAATTCCTCTTCAAGAAATTATAGCAACAATTGATCAGTACCCTTTTCCCAATTCCAGCTCCTTTCTCTGCAATCACCTCATTCTCACCCACCAAGTGCACAATCCCAGCCCTACATGCTGTTTCCAGCTCTTCAATTTCCCGTGACCCATCATCTTTCTCAGCAGATTCTTCTTCTTTATCACCATTTTGAAGTTTTGTAGAAAACTTATGATGATCATAGTCTTGTTGTTCTCTTATGAAATTCTTCAGCCTTGCGACCAACGTTGTCTCAAACGGGTCTTGTTCGTTTCTCACGTCTGTGTATCCATACCTCACAACACAACGGAACACCTTCAGCACATTCGGTTGGACTGCGGAAGAGGAACCGCTCTTCGATTGGAACCTTGCTTATGGGTAGAGATTTGATTGATACGAAAATAAGGACAGTGTGAAGTGCAGGTATATTAGCCACATAGTGTTTGAAAATGGGTGGGATTCCATGAACAAGCTCTGAATAGAAGATAGCTAGTCCTGGAACTCGATAAAAGTTTGTTCCAACGACGATTTCTTTCACCTTCTCAGGCGAAATCTTGTGTTCCAACTCGTAATGATACTTTCTTCGGTACACGTGATTCCAAACGTACATTATTGCCATTAGGAAACCCGCCAAGGCCAAAGGTAGATAACCGCCTTGGTCGAATTTGTAGAGGACTGAACTTAAGTAGATAAGCTCCATGGTGCCAATGACAGTAACATATGAGATTATGAGAAGAATGTGAGTTTTCCATATCATTATCATGATGAGTACTAGGAATGAGGATGTAAGCACCATCACAAACACCACAGCAATCCCTAAATGCAAAAAAACTCAATCAAGATACGATACGATTTTATCAAATACAAACAAATTGTTTCGTGGAGCAATTTGAAAGAGTGGAGAATGAGAAATTTACTGTATGCGTTCCCTATCTTATCGGTGGTTTTGAAACCAATAGTGACAGCAACACAAGCCAACATGAGAAGGTAATTGATTTCAGGGATATAAACTTGGCCTTCATACTTGGCAGAGGTGTGAACAACTTTCACCCGAGGGAAGCAGCCGAGGGAGAGGGATTGTTGGATGATTGAGAAAGTTGCAGAAATCATGGATTGACTAGCTGTGATTGCTGCCAAAACTGCCACCACAAACATTGGCCAGTACACAGTTCCTGCATGCATAGCCAAAATCAGTTAATATTGTTCATATAAAACTGTCTTTAACTCAGACTTGATCTCTATCCAACAGGGTACATAAGCAGTTTGCAATCTTATCCCGAGTACCCAAAACCCCATGTTTTCCAATTCTAGGCCAGGCTTAGGCTATAGCCGTGATTGGTAGTGATTTCCATCTGGGTTGGTTTGGCCTCCCGAAAAAGGCCTTCATCTTTGTGACATATCCAAAATTTTATCCCTAAGACCTATGTCGATTGGAACCATCAACCTATCCCTATGTCTCCATTTATGGGTAGTTCTCCATTACAAGGCTCCGAATATAGGAAAAGGAGGGGGCATACCGAGTTCTCATTTAATTGGTATGAGAATTCTAAACCTACGCTTATAGGCTAGGAAAGACTAGCCTTTACTTAATAGGGCCATTGCTGCTAACTGAAACTAGAATATTCCTACCCTATGAACTCGTTAAATAAGAAGAGTGAAGTAATCCTTCGTACAAGCATCGTTGGGGTTGCTTTACGAGCTGCTTGTCATGTTGAATGGCCTGTTGGTGGACCACCACTTAAGGATTGAGACCAAGGCATCTCATTAATATGTCCCAGCAAAGACATTAATGAAAGAAAAAGCGAAGGAAACCAAGTAGTTATTATATGCAATTACCTGGTACAGATTTGTAGAAGGCGTCTGCACTAAACTCATTGTGCTTTCTGAGGAAAGCAGATTGTCCGACGTAAGCTGATAAAATCGATGGATAAACCACAGCACAAGTGCTAATTTGAATAGACAGAACATTGAAATGTCCAAGATCACCAAATAATGCTTCAGTTCCTGTATTTTAACAAACAAACAAGTCATAAAACTCTTTTCAAACGAGTGGTTATAGAGCAGAAAAGGAGTGGGGATATTGGTCACCACCTGTTATGGAAAGGACAGTTCCACCAAGGGAAATCCATGCTTCTTTTTTGTTCCTTTTGAAATATTGGACGATATACAATGGGTTTATGGCTTTGACTACTGTTGGATCGAACTTGATGAGGTTGTAGATGCCGATGATACCAATAGACAGGAACCAAATAAAAAGTATCGGAGCAAAGGTGTAGCCGACTTTGTCAGTTCCGAATCTTTGAAGCATGAATAGGAACACCAAAATGGCAACTGATATCCAAACAATCCTTTCTGCAGTGTGGATATATGAACCAACAGGATACGTGAGTTATGTGCAGAATATTATTGTCATTGTGGTTTAAGGATAAGGATATTGATGATGGGTGAAAGGTAAGAGGAGGAGGAGGAGGAGGAGGAGGAGGGAGGAGTACCTTCTGTCATGGAGGATGTAGCTTCCTTTATTCCTCCCATAGCTGATAAAACTGCGACATTGGTATATGCACAGAGAATTAGTTAGATAGATGTAAAAGCATGTTAATGATATGGTACGATCCAAAACTACACCAAATATGAGTTATGATGAGCTTAAATTGGCTCAACGCCTAGTCTCTCTGTGCATGACTCAACACTCAATCTCTTGGCATCCGGTTGTTCAGCACACAAGCGCTCGAATTTAGGTACTCGATAATACATTTCAAATTGCCAATTGTCACTCAGTCTTTCGAGCCATAGGATGCTCGGTCAAAAGGACCTAGTCACAAAATTTGTTTGGCAAGATCTTGTAACCGAAGCCCGAGGGTGATTCGAATTCTGGAGATGAAAACTAAAGAAAGATCACATGCTCATCACTACAAGGAAATAAAGAGCGAGATCAGCGACCATCAGCCCTCCTAAAATCCTCCACCATTCACTCCATAAAAGGAGCCATTGAGTCAAGACCAAGCTACTTTCACGAGCTATCTACTACTTACTTGGATACACATACTCTCAATTCTCGTACTCAATATCTACCTTGATCATCAAAGGTTCATTGACCAGAAAATATTCTCCCATTTTTGGACTTGTGTGCAAGAAAGTGCTTATGATGTAGTGCAATTTTGAGCATCATCAAGTTATTTTGTGTGGTTGTCTTAATTGACTAGACAACTACTCTAATACAGAAAGGCATCACTTTGAACCCAATTCTCTTAAATAATTGAGTAACATTTAGAGGATGTTTGTGAGAGATTTTTTGAAGTGTTTTTAGATTTTGGGATTCCGATTCTGAAAACTCATAATTAGAATCTGTGAAGTGTTTAGTAGAATTGTGTAAAATAGATTATGAATTTGTGGAGTGTTTGGTACTACAATCAAATTATTAGATTGTGGATGAGTAATTGTGAATAGAATTGTAACAAAATTTTAGAATCCAAAATCAGAATCTCAAAAGTATCTCTGGACCTACTTTTGAGATTATAGCTCTAAATAGTTGTTTTGAGAATCGTACAATCATAATCCCATAATTAGAATTCCAAAATCAACATCCCAAACACCTAAAAATCCAGGAATGAGAATCCTAGAATCCCCAAAACACCTCTAGAATCACTCCTAAACACCCACTTAATATTTGGAGAATGGTTTATGTGAAAAGTGAGATAAAAGTTACCGAAAATTCTCGTGATAAAAATGAATTAAAGTTAACCAAAAAAGATTGCTTCATTTATGGGAAAACTTTAAAAATAGCCATTTCTTAGTCAAAAAGTGAGTAAATTCATGTTACCATTAACTTGCTTCTTTCTATAAGAAACAGAGCTGGATTTTTCATGCAATAAATGTGTGTGTGTGTGTGTGAGAGAGAGAGAGAGAGAGAGAGAGAGAGAGAGAGAGAGAGTGAAATATTTACCAGATATGCAAGGAGTGAGAATGCCATCTCCAATGACCATAGAGGTGCCCAACATGGTGGCAAAGAGTAAGAAATACTTAGAAAATTGGCTCTTCTCTAGCTTTGACTTGATCCATGACGCTCGTTTCAGGCGATTGTTAGGCGATTCCAGATGATAATTTGAAACCTCTCTATCTTCTGTCTCTTGACTTGGGATTAAACCCACTCTCGCATACCGACATATCAACGAGTACAACGCAAATGTTCCCCCTGATTGAGCAAAAAAAATTAACAAATGCGAATGAGAAACCCAATATGTCAATATGTCAAGGGGTAGTCCTACGATTAAAGCCTACACTTCGAGATTTGCTCCATGATAAGTCTCAGGTTATGTGAGTATTAGTTATAAACTTTTTATGAGGCCAATATATATATACCTTCTAATAAGAGATCTCTTACTTTGCTATGGTGCGGACCTCCTATTTTTTGATCAAATTTTGATGATCCGAACCGTTCAATGTGTTTAAAACATGTTTTTAAGGACAACCTCAAGAAATCAGCTCAAAATAATATCCAGAAAAACTTGATCCATTCAATTTTTTATAAAACTGTTCCTGTCAGTATTTATAAAAAATGATTTAGATCAAGCTATTCTCGATATTTTTTTGAGCCGATTTCTTGCGGGTGCCCCTAAAAAACATGTTTTAAACACATTGAACGGTTCGGATCATCAAAATTTGATCAAAAAATAGGAGGTCCGCACCATAGCAAAGTAAGAGATCTCTTATTAGAAGGGGACTATATATATATATAATCCTAACTTTAATTGAATTTTCGCTAATAGAGTATAGTATTGATCCTTAGAGATCAATCAAGATGCATATAGGCTCAGCCGAATACTTTGAATGATCAAAAGAAATACTCCTAAACACAAATAGGATAAGAAAAAGGAAAGGGAGGTAAATTATTATTTACCGTTGCCATTGTCATTTGCACGTAAGACGATAAACACGTACTTCACAAGAGGTATCAAAGTGATGGTGTAGAAAATCAGTGAAAGTGTGCCCAAAATGTCGTCGTTGTGTTTGATTCCGCCGCTAAAGGTGGCCGGATAACAATACAAAGGCGACGTTCCGATGTCCCCGTACACCACACCTATGCTTTGAAACGCTAAATTCAGTATCACCGACCACTTTGCATCCTGTCACAAATAATAACACACAAATGTTGTTAAACAATGTTCACTATAAAATCTCCACTGTTCGGTAGTGATTAGAACTAGTTGAGACTTAAGAATTTACTTCATCTAATGTCTAAGGTTCGAAATTTTATTGATTCTTGTGCGGTCAGTTCAAAGCCTTGTTCAATTGTCAGGTAAGGAAAAGAAAGTAAGAAAAATATTGAAATATATAACTTTCTTGTATGTTTTGTGTTTAGTTAGTAGAAAAATTAAAGACGATCGACCTACGTCTCAAACTTTTGTACTATGATTAATTTTCCCGAGATTAAGATTTTACAAGAATATTACTTTTACACTATTTTCTTAGATAATTAAATTATTAATTTTTCTTTATTTTTTTAACAAAAATATTAAAATATTTAACTTTCTCGTTTTTTATGTGTTTATTTTGCAAGAAAGTTGCAAACTCTGACTTTTTTACTAAGATTAGTTTTTCTTCAAAATATGTCCTTCAAAAAATACAAATTTTCGCATAAATTTTACTTTTACACTATTTTCTTAGACAATTAGAAATTATTAATTTTGATCTTCCACATAATTTTTTTTATCAAATGAACAAATAAAGAAAAAATACATTTTTTTTTTTTTACTTTACTTCACTAAAACTTTTTGAGGAACAAATTTTTTACATTAATTTCTCAATTAATTGATTCCCACTAGTGAACGACGAAAATAGTTTCTAAAAATTAGTCCATAAAATGACCCAAATATCCCGAGTTATCATGCAAAATTACGTTACAACGGGCCATTGAGATCCAAACAAACTGATCACTAGAGACGATTTATAATGAATCTGAGCCGCACAACGATTTTTCTATGGAAGTTCTTAGGGTTTTTTCCCAGAAGATGCTACTTGCCATTGTTATATTAGTTTTTAGATTTTAAAAATGGAAAACTTTAAGAGATTTTCAAACCTTGGAGCCGAGGCGCTGATGGCCATGAAGCTTGCGAGATTCGATGTCCAATGAGTCAAATCGCCTCAGCTTTTGGGATGAGATTTTTTTGGGTTGGAGCTGTTGTGGATGATGAGGAACTTCCTCCTGATTGATATCTTCAGGAGGGTCATGATCATTTTCTACTATAGCATCACCTGTGCCAGACATTTCCTTCAAATTCCGCAGATATAACACCGAACCAGAGGATCCGTATATATATGTGTGTGTACGTATGGTGTAATAAATTATGTGCGTGAACGAGGACGAAGACTAGAAGTTGCTATATATGAATCCGCAGAGAGAGAGAGAGAGAGAGTGTTTGTAACTAAGGAGTCATTAAGTTTATATTGAGAGAGAGAGAGAGAGAGAGAGAGATTTCTCCAATTAATTGACGGGAAAGGCTACTAACACACCCACCAAACACACTTTCAAACACACCCTCCAAGCCATCCTCTCTCTTTCTCACGTGGCCCCCTCCCCCACTTCCCCACCTCCCACATACAACCCTTTATCTCTCTCACATATATTTTTTTTAAGATTCTTATTCTTATTCTTTAATTTTTTAATTTTTTAATTTTTTAATTTTTTAATTTTTTAATTTTTTAATTTTTTAATTTTTTAATTTTTTAATTTTTTTGTTTTTTTGTATTAATTTTTTTGGCATTAATTTTTTTTTTATAAATTATTAATTCGTCTTGATGAAAAATAAAACAAATAAATTATTTTTTTAAAGGTAATTTTTTACTAGAAACAAAAAATAAGTTTAAACGTAATCTGTTTTGACTTGTTTTTTTCTTTTATGAATTTTTTTCAATTTTTAATATAATTTTTTATTTTTTAAAACGTCTTGTCGAGAAGAATTAATAATTAATAAAAGATTAATAAGTCAAATAAAAAATAAGTCTGATTAGGCAAGAAAATAATATGTCACGTGTACTATTCATATTTTTTGTTTGTAAAAAGACTTATTTCTTGCATGTATGTGTAATTCTCAAAATCTAATTAGTTTATCTGATTAGTTTTATCTAATCAGATTTATTTTTACCTAATCAAACTATACTACATGTTACAAAAAAATAAGTCATGATTAGTTTTGTCTAATCGGACCTTATTTTTTGTCTGACTTAATAATATTTTATTAATTATTGATTATTTTTGATGAGATATTTTAGAAAAATTAAAAAGTATATTAAAAAATTAAAAAATTTCATAAAAGAAAAAAATAAGTCAAAACAGATCATGTTTATACTTATTCTTTGTTTCTAATAAAAAATTAGGTTCAAAAAATTAGACTTATTCTTTGTAATTAATATAGTTTGATTAGATAAAATTAATCAGATAAACTAATTAGATTTGGACAATTACACATACATGTAAGAAATAAGTCATTTTACAAAAGAAAAATATGAATATATCATGAAATAAGTCTTTTTACAAACGAAAATAAAAATAGTACACGTGATATGTTATTTTTTTGCGTAATTATACATATTTTTTATTTGAATTATTAATCTTTTATTAATTATTAATTTTTCTCGACGAGACGTTTTAAAAAAGTACAAAATTATATTAAAAAAGTAAAAAAATTCATAAAAGAAAAAACAAATCAAAATAGATTGCGTTTAGGCTTATTTTTTGTCTCTAGTAAAAACAAATTACCTTTAAACAAAAAAATTTACTTGTTTGATTTTTTCTAATAATTTATAAAAAAAATTAATGCCAAACTAATAAATACAAAAAATTAATAAATAAAAAACTAAAAACTAAAAATAAGAATCTAAATAAAAAAATAGGTGAGAGAGATTGTAAGGACCGGGAAAATTTTGAGTTTTTAAAATATTTATTTGAAAAATTATTTACGAGATAATTATTCGATTTATTATTATATGTTTCGGATTTTAATTATAGGACTCGAGCTTGTTGTCTTTTGCTTTATTTCGCGCGCGTCTCCCTACGTGGTATATTATGTGGGAGTCTTTAGGGGCCTTAAAAATCTGATTTTAGGCTAAAGGAGAGGATAAGTCCTCATTTCCCTCATCTCACTCTGTCTCTACCACAACCTCCACCTTCTCTCTACCACCACCACCAATCCTTTCCACCATTATTAAATCCCTTTGAGATATAGGAAGCTTGGATCGTGCTTAACGTGGAATTGAAGATGGATCATAATTTGGTGCTCGAGAAGTTCAGATTCGAGGCTAAGAGGATCACCAAAGCTAGGGCTTTCACCCATTGATCAAATCCACCCTTTTTAAGCTTAAGGTAGGGATTTCTACATTGCATTATGTGTATATGATGTGTTTTGGCCCATATTTCGTGCATAGATTGTAGCCTTGGTGTGACTTGGTGAGTTTGCGAAATCTGAAAATCGCGCAGAAATCTACAAATCGCGTAGGGGCGTACGGACGGGAACCCTAGGCGTTCGGACGGCTGGCCCAGGAAATTTGACAGAGAGATAGTATTTTGGGCGTCCGGACGGGACTGCCTAGCGTCCGGACGGGATTGCTTGGTGTCTGGACGGGACCGGACGGGTCCGGACGAAAGTGCTAAATTCACTTTTGACTGTGTAGTTATCTCATATTATGCCTTGAATCATCTTTCATTTGATAGTTTGACATGATCGCGGTTATTAGTATGTTTGTGTTGATTGAACGGAACGACATCGATGTATTTCAAACATGGCATGAATGTGCTTAACCCATGCACATATAGTTATTGCATGATAGAAGTATAATGCTAGCCTCCATCGGGAGTGGTGCTAGAAAAACTATGGATCTAGCTTCTTTCGGGAATGGGCTAGAAAATGCCATGAATTGGCTTGGCTAGCCTCCATTGGAAGAAGTGCTAGGACACAAATTGTGATAATTGCTTGATACGACTTGATAACATGTCAAGCCTCCGTTGGAAGAAGTGCCAGGGCCTTACCTATATTGGGCGATGAGTTGGTAATAAGACGTGGTAACACTTGTATTGGTAAATTATGAGTTTTATTCATGTTATAGTGCTTAGCACATGAATGCGTCGCATTGCCATATAACGTTCATAGTGCATGCCATTCATCTCATATGGACATAGCCTTGGCATAGATTTTTCTATTGGGCTTGTAGCTCAACCCTTTCATCTTTCAGATACCAGACCAGAGGAATAGCATGGAGTGATGTGCATGGCGTGACATTGTTTTCGAAAGGCAAATGGAAAAAGTTATTTAACATATTTATGAACTTATTTTGAAAGATGTATTATAACTTCTATTGTATTTCAGTTGATGACAAATGGAACTTTCTACTCTTTTTGAGATCATGAGTATGTATATTAGGCTGGTAGTGCCTCTTTCTTTTGAAAATTGTTTGACACTTATCATTTTAGGTATCACATCTATGAAGAAATTTAGATTACTAAACGGCGTTAGCAGATGTTATGAAAGATAAATTGTGTTTTATTATATTAAAAATTCGAGGCGTGACAGAGATAGATTGATAGAGGATTGTATTGGGGGTGAGGGGGTGGGGGGGAGGGGAAAGAGATAGATTGGTAGAGGGTTGTATTTGGGGGGGTGGAGATAGACCGGTAGAGGGTTGTATTGGGGGGGGGGGGGAATGGGTGGGTGGTTTGAAAGGTGTGTTTGGCGGTGTGTTAATAGCATTTTTCTTGATTGACTCTAGGAAAACATTGAATAAGATCAAATTAACTCCTGAAGACTAGGCCATGTACAGCAGCAAAAACAATTTTTCTAAAGATTAGGACAACTACTAGAACCACTTGACTTTTCCAAATTCCAACACCCTCCAATTTTAGTGCATCTTTTTAATTACCTTTTATTTTTTTGCTGTTTGTAGGAAGTTGTTGAATTTCAGACTTTAATTTGGTCATATGCTAATCTTTGTGAGAGTTATCCATGGAGAATCTTTATGAAATCTCGTTATTTAATTAATTTGGCTTAAACCTCTAATTTTAGTGATTTTTTAGACAATTAGATGTCGATGTTTACTTATTATTGTATCATACGGTACAAAAGAATAAGTTAAGTGTCACTCCCTTACTTTTAAAAAAATATATATACAAAATATTCATCACTAGCATTTTTCGTTAAAAATTTTCTCACATTTATGACTATCTTTATATTTATTGCTTGAAAAATCTCGAATTGTTATTAAGTAAAATTTCTTACTTCAAAAACTAAGAGGCATTGTTCAATTACTAAAAACACAGTTTCGTTCATATATAGTACCTAAGTCAAATGGTACCTAAGACGAGTAATTCTACTAGACCCATTGGACTTGGGTTTCTCTGGTACACGAGAGAACTGGTGACCACTAGGCCAGACCTTGTTGATTAGAAGACCAAAGCTTTATTTCAAGAAAAAAATCAATTCATAGCCATGCATTTTGGGAAAAAAAAAAAAATGTTTTGCTTGTCAAATGCACAAACAAGAATCTTTCATTCGAATGATCTTCTAATCAACTAGGACGTGCGGTGCTGACATGGATAACTGGTGTACCCTTGGCTGACATGGACAACGCGTGTCGCAGACGTGGACGACATGTGATGGTAGCATGGCGGATAGCTGTCAGGTGACTGTTGGGACTGACATCAGCTCTAACTGGGTGCTGACTCAGCCTCTCCTACCTCTTAACATGTATGTCATGGTAACCATTTAAAACTGCAGACAAAAACCAGCATAAGGAATATCTGTCACTGGTGTTGAATGGCTTCTGTTGTGGTTGTCCTTTCATTTCTAGCCTGATGGAGGTGAAAAACATGAAGACAGCAGCTGCCAAAGGGATGCCAGAAATAGTGATACTGATAAGATTCGAGGATTCAAATTAA
Source organism: Arctostaphylos glauca (assembly GCA_019985065.2). Lineage (NCBI taxonomy): Eukaryota > Viridiplantae > Streptophyta > Magnoliopsida > Ericales > Ericaceae > Arctostaphylos > Arctostaphylos glauca. Next base: position 43,387,715 of record JAHSPW020000001.1, read on the forward strand.
GAAACAAAGCTATGGTCTTCAGTTTGCTGTTACCGAGTTCCTCTGTTTGCTGCAACTGATTTCCCCTGCCCTTTGATGGAAGAAGTGTAGTAGAGTTGAGATTTAGTTCCTGAAGGCATTTTTCGGTCCCTTTCTTTTAGTGCTTCGACCTGAAGTAATAAGGTCTAGCTAGTTCAGTAGATAAGATAGTTGCGCTCTGACTCACTCAAAAATGGAATGACAGTGGTCTCCCTGCAAGCTCGTTCTAATCTTAGACATAGTACATTTGAATTTTGAAGCACAACGCACAACGCCGAATGCTACCACGAGCCCACCTGTTATGCGTTAAGGCACCCCTATTGTGCCAGCAGCTGACACTTCCTAGATGTTTGGGATGTACGTAGTTGAGTAGAGTAGAGACAAAATCTAGTCCGTTTGGTATTTAGTGGTTTGTTGGCATCCTTGCTTTTTTTTGCTCGGCAAAAAAGATTTATTAATCTTTGAAAAAATTACAAAGATTAAAGGGAAGTCCCGTATTTGACATCCCTAAGCCTGTATTTGACATCCCTATGGACGAGCTTGGAACTCAATTAGATTGGCTTCCGAGAAATCTACAATCATATGCCACGAGACACCCGTCAAAACCGAACAAGAGTTGGCAAGAAACCAACCCCAAACAGGTAGTGGCATCCTTGTTAGGTGTTTGGTTTTGAAGTTCCTACCAGCACACGATCATAAAGAACCTGGGTGCCAATATAATTGGAATGCAAGTCTCCCTTTGTAAAAAATACACATCCCAATTCCTTGTATGTGGGGATGATTTCCATAAGGATCTTAACTATCACTTAATCTATAAAAGAAGAGATTCACAATTCACAAAAGGCTTCACATTTTACATGACAAGTACTTCACTCAAGTTCAACACAGTATTTCAGTTGTTACATGATGTAAATACACTTATATATATATACCCGTAGCGAAAATGGTTGTCCCTTTTTTTTTCCCCCTACTATTTGGATACATTGCAAGTGCGTATTTTCTCCTTCAAAAACCACACCCAAAGAAGAAACTCAACACTGCTACTAGCTACCACAGTTATTTTATTCACCAAATATCCAGACTTGTATATATCCAGATGTTCTTAAAGCTCATAAGTCATTCCCACCTTTAGCAAGCGTTGGTGTGGAATATCAAACACCTTGTCTGATTGTCTTAAATTCCTTCTCATGAAACTGTAAGCGTAATCAATCACCACCTTCTTTACTATATTGGCTCCTTTTCCTGCAATCACCTCATTCTCACCCACCAAGTGAACAATTCCGGAGCGCCACGCTCTGTCTAACACTTCGAGTTCCCTCCCCATTGCATCTATTTGCTTATCGTTATCGATATTTTCCCCCTCAATATTAACAGTACCTGACCTGTCATCTGACCCTTCTCCGTCCTTTTCTTGATTGTTTGTAACCATTGCAGAAAAAAGACTATCGTCTCTTATGAACTCCTTTAGCCTTTCAACAAGGATTCTCTCAAAGGGCTCTCGTTCGTTTCGCACGTCCGTGTATCCGTATCTCACTACACATCGGAAGATGTTTAGCTCACTTGGTTGTACTCTACGGAAGAGGAACCGCTCTTCCATTGGGACCTTACTAATAGGTAGAGATTTGATAGACACGAAAACAAGGACGGAGTGAAGTGCTGGAACATTATCCACATAGTGCTTGAAAATGGGGGGGATTCCATGAACAAGCTCTGAGTAGAATATTGCAAGTCCTGGAACTCGACTAAGGCTTCCGTTGTCGACAATATCCTTCACCTCTCCAGCAGAAACCTTGTGATCTAGCTCGTAATAGTACTTTCTTCTGTAAACATCGTTCCAGATGAACATAATCGTCATCAACAACAAGGCGAAGGCCAAGGGCAGATACCCTCCTTGATCGAATTTGTAAAGGACAGAACTTAAGTACACGAACTCGACAGAGACAATGATCAGAATGTATAAGATGATGAGGAAAATGTTGGTTTTCCATATCATGATCATGACGAGAATTAGGAATGCAGATGTAAGCATCATCACAAACACCACCGCGATCCCTGCAACCAAAAATCCAATGAGTACAACGCAATATCATCAGCTTACATACTTTTGGTATATCCATTTTTTGAAGGCAAAGAATATTACCATAAGCATTTCCTATCTTGCCAGTAGTTCTGAATCCAACAGTGACTGCAACACAAGCAAGCATGAGAAGATAATTGACTTCGGGTATGTAAACTTGTCCTTCATACTTGGTCGAGGTGTGAACGATTTGCACCCGAGGAAAGCACCCAAGTGCGAGCGACTGCTGGATGATTGAGAAAGCACCCGAAATCATCGCTTGACTAGCTATGATTGCTGCCATAACGGCCACCACAAACATCGGCCAATACACCCCATCTGCATTGCATATCATTTTGCTTAAATCAATCCGTAGAATAAATACTCGAACAATGGTACCTCTACATATATATATACACGCCATCAGCCAATATATGTAGTTCTTACGTGGAATAGATTCGTAGAAAGTGTTTGAAACCAAGTCATTGTGCTTCCGAAGGAAAGAGGCTTGACCAATGTAGGCTAACAGGAGGGCTGGATAAGTGATAGAACACATGCTTATTTGTATGGACGGAACTGAGAAATGACCAAGATCCGCAAACATTGCCTCCGTTCCTGCAATTTTTTTCACAAATGTATCGATAATAAGGTTAGTAAAACCAAATTAATACGTTTTGCGACACCAAATTAACCGTAGACAAAGGATGAAGGAATTATATGGAACCTGTTATGGCAAGGACAACGCCACCGAGGGAAATCCATGCCTCTTTTTTGTTCCTCGTGAAATAATCGACAATGTACTGAGGATTCAGTGCTTTGAGTACGGTTGGGTCGAACTTGATGAAATTGTAGACCCCAATAAAAGCAATCATTAGGAACCAAAGAAGAATAATCGGAGCGAAGCTATACCCGACTTTATCAGTACCAAACCTTTGAACACTGAATAGCACAACTAAGATGGCGACGGATATCCAAACAATCTTCCCTGCAAAATATTTAAAACAAAAACAAAAAAAGACGATCGTGATAAATTCTAAAGTTAATGATACTTTGAATAATCTAAATCCAAACGATGCCTAGTAACCAAATGCAGGGGCTATACTTTTCTTCCACCATATTCTTTTATCAGCAGCTAAAAGTCACTTCCCAAATGTAGCAGTAAATGAAATTGTGAATTCGAACTGGCATTGATCCTTAATCTAGTGTACAAATATTTTTTTACCGCGTGGTAAAAACAAAAACTGATAACAAGCTGGTCTTCATATACTTTTTTTTTTTTTTTGATAACCGAGGTGTCCACAGGCTGGGATTGCCTGGGGGAGCCCCCCACCTAGTGACGACTAGTCCTCGGGGCCCTGAAGTGAACGACCGGGAATACTCTTTTGCTTCCCAAAATTGTTTCCTTCTCTCTGTATCATTTTTTATCAAAACATATAAAATATTTTCGTTTTTATAAAATTTTAAATTTCGTTGTCATGAAGCTCAATAATTTGGATTATTCCACGCTAGCGTACGTCACTGACTATGTCAACATAATTAGACTTAAATTTGTTTTCACTTCTTCCAAATAGTCACTTCTTCCTTATTGGGATCCGTTGCTCCCCGTGTGACGCCTATTTTTCCGTGAGGTCAATCCGGGTTGTATTTGTCTTGTACCATTAGTTATATTCAATATACGATGATCCTTTTTTGCCGAGGAAAAAAAAAAACTTGGGAAACATTGAAATACCTTCTGTAATGGAGGATGTAGCTTCCTGGAGTCCACCCACAGCAGATAAAACTGCCGACAAATTAGAAAAAAATAAACTCATCATTTGTCAGTCAAACATTGTTTAAACAAGCAGATAAGACAACAAAAAAACTCTTTTTTTCAAAGCTAACTTTTTGTCCAACTTTTTCAGCAACAAACAGTCCAAATAAATTGGTTGCACACAAGTCCCCCTCTTCTACAACTTGCAAAGCTTGACATCACTCACAATTGATAAAACTTTATCCTAGTTCGGAACCCATCCCGGTCTGCTAACCGACTCGAGGTGTTGATCTGTGACAGATTGGGACGGCGGTCAAAGCCCAAGAAGTCGTTAAGCCTAATTTCTACTTATGTGGTATTCTTCCTCTCTTTCTTTATATCTCCGTTACAAAAACTCGTATAGTTTTCGGTTAAAAAATATATATATATGTATTGTCGTGTATTGATAACCGTAAATATGTGTGTGTGTGTTGTGAAAGAACCAAGGTACCTGAGATGCAAGGAGTGAGAACACCATCACCAATAACCATAGAAGTGCCCAACATAGCCGCGAAGAGTAAGAAATACTTGGCGAATTGGCTATTCTCTAGACTTGACTTGAGCAATGACGCCAGTCTTAGGCGATTGTTAGGCCGCTCAAGTCGAAAATTCGAAATATCTCTATCTTCTGCTTCTTGACTCGGGATTAAACCCACTTTCGCATACCGGCATATCAACGAGTACATCGCAAATGTCCCACCTAATCCATTTTTTATTATTTCACACATAAAAAAAAAAAAATTGAATATCAAAAGAATCCCACCAGATCTTATGAGTAGTCCCTACATTTATTTATTAATGACGGAAACTAGGTTATTGATTTATTTGTCACATAAAGTCAACCATCTTGAATATTCATACAAGCTATTACATGTAAAAACAAATTATAGAAACATAAAAAAAATAAGAATACTGGATATGAATAATAATTAAATATACACTTGTGTGTTGCGCGCAGATTAGTCGCGGTAGAGTTTACACTACACCAGATTTGAGTCTACTGCGTAATTAAACTTGAAAACTATATTTTAACTAACGTGTAAATATGATGCCATTCAGAAACAACACAAGAAGAAGAAGAAAAAAGCAGTATTGTGAGGATTCTAGTGAAAACAAATTGAGTGGTAGACATCAAAATAAGAGACCGAGATTATATATTGTTGAAGAAGCGGAATCGAAGGGATTGGTTGAAAAGTAAAAAATACATGATCGGCAATTAGTTGGAAGGTAAGAATAACATGATCGGGTTATGGGTCGTTTGGATTTCCGGGCCATATTAAAATAACAATATATAGTAAACGCCTTTGTAAACAATAAGCCTGGCCCAAGAAATCCTTCCCCAGGTACTCTCTCTCTCTGTGGAAACTTTGATACTACCTCGGAATTTGGATCTTGGAGCCACTCCTACTCTTCCTACCAAATCTGTTCTATAAGTTAGATTCATTTACAAAATTCGAGTTATTTTTTGAATCAAGAATAAAAATTATTTTTTAATTTTAAAAATTAATTGAGATATTCAAATTGGTGCAAAAATCTTAATTTTTACACAATTTGTTTTTCATTCTAAATTAGATTGAACAGATGTAATAGCCAATAGGTGTGAATGCTAGATTTCTGCCGCCACAAGAAAAAGGACAAAATTATTATTTGTCTGAAAACCGACACTGCACACAATAAGGTGTGCCTCGTGAAAAAAATAACGCTATTTTAGCATGATGTGCACTATGCACAGTAGGTTTATATGTTCAATTTTTTAAAGAGTAATATCAAGAACACAAATATTTTGACCATATTTAGATACAGATATGTGCAGAACCAATACAACTCACAAAACTTTTTTTTTGGAACCTATATAATGCACAACATGGTGTGGTACGTGATAAAATAACGTTATTTTAGTATGTTATGTATCGTGCACAGTAAGATTCCGCTCGCAAAAGGACAGTAAAATTAACTTTGAGAGATTAATCAACGTGCACATAGGCTGGCCGAGATGAGTTATCAGAAAAGAAGAAAGAAACAGAGGGTGTAATAGTAATTTTAGAAAGAAACAGAGGGTTGTAATAGTAATTTACCATCGCCGTTGTCATTAGCACGTAAGACGATGAAGACGTATTTGATGAGAGGGATCAAGGTGATGGTGTATATTATCAGAGACAGAACCCCCAGAATGTCATCGTTATGCTGTATACCGTTGGTGAAAGTGGAGGCGTAGACGTACAACGGCGACGTTCCGATGTCTCCGTACACTACTCCGATGCTCTGAAACGCCAGGTGCAATATCACCGACCACTTCGCCGCACCCTGGTGGCCGTGGTGGGTGTTTAATTTGTTTGATTCGATGTCTAAGGAGTCGTACCGCCTTAGCTTGTACCACGAGAGCTTTTTTCCTCTCACTGGTTGAGGAAAAGCAGAGGCTTCTCCCACCTCCGGGCTAGATTCATCGGGATTATTGACTATTCCATCACTTACCGACATTTTCTCTGATCCCCCAGCGGCAGAGAAAGACTGATAAATCTCTAGAGAGATCTAGAGAGAGAGAGAGGGTGGGTTTGATGTATAAATAAGGAGGAAGACCGGAACTCACGCTTGCATGTGTGGGTAGACAGAGAGAATCTGAGAAATGTCTAGGGGGAGTGGAGTTTCGGGTATTGGAAAACTGGGGAAGGTGTGGAGGCTATTTATAAAGCAGAAACGAATGCTATTTTGGAGCCTGGAGGGAAGGATACTCGAACGACGCACTGATGTTTTTTTGATAAGTTAATATATTTGTTTGAATAATTTAATTATTCTGACAAATAACTTGACTCCTCAAATGTATCAGCAGGAAATTCGGGATATCATTTTCAAAAATGCTAAAGACACACCACTTTTGCACATCGCTTTCACACATCACTTAAAACTATGTAATTTTGTGTTAAAAAAAAACCGTATTTGTTTTTGACCCATATCGCTGAAAACATATTTGGGTCTTCCTTAACATAAAACGACGTAGTTTTAAGTGATGTGTAAAAATGATGTGTTAAAATAATGTGTATGTAGCACTCTTGTATCATTTTCTATAAATAGCATCTATTTTTTAGTTTTGTTACACACCGCTCATTAGGCGATCAATAACACATACACATAATGCTAAATAAACATGAATGTCGATTCATATTTTATGAATTTCAATGTATATCTATGAATATCAATATATAATTCACGAATATCGATACACTTTTTACTTACTATTCACCATTTAGTGGGTGATGATTAGCATTTTTTATTTTATTTTTATTTTTATTCAGTGGATCCATTTGATCTCTAGTTACCTAATAATTCAGTATAGGCTAAATTATCGAGCCGAAAGACAGAGCTTTTTTTGAAGGGTTTTGTCAAGTAACCTGCTAATGAGAATTTGAGAAATAACGGAAGTGTCCCTGCAAGAAAAATAACTTAGTCCGAATATAATTATATTCAAGGACATTTCGGTCATTATACTTTACACGTTAAACAAAACTCTCTATTAAATGCGATGAAAAAACACTAAAAATAATTTAATCAAAACGAACTTGACTAGATTAAATTTTATACGGAAAAATATCATTTAATAAATCAATAATAAGCATGAGCTAAATAGACACTTGAGCCTTAATTAATCTAATCTGTCAATTTCTTCAATGTCATAGGCTCCTTAAAATACTAGCACTTCTTTTTAGATATGATTTTAAATGCTAATTATTGAAGTACGACTTATGTAAAATATATTTGAATTTCGTCATCAATCAAAAGTCTACGAAGCCAAAATTCTCCCATACAATAATAAATCTAAGTGATCTTAATAAAATTAATTTTTTATTTTCTATTAGATCGAAAGTTTTAGGCGTGTACTCAAGATAAAATTATTTTACAATTTTTTTTAAAATCACATTGATCATTTTTTTGTGATAAATTTTATCCAATCGAGTGATTATCGATGTTCGATCAATATGATTTCTTTCCTGCATAATTAACTTATTGAACTCTATAAACACAGAACAGTTCAGATCATTACGATAAGATCTCAGACCCCAAATTTTGCATATTTATTTGAGCAATAAATTGGCACAAATGGGTGGGTAAACAACAGCCCACGATTAGAAAACAATAAGCAAAAGATTTTTATATGCAACCAAATCTAACACTACATGTTGAAAGTCTTATTAGGAAAAGTTTTTCATTGACATTTTACGCTATTTATAAAATTAAAAGAAAGAATTCTTTTACTTATTTGTAAAATTAAAAGAGACAAAAATAATGAGAAATAATGGAAATTAAAGAAAAAAATAACTTTTTATTAGTCTATTTTGTTTCTAATCAGAATTTTGAGATTTTACTGAGAAACCACAATTCTTTCTTTTCTCTTCCGTAGACATTTAAAAGACCTATTAGAGAATTTCGTTATATATACGACCATTTTTTATTTTTATATATGGCTCCCTTCACTTGATTAACTAGTTGTAGTATTTTTCAACCATCTTTGGAGTCCAACTTCATTCACCTGGAACCTCGATCGGGGCGCTCATTGAATTTATACTTATTTTGTTATTCAATTCTTGAACTAAGATGATAATAATAATGATAATAAGTCACTTAATGCCCAAGATACCTGAGAAATAACCAGGTGGTTTGAGTGCGAGTAAAGTCGCGTGAAAGTGTGCATCTCATGTTATTAGAGTAAAGTTTAATAATATCGTTTGTGTGGGGTGATGCTATCATATTATGTGAAAAATAATTTAGTGTCCAATATATATATATATATATATATATATATATATATATATATATATATATATATATGTTCTCACTTAAAATAGATGACCATTTTAGGGATTATAAGAAAATTTTAAAAAATAATCATCACTCTTTCTAAATTATAGATTTCCAAATATACCCTTCAATCATTATCATTTTATCCTTTTATTTTGATAGCATAATTAGTTAGAAAGAAGGAAAAAGTTGAAAAATAAAAATTTTGTCCCTTTAAAATTTTCTTATAATCCCTAAAATGGTCATCTATTTTAAGTGAGAACATATATATATATATATTTGGACACTAAATTATTTTTCACATAATATGATAGCATCACGCCACACAAACTTAAAATGAGCATTAAATTTGGAATAGTATGGCCACATATAATTTGCAAAGGAAGGAGGGAGGGAGGGAGGGAGGGAGAGACTACCACGAGATTGTGTAGTAAAATCACGTGCGGTTTAGTCAAAAGATCACGTGTCACGTGTGGTGTTCTACTTTTGCCACCTCGCAGGAAGCCTCCTCACGAGTCGTGCCTCGTTTATTGACCCTTCGGAGATGTTCAGAAAATAGGCCAAAAAACGTAATTGCTATTTTGTCAAAATTGCCCCTCCCTTTTCACTATCAGTCACTAGAAGCCAGGGAGAAACTACTAGAGACCGTAGGGTTCGAGCCCTCCAAAAATTTTAAAAAAAATTGAAGACCTAGGCATAAATTTTAAAAGTTATATAAAAATATATTTTGGCCTCCCTAAATTATAGTCGGTCTTCTCCATTTCTTCAAAAAAAAAAAAAAAAATCTTAACCCTCCCAAATGATGAATTCTGGTTCCACCCCTACTAGAAGCCAAGTTGTAAGAATGACATTGGTACAAATCGAGAATGAATTTGATCATCTCAATTTTCGCTTTTAAAATTTAAAATCTACTTTCATTCTTGTCTTATTTTCCAAACGGAAAACGAACTCCCACCATCCATTCCCGTCCGAAATGGAAATAAAAAATTACCATCATGTCCTTGTTTGTTTTATAAAAGAAAAAAGAAAATCCACCCCCTACAAAAATTAACCTTAAATTCATAATTACAAAACTATAAAAGTTGCACAAACATAAAAATAAAATACAATTAAAATTTAACTTTAATTCGGAGCTCAAATATAAACGTCAGTTGCATAATTTGGAACTTAAAATTGTTCAACCAACTAACCTATTAATTTTAAATTAGAAACACTGCAATAGAATATAAAAGTAAGAAAATATAACTATAGAAACATATTTGTACGTAACTAGTTAAAAACATATTGGGGACAGAGTGAAAATACTCAGACTCGCCTTCGACCCAATTTTTAATTTTTATTATATTTATCTTCAAATTCAACTTGATTCTCAGAAAAATCTTCGAAACTCTAATATAGACGGTCGAAAAATGAGACGAATATAGTCATAGAAGACGAAATTGCCATCCTAGCTACCAATCATCAGAAGCCGAGTTGTCACTAACATCACGACATTGAAATTAATTTTCTACGCGTTTACTTTCAAGAGAACCCTATTTGCGTCCTTTTCCCAAAGCTATGGGGTACAATGAATCTGGGGGGCCGACTTAGGGATTTAGGCGTGCATGTACACGGGGTGTGGTTTTACATGTTTAAAATAAAATTAATATTCTCCGCATTATTGGTAGAAGAATAGTTTTTCTCTACCAGGACAGAAATTAAGAAGGAATCTAATGGGGTTGGAAATTTCAATCTGGACTTTTTGTTTTGAAATTTAATTTTCCCTTGAGGGTGACAGCGGAAAAGAGACGAGAGTTACTGTAGTACGATGCGAACTGCACTCGCGAATTGTTATCAAAATACATGAATGAGTCAAAATAACATCCACCTAAAATAAACATAATTACCACACGAGATGGACGGCCAGTCGGCCAATATTGTCCATTTCTCCCATGATCAACACGATTCGATCAAACCCTTAATGATATCTGATCAATCTAATTTTTTGAATGAATAATAATCATTTAAATTTACAAAATGAACGAGTTAAATCATTACGTAAGACTGTAGTTAAATTCTATTGAATAATAATGGCCGGTCTAGCTCAGTATGCTTGAAATTTCCACCACATGAGCTAAGCATTGAGCTGCTATAGCCTGGAATACCCTAACCAATTTTAAATTCTGAAGCAATATGGATGCCAATTTCAACTCTGTAACTCTAAAAGGATGGCTATATCTTTGACTATTTTATTTGGACTACATTTCACGTGTCCAATGGCAGACTCAGAATATAAACTCAAAAGTGTCACCATCAAAATAATTGAACAACTAAGAATAAAATTTTGACAGATTGGCAGCTTAAAGAGAGTTTGACAGGACAAAATAGGTATGAGAGTGTCACAGCACTACGCGATAAGCCTTGACTTACTGCTAAACCTAACAAAAAATTAGAATTTTTATTGGCCATTGGGGTTTCACGTGACACCTCGCCTCGCTTTTGGGTTTGCCTCTGCACTTGTACCATCAAAATATTGGCTGAGTTTCAAAAAGTAGACTCATTGAATCAATATATTTTGATGACACGAGAAGATATAAAATTTAGTAATTAAATAGTTCTTATAGTATTAATTACATTTAATTAGGAATCAAAGTTAAAAAAAACCCCAATAATTGTTCTTAGCAGGGGCAGAAGTGTGATGTGGGGAGGTGGATGATGTCACCGTTAATTTTTAAAATAAGATAAAATTTCAACTTCTATATGTGTTATGTTTAAGAGGAGTTATAATTACCTGATCTTAATTAGACCACTGTTACGAGTATTCCAAGTCCCTTCTCATCCTTTGCTACCAAAGATATCGGGTCAGGCTTCATATGAACAAAACATGGGTACTAAATTGCGGTGATCCTATAGCATTGAATAATTTTTTCTAGTTTAAGTTAATTAACAAATCAATAATCTAAGAGAGAGAGTCTGAGACAAGGTACGAGTCACAAATGACCAATGACAAATCAATCTGACACCAGTTCCAAATTTATTACCCGAGTCCATCACTAATTCTCTGCATTCACCCTCAAGTAGAAATCTCATTATATTAATAAAGTTTAGGACATAGATGAATGATGTGAAAATCTAACAAGAGTGCTCTAAACAACTTTAGATAAAGGTAAATTCGTATCGTTTTACTGTACTATTGTATTGTTGCACAATAGTATATCCGAACCCGATTAAATTAATCGCGGGGATATTGTAATTTGGTTGTTGAGTAAATTGAAAGGTTGAAGAATTAGCATCAATAATGTCATATTTTAAGTGATTAGGTTTGAAGAATTCCCATCAATAATGTCATATTTTAGTTGATTTTAACATTGCATCATGGCCTCCATTAATTGTTCTCTCCATTAATTTTTGTAGCTAATTTTTTTTTTTTTTGCCAACAAACGGACATCTGATGTCGAATTGCATAAACAAATCAAGAATCCCAATACGATTAACGATTTTTTCAACATTTGTCTGGAACAGTATATTCCAAATTTCCAATCACGTAAATTAATATATAATTGGTTAGCACAATTAGGGGACAAATTTATAGATTATTGTATTATTTATTTTTTTGCATTTCTTATATTTGAATTTTATTTTTTTATAGATTCTTGGTTCGTTTTGAAGAGAATAATTTAAAAAATAAAAAATTATGCCCAAAGCTAAAAACAGTTCATTAAAGACGAAAATAATTCAAAACAGAAAAATATTTTTAAATTTTCTGAACTTTTTAAAAATTTAGTTCATATTTTTTATTTTTTAAAAATCTCTCGTCGAGACAAACCAATATTTAATAAATTTAATACAAAAACAAAAATGCAAAAACAAAAATAAAAAAATGCCAAATCCTCAAATCTTTGCTTCTGGAACTCAATACTTTATTTACGGTGGAGGTTAAATTCTCTGCAACCTTCTGGTGTGAATAATCGATAGAGATAAAACAGACAAAAGAGAAGTAAACCCTTTCCCTTTCAGACACGGGTGGAAAAATATTGTTAATTACGGAAGAGAAAGTACGTACATGAACACAGATTCTCGTGACTAAATTTGAACACTGATGTGTTTGAAATCATTCGATACATGTAAAGTTTGCAAAATAATAAAGGGTATAACGTACATCGGACGGTTCAGAATACATCTGTGTACGGGAGATGTGTGCGTAAAGCAGTAAACTTATTCATTATGAAATTCTTTTAGTTAACTCTTAATTAAGTCAAAAAGGTAATTTGAAGGGGTTGTTAAAGTCCAAAAGGTTAAGTTAATGAGGTGTCACTCTCAATTCCATTTCACATTACGAAGGAAGTTTGAAATTACATGGGAAACAACCTTTTTGCACATTTTTTAATCCACCAAGAAAGTCTTCCCCTTTTTTCGGGATGGAGCAAAGCAGTCAAAGAATGAATCAAATTAAATAATTTTGCTAACCTCCGAATACAATCGGATTTTTATTCGGAGGTCACTACACGGCATCTGTTACTTATGTTTGAAGAGTCGGGGTAGACTTCAAAGACATTGGTTACGCGGACAAAAAGTAAGATATTATTGAGCCACGTCATGAAATAAAAGAAAAAGAATTAAACGTCGTCGTATGTTAAAGAAAATGAGGGATATTAATCCTACAAAATATTCTTTAATATTTTCTCTCGGGATCCACTATACGTTGCGTTTGAGAGCCGTGTGATGAGTGAAAGAAGGTGCCGCCAATAGCAAAGGCATATTTGGTTTGTAGGACCATTACTTTTGTGTAGTTCTTGTCATGTACCTTGAACTAATTAATTATATGAATTTGGTTTGACTTGTAATTTGATGATTAGTGAAGAATTGACTTAAAAAAGGGAGAGACATTACCTTTGGTTTATAGTGATCAAAGTGGACTTTGTCTAGTTGTTGATCGATTATCCAAATTGATGCATGCACATTCTGATATTGAATAAAAAAATGAGTGATATATCCACGAATTATGTCGATTTCTATTATTTATGGAATGAAAAAGTTATATCAATTTTTCGGGTTACGAATAAAACGTTACATTTAAAGTGATAAATCAAAACTGGATCAAAATTGCAAACCCGACAAATACTGCCATATTCAAGTAGTTTTTAGGGCATTTTAATTTAATCATACGACGTCCAAGTCGTATGTGACATGTGCAAGTTGTATTCTACACAATTAAAAATTTGAATGATTAGACAACCACTTCTTGAAATATTCAAATTATGAATTGCTTATTGTTTATTGTAATTTATTGTACACGATTCTATTAAAGTAAGATTGACAAATAAATACTAGTGTTTATAGAGGCATCTCCTTCGCAGATAAAAAAAAATATTATTAGAGTAAATTTGAATTTAATTTTGTATACTCAAAGAGAGAATTTTTTAAAAACGAGTGTTCTCATGTCATCAACCAAAATTTGACCGGTTATTGTAAATCATGGAAGGTGCTGACTAATAATTTTTTTTTTTGAATTTTTAATTATCTTAGTGTTTGAATCAATTAAATTTTTAAAATGGTAAAGTATATATTTGTTTACACATTTTAAATGATGACACTTCTCGTATGTTAAAAGCCCTCCTCAGTAAAACTCTCATTGGTGTAGATATAAATTATTCTCAACATTATCTCTTAAAAATTGACATTTCTTGTATCAAAATCCTCTCCCATTGGTGAGATTTGCTATCCCACAATATGTGATATATGGCACAACAATCAAATTCTATTATTGATATTTTTTAATATGAACATTTATTATTGATATTTTTTAATACTTTTTTTAAAGATTAAATTAAAGAACATCAATAATAGAGATCTACACTATCAAAGACTCTGACTTTTGTGTAAATAATTGGGTTGACATTTTATAACAATAATTTTTTTTCCCTTTTCAATATTGTGTTTGTTTCTAAATTTTTCTGACATTGCTACTATCATTGACATACAACATTTAATTATAATGGCTAACTTTATAGTCCTTGAAACAGTTATACATGTGCTAAGTTTTTCTTGATACGTATTCGATTGTAGATAGATTTATATGAGTTTTTGTTTTGGAAAATTGTTATCAGTATTTTTAATAATACTTTATAGGAAAGGCATACATTAGGAAGGAGATGTCATTTTCTTGACATATATAATTTAGTACATTAATGAGCTTATTCTCATTTTATCTCGTTTGTTTAAATTCTCTTCAAATTTTTAACTCTGAAAACAAATCTAGACTAATGATATGAGAAGAATTATCATCTTTAGGAAAAGTTTTAATCTATCCATAGACGATTAGATTGTCTTTTATAGATCGAGTAGAGATCGACTACAAGTTGACGTACATACCACTTGTATAAACACACACAAGAGTGATGAATTGGGTGAGAAATCGACCCTCTGGGGAAGGTGGGTAGAACGATATGCATATGAGACATGAAACACAAGTCATTCTCTTGCACCATGTAGGGGGTATAATAGGGAAAAAGATTCACCAACAAGTTGCATAAATTCCAAAGTGGCAAAGCATGACAATTGCAGGTGTAGATATTGTTGGCAAGTTGGAAGACGTAGACATTGTTAGGCAAGTTGAAGTTGATAGCAATTCAATTATCACTTTATGCCTAAATAGACTTGAGCCGTTTGTTGTTGAGATAAATAGCCAGATGATCTTACTACACCACTATAGTGAATCAGCTCACTACAGGGCCCCAAAATCCCAATGATTCCCATGAATAATTTTGTCATTCATTCAATCTAGACTACCACCCCATAGTAATGTCAGATCAAAAGTAAATAGAGTCTTTAACTTTTAATTAATTAGTCAATTAATGTAGTGGGCTAAAGTGTCGGGCCGTTTCCGTTAACTTGGCAACACAGTGCAGACTTTTTTACAATTGAAGTTGAAATTTTTTGAGAAAAGTTGAATTTATGGCAAGAATTTCGAGAGGACCTCGAGAGATTTTTTTTTTTTTTTTGTTTGGGGGGGGGGGGGGGGGCACAAGAATCTGCAAATAATTTGGAAATCATCTTAAATGGATCCTAATGTTGTTTTTAGGTAGAAATATTTATAAAAAGGTGGATACAAAATTCCAAAAGTTAAAGCTCTCATTCAAAGTGCAAATATATTTGTGAAGTTGTTCTTTTATTCCTGGAGTCAGACTTAAGCATTGGAGTACTCTCTTACCGGTATCAGCCGAGCGGCACTAGCGAGTTGTTTCCCACGTAGCAACATGTTCTGCGATTGGATTAATGGATCAAGTAACTGCACCATAGTTATATGTTTTCTGTTTATACAACTATACATGTTAAAGTTGTACATGTTCTCTGTTTCTATAATTGAAATCCTGAATCGCAATTTTGATGAGGAGGGGCCATGCAACTTCAAAAAGATGAGCATGTGACTAGTCCTGGTGGTATTTCAGAGATGAGGTTAGTACCCTGTTAACATTTTCCTCCTGATCATGGTAGTGCATTTTTTTACAGTCGTCAAGTTTGAATTGCTTCTTTGGTGGAGAAAATTTGAGCATCTTTTGAATTGTTGGTATATGTCACAACAACAATAGTTTGGCAATCTCTGAGAATAGATTTTCACTAGAGTTATGTGATAAGTTGGATAAGAAAGGCAATGGGCCCTCAGCCCAAGTTTACGCTTGGCCTATCTATGCTAGGATATATTAAGCTGGGTCAAGCTTAAAGAGTGGAATGGATCACACTCTGCCATGGGGTTCGAAAAAATCACCTCGGTTGCTCAAGCCCTACCAGGCACATGATTCTAGAACATGCCGAACCTCACTCTGCAGTTGGCGTCTAGGATGGGCCATGGACCTCATAACTCATAGTGTTTTTGTCAAGCCGTTAAGGGCACCATGCTAGGAACGGCTAGCTAGGTGGTGACTTGTCCCTCGCATGGTGGTCAGTTGCTTGGGAAGACATGAGGATAAAGCAGTTATAGGACATGTGGACATTACCGTTCGATTCATATGGATGTGTGGCACATGGCGAAAGTGTCTTGATTTGCGGTCACGGTGTGACATTTTTAATCGGTGCTTTTGACAGTACGTTGGGGGTAGTTCAACGGCACTAATCTCAAGGACACGCACTTAGACTCTAAAAGCTTTTTTAAGTTGATTTTGCTTTCTACGGACTCCAACTTAAGTATCGGAGTGTCTGTTAGAGATCCGATCCCAGTCGACACTAACTCAGATTGAGTATTTTGCAGTTTAACGAAGGAACCGCAACGAATTGTCGGGAAGCCAAAGAGTGGGATTCCAAGACTTCACAAATTAAATTCATTGTTTCAATTTACAAATTCGTAGTTATACATGTATCGCAAGCGAACAATAAAGTATATACAATATTAAAACAAATCAGGAAAGAGATTTTTAAGATGCTGTGGTCACTGTTCCAAGCACCGTAACATGTGCTTCGATGTTGCAAATGTCATCCACCAAGAATCTCTTGGTTGGGTCTTTGACTTTAGCTATTGACATGAACTTTTGTGCACCAAAGACCAAAGATGAAGCTCCAAAATGATTCTCGGCTGCAACAAAAAAGAAGGCTTAATTTATAACTTGTGTGAAGGTTTACCAGAAATCATGATAGAAGATATGTAATTGTCTTACTTTTGGATTCATGGTGTAGTTTTGCTTCGTTTTGGGTGATTGCGCGGAGGATGAATTTCACAAAGATTCTAGTATTAGGGGGAAGAGTCGATTCATCCAAACATAGGAATGCTGAAATGCTATTGCCCTTGCCATCACCATTTCCAAGAGGATAGATCCTAATCTTCCTGCAATCCATAAACATTATACCTCATTAAACTTGCTATCTTCGTAACAGGTAATGAATGGAAGATGATACGAAAGAAAGGACTTGTTCATACCATTTATAATCTCCAATGGTGAATGCTTCAGACTCGTAACAATCAAGCTTAAGAGTCGAAAAAGACTTGATCTTCCAAGTATAGTTACCGGTTGCACGTTCTTCCAACAACGACAAGCACTCTCCTTTGCGTGTTTGTTTGAGGACAAAAACATCCACCCCAAACACGCAGGTGTCTTTGACGACGTACCCGTTTGAAGGATCACTAAAAACATTAAGATGAAGGAATTTGGCCACACCAAACTCCGTTTTCATTGCATGGAGACGCGTAAAGTTTCCCCCTAATCATCTCATTTCAAGTACAATATGATCATCGTGCGAATTTTCAACTACTGTTAATCCTTTCTGCGTAAGTAATGAATCTGATTACTTGATAAAGTTATATATTTGTCTTCAACTTGATCAAATAAGATCAAATTAAAAATGGCTTTAACCTCCCAACCAGCAGGAAGATCACTAGTATCAGCTAATCCCAAGAAAATGGATATATAACCTTGCCCGCCTCTCTCCTTGTTCCCAGTTGGGTATACACTTAAATTCCTGCAAAATTTGCTTTGATTATCCTCTGTCTATCAATCTATATATATATATTATATGCACAGAAGAGTGATCAAATTAAGTTAATACATACCATTTGTAATCCCCTGCTTCAAACTTATCTGAAGTGTATTTGTCTATTGAAGCTTTGGAAAACAAGGAGAATGATTGAATTTTGAATAAGTAATGTGTTGGTGGTGCATCTCTTCCTGTAAATTATGTATCAACACCAACCAAAATATGAATATTGAATATTGGTTTTGTTAAATGTCTTTACTTTGCCTACAGTTTCAAATGGTGAAGCCTCATCTTCTCAAGAAGTCTCACCTGGTGTAAGCACGCGTGAAGTCTCACCTGGTGTAAGCACGCGTGAAGTCTCACCTGGAAGCACGCTTGAAGTCTCACCTGGTGTAAGCACGCGTGAAGTCTTAACTCGTGTATGCCTGGGTGGTTCAGCCTCTGAAGTCATACATGTTGGGTTTGTGGTCCACCAAAAGTGGGCCGGTTAGCCCATTAGTGGGCTAGGTCTAGGTTTTCTAGGTCTACTAGGTCTTCTTCTTTCCTCCCCTATATATAGGTGCTTATGTGTAGGGTTTTATTTAACGAGTGTGTGTGTCATTGTTTCGTAAGCGGAATTGTGCTGCGAACAATACACCGGTGAGATTGAGAGAAGATCTGTGCGAGTTGAGTGTCGAACACCGGATTTGGTTGTTCCTCTTCGCGGTCAGAGTTTTTGTAAGCTATTTTAGTGGATTTTTTCTCTGTTCAATCTCTCTCGCTCTTGTGTGTGTGTTTGTTGGTGTTCGTGGGATTGGGGTTAATCCCAACAACTGGTATCAGAGCTTTGGTTCGGTGGCCGAACACGCCGGAGAAACACACGGTCCGTTTGAACGCGAAACGGACGGAGGCGCACGGATCGGACGACTGGGCTCGGGTCAAAACACATCGGTTTGAGATTTTGAGGACACGAGTGGGTTGATCTCGACGAGACGAGTTCAACGGAAGTCGAACGGTCGCGAAAGGACGCCGGACGCGCCCTCACGCGCGGCTTGAAAGTGGCGCGTCGCTGTGACGCCGCCCAGTTTTTCCGGCCGGTTCAAGTCTTTTCCAATGGCCGGTTCAGGCCCTTCCAGGCCGGTTCTTGGCCGGTTCGGACCGGTTCCTGACTCGTTTCGACGAGCCCAATCCATTTCCGCGATCCGTTTCTGCTGGTTCAACTCCTACAGTTCTGGTTTGGTAAGGTTTTACCGTTTTGGGCACTGTTTTGGAGTTTTTGAGTTGAGGGTCAGTCCTGGGATTATTATTGCTGTGTTATTTTGCTGTTTGAGTGTTTAGCAAGATGACGGAGGTTGCCGTTAGTAGCTTGAGTTCAATGATTATGTTATCGGCACAGAATTTTGCAATTTGGAAGCCGAGAATGGAGGATCTGTTATACACGAAGGATTTGATGGATCCCATTGATTTCAAGGGGGTTAAACCGGAGGCAACGTCGGCTGAAAATTGGAGGAAGCTCAATCGAAAGGCTGTCGGACTTATTAGACAGTACGTCGGATTGGAGGTATTTCATCATATTTGCGAGGAGACTGATGCGTACACTCTCTGGACTACATTGCAGGAGAATTATCAGTCTAAGTTATCGCGGAACAAGGCGCTGTTGATGAGGCGACTTGTTGGTTTGAAACTCCGGAGTGGGATTTCTGTTGCCGTACACGTTAGTGGGTTTCAAAGTATGGTAAATGATCTAGCCAGTGTCAAGTTGAAGTTTGACGATGAGTTGCAGGCCCTGTTGCTAATCAGTTCTTTGCCAGATGACTGGGAGACGGTGGTGGTTTCTCTCAGTAACTCAGCTCCTGACGGAAAGTTGACCATGAGCATGGTCACGGATGCTATGTTCAGTGAGGAGGCAAGGAGGAAGGAGATGAGCATTCACAGTCATGATGGAGGGCAAGCCTTCATCACTGAAGGGCGTGGAAGAACTCAGGAAAGGGCTGGAGGTTCTAATCACGGCAGGTCTGGGTCTTCGGGTCGCAAGTTTGTGGTCACCTGCTACCGGTGCGGCCAAGAAGGGCATATTCGGTGGAATTGTCCGAAGGGGAAAGGAGATAAAGCAGGGGGTGACGATTACACGGCAGGTATTGTGTATGATTCAGATGCACTTTTGGTCACTACTGCAGGCACTGAAATTGGGAGAAAGGACTGGGTGTTGGACTCAGGATGCTCAGCCCATATGTGCGCGGACAGGAAGAGTTTCACGGAATATCAAGCATGCGATGAGGGGAGTGCTAGGATGGCCAACGGAACAGCTAGCAAGATTGTTGGCAAAGGGGCAGTCCAGTTTTGTATGTCAGATGGAAGACGGGTGAAACTCACGGATGTGCGACATGTTCCTGGGTTGAGGAAGAATGTTATTTCTCTGGGAGTGCTAGAGTCGAAGGGTAGCAGTTTTTCTGCTAGTGGGGGAGTTCTAAATGTTCGCAAGGAAAATGGGCCCTCACTACAGGGTAAGAAGATTGGGCATCTGTACAGGTTGGATGGGAGTGTTTGGACAGATGGAGCAACTGACAAACATGGTTCCAACGGAAAGGGAAGGCAACGGAGTAAACGGGAAGCAAGGAGGTCGCATCGACGTTCACGGAATTGGCGTAGGAAGAATCAGTGGGCCCAAAATGATTCTCCTGTGCTGGAATGTGAGCGTGGGCTTCGGGATGTTTACTGGAAAGCTCAAGAGGGCATTGAGACGAGGTCGTGTTTGAAAAAGTGCACTGGAATGGCGACCACGGAAACGACCAGGAAGCGTGTCTCATTTGCACCTGGTTTGATTAGTGACGGTTATACTTTTGAAAGATTGCGTGCACGTGTTGGAGAAGTGGAGTCACGGGCTGAAGAAGCAAGTCCTTGCGTGGCACCCGTTGAGGGGGTGCGGGCATCCGTCGAGGGGGTGCGGGCACTCCATTGTGGGGGTGCGGACTCTTTGACTTAAAGAGTAGTTTAACCGACAATTACCCACTTGTGGTGGAGGGGGTGAATTGTTGGGTTTGTGGTCCACCAAAAGTGGGCCGGTTAGCCCATTAGTGGGCTAGGTCTAGGTTTTCTAGGTCTACTAGGTCTTCTTCTTTCCTCCCCTATATATAGGTGCTTATGTGTAGGGTTTTATTTAACGAGTGTGTGTGTCATTGTTTCGTAAGCGGAATTGTGCTGCGAACAATACACCGGTGAGATTGAGAGAAGATCTGTGCGAGTTGAGTGTCGAACACCGGATTTGGTTGTTCCTCTTCGCGGTCAGAGTTTTTGTAAGCTGTTTTAGTGGATTTTTTCTCTGTTCAATCTCTCTCGCTCTTGTGTGTGTGTTTGTTGGTGTTCGTGGGATTGGGGTTAATCCCAACAATACATGGAGGCACAGCCGCCGAAGACGGCATTTGTTAGTAAAGTTAGTTAGTTTAGCTGAGTCAGCTTGTTATTTTCATATAAATAGAAGTGTGGTTTCCATATATTGGAATTCGGCAAAATTAGATTATAATCTTTGCTGTACATTCAATCAATGAAGTTTTATTTAGTCTTTCTTCCTCTTTCTTTAGTTAATGTTCTTCTGGCATTTCTTGGTGATGATGATCTGTGATGCAAACCGACTGTTTGTAAATGCTAAGTTCGAAATCACCCGAGGTGTGAGCGAGAGAGAGAAAACACCCGACTTAAATTTCTAAGGCCCCGATTGGATGCAGCCTTATGGGGTGCCTTAGCTAAGGCATGCCTTAGTTAAGGCTGGGCCCACCCATAAGGTGTTGATTGGCAAACTTTTTGTGTATGTATTAATTAGCCCGGGGGCTAATTAAAACCCCCAGAAAATTCTTATTTAGCCTTACCCCTCCCCCCTAAGGCTAACTAAGACAATAGGTTAACTTTGACAAATGACCAAAATATCCACCCTTCCCTTATATGTATATGTATATTACGTATATATATTTTGGATATATATATTTCGTACATATTTTGATATACATTTCGCGTATATATAAATATATATATACACGCGCACACACACATATATATACATATATTTTGTATATATATAATGTATATTTAAAGTGTGTGTTACTACTTATACTATGAGAGTACGTACGTTCGTAACGTACGTACTCATAGTATAAGTATGTATGTATGTATGTACGTGTACTATATGTATACTAAGTATCAGTATATATATACATGTACGTACGTACTTATAGTATAAGTATGTATGTACGTATGTATGTGTGTATATAAACACACACACACACACACACACACATATATATTTAAACATATGTATATATACACATACTTATACTTATACTGATAAATATATAATATACATAAGTATATATACTACTTATATATATATATATATACATATATATATACACACACACACACACTTATACTGATAAATATATAATATACATAAGTATTTATGTATATTTAAGTATATATAAATATATGATATACATAAGTATTTATTTAAGTATATATAAATATATAATATACATAAGTATTTATGTATATTTAAGTATATACTAATATATATATATATATATATATATTTATTTATTTAAATATACATAAATATATAATATACATAAGTATATATACTACTTATATATATATATATAGTATATATACATATAGTATTATATATACATATGTATATATAATATACATAAGTATATATACTACTTATATATACATAAGTATATATACTACTTATATATATATATAAGTAGTATAAGTACTTATGTATATTATATATTTATCAGTATAAGTATAAGTATGTGTATATATAAGGTATATATAATTTTATATATATAAGGTATAACTTTATATATACTTATATAAAATTATATATACCTTATATATATAGATATACATAAGTATATATTTAAGTATATAATAATATATATA
Organism: Arctostaphylos glauca; assembly: GCA_019985065.2. Classification (NCBI taxonomy): domain Eukaryota; kingdom Viridiplantae; phylum Streptophyta; class Magnoliopsida; order Ericales; family Ericaceae; genus Arctostaphylos; species Arctostaphylos glauca. Next base: position 43,410,727 of record JAHSPW020000001.1, read on the forward strand.
TACTTATATATATTTTATATATACACGTACTTATAGTATAAGTATGTATGTATGTATGTATGTGTATATATAAACACACACACACACACACACACATATTTAAACATATGTGTATATATACATACTTATACTTATACTGACAAATATATAATATACATAAGTATATATACTTATATAAAATTATATATATTTTATATATATAGTATATAAGTGTACTTATATATATTAGAAATATATCAATATGTACAATATAAGTATATTGATATATATATCATTTATAAGTATATATTATACATATACATTAAATACATGATGGCATCCAATATGTATTATATATTACATGTCAATATGTACAATACACTCAATTATTTAACACACCCTCTTTATTTAACACACCAAAAACTAAGGCGGCATCCAATCGGCCCCTAAGGGTTTAGGAATCAGTTTAACCCGGGCCGTAATCCATTTGCATCTTTTACCCGCTTTTTATGTGAAGCAAGGGGAGCCGTTAGATGCCATCCAATGGACGACAAAAGAAGTCCAGATGTAATCTATTTACGAAAATGCTACCAACACACTATCTTTTACACCCCCAATCACACCCTGGTGGGGCCCACCCCCATCCTATATAACCCAAAAAATGAAAAATCCTAATTCGCCCCTCCAAAAAAAATTTGTTGGAGATATGAGAATCAGAAGCGCATACAATGAAACAAAGCTTGAGAGTAAAATTTCACTTTATATATACGCTATACAAAGTTGCAAAAAAAACTCTCTTCCTCACCCTCTCTGCCTCACCCACTGCGCGCGCCCACGCACTTTTACTGCCTCACACTCTTACATTTTATAGGCAAACAAGAGACTATAAGAAACACATAGAAAATACAACATTTGAGTGGCTCAAAGCTCATTGGGTACTACAATGGAGAGACACACATGAGAAACAAAATCATTTCACTACATAGGGTAGATACCCAACAAAATTTTGGACCCAGCGCATTACCCAAGGGGAGAGAGAGAGAAAGGAGGAGGAGGAGGAGGAGGAGGAGGAGAAAGAAGAAGGGGGCGGCGACCAGTACCATAGCCACCGGCCAAACGTGACCACCACAGCGACCCGACCCGACCTATGTGAAGGTTGTGATTGGATCCTCAAAACATGTCTTTGTCGTCTGATGAAGTGTTTTTTAGCCTGTTAACCTTTGATCAAAGCCTGATGGGTGAATAACGTTTGTTTCCAGTTGGAGACCAGAAATCATGATCATAGTTTTATCAAGTTTCGATGGGAACAAATACATGTAAAAATAGCAGTAGAAATCAAAATCTACAACAAAAGACAATGCAAATCTAAACTAATTTCTGTAAAAAAAAAAAAACAAGAAAACACCAGTAGAAATTCACAATCTCAAACAATTACTTCATCATTTAGACTACACAATCTAAACCAATTTCTGTAAAAAAGAAAGAAAGAAAGAAAGAAAGAAATTCATCATTTTGAAACAACAGTAGAAATCCGCAGTAGATGACAATTAGTTACCCTACCCAATTTTTTGACACAAAACCTCAAATGCACATTCAAAACTTCAAATTCCAAAACATAAAGCAGAAATTCATCGATTTAGAACGGGTTGGGTTGGGGGATATGGCTTTGGGTCGCGTCTAGGTTGGGCAGTTGAGGTCGCGGTAGAGGTTGCAGCGGGGTTTGGGCGGTGAAGGAGTTTGGCGGGGGGCACGGCGGTGGAGTTTGGTGGCCGGCCCCATTTCTTCTTCCTCCTTCCCCTCCTCTCTCTCTCTCTCTCTCTCTCTCTCTCTCTCTCTCTCCCCAATACGCCTTCCCTGCCACCAAAACTTTCAGATAAGAAAAAAGTGCTTCAAAATTAATTCAACAAATTCGTAAATGAAAAACAACTAGTTCGCGACGGGAAAAGGAGGTTGCCAATTGCCGCCGTCGACTGTAGCGGGGCAAAGGCTGCAGTGGTGGTGGTCGCCGTTGGTAGCTCTTGCCCCTTCTTCCTCCTCTATTTTCTTTGTCTCTCCCTCCAATACAACGGATACAAGAAACAAAAATTGGGGGAAGAAAAAATTAAGATTTTTTAATTTTTGGGTTATATAGGGTGAGAGTGGGCCCCACCAGGGTGTGATTGAGGGTGTAGAAGGGGATATGTTGGTAGCATTTGGGATCTATTTAAGGGATCTTTCGACAGAAGCATGTATATATATCTATACTATATATTATTGCAGGGCGACTTTTCGTGAGAGTCGCCTTGAAAGCGACAAGTGGCAAAAATTAATTGGGTTGTCACCAAAATTTTAAAGCGACGCATGTTACTTTATAAAAATAAAGATATTGCATAAATATTTTTTGAATTTTATTCCCATAATTTTCTCTACATATCTATATATGAGCACATACATATATACGTACAGTTATGTATCTACATATCTATATAGATAAAAAAAATTTAAAATTTTTTACAGAGGTTAGTTTTAAAAAAATAGAAATAAATAGGTTTTTCTTACATTGGTAAAATTTTAGACTATAATTTACGAATTTAGAAACAAATAAATTTTTTTATGATAATATATCTTTCATACCCCTAACTCTGATTTTCCTAAGAAAAATCACCTTTTTTTTTCTACTTCTACTACTTTTTATAAATATATTTTTATTATAATTTTTTTTTTAATTTATAAAATTATAGTCAAGATAGATTTGTATAACCACACTGTATTTACTATTATTAATGAGTTGTGGACCGACATGTCATAATAAATTCGCTTATCTTTAAAATTGATGGGTTGATTAATATTTTATACAGTTTTTATTTACTCGGTTAAGTAGTTTAGTTTTAAAATAAAATCAAAGAACAATTACATTGACGATGATATTTCTCTTAATGATAGATTTATATAAAAAAAGATGCATAAATTTATCATTAACTCTTTTGTGCATATATGTTGTAGGCATCCTTCACATTAACAGTGAAAAATGAATACATCAAAATTAGAAAAAAAATATTTATTCGTATCTCCATGTATTTTATCTTATTTATAATTTTGTCCATATTTTCTCTCTCAGTTAGACTGATTGTAAATGTATAATGATCTAAAAAAGGGAGAAAAAGAACAAGAAGTTAAATTATTAATCAGTGTTCTTTTACTGTATATGTTTTTCTTATTTTCTTATTTTCTTATTTTTTAGTTGTAAAAATTTTGAATTTGAAATACGATGTGACAATTACAAAAAATGAATATTAAGTTAAGACGTACACCAACATTAATTTAGTGACAATGATTCAAAGATTTTACCACGATTTAAAAAGATCTTATTGAGAAAATTTGGGTATATAATCAATCCTAATTAATCGAAATTTAATACTCAGTTTGGTTTAATTTTCAATTTTGAACCCAACTGATTAATATTTTTATGCATGTTTACTAATTTTTACATGATTTAAGATTTTGGAAGGTTGTTTAATTTAAGTCCTTTTGTAATACCCCGACCCGATTTAATTATTTAAATTTAAAAATAGCGCGGATAATTATAATTATTATGTGATTTAATTATTTGATTTGAAAAAAAAATTGATTTCGGAACCTACGCTTATTAAATACGTTAAATTTTACGACATTTGGAGATGTCGGCCTACCAAGGAATACTTGTAAGAGAAATCTGAGCACACCATGACGATCCTCGTAATTTTCTGAGTCGCCCGGTCTATTTTCATATTTTTCGAAAAATCAGTACCGGAACAGTTTCTCGGGATCGTGCAGTATTTTGCGCTCGCGCACGTGACGGAGCCCTTGACTGATGGAAACCCAATTAGTCAAATTCAAATCCTCCTTTTTCCTTAAATCAAGGGATGTGTTCCCTAATTAATAATTAACCTATAGCCTAATTATAACTTTTCCCCTATTTTCTTTTTATTTCTAAAATCATATTTGTGAATGTATGAATATAAAACACGAAAGTTGTAGACAAACATCAAGTCTTTAACCCGGATAGATTGGATCGTCCTCGAGACTTACGTAACTCGTAGAAACCGACCTCAAACACACCACGAAAATCAGCCTATTTCTGGGATTTTCTCTCTCTAGAAACCCCACTCACGCACCCACTTAAATCGCCACACCCGTTAGCCGAATCACGAAATTGACCTTACCATGATGAAATTGGGGTTAAATAAAGTACGGGACAAGACTCGGTCCCGGGTTTCGGAGACCGGGGAGTATAATTACCAAAACGCCACTCTTACTTATTTTTGGCATACCGACACTAAAATCACCACACGAACGGACCGACCATGGAATTAGGCTTTGAATATGAATAAGGACTGAAAATAATGTGGATTCGACCACGGTTACATTTTTGGACGGCCGATAGCAAAATTACGAAAATACCCTTTTACGGTCTAAGTAACCGGCGATCAACCGATCGAATGTGAGTCATCCGAGCCTTAGAATATACAAACGAGACTAAGGATTAAGTAATAAGATTTACACGAATCACGAGAAGGCTCTCGGTGCCACGTGTTAGTTGGGTAAAATGACCACTTTGTCCTAGAACCCGAATTACATTTTTATACCCTTACGAATCAAGGAGTTCGAGCGGTTACGCGACTTGAGTCACTAAGTTAGTATGTATTTTATTGGCAATAAGTGCTTTTTATTTATTATGATAGATCCGGGAGTTGAGATTATCGGGTCGAGTTGATATCAAGAAAGTACGAACTAATTTCAGGTGAGTCTTATATATGACTTGCTTACTTACATTCTGCAATAAAAATGAATGAATCCCTTACTTTGATGCATGTACATCTATGTCACTGAATTGATAGTAGACTGAGCATGATATGTTAAGACATTAAAAATAATCATGACATCATGTAAACATGAAAATATTATGACATGAGATCAATACGGCGCCCCGGCCGCTAGGGGGCAGATGAAGATTCTAGCGATGAGGTGAAGTAATAAGGGTGGGGATTATTAGCCAGGTAATCCAACGGGTGATATCACGCCGGCTTAAATTTGGGATCGCTCCCTAATTCACTGGTGGGCCGTAGATCGCATACTGTTACGATACATGGTTACAGCGTAAGCCTAAAAGCTGAATTCATACATCACATAACATGATCACTTGATAGTATACATGGTTACAGCGTAAGCCTAAAAGCTGGATTCGTATATCGTATAAAGTTGGCATTTAATTATAATGAACTTCAAGAATACGGGTTATCCTAATACAGAAAGTTAGTAGACTTGTCATATCTAGACTCACACTAGCCTAGTGCTAATGAAGTTGTTGATGCAACAGGTTCTAATTAATGATGCTGATCATGCATGAATTCTGTAAAGTTGTATTGGAATTGAAGTATCTCTTGTAATCTCTAAACTTAGCGTGTTAGATGTAACTTGATCTTAATTGTAATTCATTTGGTTGACCGGTCGGGAATTTAGACCGTAGTCATGGTTTGTAAGCCCATAAGGGTTATATTGTTGCACTTTATTTTATGCACTGAACTCTGGAGTTAATTTTATTTTTCGCACTCTGATATCAGTTATGTTAATAGAAAATCCCTAAACTGGTATATTTTTAAAGGGCCTCACGAGTTTCACTCGTGGCCGGTCACGTGCCTTAACCTTTACGGGATGGGTCGTGACAACAGTGGTATCAGAGCCTAAGTTTTCGGATTTTCTTTAAATAAAACCCAGAGTTATAAATTTGATCACACGATAGTCGCACATGACGTGTATAATTATGTGATGACGTACTTACTACTTATGTGATGCTATACTTTAATAACGATACGTTTGTAGTCAGTACTAGTAAGACTATATCTTGAGTACTGTAGGCATAGACCTTAGTGTCAACGACAACAAGGACGGAGGATATACCGGTGACGATTCGTATGGGAGACATGGAGTAGGACCACACGAGGTGACATCTTTGGATGCGGACACATACTACAAGACGTGACATACCAAGCGAGATTGACGCAAAAGAATGAGAGCAAATACGGTACTGATCGAAGGATACGACAACCAGAATGATAGCGTACAGGCGATTAGACCAAGAGGAATGGAAACAAGAATAAGAGAAACAAGCAGAGGCAAGGCCGAGCACTCGCACTCGGAGATTGGAGGAACAATGAGAACGAGACTTTTAGGAGTTGAAAAGCAGTTGATCACGATACCCTAAATAGAAATTTGACTACGGCCAATACACCTGTGGTACGCGACCACCCGGGTGTATTTCCTGACGAGTTGCCAGATCAAGGAATCGACTTGTTTACAGAGAGTGTACTCGAACCCAACCAATCTCTAAGGCACCTTATTGCATGACTCCAACAGAACTAAAAGAGTTGAATTACAATTGCTGGAATTGCTTGATAAGGGATTTATCCGACCAAGATCAACGTCAAGAGTAGCGTCGGTGTTATTTGTGAAGAAGAAGGACAAGACGATGAGATTGTGCATCAATTATCGAAAATTGAGCAAGGGCACCATCAAGAACACATAGCCCTACCACGTATTGATGACTTATTTGACCAACTGCAAGGAGCACGCATGTTTTCTAAAATTGGTTTACGTTCGGGAACATCAACTCAAGGAGAAACCGGGAGATGTTGAGAAGATAGCTTTTCGCACACGTTATGAACACTACAAGTTCTTAGTGATATTCTCGGGGTGACGAATGCACCAGCAGCTTTTATGGGCTTGATGAGTCCAGTTTTCATGGCATACGTGGACAACTTTACTCGGATTTATTGACGACATCTTAATCTACTCAAAACGCGAGGAGCAGAACGAGAGGCATCTAAAGATAGTATTAGATACGTTGCGGGAGAACGAGTGATATGCTAAGTTCAGGAAATGCGAGTTTTTGTAAATCAACGTAACCTTCTTCGACAACGTTATCAAAGACGAGGAAATTGCGGTGGACAACTAGAAGAATGAAGCGATTGGCTGAGGCGAGCGTCGACGTCAGAAGCTTATAGTTTTCCAGGAGTTGCAAAATACTATCGGAGATTGTCCATGATTTTTTCAAAGATTGCAGTACCGTTGACGGAGCTAACTCGCAAGAGGGAACCTTTGTTTACATGAGGAACGAGGATGAAGTTTATAAGATTTGAAGAAATTGATCACGGCACCGATACTCACGTTAGCTGAGGGTATAGAAGGATTTGTCATCTACAATCACGTATCACACCGAGAATTGAAATGCACCTTGATGCAGCGCGGGAAGATTATCGCCTACGCCTCACAGTAGTTGAAACCATACGATAAGAACCCTACGCACGATCTGAAACTTGCAGCAATTATTTTTTTTTTGGAAATTTGGCACCACTACTTATATGTAGTTACGTGCGAGGTCTACACCGATCAGAAGGGTTGAAGGATATCTGCACACCGAAATAGCTGAACTTCAGACAAAGAAGGTGGATAGAACTGATGAAGGACCACGACATCAGTATCACCCAAGAGATGCTGACGTAGTAGCGGGCGTGTTGAGCCAGATGGTGATCGGCTCGTTGAACAATCTATTTACTCAACAACAACAATTAATCAAATAGATGGAGGAATTGGAGCTGAAGATAGTAGCTCGTGACGAAGGAGGCTTTTGCGCAGCAATTATCATAGAACCGAAAATCAGAGGAGAGATCAAGCTAAAGCATGTGGAGGATCGCGAGTTAAAAACGATGTACGATTAGCTGTAAGTGTACACAACCGGTGATTGGTAATGAAATTATTTTGAGCGGCGTTATTACTTAACATAGTACGAGTGGAGATATTGACTAACATGTCACCCTCAATCTGGATAAGCTATCACCAACTCCTCCATTGTTTAAAATCTTCTTGCTGACTTCTTTGCCAGCTTTTCGTACAAGATATATTGCATCGATTGTTGAGCTATCACATTTGTCAGACTGTTAAAATCTTATGCCAAATTTTCGTGATTCCATGATGTAAATCTCACAACTCCTTGCGAGTCAAGTCTAATCTAAAATCTTACAAGATTGTCATCCTAATCCCGAAATTTCTCATAAAGATCTTTTATATTTCTTATGGGTGGTATTTCTCATCTTACTTTGAATGGTATTCTATACCACTTATTTCAGATCAATCACCTTCGGCTTCGTTTATTTTGAATGGTATTATATGTCACTTATTTCAGATCAGTCACTTTCGTTCTTAAAGGAGTTTGTTTTGAACCATTGACTCAAATTGATTTTGTTGGAATCACTGATTGGTAGTCTGTATGACTTCGCAGCCCATGTGTATTGCTATGTGTCGCACTTCAATTACGAAATTCATTACTGTTATCGAATTATCGAAGTTGTTGCAAATACTTCATTGACAAATCATCTATATCTTTGCAAATACTCCTTTGATCTTGTTACGAAGTCTTTTGCAATTGTTGCAATCCTCCTATTATTCAGACTTGCATTGGATTTATTTCATCATTGCCAGCTATTTCATCTCAATCGGTGGCCCTAATTGGTATTTTTGTTTGACCAAATGGGACCGAACTTGTTGTAATCAGGGTTGTTTCTCATAAGCTGTTGAGCTAATTTGACATCTATCGATCATTATTATTCCCAATTGGCACTTATTAGAAGAATGTGTTTTAATGATACCCGAACAATTGTTACCCTCTCTTTGTAATCGTTCTATGTTCTATGTTAATTGATTTCAGTTAGACCGCCAATTATTTTGTTGCTCATACTGGCCGAGATCAAGTTTGGGGACCAAACTTCCTAAGGTGGGGAGAATGTAATACCCCGACCCGATTTAATTATTTAAATTTAAAAATAGCGCGGATAATTATAATTATTATGTGATTTAATTATTTGATTTGAAAAAAAAATTGATTTCGGAACCTACGCTTATTAAATACGTTAAATTTTACGACATTTGGAGATGTCGGCCTACCAAGGAATACTTGTAAGAGAAATCTGAGCACACCATGACGATCCTCGTAATTTTCTGAGTCGCCCGGTCTATTTTCATATTTTTCGAAAAATCAGTACCGGAACAGTTTCTCGGGATCGTACAGTATTTTGCGCTCGCGCACACGACGGAGCCCTTGACTGATGGAAACCCAATTAGTCAAATTCAAATCCTCCTTTTTCCTTAAATCAAGGGATGTGTTCCCTAATTAATAATTAACCTATAGCCTAATTATAACTTTTCCCCTATTTTCTTTTTATTTCTAAAATCATATTTGTGAATGTATGAATATGAAAGCATGAACTTGGTTTCTCCTCCCCTCATTCTCACGGCTCTCTCTCTCATTTCTCTAACTTCTCTCTCTCTCTCTCTCTCTCTCTAACCAAGGGGAGAAAACCCCCTCCTTCTTCATCATCTTCCTCCCTTTCCATTTCTACCACCTCCCACTACGTACACGGCAACCGCCCCTACGTTACGACGAGTATTTGGACACCCCGGAGCCCTTTTGTAACTGCCGTATTCGTGGCCGAGCCGCCATGTCCGGCCACCAAGCTTTCCGGCAAGGAGGAGGTAAAATACCCTTGTTAAACGCATACTTTTTCTTATATTCGAGGCCCGAGATCTTAATGTTTTATATGGGTTAATCTATATTTCATTGTTAGAACTCGTAATAGGACACTTAGTCTTCGAAATAGATGGATTAGATCGACTTTCGGACCATTAGAACCCGTAGAAATCGAGCTACGAAAGTCACCCGTAAACTGACTTTTTCCAGATTCTTCGCTGATTTTTGTTCAACTTCGGAGACTTAGATCTTGATGTTCCGTTGCTCAAATTACGTTTTTCAAAAGATGAAAGTTTGATACAAATACTTTATCTTGAATATAGATGGAATGGATTTACTATATGACATCTTGAACGCGTTAAAATCATGCCACGAAAATGACTCGCGCGCTGTTGAACACTGTTTTTCAGATTTTTCCCAGATTTTTTGTTAACTTCGAGCCCTTGGATCTTGATGTTCGGGTGGTCAAAATGAGTTTCTTAAAACACGAAAGTTGTAGACAAACATCAAGTCTTTAACCCGGATAGATTGGATCGTCCTCGAGACTTACGTAACTCGTAGAAACCGACCTCAAACACACCACGAAAATCAGCCTATTTCTGGGATTTTCTCTCTCTAGAAACCCCACTCACGCACCCACTTAAATCGCCACACCCGTTAGCCGAATCACGAAATTGACCTTACCATGATGAAATTGGGGTTAAATAAAGTACGGGACAAGACTCGGTCCCGGGTTTCGGAGACCGGGGAGTATAATTACCAAAACGCCACTTTTACTTACTTTTGGCATACCGACACTAAAATCACCACACGAACGGACCGACCATGGAATTAGGCTTTGAATATGAATAAGGACTGAAAATAATGTGGATTCGACCACGGTTACATTTTTGGACGGCCGATAGCAAAATTACGAAAATACCCTTTTACGGTCTAAGTAACCGGCGATCAACCGATCGAATGTGAGTCATCCGAGCCTTAGAATATACAAACGAGACTAAGGATTAAGTAATAAGATTTACACGAATCACGAGAAGGCTCTCGGTGCCACGTGTTAGTTGGGTAAAATGACCACTTTGTCCTAGAACCCGAATTACATTTTTATACCCTTACGAATCAAGGAGTTCGAGCGGTTACGCGACTTGAGTCACTAAGTTAGTATGTATTTTATTGGCAATAAGTGCTTTTTATTTATTATGATAGATCCGGGAGTTGAGATTATCGGGTCGAGTTGATATCAAGAAAGTACGAACTAATTTCAGGTGAGTCTTATATATGACTTGCTTACTTACATTCTGCAATAAAAATGAATGAATCCCTTACTTTGATGCATGTACATCTATGTCACTGAATTGATAGTAGACTGAGCATGATATGTTAAGACATTAAAAATAATCATGACATCATGTAAACATGAAAATATTATGACATGAGATCAATACGGCGCCCTGGCCGCTAGGGGGCAGATGAAGATTCTAGCGATGAGGTGAAGTAATAAGGGTGGGGATTATTAGCCAGGTAATCCAACGGGTGATATCACGCCGGCTTAAATTTGGGGTCGCTCCCTAATTCACTGGTGGGCCGTAGATCGCATACTGTTACGATACATGGTGTAAAGACCCTAAATTTTTAAATGAAAATAAAAATAAAAAAATAATAATAATAATAATTAAATTTTGATGTATGAAATCATTTATTGAATTATTTAGTTTGCGCGTTTTTGATTTTAGCCATACATTATATTCATGGGTTTGTGCATGTGTGTATTTGGATTCAACCCATTGGACTAAATCCTAACCCAAGCCCAACTTGGTTTAACCCGGCCCACGATCCAAACTCTTTTGACTTGACCCAAGATCCATCTCCTTCTTTGAATTGTAGAACCATCTACACTTGATAATTTTCCTTAATCATCACCCCCTTCCCCAAAAATCATACGTATACTTCCATTTTTTTTCCCAACCAAACCACCTTGTATCCTTGTTTTATCACAAATCTCCCTCCCAAATCTCATAATGACTGAGCAATACCATTTCTTCACTCCACCAAAAATCTGCCAGCAATTTTCCCCCTCCAATGGAGCTCCATGCAAAGCCCTCCTTTACACTCAACCTCTCTCTTTTTGTACTCTATCCTCCTCACAATGCTAGCTACGAATTTGAGAGTTCAGAGAGTGGGGAGAGTTGCCATGGCTGTGGTGTAGAAGTGAGAAGAAAGAAAGAAAGAAAATAACAGTAGAGGGAGAGAGAAGAGAGAGAACTTGTTTTGAACTTCAATCATCCAAATCCAAGCTAAAACCTTCAAATTCAAGCTTAGTTTCTTCAATACTAAGGTGAATGAATCTATCCTAACCTTTAATTTATGCCATTGATCGATATTGAGCTCCACGGAGCTCGGAGAAAACGAAACCCAGAACTGTAAATTCGTAGAAGATGATGTTGACACCGGTGCCTTAGTTTTGGTGACACCGGTGCCTTTGCTCTCTGTATGTGTTAATGTTCTGTATTTGCATGGTTACACCGGTGTCATAGTTTTTGTTACACCGGTGTCTTTGCTTTCTGTATGTTAACGTGTTCTGTGTTTTCATGGTTACACCGGTGCCTTAGTTTTTGATACACCGGTGCCTTGGCTCTCTGTATTTTACAATGTCCTGTAGTTTCATACTTACACCGGTGCCTCTGTTTTGGTTACACCGGTGTCATACCTCTCTGTATCTCAGTAGTACACTGCAGAATAGACCTTACACCGGTGCTTCTGTTTTGGTTACACCGGTGCCTTTAACTCTCTGTATCTTAGTATTACACTACAGAACTGACCTTACACCGGTGCCTCTAAAACCTTACACCGGTGCCTCTGTTATGGAATTTTGACACTTAGTTTCTGACTTAGGCTTTGTTAAGGCATGGCATGTGTTATGAAAATATACTTATTTTCTATAAATAAATTTAAGTAAATACATTATTCTATAATGTATTTACTTTAATTTTATTTAATGAAAATAAGGAAATACCCCCCATTTGGAAACAATGGCATTTACAGAAAATTGAAATTCGATTCGAATCAAAATGTCGCCCTCCCTATTTTAGTACAAAATAGAAAAATCACCCGTTTTCTTCCTATATTTTGGCCCGAAACTCACCCTAAACTTATGCGTTTGAGACGTATGAATATACCATTGTGCTTAGAAAAAATCAAGGAATCATTTCCGGGACTTTTTATCCCCTAATTCGAAACTTGAAAAATTCAACTTTTTCTATACTTAGAAAAATTTTCAGATAGTGAAAATTTTCAGAAAATTAGAACATCGCCCAAATTCTTACATTACGACCACTACACCTATAATCAAGTTTAGATTATCGTTTTGAAACTTTAGGTACCCTATATCATTAGGAGATGGCATTTTATTCAAAAATTAGCGTGTTAGAAGATTTCTTGCGAAATGAAAGTATGCGCTTATCGTTTATGTGCCATAGCTTGCTTATTTGTATTATCTTGTTCGCTTGATTAATCTTGCATCTCCAACACATCATCATGTTATCATGAGTCTAGTCGTTGAAACGAAACTTATATAGAGTCAATGAGAAACGTTTGAGGTTAGTGGAGATGACACTCGAGATTTTGACACGAGTCATAAAAGTCACGAGCTTTGTAACGAAAATCGAGAATTTGATAAACTCTTATGTTTGGTGACTCGAGATTTGACTTACTCCTTGGGGGAGATGTGTTAGGATGTCTTTAGCCGAACTACGTCTGTTACCACCGGGCTGTGTCTTGGAGCCGAGTCGGTCACGTCTCATGTATTTAGCCAAGTTATGTCGTGAGCCGGTTATGTTCGTAAGCCGTGTCGTGTCTTTTCAAAAATAAAATATAGTTGAGGAGTTAGATATTTTCCGAGTCAAGGCACGACATATGGGAGACATAATGCTGGGAGCATAACGGTTGGGAGCATGAGATACGGGAGCCGATGTTTGGGTACACTAGCGCCGGATACGAGGTCAGCGTAGGGGTCGGGACCATATTGGTCGGGAACATCATAACACCACTTTGAAAAATGAAAGTTTGATGACGGGCAACGCTTGTGTCGACCCGAACTTTGTATTTTGAAAGGAATTTTGGACACTTGTGAACAACAATGATGAACACTTATGTATATGGGTCGGTTGCACGTGTTAAAAGTTTAGAAACAAATCATAGGATTTGACTTAAGTTACATTGTCGACATTTCATTCATTTGATGTACTTACTTATTTAATGCTTCCGCTTATTATTTAATCTGATTATGTCAACTCTGATTATTTTATTCTGTTCATAATATTTGATTGAGTGCTCATACTATCTTCATGATCATGCATCAGTTGATCCATTGCATAGATTTGAGATTTAGGGTAGTTTTATTTGCTGAGCGTTAATCGCTCATCTGGTGCAACTTCTCTGCCCCTGGCCTTTCATGCCAGGTGTCGAAGATGACGTTGCTGAGCCCGCTTATCCAGATACCAACGGCGGTACTTTCGAGGAGGATGTCGTAGCCCCGTGGTTCACCTAGATTTATTTCGAGCTCTTAATTTTAAATCTTTAATGTAATTTCTTTAAATTCGGATGTTGTAATCAAACTTTATTTTGACTAAGTAATGGAAATGTGGTTGACTTTTGATAAATTATTTTAAATTAACGTCTCCGGAAATCCGGGGCGTTACAGAGTGGTATCAGAGCTCTAGGTTCCCCTTTACTTGAGACCTAGGGTAGAATGGGTAGCACACATTCTGAGCGTCGTATACCGGGATAGTTACTATTATGCGATTAATTATCTTGACCGATATCATATAACATAAGTTTAACGCATATACTTATATTTTTTCTTGTAGATGTCTTCTGACTCTGACTTCGACCCTGTGGAGCACTACCTTGTTGACCTTTCCGATGAAGAACTAGACGGAGTTGATGCAATATTACCCGCACCATTGGCTTTACCAGCACCTGAGATTATTGCACCCTTACCACCTTTTGAGGGTGACATGCTGCTAGAATGGAATGAGGATGATGATGACCCTGAAGAGGAAAACCATGCTGATGACGAGGCAGATTCGGATATGGATGGCGATGACTTTGATGAGCTTGACATTGAAGAAGAAGAGCCTTTAGAGGAAGACCCGGAGAGTGACTTAGAGCACCCCCCAACCCCAGAGCCGACCGGAGTGCACTTGGATGTGACAGGCTGGAGTACTTGGGACGGCCCAGTTTGGTATGCGCCAGGCACGATGATTTACGCGAGGATTTCCCCAGCAATCCGTTGCTATTGGAAAGCTAGAGGAGAGCCCTACTACTTAGGACCTTTGGCCATCATTGAACAGCTGCGAGATCAGAGGTACCTACTCAACGTACCAGCCGGATTTCGAAAGAATGTAGGAAACTCTGTGCCGAGACACATGCTGCAGAAACATCCACCACTGGACCGCCAGCGAATCATCGACCCACGAGGCAACCTAAACTTCTTCGACGTTGACAACTACACTGACACCCCATTCAAGCTTGAGGATCGACGACAAGTCAACCCATGGGATCCAGACTCATGGTGTTACAAGGTTTACTGGAGGTGCTATGGGATCGTCGAGGCCACTTTGGAGCGGGAGTACTTGCTCCGACGCGATTATCCGAGTCTCTTTCTTTGAGCAGCGCTAGTTGGGTAGTAGTAGGGTGATCATTTTGTGGGACGTCAGATGACGTAGGATGCACCCTTAGTCGGATAGGCTTTTGTTTGCATGTAGGCCATGCGCCATTTTGCTGTATACATGCATATTTCGGATGTACTAGCATGTTTTGACTTATGATGTAATGATGCAATGATGTAATGATATTCCTAGTATTAATGAAAAGAACTTTTGTCATCTATTTTGTCCCTAAACTTAGCATATTTACTTAACTGTAGATGGTTGAGACACGAAACGGGGCTAACACTGGTAACCAAGCCGGATCCAGCAACGCGCATGCTAATCCGCCACCTCCACCCCCACCTCACGTTGCACCTGGTTTGAACGACTTTAACCAGTTCATGCGAGCTTTCTTCAACGCTGCACGAAACCCTCAACAGTTTGGACCGCAACCCCAACATCATGCTCAGCCAAACCGGAGTGTACTACTCAACGAATTCTGCAAACGCCGACCGCCAATCTTTTCTGGTGAGACGAACCCTGCCGTAGCGGAGACCTGGTTGAAACAGACGGAGAAACTACTCGAGATCATGGAAGTTCGAGACAATGGTGACCGAGTGGCACTAGCAGCCTACCAGATGCAAGGCGAAGCTGACCACTGGTGGGATGTGGTTAAGACAACGCAAGATGTGCAGACAATGACTTGGAATGCCTTCAAGAATCTCTTTCTGGCCAAGTTCTTCCCAACACCTGTCAAGCAAGCGCTCATTCAAGAATTCATGAACCTCAAGCAAGGAGGACTGACAGTGACCCAGTACGCTGCACGCTTCGACGAGCTATCTCGTCATGCACCTGAGTTCGTGCCAACCGATGCTTCGAGAGCAAGGAAGTTCGAGTGGGGACTGAGCCCCCATATCCGAAGGAACGTCATGTCATTGAAGGAGGAGACCTATGCTGGTGTCGTCAGTGGAGCACTAATGATGGAGAGAGAATCTGCTGATTCCAAGAGAATATGGGATCAGAAACGCAACAAGCAGACTCCAGGAGGACCAATCAGGAACAACTCCAACCACCACAACCAGAAGCCGTACAACAACAACAATCGCCAACAGCAACCACAGCGACAGCACCAACCTCAACAGCAGAGGGGTAATCAGTACCCTAATCAGAATCAGAATCCGACCAACAGGCAGCAGACAAGGTCAAACCCAGTTGTGTGCTATGGATGTGGAAAAGAAGGTCACATCCGCAGCCAGTGCCCTCAAAATGCTATAGGAGTGAACCAGCAACCTTTGGGAAAGGCCCCGACTGGGGGACAGATGCAAAAGAACACTTGGAACCAGCCCAAGCCTAGTCAGAATCAGCAAAATGGAAAGTTTAAGGGAACAGCTGGACCAAACCAGAATAATGGAGGCAGGATCTTTGCACTCCAAGGAGAAGCTGAAGAAGAGGAAGTTTTCGACCCTTCTGTGATCCAAGGTAACCTGATTCTATTCAACTCTTGCATCAAGGCATTATTTGATTCCGGAGCATCGCACTCGTTCATATCTGTTGCATGTGCTGACACTTTGGGATTAGAGACTGAACCACTTGGATCTGTCATGAATGTTACATCACCCTTGGGAGGTATCGTATCTGTGGGATTAGTATGTAGAGGGTGCGAGATTGAGATTTCGGGTTTACGTTTGACATGCGACTTGCGAGTTATAGACATGGCGGATTTCGATGTTATTTTGGGCATGGCTTGGCTATCTTCCCATCGAGCAATTATCAACTGCCATCAGAAGACGGTAACCGCCTACTCCTTAGATGGAACGTGTTTCAAATTTAAGGGGGATAGGCAGGAACCTTCATCGTTGCTGAAGGCACGATCTAGATGGCACGACAGTTTGACTGGATGGCTGGCGAGCCTGACGCTGAATGATGAAGATCGTACGGAGTTGGGATTACCACGTGTCGTATGCGAGTATGCCGACGTTTTTCCCGAAGAGCTTCCAGGACTACCACCATCGAGAGAGCTGGACTTCACCATAGAACTTGTACCTGGTACGACACCGATCTCCATGGCCCCTTTTAGGATGGCACCCGCGGAACTCCGAGAACTGAAGATACAGTTGCAGGAACTTTTGGATAAGGGATTTATTCGACCAAGCACGTCACCATGGGGAGCACCAGCCTTGTTCGTGAAGAAGAAGGAGGGAACACTTAGATTGTGTATCGACTACCGTCAGCTCAACCGTGTGACAGTCAAGAACCGCTATCCACTTCCGAGAATTGATGATTTGTTTGACCAACTCAGAGGAGCCACCTGGTTCTCTAAGATTGATTTGAGATCCGGGTATCACCAGTTGCGAGTCAGAGAATCGGATATACCTAAGACGGCATTCCGAACTCGCTATGGCCACTACGAGTTTGTAGTGATGCCTTTTGGTTTGACCAACACGCCAGCAGTCTTCATGTGTTTGATGAACAAGATTTTCGCGCCATATTTGGATCAGTTTGTTGTAGTATTCATTGATGATATTTTGATATATTCGGCATCAGAAGAAGCCCACGAGCAGCACTTGAAGATCGTGCTTCAAACTTTACGAGACAACCAGCTGTATGCCAAAGCCAGCAAGTGTGAGTTTTGGCTAAGAGAAGTGAAATTTTTGGGACACGTAGTGTCAGAGAAAGGAATCTCTGTGGACAATAGTAAGATTGAGGCGATCCGAGATTGGAAGAGGCCTACTACAGTATTTGAGATTCGGAGTTTCTTGGGACTCGCAGGATACTATAGACGATTCATTCTGAATTTCTCGACATTGGCTAAACCAATGACTCGATTGACTCAGAAAGGAATCAAGTTTGACTGGGATGAAACTTGTGAGAAGTCATTTCAGGAGCTGAAGGATAGGCTCACTAATGCACCGATACTCACCATTCCAGAGCGAGATGTGGGCTATGTCGTGTATTGTGATGCATCCAAGGATGGATTGGGATGTGTGTTGATGCAGAATGATAAGGTCATTGTGTCACGACCCATCCCGATATGGGAAGGATTAATGACCGGCCAACGAGTCTAACCCGCTAAAGCCTATAACATGATCAGTTTAGGGATTTCCAATTCTATATGTAACAACATACACAAACTGTTCAGAGTGCGGAAACGTAAATTTTTATTACATTAAAAAGTCAACCAAGGAAGTGCATTATCTCAAAACAACTTTTTAACATATCTTACAATCCAACTAACGGGCCTCAACGTAGTCAAACAGTAAAGACATCAAAGTTAAAACACGCTATCCACACTATTATATACTCAACCTTCTGGGATCCTTACTGGTCACTGCTACCAGCTCCGTAACCTGGGATGTTGTTTAACAACATCATTAGCACAACTTGCTAGTGAATTCAAATAAGAAACATTACGGGTTTCGCTATGTTAACCAACATGCAATGCATGCAACAGTTAATTCATGTCAACAGAATTCACGGTATTAAACTCAAGTCAATATTCACGTTTATCAAGTTATATCACCAGGTTCCCATTCGATATTCAAAACTGCCTGATTTGTGTTCAATGTAACGGTCGCCAATCTTGTTAAGAGGGAGCTACCCCCTGTGCATCTCTAGCACGCGTGGAATGACGTCATCCATTAATCACATTGGCCCGTGATTCCAACCTTATCTCACACAACTCGCTATATTCTATCCCCTAGCGGACGGGGCACCGTTCTGAACGAATATCAACATCTTCCAATGTTATTTTTCCATTTAACTCGTAATTCACATTAGGAACAATATTAATCATGATTCGCACGATATGCATGTATAACATATGAACGATAAAATGCGATAATTTCTCATGCTTTCTAAACTAAACACGTAACAAAGTCGTATTTGAACTCACCTCTTGCTATGTCTCGTGGACTCGTTAATATGTCACCACTTTCACTTCTCGTTCTTTATACCTCGTTTCCTATATCATCAAGGATATCTTACTCAATAACTAAAGTTTAACGCTTAAAGATAAACTCAAACCTCAAGTGTATTCCTTATAATTCGAGTAACCGACTTTCTTAATCCATCAATAAAAATATCTCACGCTATGGATTGAGACTCATATAAGGTTATAATTAGTCTCCTAACATTAGAATATCTATATTAAATGGCTTGGGAGATCACGAGGTCAAATAAAAGGTTTGAGGTCCAAAATCGTCAAAGTGAAACTCGTTACAGATTCTCAGAAATTTGTGCTGATAGAAATTAGTTTGGAAACCCCATCAAAACATGTCCAAACTTCACCAAATTTGACAGGATGGTAGTTTAGGGTGTTGGGAACATTCAATATGAAGAACCCAAAGTTTGAAATAGCTTTTAAGTAATGTAAAAACTCAGTATAACAGAACTGGTAGGAAATCGACACAGTTTACAAAACATGACATTTCTTCAAATCTAACCGTTAGAATTTAGTGATTCAAATTGGAAATGTTAACTAAGACATTGATCTAGCTGTGTGCCAAATTTCATGACGATCCAAGATACTAAGAGGTCTAGGGAAGCTTTTGAAGTCAGAGGCAAAAATCTGCTTGCTGATTTTTACGCCAATGAAAATCAGCTTAGAAACCTAGTCTATTGCGGTCCAAAATTTACCAAACTTTACAGAGTGGTACTTAAGGATGTTGGGAACAAATTAGATGAAGAACAAAAGGTTTGAAATGGCCTACAAATCGGGTAAAATCTCAGTTGAGCAAAACTGGTCAAAAACGTACACAGCCTATGGAAATATCAATTTAAGGAGTTCTAGACCTCCGATTGAGTTGATTCCAATTGCAAATGAAAGCTAACATCTTGGCCTACGCTCATACCAAATTTGAGGTTAATCCAAGATCTGTAGCCTCCTACGGGTCAGTACAAACTTTGAGTAAAAAATCTGTCTAGTTAAAATAGCAGCTGGGTTTCCTCTCAAATTTCAGCCATGGCTTCTCTTTTTTTCATTCTAACACTTCTAATACACTAGCTACAGCATAAACTAATGTAATACTTGATAAGAAATAAGAATTAACAACTAAATCATAGAAGAATCTAAGAAGTTGATACCTTAATTATCAAGGAATACAAATTTTCAATCCTTCTTCAAACTTTGTCTTCCTTCTTCCTTTCTTCCTCTCTCTCTCTCTCTCTCTCTCTCTCTCTCTGTTGTTCACGGCTGGAGCAAATAAAAGGAGGAGCTTGGAGCATTCATATAGTAATTGGGAGAAAGCAGGAGGTGGAATTAAGGTTGATGTGGCAAAGTGGGTAAGTAACAGGTAGCAAAATGGATAAAAATTCCTAAGGCAACTAGAAATCCTCCGGGAGATACATATACACATAGCTAGATATTTAGGTAGGTGTTTTTTTTTCTTACGTATAACTAATTACCCGCTCGGTAATTAAAAAGACGTCTAGATCTTATTTAATCGTCCCTTAAAGTCATACTGAGATCAACCTTCAGTTATCATTTATGCTTAATATAATTTTTCGAACAACTCCTTGGTCTCCGTTTAGAATTTGAACCCACTTCAAATATCCCTAAATAATTCCAAGATATTTATTCATTCACCTAATAAATCATCGGAACGATCTAAAAATGTCTCAATTTTAAATTCTTATAATTTAATCAAATTTTTAAATTCGCTATTTTTTTCTACTTTTCTTTATTTCGGGTCGGGGTCTCACATCCTCCCCACCTTAAGAAGTTTGGTCCGCCAAACTTAGGTGTTGTTATTCTGAATAATTAACTAGTAAAAAGATTAATACTAACAAAAATAATAATTTTATGCAGATCGTACCTTAATCGAATAACTCCGGATATTGCTGACGCATATCCGCCTCCTTTTCCCATGTGGCTTCGCCAGTCGTCTGATTTTCCCACCAGACTTTAACTAATGGGATGTCCTTGTTTCTCAACTGTTTGACACGGGTGTCCAGAATTCGCACCGGTCGTTCTTCATATCGCAGATTTTTCTCCAATTCAATCGGTGGTTGTTCTAGTACATGATTCGGGTCTGGTACATACTTTCTAAGCATGGATACATGAAAAACATCATGCACATTGGCCAGTTCAGGTGTCAAAATCAACCGATACGCTACTGGACCAACTCTCTCAACAATCTCAAACGGTCCAATATATCGGGGATTAAGTTTTCCCCTTTTCCCAAACCGTACTACTCCTTTCATTGGTGAAACTTTTAAGAAAACTAATTCACCCTCTTGAAACTCAAGTTCACGTCGGTTCGCATCTGCATAACTTTTCTGACGATCCTGGGCTACCTTAAGCCTGTCCTGAATTAACTTAACCTTTTCTGTTGTCTCCTGTACTATTTCAGGTCCTGTGAGTTCCACCTCTCCCACTGTCGTCCAACAAGACGGCGATCTACACTTCCGTCCATACAGAGCCTCAAATGGTGCCATACCGATACTAGCCTGAAAACTGTTGTTATAAGTGAATTCTGCTAGCGGTAGATGTTCTTCCCAACTACCCTGGAATTCCAGTGCACAAGCTCGTAATAGATCCTCTAACGTTTGAATAGTCCTTTCAGACTGTCCATCCGTTTGAGGATGGAATGCCGTACTAAAATTTAATTTAGTACCCATGGCCTTCTGTAGTGACTGCCAAAATCTAGAGACAAACCTCGTATCTCTATCTGACGTAATCGATACTGGTGCGCCATGTAATCTTATAATCTCCTTCACATAAAGATTAGCCATCTGATCCATTGAATAAGTATTTTTAATTGCTAGAAAGTGCGCTGACTTAGTCAAACGGTCAACGATCACCCAAATTGAATTATTCCCTTTCACCGTACGGGGAAATCCTACCACATAGTCCATTGTAATGTCTTCCCATTTCCATTTGGAAATAGGCAAAGGCTGAAGTAACCCTGCTGGTTTCTGACGTATTGCCTTGACTTGTTGACACTGAAGACAACGATTCACATAATCAACAATGTCCCTCTTCATCCCCATCCACCAATAGGTTTTCTTTAAATCCTGATACATTTTCATCATTCCAGGATGAATAGTCAACCTTGTTTTATGGCCTTCATCCAAAATCTTTCGTTTAAGTTCTTCATCTTTGGGTACACATATCCGATTTCGAAATTTGAACAATCCGTCCACCATACTAAACTCAGAGTCAACATTAACCAAAGATTGTTCATAAATTTTCTTTAACTTGGGATCCTCCAACTGCTTCACTTTTATCTCCTCCAAAACAGCCGGTTCAGCAATTATCATTGAACAAGTTTTGCCATATTCCCCAGTAAACCATTGGTGTTCCACCAATAAGATATTCAACTCACTTCTTGCCTTTCGACTTAACGCGTCTGCTACCACATTTGCCTTCCCTGGATGATACTGGATATTGATATCATAATCCTTCATAAACTCCAACCACCTACGCTGTCTCAGATTCAAATCCTTCTGGGTGTAGATGTATTTTAGGCTCTGGTGGTCAGTGTAAACGTCACACGTGACACCATACAAATAGTGCCTCCAAATCTTCAAAGCAAAGACTAAGGCTGCCAACTCTAAATCATGTGTCGGGTAGTTTCTCTCGTGTGGTTTAAGTTGTCTTGATGCATAAGCTACAACCTTTCCATGTTGCATCAAAACACACCCAAGTCCTTGGTGTGAGGCATCACTATAGATAGCAAAGCCTTCCAGCCCTTCCGGTAGAGTAAGTATCGGTGCCGTCGTCAGCCTCTTCTTCAATTCTTGGAAACACTCTTCCCTTTTCTTTGTCCACATAAAAGCCTCCCCTTTTCTTGTCAACTCAGTTAACGGTACCGCTATCTTGGAGAAATTTTGAACAAACCTTCGATAATATCCAGCTAGTCCAAGAAAACTTCGAACCTCTGTTACTGTTGTCGGTCTAGACCAATTCACAATTGCCTCAATCTTTTGGTTATCAACTGCAATCCCCTCTTCAGTGATAACATGTCCTAAAAATGCTACACTCTTTAGCCAAAATTCACACTTCTTGAATTTGGCGTATAACTTTTGATCCTTCAACGTCTGTAGCACTATCCGAAGATGCTCTGCATGCTGCTGCTCATCTCTTGAGTAAATCAGAATATCGTCAATGAAGACAATGACAAACTCATCCAAGTACTCTTTAAAAACTCGATTCATAAGATCCATAAATGCAGCAGGTGCATTCGTAACTCCAAACGGCATCACCAAAAACTCATAATGTCCATACCGAGTTCGGAAGGCAGTCTTTTCAATATCATCTGGTTTTACTTTGAGTTGATGATAACCTGACCGTAGATCAATCTTCGAGAACACTTTCGCACCTTGTAATTGGTCAAACAAATCATCAATCCTGGGCAATGGGTATTTGTTCTTAATAGTAACTTTATTTAGTTCTCGATAATCAATACATAACCGCATCGTCCCATCCTTTTTCTTCACGAACAATACCGGTGCTCCCCAGGGTGAAGAACTCGAACGAATAAACCCTTTGTCCAATAACTCTTGAAGTTGGGTCTTCAATTCTTTCAGTTCTGCCGGAGCCATCCGATATGGCGTCTTAGATACAGGTTGGGTTCCGGGTATTATATCCACAGAAAAAGCTATTTCCCTATCAACAGGTATACCTGGCAAGTCCTCGGGAAACACCTCAAGAAATTCCCGCACTACTGGAATATC
Source organism: Arctostaphylos glauca (assembly GCA_019985065.2). Lineage (NCBI taxonomy): Eukaryota > Viridiplantae > Streptophyta > Magnoliopsida > Ericales > Ericaceae > Arctostaphylos > Arctostaphylos glauca. Next base: position 43,434,565 of record JAHSPW020000001.1, read on the forward strand.
TTCCATCGACCGTTCGTCTACTTCTAATGTCGATACACTACATAGATAACCGCGACAACCTTTCTGCAAAAGTCGACGAGCTCGCGCTACCGATATAAAACATGGAGGAGTTACCACTCCTTCTCCTTTGAACTCAATCTCCTCGATATGTTTCTTAAATGTCACCCGTTTATGAGCGCAATCAATACTTGCCCCATACTTGGATAACCAGTCCATTCCAATAATCAAATCAAAGTGTCCCATATCCAATGGAATTAAATCCATATTCATATCCACGTCACCTAACCGAACATCACAGTCTCGGTATATCGTGGAACATATTACGCCCTTACTCATAGGTTGAGTTACAAACAACTCGTAACCTAGTGGTTCATCTCTCTTATTCAGTTTACTCATAAACATTTTTGACACAAAAGTATGCGATGAACCAGAGTCAAATAATGCGTAAGCAGGATGTAAACACACAAATATATTACCTGCCACCACTGTCTCATCATTCCTGGAATCACCCGGTACCATTGCAAAAGCCTTTCCCTGTCTCTGTCCCCCTATATTCTGGTTCTTCTGTCCCCCTTGACGATTATTGTTGTTATTATTGTTCGGTCCCGTTCCCGTATTCCTGACATTGTTCTGCCCCATATTCTGTCTACCTTGACCTCCGATAGGAACCACATTTGCCCCAGTCCTATACTTGGGACAATTCCTCTTCATGTGTCCTGGTTGTCCACAAGTAAAGCATCGATCTGACCCCTCTTTTCTCCAGCATTCTCCTGGGTGCTCTTTCCCACAAATGGTACACTTCGGTATTATTTTTTTTTGTTGATTGCCTCCATCTCTTTTCCAACCCCCTGTATTTTGTCGTTTCTGTCCCCCAGCGTTACTAGCCTGTCCTATCTGTTGCCGCTTGTTATCCCGATACCTCCTGGTCTCATCGGCATCTTGTTCCACCATGATTGCCCTATCCAAAACATCCGCGTAACTAGATAACAAAAAAGGTCGCACCACCCTCCTTATATCATGCCTCAGTCCCTCCTCAAATCTTCTTGCCTTTAATTCATCCGTCACAATCAAATGCGGTGCATACTCCGCCAAATTTGTGAAGGCAGCCTCATAATCTGCCACTGTCATCATCCCTTTCTGCTTCAATTGCTCGAACTCCGAACACTTGGCAGTTTGCATCGCCCTAGGCATGTACTTTTCTTGGAATATGACCTTAAAACGGTCCCAACTCATCCTCGGCTCAGTCCCTCTCTTTAGATTCCACCATCTGTTAGCCTCGCCTACTAACAGATAGGACCCAACCTCCACCTTCTGATACTCATTACATCCCAATAGTCGGAAATTCTTCTCCAATTCTGACAACCACTCCTTAGCCCTTACTGCATTCATACCACCCTCATATGTTGGAGGTTTCAGATTCAAAAACTCTTTAACCAATGCCACGTCAGGTCCTAGTGGATTCAATTGTACATGCCCTTCCTGTCTCACCCTCTCTTCTCCCGTATTTGCCTCCTCTGGATTGGTTGTCCTAGGTTGAGGTGCAACTGGTTGAGGTTGCACTAGATGTGCCTGGAATAACTGTTGTTGGGCTTGCAGAATTTGTTGCTGAGTTTGCATAGTTCCAACTAATGTTTGCATCATCCTTCTCAATTCTGCAAGTTGAGCATCCACATCGTTGTTATTGTTGTTGTTGCCTGACTCGCCACCCTCATTTCCAATAGAGCGTGTGTTTTCCATTATGGTTATCTGTAACACGATTTTCTTTTTCTTTTTAGAATCGACATGCAATACTGTAACAAGATTACATATTGCTATTATAGAACATGGTAAAAGAAAACCAATGCTTCAGAAAGGAAAGCCATACTACTAAAACATCCAAACCCAACAGTTATTACAACTCGAGTCATAAACTGTACAAACGATAAACATATTATGGGATTAACCGTACACAAAACATAACCCCTTAAGGACTGTTACCACAAAATCGGGTTAGCTATAAACACAAAAAAATGTAACCCGTTAGTCCCAACTTACCAACCACCCCACCTATTTACATGACTTCTTAACTTCCTCTCACTGGGGCGCCGTAGGCCCATTCACGGAAGATTCGGAGTCAACGTCAAGCTCCACTGTAGGCCATACAGACCACTGTGGTGTACCAGGATCCTCCGGATCCTCATCATCACCATTCCCCTGGTCTTGATTATCAGTAGCGCCTTCTGGATTCACAAGCTGTGTGTCCAATTCTAAATTTCCCTCCTGTGGTGCCTGATTAAAAGTTGTCTCTTCTACATTACCCCTTTTGGCCCACCTCGAACCTTGACCTATTTCACTTGTCGACGAATATGCTGGACGTGGAAATTCCCCAGCATCACCCTTCTCAACCATTTCTGCAAAAGTACTCTGATAACCAATCTCCGATTTCAACCACCAAATAGAGAGGTCGTCCACTTCCTTATAAGTCTCCAAATACCGTACAGCCAACATTCTTTGCATCTTATCAGTATAAAAAGGCTTCTTTTGGATTGCCTTTTGCAAAGCTGAATATGCTAAAGCAGCTGCACGATCACTTATATTCCTTTGATATCTTTCTCCTCCCGTATTTGTGATTCCATCAAGTCCGAACCTATATGAGCCCATGCTATCTTCACTATCAACATCGTGGGGAGCTGCCATACCTACGACACACAAGATATATTCTTGTCAATGTCATATCAAACATCTGACGTTAATAAATATAAGCACCGATCGTAAAAATAGTAAATAAATTATGCATGTAGTGTGCAAGTACCGTATCCTGACACTTAATTCCTTGGATTTTTAATTAAAATTATTTTAAATTCCCTAAACTCCGCTCTGATACCACCAACTGTCACGACCCATCCCGATATGGGAAGGATTAATGACCGGCCAACGAGTCTAACCCGCTAAAGCCTATAACATGATCAGTTTAGGGATTTCCAATTCTATATGTAACAACATACACAAACTGTTCAGAGTGCGGAAACGTAAATTTTTATTACATTAAAAAGTCAACCAAGGAAGTGCATTATCTCAAAACAACTTTTTAACATATCTTACAATCCAACTAACGGGCCTCAACGTAGTCAAACAGTAAAGACATCAAAGTTAAAACACGCTATCCACACTATTATATACTCAACCTTCTGGGATCCTTACTGGTCACTGCTACCAGCTCCGTAACCTGGGATGTTGTTTAACAACATCATTAGCACAACTTGCTAGTGAATTCAAATAAGAAACATTACGGGTTTCGCTATGTTAACCAACATGCAATGCATGCAACAGTTAATTCATGTCAACAGAATTCACGGTATTAAACTCAAGTCAATATTCACGTTTATCAAGTTATATCACCAGGTTCCCATTCGATATTCAAAACTGCCTGATTTGTGTTCAATGTAACGGTCGCCAATCTTGTTAAGAGGGAGCTACCCCCTGTGCATCTCTAGCACGCGTGGAATGACGTCATCCATTAATCACATTGGCCCGTGATTCCAACCTTATCTCACACAACTCGCTATATTCTATCCCCTAGCGGACGGGGCACCGTTCTGAACGAATATCAACATCTTCCAATGTTATTTTTCCATTTAACTCGTAATTCACATTAGGAACAATATTAATCATGATTCGCACGATATGCATGTATAACATATGAACGATAAAATGCGATAATTTCTCATGCTTTCTAAACTAAACACGTAACAAAGTCGTATTTGAACTCACCTCTTGCTATGTCTCGTGGACTCGTTAATATGTCACCACTTTCACTTCTCGTTCTTTATACCTCGTTTCCTATATCATCAAGGATATCTTACTCAATAACTAAAGTTTAACGCTTAAAGATAAACTCAAACCTCAAGTGTATTCCTTATAATTCGAGTAACCGACTTTCTTAATCCATCAATAAAAATATCTCACGCTATGGATTGAGACTCATATAAGGTTATAATTAGTCTCCTAACATTAGAATATCTATATTAAATGGCTTGGGAGATCACGAGGTCAAATAAAAGGTTTGAGGTCCAAAATCGTCAAAGTGAAACTCGTTACAGATTCTCAGAAATTTGTGCTGATAGAAATTAGTTTGGAAACCCCATCAAAACATGTCCAAACTTCACCAAATTTGACAGGATGGTAGTTTAGGGTGTTGGGAACATTCAATATGAAGAACCCAAAGTTTGAAATAGCTTTTAAGTAATGTAAAAACTCAGTATAACAGAACTGGTAGGAAATCGACACAGTTTACAAAACATGACATTTCTTCAAATCTAACCGTTAGAATTTAGTGATTCAAATTGGAAATGTTAACTAAGACATTGATCTAGCTGTGTGCCAAATTTCATGACGATCCAAGATACTAAGAGGTCTAGGGAAGCTTTTGAAGTCAGAGGCAAAAATCTGCTTGCTGATTTTTACGCCAATGAAAATCAGCTTAGAAACCTAGTCTATTGCGGTCCAAAATTTACCAAACTTTACAGAGTGGTACTTAAGGATGTTGGGAACAAATTAGATGAAGAACAAAAGGTTTGAAATGGCCTACAAATCGGGTAAAATCTCAGTTGAGCAAAACTGGTCAAAAACGTACACAGCCTATGGAAATATCAATTTAAGGAGTTCTAGACCTCCGATTGAGTTGATTCCAATTGCAAATGAAAGCTAACATCTTGGCCTACGCTCATACCAAATTTGAGGTTAATCCAAGATCTGTAGCCTCCTACGGGTCAGTACAAACTTTGAGTAAAAAATCTGTCTAGTTAAAATAGCAGCTGGGTTTCCTCTCAAATTTCAGCCATGGCTTCTCTTTTTTTCATTCTAACACTTCTAATACACTAGCTACAGCATAAACTAATGTAATACTTGATAAGAAATAAGAATTAACAACTAAATCATAGAAGAATCTAAGAAGTTGATACCTTAATTATCAAGGAATACAAATTTTCAATCCTTCTTCAAACTTTGTCTTCCTTCTTCCTTTCTTCCTCTCTCTCTCTCTCTCTCTCTCTCTCTCTCTCTGTTGTTCACGGCTGGAGCAAATAAAAGGAGGAGCTTGGAGCATTCATATAGTAATTGGGAGAAAGCAGGAGGTGGAATTAAGGTTGATGTGGCAAAGTGGGTAAGTAACAGGTAGCAAAATGGATAAAAATTCCTAAGGCAACTAGAAATCCTCCGGGAGATACATATACACATAGCTAGATATTTAGGTAGGTGTTTTTTTTTCTTACGTATAACTAATTACCCGCTCGGTAATTAAAAAGACGTCTAGATCTTATTTAATCGTCCCTTAAAGTCATACTGAGATCAACCTTCAGTTATCATTTATGCTTAATATAATTTTTCGAACAACTCCTTGGTCTCCGTTTAGAATTTGAACCCACTTCAAATATCCCTAAATAATTCCAAGATATTTATTCATTCACCTAATAAATCATCGGAACGATCTAAAAATGTCTCAATTTTAAATTCTTATAATTTAATCAAATTTTTAAATTCGCTATTTTTTTCTACTTTTCTTTATTTCGGGTCGGGGTCTCACACATTGCTTATGGTTCACGACAACTGAAGCCACATGAGAAGAACTATCCAACGCATGACTTGGAACTCGCAGCCGTGGTTCACGCGCTAAAGTCATGGCGTCATTACTTGTATGGGGAGAAGTTTGAGGTATTCACAGATCATAAGAGCCTCAAGTACATATTCACACAGAAGGACTTGAATATGAGGCAGAGACGCTGGATGGAGTATCTCGAGGATTACAACTTCACGCTTTCTTATCATCCGGGTAGAGCTAACGTTGTGGCTGATGCTCTCAGTCGCAAGTCTCGAGGACATGTTGCCAGCCTAGCAGTACGGGAATGGAAGATGTTAGGGCAGATTCAAGAATTTGGTCTCCAGCACAATGAGATAGAAGGGGGAGCATGTTTGTACGCATTGACAGCAACACCAGGATTGCACGCTGAGATTCTGAAAGTTCAGACGCTTGATCAGGAATCAGAATTCATCAGATGTCGATTAGCCAAGGGAGAAGCAGCAGCAGGTTGGACAATTGGCACCGATAAGGGTCTAAGATATTTAGGACGGATCTTTGTGCCTGATTTTGGGACACTACGAGAATCAGTTCTGAAAGAATTTCACCAATCAAGTTTTGCAGTCCACCCTGGAGGAAACAAGATGTATAAGGATTTGAGACGATCTTATTGGTGGAGCGGAATGAAGAATGATGTGGCTAACTATGTTGCTACTTGCCTCACCTGTCAGCAAGTCAAAGCCGAGCACCAGAGACCGGGAGGAACTCTTCAACCTTTACCTGTGCCGGGATGGAAATGGGAGCATATTGCAATGGACTTCGTGACGGGACTACCAAGATCACATCAGGGACACGACGCTATTTGGGTAATAGTGGATCGCTTGACCAAGTCGTCACACTTTCTACCGATTCGAGTATCTGACACGATGGATTCTTACAGTCGCCTTTACATCAAGGAGATTATCAGATTACATGGTGTGCCTGTAACTATCATATCTGACCGAGACACGCGTTTCACGTCATTTTTTTGGAAGAGCTTACAGAAGGCCTTAGGAACCGAGCTTTGTTTGAGCACCGCTTTTCATCCACAGACTGACGGACAATCTGAGAGGACGATTCAAACGCTAGAGGATATGCTTCGAGCTTGTGTACTAGATTTTCAAGGAGGATATGAGAGACATCTGCCACTTGTCGAGTTCGCTTACAACAACAGTTACCAAGCTAGCATCGAGATGGCACCATATGAAGCACTTTACGGACGACCGTGTCGATCACCAGTTTGTTGGACTGAAGTGGGAGAGACAAGTTTGTTGGGACCCGAGATTGTGCAAGAGACGACAGAGAAAGTCAAGATCATCCGACAACGACTACTGACAGCACAGAGCCGACAGAAGAGCTATGCTGACAAGCGGACCAGACCTCTAACTTTCAACGTTGGCGATCATGTATTTCTGAAGATTTCCCCTCGACGTGGAATTATCCGATTCCGCAAGAGAGGGAAGCTTTCACCAAGATTCGTTGGACCTTTCGAGATTCTACAACGCATTGGGGAGACCGCCTACCGCTTAGCTCTGCCACCTCAGCTTGACCGAGTCCACAATGTCTTCCATGTATCTATGCTTCGAAAGTACCTAGCTCACCCGACTCACATCATTGATTGGAAAGAAGTCACCATCGATGCAGACACGACGTATGAAGAGCAACCAGTACGAATCCTTGATCATGGCGAGAAGATTCTACGAGGGAAGACAATCCGCCTAGTTAGAATACTGTGGCGTCACCGGAATGTGGAGGAATCCACTTGGGAGCGAGAGGATACTATACGCGCCAACCACCCCTACCTTTTTGAAACTTCTACTATGTAATTTCGAGGACGAAATTTATTAAGGGGGATAGGTTGTAAAGACCCTAAATTTTTAAATGAAAATAAAAATAAAAAAATAATAATAATAATAATTAAATTTTGATGTATGAAATCATTTATTGAATTATTTAGTTTGCGCGTTTTTGATTTTAGCCATACATTATATTCATGGGTTTGTGCATGTGTGTATTTGGATTCAACCCATTGGACTAAATCCTAACCCAAGCCCAACTTGGTTTAACCCGGCCCACGATCCAAACTCTTTTGACTTGACCCAAGATCCATCTCCTTCTTTGAATTGTAGAACCATCTACACTTGATAATTTTCCTTAATCATCACCCCCTTCCCCAAAAATCATACGTATACTTCCATTTTTTTTCCCAACCAAACCACCTTGTATCCTTGTTTTATCACAAATCTCCCTCCCAAATCTCATAATGACTGAGCAATACCATTTCTTCACTCCACCAAAAATCTGCCAGCAATTTTCCCCCTCCAATGGAGCTCCATGCAAAGCCCTCCTTTACACTCAACCTCTCTCTTTTTGTACTCTATCCTCCTCACAATGCTAGCTACGAATTTGAGAGTTCAGAGAGTGGGGAGAGTTGCCATGGCTGTGGTGTAGAAGTGAGAAGAAAGAAAGAAAGAAAATAACAGTAGAGGGAGAGAGAAGAGAGAGAACTTGTTTTGAACTTCAATCATCCAAATCCAAGCTAAAACCTTCAAATTCAAGCTTAGTTTCTTCAATACTAAGGTGAATGAATCTATCCTAACCTTTAATTTATGCCATTGATCGATATTGAGCTCCACGGAGCTCGGAGAAAACGAAACCCAGAACTGTAAATTCGTAGAAGATGATGTTGACACCGGTGCCTTAGTTTTGGTGACACCGGTGCCTTTGCTCTCTGTATGTGTTAATGTTCTGTATTTGCATGGTTACACCGGTGTCATAGTTTTTGTTACACCGGTGTCTTTGCTTTCTGTATGTTAACGTGTTCTGTGTTTTCATGGTTACACCGGTGCCTTAGTTTTTGATACACCGGTGCCTTGGCTCTCTGTATTTTACAATGTCCTGTAGTTTCATACTTACACCGGTGCCTCTGTTTTGGTTACACCGGTGTCATACCTCTCTGTATCTCAGTAGTACACTGCAGAATAGACCTTACACCGGTGCTTCTGTTTTGGTTACACCGGTGCCTTTAACTCTCTGTATCTTAGTATTACACTACAGAACTGACCTTACACCGGTGCCTCTAAAACCTTACACCGGTGCCTCTGTTATGGAATTTTGACACTTAGTTTCTGACTTAGGCTTTGTTAAGGCATGGCATGTGTTATGAAAATATACTTATTTTCTATAAATAAATTTAAGTAAATACATTATTCTAGATTTCTTTACTTTAATTTTATTTAATGAAAATAAGGAAATACCCCCCATTTGGAAACAATGGCATTTACAGAAAATTGAAATTCGATTCGAATCAAAATGTCGCCCTCCCTATTTTAGTACAAAATATAAAAATCACCCGTTTTCTTATGTTTGGTGACTCGAGATTTGACTTACTCCTTGGGGGAGATGTGTTAGGATGTCTTTAGCCGGGATATGGATTTTAGCCGAACTACGTCTGTTACCACCGGGCTGTGTCTTGGAGCCGAGTCGGTCACGTCTCATGTATTTAGCCAAGTTATGTCGTGAGCCGGTTATGTTCGTAAGCCGTGTCGTGTCTTTTCAAAAATAAAATATAGTTGAGGAGTTAGATATTTTCCGAGTCAAGGCACGACATATGGGAGACATAATGCTGGGAGCATAACGGTTGGGAGCATGAGATACGGGAGCCGATGTTTGGGTACACTAGCGCCGGATACGAGGTCAGCGTAGGGGTCGGGACCATATTGGTCGGGAACATCATAACACCACTTTGAAAAATGAAAGTTTGATGACGGGCAACGCTTGTGTCGACCCGAACTTTGTATTTTGAAAGGAATTTTGGACACTTGTGAACAACAATGATGAACACTTATGTATATGGGTCGGTTGCACGTGTTAAAAGTTTAGAAACAAATCATAGGATTTGACTTAAGTTACATTGTCGACATTTCATTCATTTGATGTACTTACTTATTTAATGCTTCCGCTTATTATTTAATCTGATTATGTCAACTCTGATTATTTTATTCTGTTCATAATATTTGATTGAGTGCTCATACTATCTTCATGATCATGCATCAGTTGATCCATTGCATAGATTTGAGATTTAGGGTAGTTTTATTTGCTGAGCGTTAATCGCTCATCTGGTGCAACTTCTCTGCCCCTGGCCTTTCATGCCAGGTGTCGAAGATGACGTTGCTGAGCCCGCTTATCCAGATACCAACGGCGGTACTTTCGAGGAGGATGTCGTAGCCCCGTGGTTCACCTAGATTTATTTCGAGCTCTTAATTTTAAATCTTTAATGTAATTTCTTTAAATTCGGATGTTGTAATCAAACTTTATTTTGACTAAGTAATGGAAATGTGGTTGACTTTTGATAAATTATTTTAAATTAACGTCTCCGGAAATCCGGGGCGTTACACATGGTTACAGCGTAAGCCTAAAAGCTGAATTCATACATCACATAACATGATCACTTGATAGTATACATGGTTACAGCGTAAGCCTAAAAGCTGGATTCGTATATCGTATAAAGTTGGCATTTAATTATAATGAACTTCAAGAATACGGGTTATCCTAATACAGAAAGTTAGTAGACTTGTCATATCTAGACTCACACTAGCCTAGTGCTAATGAAGTTGTTGATGCAACAGGTTCTAATTAATGATGCTGATCATGCATGAATTCTGTAAAGTTGTATTGGAATTGAAGTATCTCTTGTAATCTCTAAACTTAGCGTGTTTAGATGTAACTTGATCTTAATTGTAATTCATTTGGTTGACCGGTCGGGAATTTAGACCGTAGTCATGGTTTGTAAGCCCATAAGGGTTATATTGTTGCACTTTATTTTATGCACTGAACTCTGGAGTTAATTTTATTTTTCGCACTCTGATATCAGTTATGTTAATAGAAAATCCCTAAACTGGTATATTTTTAAAGGGCCTGAAACTCGTGGCCGGTCACGTGCCTTAACCTTTACGGGATGGGTCGTGACACCTTTTTAGATGATCAATTTGGCCCAACTTTTTTCCTCAATTATTTTTGTCCTTTTTTTTTTTTACAATTTTTTATTTTGTGTCAATTATTATGGATTATTGGTTCGTTTCGACAAGAAGATTCAAAAAAATTAAAATTTTTTGAATTAACATTAAAAAATGTTTACGTATGACAAAAATAATCCAAAAAATATGTCTGTTTTGAATTATTTTCATTTTTAGTGAATATTTTTAGCTTTTAAATATTTTTACTTTTAAGATAAAAGAATAATAGTTAAAACAAAATTCGAGTGTATGTGCAAAATGTACATATCACTGACACGGATTTTATGGTATTTTTTTTGACATTATGACCATGCTTTTTTTTACATTATGACTAGGGGTGTAACCAGTCCGGTTTGCCCTATAAACTCGGACCAAACCGGTTGACCGGTTTGAGAAAAACATAAACCGAAAACCGGACCGATGGTGTTCGATTTGGTCCGGTTTAACTCGGCCGGTTTTGGCTCCGGTTTGGTCCGGTTTCCGGTTTGGGTGGTCTTGGGCCAAAATCATCAAAAAATGTAAAAAATAACTTAGTATATGAACCCACAAATCAAATGCAAAATCAGTAAACAAATAACTCAAAAACATAACTTAGTATATGAAGACCAAAACTCAGAAATTACTAAAATATAAGTACACGAACTCAATAAAAAAATACAAAATCAGAGGGAGTGAGACATAAAAAATCTAAACACTTAAAACTATAAAGTATAAAATGACTTAGGGTTAAAATCGGTTCGGTCCGGTCCGATCCGGCCCCAAAAACTCAAAAACCGAAAATCAAACCGAAACAATTCAAAAAAAATCAAACCGGACCGAACCGGACCGGTCTACTCCCAAAACCGGACCGGACCGACGGTTTGGTCCGGTTTAGTCTTACACCCCTAATTATGACCATGCTTTTTTTTTTGAGTTATGTGTTTTTACTTATTATTATTGATTTTAATATTTGTTGATTTTATGTAAGTAATTATTTCTGTCGTCATAAATATTTATCACCCGTGCATAGCACAGGTTTTATGCTAGTATATATAGATAGATAGATAGAGAGAGAGAGAGAGAGAGAGAGAGAGACCATCACGATCGAAGAGTTCCGATTGAGGACTGCGCCTGGAGGCCATCTTTTGTTCGTGATATGGAAACAAAGAGAATATATATTCTGATCACAAATTCACTTTCAATTTTTTGTTGGTGAGAACCAGAAGAGGTGGGCAACATAATATACAAACCGCAATACCCAGGTCTAAAGTCTCTTTTAACTTTTGGGGGAAACAAGGTTTTTATTCACCCACATTAAAAAGGAAGGTATATATGGTATCACCCCTAGGCTGCAAGAGTAAGCTTGTTCCTCCATGCCCTCATATGCTTGATGTTTATTTAATTTCGCCCAAGCAAAAGGTTCGATGGGTTTTCTTGGTGATCAATTGGATTTTATTCATTCCCTCATATGCTGCTGCTTAATTAATTCAGCCCAAAGAAACATCTTGCCTTGGTGATCTTTTCTTCATTAATTTTAGATATATCGATTTTCTTTAATTGGATTTTATTCATGCCCTCTCGTATGCTTGCTGCTTAATTAATTCAGCCGAAGCAACAGAACGAATTCCAGATTCTATCGGATTTTTTTGTGTGTGTATAGAGGGTAAAATGCACTGACCTCGGTTACTGACAATTGCAAGGACCTCTTTTGAGATTTTGAAAAATACAAAGACCTCGCTTACTTTACAAAAATAATTCACCATTTCTCCCTTTTGTCGTTACTTTTTCTTAGATATTGCCGTTTGATTAAACGTTGAAATCACAATTATACCCTTTAATATATACAGCCAACTTGGCATCTCTCCCGTTCAAGACAAACAAAGTGTTGTATTCTAAGTGTTGTTTTAGAGCATTTTAATTAATCTCCTCATTTACGAAATTTGATGAAAGAAACATGTGATTAATAGTGCATCAAGTTATCTACTTACGGATTACAATTTCATTGGTCCATATTTGAATTATGTAATTGTTAATTTTTTCTTATCTCCTCATTGTTTTGAAGTTATAATTTATGCAATTAAAAATTTTAATGATTAGACAATCAATTCTTGAAAAATATAAAATATAAAAATGTTTATTGTTTATTTTAATTTACGGTCCACAATTCTATTAAAGTAAGATTGAGAAATAAATGTTACTGTTGATAGAATCGTCTCATTTGTCGATAAGAAAAAATATTATTAGTGTAAACTTGAATTTAAATTTTGTATACTCAAAGAGAGAATTTTTTAAAAACGAGTGCTCCCATGTCGTCATCCAAAATTTGACCAATTATTGTAAAACATCAAATTCTATTATTGATATTTTTTAATATGAACATTTATTATTAATATTTTTAATTTATTTTTTTAAAGATTAAATTAAAGAACATCAATAATAGAGATCTGCGCCAATGTTATTGATACTGTACTGTATTGGCCGGTACCTGCCATTTTGGTGTAAAAACGGTACTAAGTGCCTCTAATATCGTACCGTTCTTAATACCGGCCATACCAGCTGAATACTAGCCGTATCAGTGAATACCGACAATACCGGCGAATACAAGTAATTTTTTAATTTTTTTAATCCTAGTAAATTTTTTGGTATTTTTTACATCTGATTCCCAATTATTGTTCACGCCGAATGATTATCTTGAGTAAATTGTATCTCATATGATTATGGCAGATGAAGAACAATTGCTTTGTCACAGTACTTCTGAACTAACGGTTTACACTTTAGCCAAGTATCTTATGAATAAAACCAATAACATTAATACCATATAATTTAATCATAAAAAAAATATTTTTTTGGCTCCCTTTCCGAGCTATATATATATATATATATATATATATATATATATATATATATATATATATATATATATATATATAGTTGCGGTAAATCTGATACAGTACCCGGTATATGACCGGTACCGGTACGTACCGTACCAATAGACAAATTAATACTCAAGTCGATATGGTATTCAGAAACTCGATTTATGCTATCAAAGACTCTGATATTTTGTAGATAATTGGGGGATATTTTGCAACAATCATTTTGTTTTCATTCCCTTATAATATCGTGTTTTCCTTTAAATTTTCTTACGTTGCTACTGTCATTGACATACAGCATTCAATAATAATGGCTAACTTTAAACATTTATACATTTGTACACATGTACAATGACGGATTCAACAATTTCATATAGAAGAATCACTTATTTAGAATAGATTTTAAAAAATTCTCAAAAATCACACTACAATATAACGAGAGCAAATTTATCTTAAATTTAGATTGTATGTCAAAAATATGAGAATGAGGTATGCATTGCGCTGTGAGAACAACACATATCTTGTGTGAGAAAAACGGTACTATTTTGAATTTTAAATAAAACACCTCTTGTGTGTTGTGCACACACACCGTTAACAAAATTTTATTTTAAAATTTTAAATTTGCGGTTAATCTCAAAATATTTTTTTTAAGATAAACGATAATTTTTTAAATTTTTTTAAAAAAAAATTCATAGAACACGACCGAAAGTGGTTCAAATTAGCAGTATCAGTTATTTTTTTTACTGCCGCAATGACAAAAGTAACAAGAAAAGTAAAAAAAATACTTATTTTGCTACCACCGCATTAAAAAAAGTGATTGACACTGCTCATTTAATCCCCTTTCGGTCATAGGTTCTAAATTTTTTTGAAAAATTCACCTAATTAAAAAAAATATTTCGAAATTAGCTGCGAACTCAAAATTAAAATTTTATTAACAGTGTGTGCACCCACCTAATCCGAAAATATATACATAAAAAAAAAGAGAGAGAATGGCAAGGGAAGTGACCCCATGTGTCTCACTTGCATCCTCCCATGCGCATGTATCTAAAATTCTGAAAAGATTTGGAAATACTATGGCAACAATTCCGGGAGGGCCTCAAGGGATTACGAGAGGGGAATCCGCTAATAATTTGGAGATGATCATCTCAAATGTATCCTAATTTAGAATACACAATTCTAAAAGGTACGTTCTCATTCAAAATACAAATACATTTGTATTTTTACTCATATATTCTAACTTGAGTATTAGAGTGTTCTCCGATTAGTATCAGTTGGGCAACAACAACGAATTGTTTCTCATATAGACAACATGTTCTATTCAGATCAAGAAGGAAGAACTAGACTGGATTAATGGATCAAGTAACTCCACCAGAGTTACATGTTCTCTGTTTATACAACTATATATGTTAAAGTTGTACATGTTCTCTGTTTCTGTAATTGAAATCCTGAATCACAGTTTTGATGAGGAGGGGCCACACAACTTGAAACAGATGAGCACATGACTAGTCCTGAATGTATTTCAAAGATGAGGTTAGTACCCTATTAACATCTTCCTCTTGATCATGGTTATGCATCTTTTTATAGTCGTCAAGTTTGAATTACATCTTTAGTGAAGAAAATCAGAGAATCTTTTGAATTTTTGGTATATGTCACAGCAACAATAGTTTGGCAATGTCCGAAGATTTTCACTAGAGTTATGCGGTAAGCCGGATACGAAAGGTAATGTACCCTCAGCCCAATTTTATGCTTGGCCTATTTAAACTGGGTCAAGCTCAAAGAGTGGAATTGATTACACTCGGCCATGGGGTTCGAAAAAACCACCTCGCCAACCTCAAGCCGTACTGGGCACACAATTCTAGAACAAGTTGAACCTCTCTATGATTGCCGTCTAGGATGGGCTGTGGACCTTATAACTGATCATAGTGTTTGGTCAAGCCGTGTAGGGGGCACCATGCTAGGAATAGATAGCTAGGTGGTGACTTCTCCCTTGCATTGTGGCTAGCTGCTTGGGAAGACACGAGGACGAAGCAGTTATAGGACATGCGGACATTACAGTCCGATTCATTCGGACGTGTGGCACATGGCAACGTCGTGGTTTGCGGTCCACGACACGACATTTTCGATCGATGCTTTTGACAGTCAGTTGGGGGTAGTTCAACGACATTTCGATCTCAAGGACACACACTCAGACACTAAAAGCTTTTAAGTTGATTTTGCACTCTACAGAATTTAACTTAAGTATCGGATATCCGTTAGAGATCTGACCCCAGTTGGCACAAACTCAGATTGAGTATTTTACAGTTTAACGAAGGAAGTGCAACGAATCGTTGAGAAGTCAAAGAGTGAGATTCCAAGACTCCACAAATTAAATTCATTGTTTCAATTTACAAATTCATAGTTATACATGTATCACAAACGAACAATAAAGTATATACAATATTAAAACAAATCCGGAAAGAGATTTTCAAGATGTTGTGGTCACTGTTCCAAGCACAGTAAGCTGTGCTTTGATGATGCAAATGTCGTCCACCAAGAATCCGTTGGTTGGGTCTTTGAGTTTAGCCATTGACATGAACTTTTGTGCACCAAAGGCCAATGATGAAGCTCCAAAATGATTCTCGACTGCAACAAAAAAGAAGGCTTAGTTTATAACTGGTGTGAAGGTTTACCAGAAATCATGATAGAAGATATGTAATTGTCTTACTTTTGCATTCATGGTGTAGTTTTGCTTCGTTTTGGGTGATTGCGCAAAGGATGAATTTCACAAAGATTCTAGTATTAGGGGGAAGAGTCGATTCATCCAAACATAGGAATGTTGAAATGCTATTGCCCTTGCCATCACCATTTCCAAGAGGATAGATCCTAATCTTCCTGCAATTAAACATTATACCTCATTAAACTTGCTATCTTCGTAACGGGTAGTGAATGGAAGATGATACGAAAGAATGGACTTGTTCTTACCATTTATAATCTCCAATGGTAAATGCTTCAGACTCGTAACGATCAAGCTTAAGAGTCGAAAAAGACTTGATCTTCCAAGTATAATTACCGGTTGCAGGTTCTTCCAACAACGACAAGCACTCTCCTTTGCGTGTTTGTTTGAGGACAAAAACATCCACCCCAAACACGCAGGTGTCTTTGACGAGGAACCCGTTTGAAGAATCGCTAAAAATATCAAGATCAATGAATTTGGCCACACCCCACTCCGTTTTCATTGCATGAAAACGCCTCGTGTTTTCGCCTGCATCAATTATCTCATTTCAAGAACAATATGATCATTGTGCGAATTTTCATCTTTTCTGCGTAACGAAATTTGATTACCTGATAAAGTTATATATTTGTCCAGAACTTGATCAAACACGAAGAAATTAAAAATGGCTTTAACCTCCCAACCAGCAGGAAGGTCAAAAGTATCAACCAATCCCAAGAAGATGGATATATAACCTTCCCCACCTCTCTCCTTGTTCCCAGTTGGGTATACACTTAAATTCCTGCAAAATTTACTTTGATTATCCTGTCTATGTATATATGTATTATGTATACGTACAAAAGAGTGATCAGATTAAGTTATGCATACCATTTGTAGTCCCCTGCTTCAAACTTATCTGAAGTGTATTTGTCTATTGAAGCTTTGGAAAGCGACGAGAATGATTGAATTTTGAATGAGTAATGTGTTGGTGGTGCGTCTCTTTCTGTAATTTAAGTATCATCACCGATCAAAATATGAACATTGAATATTGGTTTTTGTGTGTGTAGAGAGAGAGAGAGAGAGAGAGAGAGAGAGAGAGACCTTCGAAGACATCACTGGATGAATAACTCAATCTTGACCTGGAGGCCATCTTTTGCTCGTGATATGGAAACAAAGAGAATATATATTCTGATCACAAATTCTGGTTCAAATTTTTGTTGGTGGGAACCAGAAGAGGTGGGGAACATAATCTATATATAGAGGCCCACGATACCCAGGTTTAAAGTCTCCTTAACTTTTGGGGGAAACAAGGTTTTTGTTCATCCACATTAAAAAGGAAGGGATCACCCCCACCAAGAGTAAGTTCTGTTATTCTCAATCCACCAAAGAGTAGGTTGAAGTTATTCTCGCTTGTTCCTTCATCAGCAATTAAAAGGAAGGGATCATCTATACTATATATTATTGCAGGATGACTTTTCGTGAGAGTCGTCCTGAATGTGACACGTGACACTCATATATTTACACTTATTTTATGTTTTGTATTTTGAGAAACTTTTTTGATTGGTATCTTTTGGTTTTTTTATAGTATTTTCAGTTAAAAGAAATTATTTGTTAAGTGATTGTATTTTGAATTCTAATATTATTATGACTTTACCGAACAAAGATATTTTCCTTAAATGAAAAGTATTTGATTGCTAATATTATGATTTACCAATAAAGACACATTTGTTTTGAAAAGCTTACAATTGACACGTTTGATTTGGTAAGTATAGATTTGAAAAATAAGTTTTAAAATATTTTGAAATTATAGTAATTTTGAAATTCGTCAAAATAATTATAGTAAGTATTATGAAGATTTCCGTTCAAAATGTATTGTGAAGATTTCAAGAGGATTTCCCTTCAAAATATATCATGAAGATTTCTGTTAATAATTTGACAAAAAATAATATATTTTCCGCAAACAATTAATTATAGTAAGTATTATATTTTGCACGGGACACTTTCCTTAAAGCAAATAATTACAAATTTAGTACCTATTTTCCACAAACAATTAATTATATAAGAGCATCCGCATCAGGCTCTCCATCTTTGAGTAGGAAAATTAGGATTGTGATTTCCAAAACAACTATTTATCCTTTTCTTTCCCTTTCTTCCTATGACGTTACAAACATGATTGAAGTTGTCATCGTTAAATTAATGATGGAGACGAGGATTGTTGACTACGCCATGACAAATATTGATCTAACAAGTTGAGAGTGCCCATACGTCAAAAGTTGTCATCAAAACTGCACCAATCCAATGCGCCCCATTGTCTTTCGATTTTATTTTATCTAAGGCAATTATACTCTCTCTCTCTCTTCCTGTCTTCGCTTTTATCATGTCGATTGTTAAATTTTTTTGTGAAGTAGTTTTATTGCACACCTACTAGAAATTATATTATGATTGGAATGACGATTTTAATTATTTTGTGAAATATTGCAAAAGGGTAGTTAAAAAGGGTTGGTAGAGATAGTTGTTTTCCACCAAATGGCGATCGAATTCTAATATGCCTGTTACGAAATATAATTAGAAACACAAGAAAAATTGAGTGAAATAACATTATGTCAAACTCGCAACACGTTTTTTTTTAATGAAAAACAGTGTTGATCACGAATTAATGCTGAACCATTGCACGGGTGATATTTTTACCATCTTCTATATAAAGTATAGTAAACGCATTGAACTTTCTTACTTTACATATTATTATCATGGTTGGTTGGCTTTTTTTCCCGTCTTTAATTGAAAATATCAGTTCTAGATCACCATGCAATTATAGGATGGTTACTCTCCATAGTAAGTTTTAAGATGGTTTTTTACCGTCTTTAATTTTTTCTTGCATAGACCTAGGGAAACCATCTTATAAGATTTAAACTTACTATGAATATATATAGATCTCCGTAGTAAGTTTTAAAATAGCACTATCATCACAAATAGCGAGGCCATCTTATAAGATTTATGTTATTTTTCTAGACCAACATGTTTTTCCATCTCCATCTCGAGATATGGAAAAACCATCTTAATTTAATTTTTCGTTCAAGATATAATGTTTATTTAATTATATGGAGACATCTCCCTTAATTAATTTTGTATTTTTTATCATTGTATTATAGGATGAATTGTGAGAATATTAATCATAATATCGTCGATCTAGCAAAAAAAATACTTTATTGGTGAAAAGATCAAGATATTTATTCTAATCGAAAACAAGTTAATGAAATTGCAAAAGAAGTAAGTCGTGTAAGATTGCGCATCTTATGTAGTAGAAAGTTAGGTTGTCAAAATAACATCAACCCATTTACAGGTATTAGATCTTTCTTTCAAAAAATTCACTTTTTCACTCCTAAGTTTGAATAATTTGCTTAGTTAATAAAATATTTTTCGTTATTGTTTACTCCAATAAGTAGTAGTCAAGGTAACAAAATCATAGACAAACATTAGTTATCTATTATATATTGATATTTTGTAAAAGATGATTTTATTTATTATTTCATCTTATATGTGTAGGACTTTCAAGGCAAGGTGAAAGGGCATTAGCAACATAATTATGAGATTTAAATTTGTTATTCTAATTTTCAGACAGAATTTGTTAGGTTTAATTCTGTATCATGTTTGATTGATGGTGTATATATTTTTTGCTATTTAAAATATTGAAATATCATTTGATTTTGCATTTGTGTTAATAGAATATACTTTTGTGAGTCCCGTGCATAGCACGGGATTTTTGCTAGTATGAATGAACAGAGAGTAGACCAATCTAGAATTAGATAGAAATAAATCAAGTTTAATTATTATTTATTAATTATTTCAACAGAGACATGATCTTGCCTTGGTGATTTTTTTCTTCATTTAGAGTCCAATTTTCTTGAATTGGATTTTATTCACGCCCTCATATGCTTGCTGCTTAATTTATTAGGCCGAAGCAACAGTACGTGGGAACAAGATATCTTGCCTTGGTTATTTTTTTCTTCATTTTAGAGTTTGATTTTCTTGAATTGAATTTTATTAAGGGACATTCAGTCAAAAGTCCATAACAACGGATTTTTAGTACAATAAGTCCTTCTCAAATTAAACTACGACCGAAAAATTCTTTTGACACATGATTTTCAAAATACTCTTCTATATACATCAACAATTATTATCAGATAATCTGACCATATGACTTTATTTGATATCAGATAACATTATATAATAATGTATTTGGGCTGTTTGGGCATTTAACAGCCCAAATACTAATATATAAATCAACAGAGATAAAGTTTAAGTTATCTGTTGTTAATGTTACCTAATACGATAACATTATCTATTCTTTGTTAAAATAATAAAATTGATAGAATAGATAACTTTTCAATATATGTTCATTATTTTAACAGCTAACTTTATATGTTTGTTTTGATATCTTTATCATTATCTGTTGCAACAGATAACAGCAAAAAATAGAACTATCTGACAAGAAAAGAGACGCGGTAAACAATTGATGGCTAAACAACAAAATAAGGGTAATTTTATCCGCAAAAGCACCTCATGCGCTAACACTTTTAAAATTATGGACCTAACCCATTAAAATTTTTAAAATCATGAACCCTAACTTATAAATTAAATTAGCTTTCCTTAATGGACCTAATAGACATGGACGGTGTTATGCCATTCAATCATTGTCCATAGTGCCCGGTTTACAATAGAGGGTACCCATACCGGTGGTATTGGCCGTAAAAATATTAAAGGAAGGAAAAAATAAATTTGTTGAGACCGTTTTATCCTTAAAGTCATGGAACAAGTCAGTTTACCGTTTGGTGGCAAGTCATTAATTTTAATCTTGGGAACAATATATTTTAGCAAGTTATTTTACCCTTTAAAACAAGTCAGTTTAGCTATATAGAGCAAGTCAGTTTAGATCTTGGGATCAAGTCATTTTAGAATCTATCATATTAGCAATGTTAAATAAATTTAAGCCCTAGAAGCAAGTCTCTTAATCTATTTGGAACCAGTCATATTAATTATGAGAGTAACCCAATTTTTTCTTGAGAAGCAACTCATTCAAATCTTGAGAGCAAGTATCTTTATGTAATAATCCGTAATTTTAAAAATAATTTAAAATTAATATTTGATATTTACTTAGAGTGTTTCACTATTTAAGTTAGGAGTTTTAAAAAAAAAAATTTAAAAAAATAAAAATAAAAATAAAAAAAATAAAAAATAAAAAATAAAAAATAAAAAATATTATTTTAATAGGCCGCTCGAGCGAGCTATAGACCGCTCGAGCGAGCTATCATTTCCAGCAACCTCGAAAATGGCATCTTTTGAGATTTCTTCGTATTCATGGGTATTGAATGGGATTATTTCGAATCATTAACGAATAAACATCGGATTCTTTCGTGTTAATGGTAAACAAACGGATTTGAATCAGATTGATGACGAATTAGTAGGGGATTTTATGGAATTTAATTTGGGAGTTTTATAGTATTGAATTAGGGTTTAATTGGAACATTAAGAGGGGTTTTTCCTCTCGAATCTATAAATAGGACGTCTAATCTTTGAGTTTTGAACGTACAATCGGAAATCCAGAAGGTTAGGGAGAGTATTGTGAGGTGTTGGGAGAGAATTCCAGAAGAAATTCGAAGGTGTTCTTGAAGAGAGAGAAGACTGGGTCGAGGTTTCTTCGTCAAAATTCGTTCTACTCGTAACCGTTTTCATCAAATTGAGGTAGGATTGCTTACCTACCAACCTTAGGATGTTCAATTTTGTGGTTATTGCATGATTTTAGGATCTGTTAGTTGTCCTATTGAATTTTTAGGGTTTTATTCGTATGAAAGGTTCAGTTTCTGTAAATTCCAGAATCTGGGGAAGACGATGGCTCGCTCGAGCGAGGTTGTTGTGAAAATTTTGAATTTTCGTAAAAAAAAAAAAAAAAAAAAAAATTTTAATAGGCCGCTCGAGCGAGCTTGAGGTCGCTCGAGCGAGCTGCAGAAATTTTTAAGTTTCAAATTCGGACAGAAGACTTGTTTTGGCCGCTCGAGCGAGGTAGGGTCGCTCGAGCGACCTGTTGATATACAGAGCAGAATTCCAGCATGTTTAGCTTAACATTAGAATACATCAGCAATGATTATATTCTGTATTTTGTTCACCAGACAGCATGAACACTCTCACATGTACCCACTATGCTTCGATTATGTATTCGAATTCTTATGGGATCTCGTGAGTTGAGAACTTTGTTACAATGCATTGATGCCTAACATGTGTAGATGTTAAATTCCAGTGCGTTGTTAGTTGTAGAGAACAATTTAAATGAAACTTGAAGATTGAGACTTGTGGTTATGCCGGGTATGGCCGTCGTGCTGCCCGATGCCGGACGTCGTTCCGAAGATACTAAGGGGTAACCAGTCCCACATGTATGGTTGATGCCGGACGTCGTTCCGAAGATACTAAGGGGTAACCAGTCCCACGTGTATGGTGGATTACCGGACGTCATTCCGAGGTATGCTAAGGGGTAACCAGTCCCACGTGCAGCTTGCTTACCGGGTTCAAGCCCCGAGGTGTGCTAAGGGGTATACAGTCCCACGTGCATGCTCCGGCCGTCGTGCCATGTGACAGGGCGTCGTCCCACTTAAACAAGATAATGAAAGCGAAAAGAGCATAATTAATCCGACGTGTTTACTGCTTATTTTTATTCAATATCAGCATGTATTGTTATTTACTGTCTATTATCATGAACTGTTGAATGTTGTATGTCCTTGGGTTTGGTTTTTCGGGTAATCTGTCCTACTGAGTTTCATTACTCATCGGTGCAACTTTTTTGCCCCTGGCGTTTCATGCCAGATGTAGAAGTACCTATAGAGGAACCGTTCGGGTCGGAAGAGCTGGAGGCTACTGGAGGGGAGACATTCACCTGGTTGCCTTACACATAGATTAGTTTAAGGTTTTAGTTTAACTTTAATAAATTTGTAAACCTGAAAGGGTATTTTGGTCAATTCAGTTTGTAACTTATTTTACTTAAATGTTGTTGGAATTTATCATTAAATAAAAGTTAATTTTCTTTCGATAACTTATTTTGGTTATAAAGTGGTTTAAATAAAATAAAAAAAAATTTATCGTGGAAATTTAACGTGCCAAAAGTTGGGGCGTTACAACTTGGTATCAAAGCTTAGGTTTGACCTCCCTGCGACCGTGGGTAGATGGGTAGCACACATTTCCGAGTTTTGTGTTTTTCTACGCTAGTTAGAGGACTAGGTTAGATTTATTATTGTGAGTTATTACGATATTACTGTAAGTCTTATATATAACTATTTTTGTTCATTGTCAGATGTCGAACTCCGGATCCAACAATGTGCAAGAAGTGCATCTTTTGTTTGGGGGTAACCCCGAGGATTACGCCGAGTGGATTGAAGATCCAGTTGAGGAGTTTCCAGAGGAGGCTCTAGTAGAGGCAGTACCGGTATTTGGTCCACCTCAGCAGCCCTTTGCACCACACCATGCTGCTATTCTTGCTGGTTGGGCTGATTTGGCTAATCCGGAGCCTGCTATAGAGGAGCGGGATGAGGAAGAAGAGATGGAGGAGGTTCTTATCCAGGTTATTCCGCCACCGGCACCAGAGCCGGAATGGGATAATCGAACTTGGGGGCGGACCCGCACACCAGTGTACTCCGCAGGAACGATGATATATGCCCGGGTACCACCCAAGATTCGTTACAGTTTCAAAGCACTGACGGCTCCATTCTATCTTGGCCCTATCTATATCTATGGACGCGTAGGGCAGCAATATCGGGTGGATGTACCTGATGGCTTCAGGTTTATATGGGGTAATCTGGTACCTATGGATTGGTGCCAGAAGGAGAAGCCAATGGACGGGCGTAGGATTGTTACTCCTCATGAAGGGGTAGATTTCACGGACATGGATACCTATACTGAGGTTCCGATTGAAATCTTAGAGATAGCTGCCCGCAATCAGTGGGAGCAAAATGGTATGTATTGCAGAGTCAAATGGCGCTGTTATGGAGTCGAGGAAGAGACTTGGGAGAAGGAGTGGCAGATGCGGGACCATTATCCGCAATTATTTGCTTAGAGAGGAGAGGTAGGTTAGAATAAGTTTACGACGGTGAGATGATTAAGGATAGGTAGAGAACAATTATGTGTACTACTTGTTGTCTTATGTAATCATGTATTCAACCGTTGCAAACATAAATAAATAAAAGTTTCACTCATTTTATCCTTAAAGTTTAACTTGCATAAACTCTTAACATTTATGTTAGTCATTCTATGTCTCTTATTAAAAAAAAAAAAAAAACGTTGTACAGTAAGATCTATCCCTTTAAAGATCAAACTTGAAATTCACAGAATGGCTTCCCAAAATGAACTCAATGGCACGAACGGTAATAATGGCAGTGGGGGTCGGGTTGTCAACGAGGTACCCGACCAGGGGAACGTCAATAACCAACCATCACCTACCAACACAACCATTTTCTCAAACATCATGCCAGGAGCAGAGCAGTTAGCACAATTGTTCCACGCATTTGTGGCTGCCCAAATGGCAACACCACCACACCCTCAGGGGCCACCGCCACCCCCAACTCACGTACCACCGCCGCCACTACAACAGGTGCCTCCACCACCACCTCAGGCACCCGAGCAGCAACCGGCACCAAACCCACCAATAGCTCAACAACAGCCACCCATGGCATACTATCAGCAAATGCCATACCATCCATACCCGCCACCACTAATGCCAAATACCTTGCCAAGAGCTCCAACGACTCGAGGCATGTTATTAGCAGATTTCGGTAGGCAACGTCCACCAGTGTTCAGTGGAGAACCCAATCCGGCAGTAGCGGAGGGCTGGCTGAAACAGATGGAAAAGCTATATGAAACAATGGAGATCACCAATGACAGTGATAAGGTTGCATTAGCTGCTCACCAAATGCGGGGGGAGGCCGATTTTTGGTGGGATGTGGTCAAGACAACTCATGAGGTCGGAACCATGTCTTGGGGTCGATTCAAGGAGTTGTTCTTTGGAAAATATTTTCCAGCAACAGTCAAGCAGGCCATGCTCCAAGAGTTCATGAACCTAAAACAGGGCAGTATGAATGTCACACAGTATGCTGCAAGGTTCGACGAGCTATCTAGGCATGCATCCATTCTTGTACCAACCGATGAGGCAAGAGCCAGACGGTTCGAGTGGAGACTGAGTCTTGCCATCCGAGGAAAAGTTATGTCCCAGGAGGGAGCCACTTATGCAAAAGTGGTGAGTAGTGCGCTTACATTAGAGCGCGAGGCGTTGGATTCTCGACAGAACTGGGAACAACGAAGAAGGGCCGGTCAAGGGTCAGGTGGACCTATCAGGACGGGAGGAAACAATAGTATCCGCGGTTCTGACCGAAGTAGACCCTTCAGACCACAGCAGCAGCAATCACAAGGGTCTGGACAGGCCAATCAGGCTAGGAATCAGACCAACAGTGGTAGTCAAGGAACTGTGAGGAATATGGTAGACGTGACTTGTTTCAACTGCAATGAAAAAGGTCACATGAGAAGGGAGTGCCCACACCCGCCGAAACAACAGAGTCAGCCGAGTAGGTTGGGAGGTAATGGGCAGAACAGATCTGGCCAGAGTCAGAATGTGGGAGGTAATCAAGTCTCTGGAGGTCGAATCTTCGCACTTCAAGGACAGGATGATGAATATGACTCAGCAATTATACAAGGTACACTCGTATTATTCAGTACTTGTGTGCAAGCCTTATTTGATTCTGGTGCTTCGCATTCATTTGTATCTGCTGCATGTACACGAGCGTTGGGTTTAGAGACCGAGGACTTAAGCACATCAATGTATGTCACGACACCCTTAGGAGGACAAGTAGCGGTTGGTAAAATATGTCGAACTTGTGATATAGAGATATCAGGCCTTCGGTTGACTTGTGACTTACGGGTCATTGAGTTGGTTGACTTTGACGTCATCCTAGGCATGGATTGGTTATCGGCTCATAGAGCTATAATTGATTGTCATCGGAAGACTGTAACTGCCTATTCAACTAGTGGAACATGCTTCAAATTTAAGGGGGATAGACAGGATCCAACTTCGATGGCGCAATCCAGGTGGTATGATCCGCTGACTAGTTGGTTAGCAAGTCTGAAGTTGAACGGAGTGGACCGCAAAAGTTTAAGTTTAGCAAAGGTTGTTTGCGAGTTTGCCGACGTGTTTTCGGAAGAAATACCGGGATTACCACCGAAACGAGAGTTGGATTTCTCAATTGAGCTGCAACCAGGAACAGCCCCGATATCGATGGCACCGTATCGCATGGCACCAGCTGAGTTGCAGGAGTTGAAGACGCAACTACAAGAGCTGCTGGAGAAAGGCTATATTCGTCCTAGTGTATCGCCGTGGGGAGCACCGGCATTATTTGTGAAGAAAAAGGAGGGAACACTACGCATGTGTATAGATTATCGTCGACTTAATCAAGTCACGATAAAGAACAAATACCCTTTACCTAGAATAGATGATTTGTTTGATCAACTGAGAGGAGCCACTTGTTTTTCAAAGATTGACTTAAGATCTGGGTATCATCAACTACGAATCAAGGAGGAGGATGTACCAAAGACGGCGTTCCGGACTCGTTACGGTCACTATGAGTTTGTGGTGATGCCGTTCGGATTGACCAACGCACCAGCTGTATTTATGTGCTTGATGAATCAAGTTTTTGCGCCGTATTTGGATAGATTTGTTGTCGTTTTCATTGATGACATACTAATTTATTCCTCATCGGAGCAAGAACATGAGGACCATTTAAGAATTACACTACAAGTGCTAAGGAAGAATCAGCTTTACGGAAAGGCCAGTAAGTGCGAGTTCTGGCTTAAAGAGGTAAAGTTTTTGGGACATGTCATCTCCGGGGAGGGTATATCGGTTGATGACAGTAAGGTGCAGGCGGTGATGGATTGGAAGCAACCCATATCGGTCTTTGAGGTTAGAAGTTTCTTGGGATTGGCTGGATATTACAGAAGGTTTATTCAGGACTTCTCCGCAATTGCAAAACCAATGACTCGCCTTACACAGAAAGGAGCTAAATTTGAATGGAATGAGGCATGCGAGAAGGCATTTCAAGAGCTCAAGAAGAGGTTGACCAGCGCACCGATATTGATAATACCTGAAAGGGGCGTGGGCTATACCGTGTACTGTGATGCATCCAAGGAGGGGTTAGGATGTGTACTTATGCAGAATGGAAGGGTGATAGCTTACGGATCAAGGCAGCTGAAAATTCACGAAAAGAATTACCCAACGCATGACTTGGAACTAGCGGCGGTAGTATTCGCACTAAAGTCATGGCGTCACTACCTATATGGAGAAGAGTTCGAGGTATTCACTGATCATAAGAGTCTCAAGTACTTGTTCACACAAAAGGACTTGAATATGAGACAAAGAAGGTGGTTAGAGTATCTTGAAGACTTCAAATTCACCTTGTCATATCATCCGGGCAAGGCCAATGTGGTGGCTGACGCATTGAGCAGGAAGTCAAGAGCAATGGTGGCAAATTTGGCAATCCAAGAATGGAAAATGATGGAGTCAGTAAGTGGATTCGTTCTTCAGCCGACAGAGAGTTCGGACGGGGCTAGCTTAAATGCCTTGGTTGCAACACCAGAGTTGCATAGAGAGATACTACTTGTACAAGGTTTTGACCAAGAGGTGGCATTTATCAGGCACCGAATAGCTACAGGAGAAGTTACAACAGGTTGGGAGATTGGTGCTGACGGGGGTTTGAGATACCGGTCACGGCTGTTTGTACCAAATGTTGGTACATTAAGAGAGTCAGTGTTGAAGGTGTTCCATCAATCTAGTTTCGCTATTCATCCAGGAGGTAACAAGATGTATAAGGATCTTCGGAGACAGTATTGGTGGAGTGGGATGAAGAAAGATGTCGCCAAATTTGTCTCGACATGTTTAACGTGTCAACAAGTTAAGGCAGAACATCAAAAACCTGGCGGGACGCTTCAACCGTTACCGATTCCGGGTTGGAAGTGGGAACACATCACAATGGATTTTGTGACAGGACTACCCAGATCAGTACAAGGACACAACGCTATTTGGGTCATTGTGGACAGATTAACTAAGTCGGCACATTTCTTGCCGGTCAGGATGACAGACACCATGGAGTCTTATAGTCGACTCTACATTCGAGAGATAATCCGATTACACGGTGTGCCAATCACGATAGTGTCAGATCGAGATCCTCGTTTTACCTCGATATTTTGGCAAAGCTTGCAGAAGGCTTTGGGGACGAATGTGCACTTGAGCACGGCCTTCCATCCCCAAACTGACGGTCAGTCAGAACGCACAATTCAGACATTGGAAGATATGCTGAGAGCCTGTATGCTAGATTTTCAAGGCCACTGGGAACGACATTTGCCGCTGGTAGAATTTGCATACAACAATAGTTATCAGGCAAGCATACAGATGGCGCCATATGAGGCTCTATATGGTCGACCTTGTCGCTCCCCAATATGCTGGACTGAGGTCGGAGAGACAAGTTTCTTGGGACCAGAGTTGGTTCAAGAAACTACTGAGAAGGTTAAGGTCATTAAGCAAAGATTATTGACGGCGCAAAGTAGACAGAAGAGCTACGCCGATAAGAGAACACGGCCATTGACGTTCGAAGTGGGCGATCATGTCTTTCTAAAGATCAAACCAAGAAGAGGCATTACTCGGTTTGGTAAAAAGGGAAAGCTAATGCCACGATACATTGGGCGTTTGAGGTTTTGGAAAGAATAGGAGAAGTTGCTTATCGTTTGGCATTACCGCCACAGATTGATCGGGTACACAACGTCTTTCACGTGTCAATGCTGAAGAAGTACATGGCGATTCCAACGCACATCATTAAATGGGAAGACGTCACTTTAGATGAAGACACAACTTATGAAGAGAAACCAGTTCAGATTTTAGATCACGGTGAAAAGCGTCTAAGGGGTAAGACCATCAAATTGGTCAAAGTGCTTTGGCGTCACCGGAATATAGAAGAATCTACTTGGGAACAAGAGAATGTTATGAGAGCCAATCACCCTGAACTTTTTGCTTAACTATCCTGTGTAATTTCGAGGACGAAATTTTTTAAGGGGGATAGATTGTAATAATCCGTAATTTTAAAAATAATTTAAAATTAATATTTGATATTTACTTAGAGTGTTTCACTATTTAAGTTAGGAGTTTTAAAAAAAAAAATTTTAAAAAAAAATAAAAAATAATAAAAAATAAATAAAAAATAAAAAATAAAAAATATTATTTTAATAGGCCGCTCGAGCGAGCTATAGACCGCTCGAGCGAGCTATCATTTCCAGCAACCTCGAAAATTGCATATTTTGAGATTTCTTCGTATTCATGGGTATTGAATGGGATTATTTCGAATCATTAACGAATAAACATCGGATTCTTTCGTGTTAATGGTAAACAAACGGATTTGAATCAGATTGATGACGAATTAGTAGGGGATTTTATGGAATTTAATTTGGGAGTTTTATAGTATTGAATTAGGGTTTAATTGGAACATTAAGAGGGGTTTTTCCTCTCGAATCTATAAATAGGACGTCTAATCTTTGAGTTTTGGACGTACAATCGGAAATCCAGAAGGTTAGGGAGAGTATTGTGAGGTGTTGGGAGAGAATTCCAGAAGAAATTCGAAGGTGTTCTTGAAGAGAGAGAAGACTGGGTCGAGGTTTCTTCGTCAAAATTCGTTCTACTCGTAACCGTTTTCATCAAATTGAGGTAGGATTGCTTACCTACCAACCTTAGGATGTTCAATTTTGTGGTTATTGCATGATTTTAGGATCTGTTAGTTGTCCTATTGAATTTTTAGGGTTTTATTCGTATGAAAGGTTCAGTTTCTGTAAATTCCAGAATCTGGGGAAGACGATGGCTCGCTCGAGCGAGGTTGTTGTGAAAATTTTGAATTTTCGTAAAAAAAAAAAAAAAAAAAAAATTTTAATAGGCCGCTCGAGCGAGCTTGAGGTCGCTCGAGCGAGCTGCAGAAATTTTTAAGTTTCAAATTCGGACAGAAGACTTGTTTTGGCCGCTCGAGCGAGGTAGGGTCGCTCGAGCGACCTGTTGATATACAGAGCAGAATTCCAGCATGTTTAGCTTAACATTAGAATACATCAGCAATGATTATATTCTGTATTTTGTTCACCAGACAGCATGAACACTCTCACATGTACCCACTATGCTTCGATTATGTATTCGAATTCTTATGGGATCTCGTGAGTTGAGAACTTTGTTACAATGCATTGATGCCTAACATGTGTAGATGTTAAATTCCAGTGCGTTGTTAGTTGTAGAGAACAATTTAAATGAAACTTGAAGATTGAGACTTGTGGTTATGCCGGGTATGGCCGTCGTGCTGCCCGATGCCGGACGTCGTTCCGAAGATACTAAGGGGTAACCAGTCCCACATGTATGGTTGATGCCGGACGTCGTTCCGAAGATACTAAGGGGTAACCAGTCCCACGTGTATGGTGGATTACCGGACGTCATTCCGAGGTATGCTAAGGGGTAACCAGTCCCACGTGCAGCTTGCTTACCGGGTTCAAGCCCCGAGGTGTGCTAAGGGGTATACAGTCCCACGTGCATGCTCCGGCCGTCGTGCCATGTGACAGGGCGTCGTCCCACTTAAACAAGATAATGAAAGCGAAAAGAGCATAATTAATCCGACGTGTTTACTGCTTATTTTTATTCAATATCAGCATGTATTGTTATTTACTGTCTATTATCATGAACTGTTGAATGTTGTATGTCCTTGGGTTTGGTTTTTCGGGTAATCTGTCCTACTGAGTTTCATTACTCATCGGTGCAACTTCTTTGCCCCTGGCGTTTCATGCCAGATGTAGAAGTACCTATAGAGGAACCGTTCGGGTCGGAAGAGCTGGAGGCTACTGGAGGGGAGACATTCACCTGGTTGCCTTACCCATAGATTAGTTTAAGGTTTTAGTTTAACTTTAATAAATTTGTAAACCTGAAAGGGTATTTTGGTCAATTCAGTTTGCAACTTATTTTACTTAAATGTTGTTGGAATTTATCATTAAATAAAAGTTAATTTTCTTTCGATAACTTATTTTGGTTATAAAGTGGTTTAAATAAAATAAAAAAAAATTTATCGTGGAAATTTAACGTGCCAAAAGTTGGGGCGTTACACTTTACCCTTGGAACAAGTCAATTTACTCATGAGGAGCAACTTGTTTAAGTTCTTGTAGCAAGTTAAATTTATACATGGGGAGTAAATCACTTAAGTGTTTGGGAGCAAGTCCTTTTTAGCCTATGAAGCAAGTCTATTACTCTTTAGAACAAGTCTGTTAATCTACTGGGAAAAGTCATTTTACGTATGAGAACAACTCAATATTTTTGGGGAGAGCAACTCATTTAAGATTTTGGAGCAAGTTTGTTTAGCAAGTCAATTTTTTCCTAGGGAGCAACTCTGGAAAATTCATAGGGAACAACTAGCCCATCTTTGTTGGTGATGTGGGAAACAACAAGGACAGAATGTATATTATGATAAAAAAATTCATGTTCAAATTCTTGTCTAAAGTCTCTTTAACTTTTGGGGGAAACAAGGTTTTTATTCATCCACAATAGAAAAGGAAGGAATCACCTCCCAAAAGAGTAAGATAATTAGAAATGGAGAGAGACTGAGTCAAATGATGTTTTTCTTGAAGCTTTTCCTTTTTTTCTTTCTTTAGTTAGCTTTAGTCTTTGCCATGTATTTTCAGCGTATTAATTTTCCTCGTCTTTCTTTCAGTAATTGGTTGCGGGATCCATTTGGCGCGTGCTTGTCAGATTTCTGGGTGTCAACCTAGTTGGGATTCTGAGCAACGCTGTCTAGAAACCCAACAAAACACAATACCTTACGGGCCCAAAAGTAAAGCTTATAATGTGTTTTACTCCTTTAGTTCACTTTCTATTTCTTTCATTTTTTTGAGGTGGAGTCTTGTGTTAAAAATAATTAAAATCATCTTCCCTCCATTTTCCTCCCCATTCCTCTCTTTCTTTCTTAAAATGTAATCCAAATAAGAAAATTACCTCCAATTTCTTCTTTTTCCCTCCAAATTTCTAAATCCAAATGAAGCGAAAGTTTGTTCTCTTTTACATACAACTTTGTCCTGATTTTAATTGGGACCCCTCCATTTCTCTCCACATTCCTTTCTTTCCCTCCTAGAATGCAATTTAAACAAAAAATTACCTTCAAATTTTCAATTCTCTTCCAAATCACTAAATCCAAATGAAGCGGAGGTTTGCTCTCTTTTCCATACATCTTTGCCCTTATTTTAATTGGGATTCTGTTAGTAGATGGTGGAATTGATTCTCCAAAAACTAATCGATGTGCGCATAAACTTGTCCAAACATTTTGACTTATAAAAAAAAGTTTATGTTATTCTCGCTTGTTCCTTTTTTTTATGTCAAATCTCGCTTGATCCTTCATGCATTCGTATGCTTGCTACTTAATTAATTCGGCCAAAGGAAAGGTACGATGGGAACGATGCATCTTGCCTTGGTGATTCTTTTCTTCATTTTAGAGACTTGAAATGGATTTTACACTTATTTTTTTCAAGAACAAAAAAAAACAGATTTTTGTTTAACATTTATCTTCTATTGTTTACCATTTGGCGACCAAATAAGTATATTTGGTCGCCAAAATTGCACTTTAGTCTTTGGCCACCGAATCCATTACCGACCAAACTTTTAGTTGGCATTTTTAATTTTATTTGGCGACTAAACATGTTTTTTCCCCAAAAAGTTAGGTTTAGCAACTGCTAAATTTCAGTCGCTATGTGTAACTTTTCGTTAAGAAAAATCAATTGGTCGTCCAATGTATTTCCCGACCTCAAAATATTTAGCCGGTATTCGTTTTTGGCGACAAACCAATTAGGAATCGCTAAAAAACACATTTTTGTATTTTCTGACCTCGAATTCGTGACTGAGTTCGCAAATAAAATATTTAGTTGGGGAATTTTATGGGCGACGACAAAGCCTGAGCTTTGCGCTGTATGGATTGATGCAGGGGCCCCATTTAAAGCCTGAGTTTTGTTCTGTATGGACTGATTCCATTAGTGAAATATCCTTACCTTTTATTGAGTCAAATGCTATTGTTCCTACTAACAAAATCTGATAAAAAAGTGAAAAAAAAAATAATAAGTCTCCGAAAATATTTCAGAATTCAAAATTGAGAGATTAGATTGACTAGAGTGTGTAGTGCTTTCAACTCAAATAAATCTAATCTATTGATTTTAAATTTGAAAATATTTTTCAGAAAAGTTTTCCGAAATTTTTGGATCGTTCAAAACAAAATAGTTAAAGTGGAGGTAAGTAGCTTAGGAGAGAATACAAAAGAAAAATTCTTTAGTCCTCGAAAACATTTCAAAATTCAAAATCGATGGATTAAATTCACTTGATTGTGTAATAATGCTTTCATTTCAAATAAATTTAATCTTTAAATTTTGAATTTGAGAATATTTTCAAAAAAAAAAATTGAAAATTGTAGTCTTGTTCAAAACAAAATAGTTAAAAGTGGAGGTAACTAGTTCGAGACAGCTTTTCTTGAATCTTCACAGAGTACAAGAGAGTTTTCTTGAATCTTCGATAAGTGTCACAGCAACAAAATTTGGCAATCTCTGAGTACAGATTTTGACTGTAGTTGAATTCATTGTTTCCCTTTACAATTGTACGTAGTTATATTTGTATCTTAGTACAAAAAGTCTAAGGGCACAGATGTGCACATATGTGTGCTGAAGCGTTGAATTCACGTGGGATTCTTGAATTATCAAGAATCCTACGTGTATTCAACGATTCTGGACACATCTGTATCCGGATGTGTTTGGAGGATCTGTGTTCCTAACATTACTCATCTTAATAACCTGTGCTTCACTGTTCCAAGCACAGTAACCTGTGCTTCGATGATGCAAATGTCGTCCACCAAGAATCCCTTGGTTGGGTCTTTGAGTTTAGCCATTGACATGAACTTTTGAGCACCACAAACCAAGGATGAAGCTC
This sequence comes from Arctostaphylos glauca, assembly GCA_019985065.2. NCBI lineage: Eukaryota > Viridiplantae > Streptophyta > Magnoliopsida > Ericales > Ericaceae > Arctostaphylos > Arctostaphylos glauca. The sequence goes on from JAHSPW020000001.1 coordinate 43,468,751, forward strand.
CAAAATGATTCTCCACTGCAACGAAAAGAAGCCTCTTTAATTTGCAGCTTCTATACCCCCCCAAAAAATTGAAGGTTTACCATAAATCATAGTATTGTCTTACTTTTGAATTCATGGTGTGATGCTTTCGTTTCATTTTGGTTGATTACGCGGAGGATGAATTTCACAGAGAGTCTAGTATCGGAGGGAAGAGTTGATTTAACCAAAATTAGGTGTGCTGAAATGCTATTGCCCTTGCCATCACGAATACCAGCAAGATTGATAAGAATCACCCTGACATCCATAAACAATATTGCGTCGACATTCAAAAAAAAGGGACTTTGTTCATGAATTGGAAAGAAAGGACTTGTTCATACCATTCATGATCTCCAATAGTGAATACTTCAGATATGTAATAAGGAAGCTGACGAGTTGAAAAAGACTTGATCTTGCAAGTATAGGAACCGGTTATTGGTTCTTCCAACATCGACAAGCACTCTTCTTTGCGTGTTTGTTTTAGAACAAAAACATCCACCCCAAACACGCAGGTGTCTTTGATGAGGTACCCATTTGAAGGATCGTTAAAAACATCAAGATCAATGAATTTGGCCACACCCCACTCTGTTTTCATTGCATGGAAACACATCGCGTTTCTGCCTGCAATATCAATCATGCATCTCTCACTGCAAGTTTTCAAGTACTGTTAATCTTTTCTGCGTAATGAATTTGATTACCTGATAAAGTTTTATATTTGTCCTGAACTTGATCGAATATGAACAAATTAAAAATGGCTTTAACCTCCCAACCAGCAGGAAGATCACTAGTATCAGCCAATCCCAAGAAGATAGATATATGACCTCCCCCGCCTCTCTCCTTGTTCCCAGTTGGATATATACTTAAATTCCTGCAAAATTTGCTTTGATTATATATATCTCTACATATATGCATATATACATAAGAGTGGTGAGATTGAGTTATCCATACCATTTGTAATCCCCTGCTTCAAATTTATCTGTAGTGTATTTGTCTATTGAAGCCTTGGAAAGCAACGAGAATGATTGAATTTTGAATAAGTAATGTGTTGGTGGTGCATCTCTTCCTGTAAATTAATTATCATCACCAACCAAAATATGAACATTGAGTATTGGTTTTTGTGCGTGTGTGTGTGTGTCAAGAGAGAGAGAAAGAGAGAGAGAGAGAGACCGACCATGGAAGACATCATTGGATGAAGAACTCGATCTCGACCAGGAGCCCATTTTTTGTTGGTGATGTGGAAACCAACAAGGAAAGAATGTATATTATGATCACAAATTCATGTTCAGATTCTTGTCTAAAGTCTCTTAACTTTGGGGGGAAAGAAGGATTTTGTTCATCCACATTAAAAAGGAAGGGATCACCCCCCAAAAGAGTAAGTTGCTGCATTCTTTAAAGGCAGTAGACTCTGACTTGTATTCACTTTGAATTAAAGAGGAAAGGGAGAGAGACATCTATTTACTTTTTTGGTTTATGAAGAAAGAAGGGATATTTTAAAAGTTTTCTTGTGATTGATTATCAATAATTAAGAAAGAAAAGTGAAGCTTTGGGATATTAAAAAAATAATTTTTTTTTATATAAATTCTTATAACTGTTCATGTTCTTAGCGTTGTCTTGTCTCATTTTTTGCACATCGACATGTCAAGTCGTGCATGCCCTTAATGTTGCCTTGTACGTTCTTAGTGAGCAACATCGTTTTTTTCCACGTTGACATGTCAAGTCGTGCATGCCCAAGCGAGAGGGCAGAATGAAATAGACGTAGCAGTAGATACGGTTTTAGTTCAATCTAAATTCTTCACTTTCCCTTCAAATTTCTCAATCCAAACGAAACAAAATTTGCTATCTTTTTCATACTGTCTTGGCCTAATTTTAATTGAGACCCCTCCATTTCCCTTCACATTCCTCTCTTTCCATCTTAAAATAGAATCCAAACAAGAAAATTACCTCCAAATTTGTCATTTCTCCTCCAAATTCTTCAATCCAAATGAATCGGACGTTTAATTGAAATTCTGCTAGTAAACAATGAAATTGATCCTTCAAAATTTAACAGATGTACGCGTAAACTGGTCCAAATATTTTGACTTATCAAAGAAAAAACTTGATGTTAATCTCCATCGTTCCTTCATGCACTCATAATATTCTTGCTACTTAATTAATTTGGCCAGAGGAAAGGCACGATAGGAACGACACGTCTTGTCTTGATGATTCTTTTCTTCATTTTAGAGTCTTGAATGGATTTTACACTTATTTTTTTCAAGAAAAAAAACAAAAAAGATTTTTTTTTAGCATTTATCTTCTATTGTTTTTCTCGACTTCCAAATTCTTCCCTTGAAACCGACTCGAGTTTTATTAACAGAAGGGATTCCATATTCTCTTGGTTTTGTTTCTAAATTAATATTTAGAGCTTTTGGAAACGATAAAATAAAATTACGATGCATACATGTTTTATTGTTTTTTATAGTCGATGTATTCGGCCGATTTTGAAACTACCGCCAATCTATTGCCGGCTAGTCATGGGGAGATTAATTTCACCGTCTACTTGCGAGGTTCCCATTTAAAGTAAGAATTTTATCTTGTATAGATTGATCTCATAAGAATTGATTGCACCTGAAAAGTTTCAAACCTGATATCTAAGAAGGAGTATACATCTAAGTCTCATATCTTGACCACCAGGGCAATCCCTTGGAGTTATGTTTTGTTGTTGTAACAGAATTTTCTGGGAATTAAGACCCCATTATATAGTTTACATATGGAAAAACTCTACGGTCTCTGAATTTGAATCAAGAAACTCTCTCTGAATTCAAATTTAATCGTCATGATTCACTTGTTCTTATAATCCCACAAATGTAAGTGAATCATCTTCTTTGATTTTGAATTCCGGGAGCGTTTATAAGTTCTAATTTTAAAATTGTAGCACTGCTCTTTACATATACAAGAGGTTGGAGCACACACGATGGGTGTGCAAGTTGAAGAATTGTAATCTTTTTTGATATTAGTGATAGTGGACGGTTATAAAGAGTATTTGGTGGAAGATAAATTGTCATTTTTACTTTTATGGTTATATGGGTTATAGGAGTGATTAACATAACTCAAAAGTAATCAAAAAAAATTTTGAGGAGCAATATAGGAATTGAAATATTGATACAATGACAAAATTGAGAGACACCAAACTGGTGCTCTCCCTTTATACATAGAATTGATAAAGATTGACATATTTAAGACCCCAATATATATTTTATATATAACAGATTTTTCCCAAATAATGGTATATATCTGACTGTTAGCACAATTACTCAATTACATATACAATATAGAATACGAAACAGTAAATAAATCAACACAAGATTTACATGGTTCTCTAAAATCGGGTACATCCACGGGAGCAGAGCGAAATTTTTTTTATTTGATAAAATGTCTAGGATTTTACAATAGAGAGTATTTATAGATATACTCTATTCCAATTCTAATTAGGTAAACCAACTCTAATTAGAATACAATTTTAATTATAATCCAATTCTAATTAGATAATCCAACTTGTCGCTCCGCTTCGGTCGCTTCGCTTCTCTCAGCCCGCTCCACTACGCTTGGCTTCTGCCCCTCTCCATCACCACACATTGCTGCAGGATTTATAATTTAAGTAATTAATTCTGTAGTTTTGAGATTCTTCCACGGTTTCTTTTTTTTGTGTGTTATTTGTTTCTAGTCATTTATTTTGTTTTTTTATTATCAGCTAACTATATTTTCCGATCGAGATTAAGTACTTATGTTGCTCTCTTAAATGGGGCAAAGCACATCGTATAACTACATACATATTTATATTCGAATCTGTATCCGAACATGCGTGCCCAAATCAGTGACTCGGATTAATATTGCATTGATTACTCCTGTGGAGAAAAATGTTAGGCCCATTTTCTGTGAGAATGGGCTTTGTTGGGCAACTCGGAGATTTTGGGCCAGTAGTGTTAAGAAGATGCATTACTGGGCCTGGGCCTATTTAAAAACTTTTACTGATTCTTAATTAAGATGGGCCTGACTTAAAAAACATCAGAACAACCCAAAACTCGAAATATTAGGACGTGTGAAAGGATTACCGGAAAAATCTAACTAATCAAAAAACTCGCGGTTTGACCGGTCCAGAGTACGGATCGGTTAGTTTTGATTTAATCGTACATTTTTTAATTTTTTATTCAAATTCAGGTGTCCCTCTTTTTTATTCTAACTGACCGAACCGAATCAAATTTATAAAATAGAATAAATTTTTTTGTTTAATCTCACTCTAATCCAACGATCAAAACATGTGGATTGTTTATCCTTGTTGGAATTTTTGCTTTAAGGTTTAGAAAAATAATACAAAAAGTTTTGGACTCTATAGTTCTATTAGTTTAAAATGTGATTTATGAAACAAAATTCTTATATTTATATGGTATAAAATTAAATCAATTTTGCAATTAATCCGAGTGTCCAAATATTTTGACTGAACCAATTATACCTGGATGGATATCAGTCCTTCATTACATCAGTTAGGATCAGTATGTGAGATTTTCACCTCGAACTCAGTTGGTTCGGTTTTTTATACTTAAATACTATCTCGTACTTTAAATTTCATTTTTAGTACTCCAAATTTGAAGAATAAGTAGGATCTTAAAAAAATTATTTTTAATGTTGCCCACTTTTTTTTTCTTCTCATTGTGACTAAAAGGAAAATGACAATTTTAAATAAATTTTTTCTCTTAAAAATTGCTCGATATAACAAAAATACATTTTTCCTTCTTAAGTACAACTCTAAAATCTGACATTTTGTATTTTAATTTTATTTCTAAATAAAATTATTCAGATGATAACAACATTAAAGTACTAAAATTTGTAATTTTACAAATCATTGACACGCACTCGTAGCCTAATAAATATTAGGGTAAATTAAATCAGGATCCTATTTACCCTTACAGTATAGTGTTTCATCCTATACACTTTTTTAACTTATGTTTTCATCCCTATTTTATATGGTTAGACAAGTTTGTCCTTATTTTCGAGTGTTAGATTACCCTCTTATCCCTTTTTAATTCAAAATCTATATTCTGATTTGGTATGTTTATAATCATAAGAATAAATATGGCTAAAATTATGGGATTAAATAAGGTAAAAAGTTTAACTGATTATGGAATCAATTCGCTAGATTTTTTCATGGATATGCGACAGAATATGGTAAATTCGTGATGAAATTTACCAGATTTTATTATGAAATCATAATCAAAAATCATACAAGGAAGCGGTGTAACGCATTTGTTTTTTTTTTTCTTTATGTGGGTCTATTTAACTCCGAAATCATATACCTAATTGATGATTTTTTTTTCGATATTTAGATTACACTAGGGCTCTTTACAATGATTGGATGTGTAACGTGTTTCACGGATTTAATTTGGTTTTAGATTTATTTTTTTACGACAAGTATGTTGGGTAGTTGGTTGGAATGATGATTGTTAGCAGTTTGGAGATGGATCATGCTCGTTATGGTAAATTTTCAATGCACAGTGGTAAATTTGTTATGAACATGGTAAGTTTGACGGCGGTTGTATGGTAATTCGATGGGAGATGGACCATGCTCGTTATGATAAATTTTCAATGCACAGTGGTAAATTTGTTATGAACATGGTAAATTTGACAGCGGTTGTATGGTAAGCTCGTGGTACTGAAATTTACCATCAATATCATGTAATGAAAATTACCATCAATGGCACTACATTTACCATCCTTCTATAAAATTTACCACCATACATAATGAAGTCTATCACCTGTATAGTTATTAAATTTACTATCAGACCTAATTATACATGTCAGCATAATTACATTAAATTTACTGTCACTAGTAAATTTACCATCGTAATCAAATATACCATAACTATCAAATTTACCATCTAAGAACCAAATTCACCATCATATTAAACTGAGCATAATGGAGGAACACAATAACAATTGTACCATCAAATTTTTCAGTTGGATCAAAGTTAACCATCAGAAGAAGATTAACGATATAGTCAACATCGTGTCAGGATGACCAAGTGTAACATCAAAATATAATTTTTAAACCATTTTATGTAACTCAGTAAGGAGGATACAAACATATTGAGGATGTATTATATCGTTACTTAGATACCAACATCCTCAATCACAAATCAAAAATCGATTACAGCTTTAGGGATACCACCATATTACAATCCAACGACACAATGATGTTCAAGAATGAGTCAATATGCAAGGGCAATGTGGGACGATGATCGATCGGAATACAAGATACTCTCCCATAGGATCGAAATACAACCCAGCCCCATGAATACGCACTTAGATTGCTGTTCTTCACCACGATGATCGGACGTTGATGGCCTTCAGAACCCTAGATTGCCGTTCTTCACCACGATGGTCCGATTTTGGAACCATAAGACGGAAAATTAAAACCCAGAATCATAAACAGAAACTGTTAAAGGAGGTGTTTTGATAAATAAGGTATGGTGTTAAATAAGTCCCTTTGTTTTAGGAACAAAATGCTGATTTTGTGCTAAATGTATTTTAAGGGCAATTCGGGTATTTTTTAAAAAAATAGGATGTAAAAATAATTTTGAAAAGTGTATAGGATGAAACACTAGTTTTCTCTTACAGATAGGACTGAACAATAAATACCCCTAAATATTAAAAAGAAAAGGTACTTGTTTTTTCAAAACCTAATTTTAGCACTCTCTTTTATGTATGAATAGTTTTTTGTCTTTATTAAATGAATTTGCTAAATTTTGACTTTTTTTAAAGCAAAAAAAAAATGATCTTTTAATTTTAAAGTCGATATTTCTCGTACGTTCTAAATGAATTCTATCTATGGGTCTATTTGGCCAAAATTATTTTTTTGGCTTATTTTTTGTCTTTATTCAATTTTTTTTTGTATTTGTTATTTTTATGTCATTTTTTCGTGGATTATTGGTTCGTATCGACGAAAGGAATCTAAAAAGTACAAAATTATGTCCAAAAGTTAAAAAAAAAATCACTAAAGACGAAAATAAGACAACACGGACGCTGTTTTTGGCTTATTTTTTGTCTTTATTCAATTTTTTTTTGTATTTGTTATTTTTATGTCATTTTTTCGTGGATTATTGGTTCGTATCGACGAAAGGAATTTAAAAAGTACAAAATTATGTCCAAAAGTTAAAAAAAAAATCACTAAAGACGAAAATAAGACAACACGGACGCTGTTTTTGGCTTATTTTTTGTCTTTTATGAAATTTTTTCAAATTTAGCCGATGATTGATAACTTTTTTGAAAACTCTTGTCGAGACGAACCAACAATCATCAAAAAATTGATGAAAAACAAAAAATTAAAAAAAAATTCAAATAAAGACAAAAAACTAAACAGTGAATAATCCAATAATAACCACAGGCCAAATAGACCCAAGTGTTTTTATTGATTGATTGTGATAGTTTATCAATGCTCGTTAGCTGTGAAGTCTTTCAAACTAGAAATTTCTAAAATTTTTCTTAAATTTATCATTTATATTGATTAAAAAATGGGGGTACTTAATGTTGAGTCCTACCTCTAAGAGTAATCTAGTGTTAGATCCTAAACACTTTTCAACATTAAGTTTACATCCTAAAATTCAAAAAATACCTAAAATGACCCTAAAAATAATTAGAGCACCAAATTAGGAATGTCCTAAAAATAAGGGATGTGTATATCAACTTTCCTTTATTGTTGCCTTTCCCGTCCAAAGATCTCAGAAAATAACGATTCGTATTCCGACCTAAAAAAATGGGACGATTTGTATTCTGGGATAGGGTCGGCGCTTCGCATCTAGACGTACAGTCCGGCCGCGGCGGCAGCAATTGAAGACCGGTGATTTAGTGCCTCCAGTTACAGTCGACGTCTACTGTGGTGGCACTGGCAGACCGGGTGGTGTTCCGATCGAACACCCGGCCGCTATTTCGTACTGTATTCTGGCTTTTCGGCGTCTGACCTAGGGTTCGAAAATGGCGGAAATGGGGAAAAATAGGATGTAGGTTTTCGTAGAAACGATGGTAAAATTCAATTCATGGTCTATGCATTTTTTGTGGACCGAAATGCTACTAATCACGTTGATGGTAAAAATGGATGGATGTGGTCAATTTCCGTGTGGGATTCATGTTCAATTTTCAATTTTGTTCAGTTAATTTTGATGCTAAATTTCAGTATATAATGTGTAAACTCGTTTGTTTGTGGTGGTAAATTTCGTTTAAGGGTTGGTAATTGTGGATAGGTTGATAGTAAATTTCTCATTTACCATTTGATGGTCTCTCTGCACAAATGGTAAAATGCAGAATGGCCCGAGTTTACACAGCAATCATCACACCCTTATAAACTTCAATCTAAGTTCAGATCTTTGGGAAAAACAGAAGAAATAAAGGATCGGGAACTATTTCTGTTTCAAAGGGGATATTATAAGCTAAACCTACCAATGAGTGTCAGTGCTAATGGTTTAAAATTTATTGAGATTCGATAGCATTTTCTTCATATACCAGATTTCCAATCTCAGCCTGAGGAGTTGGGTTAATTCGATAACATAAATTTGATGTGTAAACTCGGGCCATTTTTTCTCTGCATTTTTTATAGCATTTTTCTTCATATACCAGATTCGATAGCATTTTTTGCTCTGCATTTTTTTGCATTTGATGGTAAATTTAACTCTGCATTTTTTTGCATTTGATGGTAAATTTAACTCTGTATTTTATCTTTTGATGGTAAATTTAACTCTGCGTTTCAGCTTTTGATGGTAAATTTAACTCTGTATTTCAGCTTTTGATGGTAAATTTAACTCTGCATTTCAGCTTTTGATGGTAAATTGATGGTAAATTTAACTCTGCATTTTATCTTTTGATGGTAAATTTAATTTTGCATTTCAACTTTTGATGGTAAATTTAACTCTGCATTTCAGCTTTTGATGGTAAATTTAACTCTGCATTTTATCTTTTGATGGTAAATTTAACTCTGCGTTTCAGCTTTTGATGGTAAATTTAACTCTGCATTTTTTGCATTTGATGGTAAATTTAACTCTGCGTTTCAGCTTTTGAGATTTAACTCTGCATTTCACTTGTTAAAGTAACCCATCGAATTCACCATTTAATATCACAAAAAATGGTACAAATTTAACGAAATCGAAATTGGAGCAATGCATACTAATACGTTACTCATCCAATCATTGCAAAAACCAAAATAAACATATTGTTTTGGGTTTAAACACACCCACATAAAGAAAAGAAAAACAAAAATTGCAGCGAAGGAAGTATGAATTCCACTGTTATCTAAAAAATCATGGCAGATTTGATCCAAAACCGAAGTTTTACGGTTTCCGGCGGGGGTTGTGTAAGTTAAACAAAACTTCCGGCGAAACATTAAATCCGCGACTTGGTTTCCATAATCAGCTAACTCGTTTATCTTATTTAATTCCGTAATTATAGTCATATTTATTGCCCAATTATAAACATACCAAATTAATACAAAATATTTTCTGCACCAAAAAGGATAAGAGGGTAATCTACCATCAAAAAATAAGGGCAAACATGTCAACCAGGCTTAATTGGGGGTGAAAACATAAGTTTGAAAAGTGTATGAGACTCAACCCTACGTAGTGTAGGTAAAAAGGACCCTGATTTAATTTATCCTTAAAAAATCTACAAACAAATATATATGAATAAAAGATCGACAAAAATTTACTAAAAAATATATATACTTTTTATTAATTTTTAATATCGTCTCATCTAAATTTTTTAAATACTGATCCACATTTATAATCTTTTTATTTTTTTTGATCATGAACAAATGAAGGATTTTTAAAAATTAACAAAAAAATTATGAAAGAATCAAAAAATATTAAATAACATCGATTATTTGTAAAATTAAATAACCAGGAAATTCCATCATCTTGCTTAGACATGTGTCAATGGCACTGCATTCCAGTTTTCAGGTCCTTATCGGCGAAGCCAGAAGAAAGACTCCAAGTCGAATTTAAGCAAAACACAGAACGATGGATTCGGAACAAATTTTCAACTAGCTGCTTCTTCCATATCCATGGCCACCGTCTCTGCCTTTTCATCCCCATCTTGGCCTAACCAAAACCCTAACCCTAACTTTCTCTCTCATCCAGAAATCGACCACACCGATATCTCTTTCGTCCCGGACAATCTCTCTCATCCGATGCTTGGAGACACCGCCGAAGACGAAGACGGTGGACCGAAACCCACTCTTTTCCCAAGCCCTAACCCTAATACTAATTTCCTTGATCGTCCCCCTCTTTCGGCTCCAAATCTGCTCCATGTCTCCTTCAATCAAGACTATGGTTGCTTCGCCACCGGCACCGACCGCGGCTTCAGAATCTACAATTGCGATCCCTTCCGCGAGATCTTCCGCCGCGATTTCGATCACGGCGGTGTCGGCACTGTCGAGATGCTGTTCCGGTGCAATATACTCGCTTTAGTTGGCGGCGGCCCCGATCCTCAGTATCCTCTCAATAAGGTAATGATTGCGGACTATTTTTTTAATGTTATCTCGTTGTATTATTGTTCCGAGTTAATAAAATCCTTTTTTGGTGATAAAACAAATGTAATAGGTCATGATATGGGACGACCATCAGAGCCGGTGCATCGGCGAATTATCTTTTCGATCGGAGGTTCGCGGAGTTCGCCTCCGGCGGGACCGTATCGTGGTAGTTCTGGAACAGAAGATCTTTGTCTACAACTTTTCCGACCTGAAGCTGTTGCATCAGATTGAAACGATTTCGAATCCAAAGGGGCTATGTGCTGTTTCTCATGCTGCGGCGACGATTGTGTTGGTTTGCCCCGGTTTGCAGAAGGGGCAAGTTAGGGTTGAGCATTATGCCACGAAACGGACCAAGTTTATCATGGCTCACGACTCCAGGATTGCTTGCTTTGCGCTCACGCAGGACGGGCAATTGCTTGCGACTTGCAGTAGTAAGGGGACTCTGATTCGAATTTTCAATACCTTGGATGGTTCGCCTCTGCAAGAGGTAATGCTTTGTTTTACTTCTCTTGCTCTCTCGAACTGTATAGGTGGATAAGCTTCTATTGTTGCGATTGTGATCTGTATTAGGGTTCTTTGTATGGTTTGTCGATTTCTTCTTCTAGGGCGACTAGTTTGAAAAAGATTCTTTTTGTATTTGGTTTCCTGTGGGCTGCATTTAGTTGTTTTGAAAGTCCGAACCACGTGACTATTTTGTTCTGTTTGCAGAACTATTGATGCATTTAGCTATGTCTTGTATTAGCTTGCATCATTCTCGCGAACTTAGGGTTATTTGTTATTGGATGAAGGTGTTTCATTTTATCTGCTATCGTTGGCTTAGTAAGGGATCAGTGAACTTCACTGTAATAGCTCTCTTTTAGTCGGGGGCTTGAAATTTATAGGAAAGAGGGTCAAACACCTAAAATACTTCTAGGAAATGTGAAGTTTTGGGATTTTAATGGGGTTAAGATGTGGTGTTTGAGACATTTCCGGTGGTTTAGTTTGGGACATCTCTTTCACCTGAGCTTAGTGCACTTTTCTTTAAAAGGTCTGTAATATTTGGAATTTCTTGACTGCCATCAAGGTGAGAAAATTTGGCAAAAGTAGTATGGATGTGTGTGACATTACATTTCACCGAGCAACCACATTTGTTGTCTTGTCTGGCTGTTTAGATTGTAAATCAAAGACGATGCTTGCTAGGCATATAAATCACACTGGTTTGACATCCTTTAGCAGGTTGAAAAACATCATCTTTTCCCCTTTTGTCTTCGTCTAGTCAATCTTACAGGGTAGGCATACTATTTACGGAAGCTGATGAGTTTGTAGTTGTAGAATATAATGTGAAGCTGTTTATTGAATAGTCAGTCTAGCCTTCTATTTTGAACTAGACAACTCACGGGTGACACTATTTTTTTGCCTGAATTATGTGATAGTCTTCGTATGTTACTTCCTGACTAAGGTACTTATTGAACTCGCATACAGAGTAATCTCCTCCTGGCATCCTTTCTTTCAACTGCTTAGATTGATAGCTTCTTGTTGGTTAATCAATAATCAGCATTCACCCTCGTGACTTACATTGATTGTGGTATTTATGTTCCTGAGTAAAATGCACCTTAGAAAAAAATGGATTGGGACACCTAGGAATCCGAGTCAGTTCTTCATTTCATAAGGTTTGTTTGTATCACTGCAACATTTTTGGCCATTATTTCGTGTTGTAATCTAGGTTTCCACTGGGACACACAAACAGACTGCATGGGGCAACCGTCCATTCTTTTGACTTTTGACTTGGAAGTTTTTAAGTTGCTAAGATTGTTACTCTTGTAATGCAGCAGAGATGCGTTGCTTTGTTATGGAAGTGCTAAAGTAATATTTGTTCATCTGAGTGGCGAGTAGGACCTGATTTGGTCACTTATGTTGCTAGTTTTGAGATAGTGTTGAGATAATAAAAGCAACTGGTTATGTAATGCAGGTTAGGAGGGGTGCAGATAGAGCAGAAATATATAGCCTGGCATTCTCTTCAACTGCCCAGTGGCTGGCAGTCTCAAGTGACAAGGGCACTGTCCATGTTTTCGGTCTTAAGGCTAATTTGGGAAACGTGGGGAGTGATAAGGCACATGTTGCTTCAGATCCTAATCGTGCTATTTCCTTACCTGCCTCACCACTGTCATTTATGAAAGGTAAGATGCGTTTTAAGTTACTGGGTAAACTTGCCCTTTCCCTTTGTCTGGTGTTACTCTCAAGCACATTCCAGTACTCTGTAATTAAATAGAGTTCATAGGCATTGAAGGCAATATTCAACTGGGTCAATTATTGACGAGGAGGATTTGTATTAATACCAATTATGCGAAATCGTTATGACAATTGTGCATTGGACAAGCACTAAACTAGAGTCAGATCAAGTGCTCTGGAGAAGGAAACTTCTCAGTTTAGATGTCGTGAACGAAACAAAATCGGTTTTAGAGTAGGCTGATTTCTTTTTACATTTTTTGTTTTGTTAGAGGAAAAGGCCCTGAAATATGCTAGAGGATGACATGAAGATGTTGCATATTACTCTTAGTAACTTGATTTTGCTTGGTTACTGTGCCATTTACATTACTTGAACATGCTGATCAAGTTTTACAGCTCAGCATTTGAATAAGTTTAATGAAACTTGAAGCTTCAGGAAGTCGGGGTATAATACATTGGTGGATGAGGAGTTCACCAGGAGACTGTTCATTATTATGGTTGTTCGAAATCCCAAAATTATGTGTTTGGTGTCTTTGGTCAACTCTGAGCTCTTCAAATTTCAAAATATGAATTTTGTCTTTGTTATGGACAATGCATCAACTTCTTGATGCTCAAAGAACTCATGACCACAGGGTTGGTTTAACTTCACAGAGACCTCATTTCTTTCAAAGTAGTATGATCATCTTGCAATATGCTCGTCTCTCTATATCTCGTGGGTAGAGATGAGTATTATGTTCCTCTGTTCTCACTGTGACTTTAATCCATCATGTTAGTTAAAATCGGTTCGAACTCTCTATTTTTATATGGTTAGGTTAATTAGTAATTGATAGTTAACAGACAGCAGAAAACTATGCTATTCAGTTAAAAGGATGTGACTGTCAATCAGAGCTATTCTTTTCTGTTGAAGGTTAAATATGAACTTTATGTTATTGGTTGTAGGATATAAGTTGCTTCTCATTTTGCAGGAGTATTGCCAAAGTATTTCAGTTCAGAGTGGTCTGTTGCTCAGTTTCGTCTAGTTGAAGGTTCTCAATACATTGTCGCATTTGGCCACCAGAAGAATACTGTTGTGATTCTTGGCTTAGATGGAAGGTGTGTACAACCAGAAAATCATCCTTTCAATGCCAACATAGTGATTTAGTGTTTTAGAAATGTTGGGTCTTCGTTTAACTTTGATATCCGTATAAGCATGTTGGTAAGCTGACCTTGCTATTCCACTTAGGGTATGTTTGAATTTATTGCATCTTCAATTGATTGGAGTGTCTAGTTTCTTTTGGGTTTTTGCTAACCAACCTCTTATGTGTGTTTGGATATCATCCAAGGTATTTCATCAGGCCACTAGGCCCATCTATTTACATTCATTGGCATGTTTGTATTTGGTAGGGCCATTATCTAAGGTTGCACCTTTTGCTTTAACATCCTCCTCTATGTACTTCTTGATTCTCTTTCTTGCAACTTATGTAAGTTGGTATTTGTTGCATTCGTTTCATACTTATTCTCGATATTGGGTTTGGAAAGTTTGTGCAGCAGGAATCGCATCTTATTTTGCCCCATAAACATTCATTCTCGTTATCCACCTTTTGGGCCCACGTATATGTGTTGGGATTAAGCATCACACCATATAGATTACACATGATTCCTGTGCATATGGCTGATACTGCTATTGTGCTTTCCTTTATTCACACGGCATGGCATATTTGGATAATGCTTTTGCTTAAGAAGGTTGCTGTCTCTCTCTCTCTCTCTCTCTCTCTCTCACACACACACACACACACACACACGCAAGAAGAAGAATTTTGAAGAAGAGCTAACAGTACAAATTCATTTATTATTTATGCAGCTTCTACAGATGCCAGTTTGATCCAGTGAGTGGTGGAGAGATGACTCAGTTGGAATATCACAACTTCCTCAAGCCTGAAGAAGCTTTTTAGCAGAAGGTTCGAGTATAGAAACTTTTTAATGGTTGGCATGATATCCCTCTTTGATTTTGTTGTTCCTTTCTCTTCTGATGGGGAGGAGAGTGTTATGTCGTAAATATGAATATACAATTTTAACCACCAAAAAATGTAACAAGTATAATAGAGAATAAAAGTTTAATGTGTATCATCCATGTGTAAATATTGAAGTATGTTTTTGTAATTGCTTTTGATGTAGAACATTAAACCCCTCTGTTCTCATATTAAGAAAGATAAGTGTTGCGTTCGTGTTCGGTGATTTGATTAGGTGTTCTAAGTGACGGACATGATGTCCTGGTTCATGACCTTGAAATTCAATCGTCCTGGTATTTCTCGGTTAAATGGTCTCTTTCTTTAATTTCGTCGGGCCGGACAGGAAATTTGTTATTCTGGGCAAGCTGACAGTGACTGGAGTTCGTTTGGTGGAACTGGCTAATGCTTGAGTAGAGGCGTCAATTGGGTCTTCTTGTGCCAGCCTAGCCCGTTTATTTTTGTGCCTGGCGTGCTTTGTGTCATGCTTAGCCCAGCTTATTTATTAAATGTGCCGTGCCGTGTTAGAATATCTTAGGCCTGGTCTTGTCTGTGGGCACGGCACGAGCTTTGTCCATGTCGTGCCAGCATGCATGTGCTTGGCTCGTGTCATGTCCTTGCCATATAAGGAAAAAAACAAAGGTAACCTTGTGTTCTAATATGTTGAAGCAAAGAATTCTCAAAATATTTATCACAATAACAAAATAATAGATTTTAAAAAATAATAGCTAAAAACGCTTTATATCATGAAAGAAATAGGTAAAGATTGCATTAGTATAAGTACATTTTGAATATTAATCATTTATATTAATTAAACTCTTATTATTAGGAGATTATAAAAAAAGGTAATACAGAATATTGCAATTCTCATTTTTCATTTGAACTTCTTACGAGTCAAATTTACTATTTATATCTCATTGGAAAAACATTTGGTGATGCCAATGAATTTTAAAGTCTCAAACATGCATCTTTATTTATATTGTTATGGATATGAGAGTAAGAGGTTGCGCTTCACTGATTTTACAAAATAAAAGATAATTTGACACTCTTAAATCGAATGAATTTGAGAACAAACAAAAATTATATGTTGATGTCATCTTCATGTCGTGTTCCTGCCCGTGCTCGTACCATGCTGCGTCTTATACCCCAAAACAGTAGCTCGATCCGACCCTTCTATTATATGTGTTGCGCTCAAGCTGTTGCGGGCGAAAATATTTGTACATAGCCATAATTTTTGGAGTTAATCTTTACTACTATATGAAGTTTGTAAGTACGAAATTCAAGTGTGGATCTTTATGATTTTTTATGACTCTTTATACGTAAAATGAGATTTATCATAAATTTATTTGATAATTTGAAAGGTTAATTTTGTAAACATCAATGTTGTATTTAATACATATGTAGAAAAAAATTAAATCGATCAAACATCAATATTTTTGTTCAATTTATTTAAACAAAAATATTATTTTCGGAGAGAATTTCTTGATTTTTTTTTCTTTTAATTCCTAGCACTCCTCATTGTTCAACTTGTTAAGTGGGACCGTGTCTGGCATCAGCTTCATCTCATATTAGGATAAAATCTCTAGATTCCTCGTATTCACCACACGTGATCTTATTTAAACGGAGCCCACTTCTTCAACCCGGATATCACAGGTTGGTGTTTGATATCCACCCATGACCCATGACCCAAGACCCACCAACCTTTCAATTCACCTAACAGTAAATCCTACATTCCTTGGAACATCTACCTACCTACCTAGTTTTCAACAAGTATTCGGGATATCATGTGGTGATTTGTTTGGTAGTTGAAAATGTTCATATAATAATAAAAAGTTGTACCACTTTTTTGTGCACAAATCTAAAACTAAATATATTCGGGATCGTCTGATGTACATACACTCTATATTATTTTAAAGCATTCTGTGTGTATCGAATAATTTTAAACAAATTTGTGCACGCGGAAAGTATTCCTAGACTTAGTTATATAATAAACTCTTTAGTATCAAATATATTACCTAATTTTTTATTTTAAAAAACTCCACGGTTATCAGATAGTTTTTTTTCTAGTTGGATTTCCTCCTTTTCGCATCCCCTCAAATGCATTTACCAACTGTAAAATCGGAATTGGGGTGGTTGTTATGCATTACGTACAACAACCAATGCTACGCGCCAAAACAAAGTTCGACTATTTGGACAGTATTTTGAACGAGTTTTGACGCACAACATAGCCCAGCCTCAAGCAGAGCACTCCTTACCGTGCACAATACACAACAGGTCCCCTTGTCCTATAAAACCTCCCTCACTTGTTCCAATTCATATAATCTATACGCGAATATATCCTCCAACAGAGTCTTACAATTAAGAAGTTATGGAGTCCGGCCGGAAAGTGTACGGAAGTCTGAAGTCTCCGGCCACCTTGAAGGTGTTGGCGTCTCTGTTTGAGCTGGATCTCCACTTCGAATTCGTTCCCGTCGATTTGGATGCTGGTGAACACAAAAGGAAACCTTTCCTATCAATGAGTGTAAGTAAACCCCAATTGGCCTCCCACCATTCCCCTCTTCTTCTTTTACATAAGTTCTTGATTTGTTGAAACCAGTAGGTACCTGTTGTGCACAGGGGTGTGCAGGGCACGAAAATAAAGTCGTTTTGGTGCAAAAAAAATACAGTTGGCATCCAAACGTGATGTTTTGGGCATCCGGGTCCAACCTTTTTTTTTGAAAAAAATGATATCGTTTTGATATGCTGCACACTTTGTTATGCATTATGCACAACAGAATTGTCGGTTCCGAGGAGGCGTATAGAGTTGACCCAATTTCGGATATTTGTTGATTGATGAGATTATGCTACAGTTCCGAGAGTGTAATTTTTATTCAAATTTGCAGCCATTTGGAGAACTTCCGGTGTACGAGGATGGAGGCGTCATCTTCTTCGGTAAGAACTTAAATTTGGGTTATTAGGTCGTGTTAGGATCATGAATTTTTGTGAATTATGTTTATCAAATAAAATAAAATAAATTATTGAGATATATTTAAGTGGGTAACAAAAAAACTTATTCCTTCATTTTCTTTTCTTTTAGAAAAATCTTGTACGTGTTAGATTATTTTACAAATTCATGATTAAAAAGTCAAATATAATTGCGTAGATATTAACGCCTATGAAAGACTAAGAATTGACTACTCTATTTGGGCATACTCTTTCTCTGTCTTATACGAAATACATTATCATGTAATGATTTTTGTTTTATTTGGATAACTTATCTTTAATCAGTGGATTTCCAAATGATTAAGGTGTTAGGTAAGAAAAATTATCAAGTGATCTTCGAGCACTGTCACGTGATGTCCTAATATCTTTCGCCACCACATATTCATGTAGAACCCAATACTAAGTTTATGAACCCAACGGGGTCCAAAACCACTATGTAATTACAGATGCAAGTTAGAACAAAAAGAGGAAGTCTAAATATATAAATCTCATACATAGATTCGAATGTATAGAATCGTCCGATGTACATAGGACCCATGTTATTTTGAAGGGCTTTACGTGCATCGAATGATTTCGGACACATCTGTTTTCGAATCTGTGCACGAAATCTGTAAAAAAAACACAGATTTTTTAGTTTAAAAGAATACTTAATACAGAGACGAGAGCAATAATAAGAAGCATGGCTCATCAATATAGCCAGAGAGGAGAACCTCTTATCTATTGGGACCCCAGGAAGCAAGCCGTCGTGGCTAACTGGGTCGATGTGGAGGATCACAAGTTCGAGCCATCAGCTCTCAAGCTCATCTCCGAGCTAGCCATCAAGCCCGACAAGGGTTCAACACCAGATGTAGCTGCAGTGGCTGAAGCCGAAGTCGAGCTGGCTAGAGTTCTGGACGTGTATGAGGCTCGGCTTGAAAAGTTCAAGTATTTGGCTTCGGAGAAATACACGATTGTGGACATACTTCACCTGCCAAATTTGCAAAGTCTAATGGGGACGCCGGCTAAGAAGCTGATCGTGTCACGCCCTCGAGTCAACGCGTGGTGTTCCAATATCCTTGCCCGACCCGCTTGGGCTAAGGTGCTTGATATGCAAAAGGAAGCTCAATATTAGGCTCTTTAATAAGTTGGTCCTCTAAATGCAAATCCAATCTGATTCCATCATCAAATTTCGCGATTTTCATAACTTTTTTTTTTTTTTTGTTGCCAAACAAATTAGATAGATCATCGATATCTCATGGAATATTAAAATGCCATCGACATATTTCAATGGAAAAAAAATAAAATTATGTAGCCAATCTCAATTAGTTGGTACGGTTTGATTTGGCTTTTAACATCTCAAGCATCAATTAAGAGGGAAAATGAAAGACCTCGTTTGGGAAAAACTTAAGTAATTAAGCACTTTCCAAGCGCGCATGTGGAATGTCTTTTCTTTCAGAATAAATTGGATATACAGACAACGATTGGGCTGGTAATATTAAAAAGAGAAAAAGTACTTTCGATTTTGTGTTGAACTCGAGAGTAGTTTCTTGGTCATCAAAGAAATAACAAGTTGTTACACTCTCAACTGTCGAAGCGGAGTACGTGACAGCTGTCTCCACTCCATATGTAGCTATTTGCATACAACGTTGTGCGATGAGCTAAATAAAAAACAAGCATTCCCTATGAAGATGGCTATTTCTTTGGCAAAAAGTCCAGTGCTTCACGGGAGAAGCAAGCACATTGACATCAAATTTCACTGCATTTGTGAACTTGTCAAGAGAAGAGAAATAGAAATGGAGTTTTGTAAGTCAAAATTATTGATATTCTTACAAAGCAGAAGTCTTCTACAAATTGAAGGAGGAGATGAAGATGTGTAACTCAGAAAAGTTTGAGTTTCTTATTATCAACAAAAGAAATTCATTAATGGTAGAAAAGATAGATTACAAATGTTGGAGATCTAGGTTGGCAAGATACCAAGGGTGGATCCCAATCCTAGACCTTGCCAATTCATAGGAGTAGTTGGGCCATAAAAACATAAAAGTTACAGTTTGTTAAATCACTACAACAAATATATTTTTGGCGACTAAATTATGTTATGTAGCCAAAAGTAGTGTATTTGACGGGTAATTTTTAGTCACAAAAATTTGAACTTTTGACGACAACAAAATATTTGGTTGGGTGTCTGGCTTTTTGCGATCAAACAATATTTGGTTGGGATATATGTCGTTTCTGGCAACCACTACAAGTTTGGTCAGAAATGTATTTCTTTTGAAGATTAAAAAATATTGTTGAGAAATGTCTCGCTTTTGGCGATTGGGATAGCAACTAACAAATTTTGGTGGGAATGTATTGCTTTTGGCAACTAGTACAAGTTTAGTTGGGAAATGTCTTTCTTTGGCGACTAAAAGTATTTGGTCAGAAAATGTGTCGCTTTTGGCAACTAATCCAAGTTTAGTTGGAATGTCATTCTTTTGTCAGAAAAATATTTAGTAGGGAAATATTTAACATATTGTTTGTTTCTATATTACCATGAAATAGTAAATATTGATACAATAAGTGTCGCCTAATTTAGTAGGTCCCGCATGGCTATGCATGTGGAAGGAATTCTTTTTTTTTTTTTTTATGTGGATGTTATAATTGGCTATCAAAATACATAGTGAGCAAAGACTATGACTTTTGGCGACCAAACAATTTAGTCAACAAAAGTTGTGAAAACTTTACCGACTCAAATTCAGCAACTAAAACACGACAATTTAGTCGGCAAAGACTTTTAGTGACTTTTGACAAGCACATTTGGCGACCAAACGTGTAGTCGGAAAATATGCTTTTTCTTGTAGCTTCATGAAATTTGAGTGGTAATTTTTTGTTATGCTGAGTCATGTTAGTTGAATAAATCTATAACTATCGTAATTTTTTAGGCAGTTGGCTTCTATTTTGTTTAGTGGGTCAAGTAGTGTTGTAAGAATAAGTCTTGCTGAAGTTTTCTTTAGAAAGATGTGAGAAATTCATATTATTTATCCTGACAAATAAATAAATATCATAAAGTATGGGGTTATTTTTATAAGACCTAATTTTCTTACTATTGCATCCAGCTATCTTTTGTTTTTACTTTAAGAATATAGATGAAAATAATAAGAAAGTTTCTTATGAAATAAAAATGTCAAAGTATCTCATTAAGTTACAGTATGTTTTGCCGCTAGTGTGCCTCCACTATGTGGGAGAAGACCTTTGTCTGTTAGTAAAATTTTAAAATGGTTTTAATTAAAGATTCTGTATTTAATCCTTTCAATGCATTACAAAATATCAATTCTTTATAATCATTGTTTCCATCTAAAATAAAAATCTTACATACAAAAATTTTATTTGAGAAACTTGACTGAGCTACTTTTGAATTAAATAATTTTTAAAATTTTTAAAAATAAAGAAAATATAATCTAAATAAAGTAAAAGGTATAAAATTCTATAAATTTTAACTATCCACATCACATGAAACAAATTCTCAAATCCTAAAAGCCTAAGCTTTTTTTGTCACAAATTCTATATTAAACTTTCTTAGCATCTATAAAAAAAATGAGCACATTTGTATGTTCTTATTTTATCCAATATTATATTGTGTTTATCTATTTTCATAGCATTGTTTTACTAAAAAAGTAAATTTATTTATAATATTGGTAATAAAAGTAATTTATGTTAAAATTGTAATGCCTCAGTTTCTCGAGACATTAATTAAAATTATTTATTCAATTACTCGGTTAATTAAAACATCAATTAAAAGAATGTCTTTTATTAATTACTTCAAAATAACAAGAAATAAGATAAATCAGAGCTTTTTAAAAAAAAGTAAATTAAATTAGGATCCTATTTACCCTTAGAGCGTAGGGTTTCATCCTATACACTTTTTCAACTTATGTTTTCATCTCATTTTTACATGGTTTGACATTTTTGCTCTTATTTTTTAATGTTAGTTTACCTTTTTATCCTTTTTTAAGTCAGAACATCTATTCTTGATTTGATATGTTTATAATCGTAGAAATAAATTTGGCTAGAATTATGGAATTAAATAGGATAACAAATCTTAACTGAGAAATAAATTAATTGGCCGGAAGATTTCATGTTTATTTTACAAAATATTGTATTTGGCGGAATATTTAATTGGCCGAAATCTTCGACTGAATATTTGATTTTTCAATGAATCTTATAGTTTAATGGAATCTTTATCATATCTTCAAATTTTTTGAACAAAATCTCATAAAATATTAGTGATTCATTTTGTTCTTATATTACTCATTAGATATCACATAAACCCGCCACTTTTATGTTTTTCGTCACCGAAAACTGAGTGGTTGGAATTAGGACAAATATCTCACAATCAAACCTAAAGAATTTTTTTCGAAAATTGTTCGGATTATACGATGAGTGAAGAATCTTTTTATTTTGTAACATTTAGTTTGTAGTATCCGTTTTAAGTATGTGGATTCTACATGATATGCCAGATTTTTTCTGCATGATCTGCAATTTTTCATGTTCTAACAATTTATCATAATCTGGGGATGGTCTACTCTTTTGTTGTAGTATTAGTTCTGAGCGTGAAAAATTTACCATATGCAAATTGACCATCGCTAAATAGTTATAGAAATTTACTATAATGATGCAAATATACCATTACACGTAAGTTACTATTGCAAAATATAGTAAACTGTCCGTGAGTGTAAAAAATTTACCATATGAAAATTGACCATCGAACAAGAGTTATAAAAATTTACCATAATGATGCAAATATACCATGACACGTAAGTTACTATCGAAAAATATAGTAAACTGTCCATGACATGCAAATTAATCATGACATCCAAATTAACCATCACTAAAGATTTAAAACACTTAGAATTATAAAAAAAATTATAATAATGATAAATTAAATTAACCATCGCGAAATAGAGGAATATGTGCTTTTCTTTTTTTTGTAGTTATAGCGTAAGGAATAGATTGAATTTAGACTAATAAGAAAATATTTGAATCAGTCTCTTTTTCTTAGGGGAAAAAACGCTGAAATTGGAGTAAATAGATTTTAAGGGTAATTCGGGTATTTTTTAAAAAACAAAACCAAAAATTAACATTCAAAAGTGTATATGATGAAACACTAGGTATCTGTTATAAATATGACTAAAAAATAAGTAACCCTTAAAAAAATACATAAGTGAAATTGACAGAAATACCCCCTTTGGGTTTACATTTATTTAAAAAATAAAAAATAACAGATCATCTAGGGGTAGAACAATCAAACGCTGCCACGGTCTCTCCAGCAGTTCCCTACTCCTCTTGCTCAGACAAATTCTCCAATTGCTCTTCGACATCTGGTATGAAACACTAGTGTCAAAGAAATTTCACCGACGAGTCTATAAAACTCAATAAGAAGGGTTATCTGAAAACTGAACTCATAGATATATGCACCTTCAACAGGAGATACGACATAACAACAGAATACATGAAATGAAGCATAATTAAAATTTAATAACAAGTGTTGATACGTCAAAAACTGTGAAACAACACTTAAGAGTTTTACATTTATTTTTTTTCATTTCTTTTAATCAGGACGACGCTCGGTGGTAATCAAACTCATGTACAACACGACATGATCAGTGAGAATCGAACCCGGAAAACAAAAGTGGAGGAGAATCAAACCATCAATCACTTCGGGAATCTAACCCAAAACAAAAGTGAAGGAGAATCGAACCACCAATCACCTCAGAAATCTAATCCGAAACAATAGTGGAGGGGAATCAAAGCATCAATCACCTCGAAAATCTAATCGGAACAAAAGTGAAAGAGAATTGAACCACCAATCACTGAGAATCTAACTCGGAATAAAAGTGAAGAACAATCGAACCACCAATCATCTCGAAAATCTAACCTAGAAGAAAAATGAAGGGGAATCGAACTACCAGTCATATCGAGAATCTAACCCGGAAAGAAGAACGGATTGATAAGAAAATCTAACCCACGGAAACCGTCTCGTAAATCTAACTCAAAACAACTTGTAAATCGAATCCAGAACAACACAATGGCACGATGGTCTCCAATTTCAATTCGTTATTCTTCCTTAACATCATTACTTATCTTTGGTACGCTTTCAATTTTTTCCCAATAAATCATGTTTGTAAAGCATGGACATAGCATCACTAAATTTTCCTGAAAAATATAAATCACATTTGCAAAATATTGGAGAAGTAAGCAACATGATTAATGTGACATGGTATTTTCAATAATATCAAAATAATTCACATTTACAAACCAATATACTGATTATAAAATTTGTTTAAATAGATTAAAGACTTGGTAATTCTTATACGCACAAGGTAAAGAAAATCTCACATCAATACCTAATCCAATGTCATGATTATACCTTAAAGCCTTTGGGAGTTACATGGCTGGGAAAATAAAAGAGAAGGAAAGGAAAAAAAAAAAAACGCTTTGGCGTGACACACTCCAACACAACTTCCATACATGTGCAGTGTCATCCATCCTTTACAAAATTAATGTTAATGGCTAAATTATCAATTAAAATATGAACTAAAATTTTAAAAATAATTTTTAGTTGTATTTTTAATTCATTAAAAATTTCGGATCGTTACAAAAATAAATAAGAAAAAGATTATGTAAACTAATAGAATTTTCAAATATTTTTAATTCTAAATTGTTATAGTATTTTGCTTGACCAATTCAATTCAAATTAGTTATTAACTAATAGTTTCAAAATTTTAAAGTGATGTCAGTTGCTTCCGGAATCATTCTCACTAAAAGATCTTATGCAATATTATATAGGATAGAAGCTTATGAGATTTCACCCCTAATTTTTTTAGAAGATTAAAATACAAAGTTTTAAAAATAGGGATTGAGATGCTATGATAGGTAGGACAAATATCATAAGGAATGGATTACGTAAACTAACAGAATTTTTAAAATTTTAAAATTTTATATGATTTTATTGTTTTGCTTAACTAATTCAACTTAAAATAACTATTAGTAGGAGTTTTAAAAATTTAAAGGGACGTCACTTGTCGTTTTTAGAGTCATTCTGACTAAAAGACCCTTTGCAGTACTCTATAGTATAGTTGACAAATTAACACATATTCATAAAGTATGAGGTTATCTTATAAGATCTAATTTCTTTACTACGTAATGTAAAATCCATCTATACTTATTAAAAAAGTGCATCCACAATTACATAATTTTTATTTTTAGAATATATAAGTTTTAAATAAGGAAAAGGGTAAATTAAATCAAGGTCTTATTAACTCTTACAACGTAGAGTTTCATCTCATCTACTTTATAAAGTTAAATTTTCATCTTATTTTTGCATTGTTTGACATTTTTGCCATTATTTTTAAGTATTTCTTTTACCCTCTTATCCCTTTTTAAGTCAAAACATATAATTCTTGATTTAGTAGGTTCAAAATCGTAGCACTAAATTAGGCTTCAAACATAGATCGAATATAGTAATTATTTTCCACTGAGTATTAAGAATATTGGCCGGAATCTTCAAATTACTGGAATGATATTTTGCTAATAGTAAACTTTGATGCTACATATTTCTCTGGAAGTTTGAGACTAAATCACAAGAATTTTAGTGATTCATTGTAATATTTATTATATCTTCAGATTTTTTGCACAAAATCACATAAAATCTTAGTTATTCACAGGAATATTGATCATATCTTCGAATTTTTTGCACGAGATGACATAAAATTATGTTCTTATATTATTCATTATGTATGACATAGACTTATGATTTTTATGTTCTTGATCACCGAAAACCGAGTATTGCGAGTTAGGAGGAAGATTTCATCATCAAACCTAAAAAAAAAAAATTCAAAAATTGTTCCGATTACACGGTGAAGTAATAATATTTTATTATCGTTCTTATATTGTAGTATCCGTTTTGAATTTGTAAATTTTACATTATCTGCACTTTGAACCTTGATAGTCCAAAAAAACAAAATATTTTTGGATTTGTAAAAATTTACCATCATTTGAAAATTTACAATAATCTGAAAAATTGTCGTTCTTTATTTGTTTCATTCCGTTTTGAGCACAAAAAATTTATCATGATACGCAAATTGACCATCGCTAAAGATTAAAAAAATTTAGATTTGTAAAATTTACCATAGTATGCAAATTTACCATGATCTGTAAATTACTTTCGCAAAATACAGACTAAATTTACCATCGCAAAATAAAAAAATTTATCATGACCTGCAAATTTACCATATTTTAGTAATTATAATGTAAGGTCCTGTAGAACATGGTAAACTAACTATCTGCAAATTTACCATCAACGGTAGAAACGATTTACAAGTTTACCATCACAATTTATCTTCACCAAATGTATCATTTTTCAATTTGGAATGATATTGTTAGGGGGTGCAAACTGACCAGTATCCCTTTTTCTTAAGGGAGAATTGCTGAAATTAGGTTAAATTAGAATATAGGGTAATTCGGATATTTTTGAAAAAATAGGACAAAAACTTAAGTTTTAAAAGTATATAGGATGAAATACTACATATAGCTTATAAATAGGACCAAACAATAAATATCCCTAAGAAAAATAAGAAAACTTCTTAATAGAAATGTTAAAGTTTTTTTGAGTCGCATTAAATAATTGTGTTACATTAATATTCTCTCACCCTTGCGACTCCACTATATAAGAGAGGATATTTGTCTATTAGTGAAATTTTCAAAGGGTACGTAGCGTAATTATAATTTTTATATTTAACTTTTCAATACACCACAAAACAACAATTCCCTATATTTGACGTGAAAATTTGACATGCAATAATTTTATTTGTGCAACTTGATTGAGATACTTTTAAAATTAAATAATTCAAAAAAATTTAAAAATAGAATAAAATATAGCAGAAAATAAAGCAAATGTATAATCCCATAAATTTCAATATCCACATAACATGAAACAAATTTGCAAATCTTAAAAGCCTATTTTCTTTTTTTCTTTTTTTACAAATTGTATGTGTAAACTTTCTTAGCATCTATAAAAAAAAATGAGAATATTTTTATGCTCTCATGATTTAACCTAATATTACATTTTGATTATCGATTTCTATGGGATCGATAATAAGCAATAGAACATTATTTTACTAAAATATAATTTTAATTACAATACTTGGCAAGCAATTTACATAAAAATAAATAGAAAAAAGAAGCATCCTATATATATACATAAATATGGTGGAGAGACAATCTATTGACCTCTTCTAAACTAGGATCTTCTTTATTTATTCATGATTGTTATTTTTCATTTACAAAATAATACTCAATGTCATTATTGTGTTTGTAATCATTGGTAGCTAGTTTAACACCAAAATCAGAGTGAGATAGATGCACTCTCACTTTTGATACGAGTCTAATCCCATCTCTTGTGTTAAAATTGTAGGAAAAAATATGTGAACAAGTTGATCGGATTCAATTCCATAAAATAATTTCATTATACGGAACAGAATTACAATGTAAATTCGGGAAATAAAAATACAATACCGAACCGAGTCCTGTGTATCACAGTCCCCTTAAAACAGATTCGCCGCCTCCCGTGGGTGTTGGAGGATCGCTCCGGCGCCTGTCTCCCAGGGTAAAACGGCTCACTCGGCCGATAGAACACTACCTGATCGACCGCCTGTCGAACTAATTGTGTCTGCCTCTCTCTCCGTAAAAACACATGAAAATCATTTTATCTCTCTAAAAACCAAATACATATTCACTATTTATAGACCCCTATAAACTAATGAAACCGCAAAATCATAAATGAAGGGATTAATAGGATTATTGATGAACATCAATGATGCAATTGATGGACATCAATACAAGTATGAATGAGCTGTAACGGTTGAGACTTTTCGGTTGCCTCGTCAGACCCTCCGGTGTCCCAATTTCATTCACAACCCTTTCAAATTTCCAAAAAAAAAAAAAGAAAGTGCAATGCGAATGGTTTGAAAGTTGTTGTGTCGATTTTAATTTGATGTTTTTTCAATTTGAAAAATTTGAAAACAATAATGATACCATATACAAATAGCTAAAGAGATAAATATGAGAAGAAAAAAAATCTCTCTTTTAGATCTCATTAAAAAACTAACTCATTGCAATTTAATTCTTATTTTGAATTTGATGAAGTCTTTGGATTGAAGTGAGAAAATACATGTGATGTCTCGTCCCACATCGAAAGTCTACATGGATGATCCTGGGTATATAAAGAACCATGTAAATTACTACTAACAACTTAGGTTTAAGCATTTTTGGTCACATGGTTGGGTTTCAACAAGTTGTTGGGTCAGTAGTTACATGGGGCGTCACAAATGGTATCAGAGCGATTCGTGTACACAATCGAGTGTGAGGTCGAGACTTTGTATGGTCACTAGAGAACAGACTCGGGGGTTAGGTCATGGTGACTCTAGTATTCGACCCCTTGTAAGAGCGCAAGGTCTTAAAAGTGGAGAGATTGTGTTGTCCCGTTCCACATCGAAAGTCTACATGAGTGATCCTGGGTATATAAGGAACCATGTAAACTACTACTAACAACTTGGACTTAAGCATTTTGGGCCACGTGGATAGACTCTAACAAATTGTTGGGTTAGTGATTTATATGGGGCGTTACAATACATGTTTTTGAAAGTGCTTATTACCATCGAATTTTTTTAAAATCTTAAAAATAAACAAATTAAAAACATAGAAATTGAGATTTAAATACTGTGATAGATATCACAAATTCCATAAACAATGAATTATGTAAACTAATAGAGTTTTTATATATTTTCAAATTCTAAATTGTTATATGATTTTGCTTGTCAAATTCAATTCAAATTAGCTATTAACTACTAGTTTCAGAATTTTAAAGGGATGTCACTTATTGTCCGCAGAGCGCTGCTGTCACGACTTGACCCAAATGGTTAGAATCTGTGACCCACTAGTGAAACGTATTCACTCGAGGCCTTCTTTACTCATGCATGTCTGAACAATAACATCTTTATTGAATCTTAACAGCAGAAGCGTATAAAATACTTATTATAACAGAGCCATTTTAACTTACAAGCAAAGTAATTATTCCCGTAGCGTTAGAGTTACAAACTTGTGGGCTATGGCCACCATACTGGCACTACCAAATAAAAGAATACTTATCATTGTCTAGAAATGTACTTAGTTTCATGTAATAATCCCAAGCAAGAATATAAGATAGAGAAATTATCCTCTACGTTTCTGCTCCTTTCGAAGTCCTTGTGAAACAATTTTACAAACACTGAAAACTATTCCAGGTGAGGTTACAATGTACCAATATTTCATATATCATGGGATAATCTACCAATAAAATATGTCATTTCTATAAAAATTTATCATTATTAGTTTTCAGGTTCGAAATTGAAATACCATTAATCATTTTCAATTCATGAAAATTATTCTGAGCAATATTCAAATATATCATGTCAATCAAATCATGCAAGTTTTCAGACTCGAAATTGCAAACCACAATATACATCTTTCATGAACAGACACTGGCTTTTAGGGAGCGATTCCAATAATATAGAAATGATATCAAGTTCCTAAGATAACCAGCAATATCCTTTTCCATTCTTATTTCATTCTCCACTTTTTGATTAACGTCCATACGTCAAAACGTTTGTTCAGATGTTTTAACCATATACATTCATAAAATACCAATTAATCTCATGACATTTTTCTCAATCTAAAATATGACACTTCCATACAAGTCGCCTTTATATTTTTTAAACAATTACAAATTGTTCACAATGCATTTATCATCAATAACGCATTTGAACCAAATATATGTAACAAAGATATAATCATAACTCCATCTCTAACGCAAAACGTAAAAAGCGTAAGTTGATTTTGAGGAATTGACATTGCCAAAACGACGTTGTTTTGACTCGTAAAATACTGACCGAAAATTACTCGGTTAATGTCCAACTGTTTGGGAAGTGTTTTGTACGCCTCTTGTCCTGATTTTGAGTAGGTACTTAACTACATCTTTATCAAAAGTGAAGGGGGTCAGTTGTAATTTTGGAGGAAGAAAACTCTCAAACCCACCCGGCACCCACTGTTTGTTCTTTCCCAATGCTATGGAACCCAGCCCACTTATTGTCTAATTCAATAGCCTCCCAAGCGATTAAAGGCGGACCTCAGTGCCGAAGTGGCTCCCACTGTGTGGGCTCAGGGGAAGGAGACCCTATATGTACGCAGCCTTACCCTAGCATTTTGCCAAGAGGCTGTTTCCAGGGCTCGAACCTTGGTCCTGGGGGCGGAAAGCCAGCACACCCACCAGTTGCGCCAAGGCCCGCCTTCAGCCTCCCAAGCGATTGAAGACAATAATCCTACCGACAGTCCAAAACGAGCACCGGTTGCGTTGTTCGGATTTTATTTTTGAATGTTTTAAAAAATTTGTCATTAGTTTAAAAAAATATCGAGATTAACCGTAAATTCAGAATTTTAAAATAAAAATTCGTTTATAAATTCATATTTTAACTGCATAGAAATGGGTTGTTACAAATTATCACTAAAAGTCCTCTTGAAATATTACATAATATGGATGGTTATGACTTATGAGATGCCGCCCTATTCGTTTAAAAAAATTGAAAATGCAAAAATAAAAAAATAGGAATGAGATGCTATGATAGATTTGACATATTTCATAAACAATAGATTATATAAACTAATAGAGTTTTTAATTATTTTTCAGATTCTAAATTATTTTAATCGATTCAATTTAGAATAAATATTAAATAATAATTTTAAAAATTCAAAATGATGTCACTTTTCGTTTTCAGAGCCACAGTCACTAAAAGGCCATTTGCAATACTTTATAGTATAGATGTAGATATGTGTAGTATTTGCTTTTTTTAGATATCAATTTTTCTGAAAAGAAAGTCAATTACTTCTTTCTTCTATTTATTTGTTTTTCTGATTTTTTTTTGCTTTAATCCTGTTTTTGGAAATTAAAATTTAAAATCATGGAATTATGTCTATATAAGACCACTTTTTAATTTTTTTAAGTATTAACAATTAAATTCAATACAATATTCGCTTCATAATATTCAAACAACCACCATATGGTTATTTGTTTGTGAATTGCTAACTCTTTTATTTATTTAATTTTTTATTTTGGGCCGTTGGGTTTCCTCCATTTTCGGATCCCCCTCAAATGCATTTGCCAACTGCTAACCCTTATAAAATATCCCACACCAACTACACATTATCTATAAGCGAATACATATATATATCCTTCAACAGAGTTTTAAAATTAAAGAGTTATGGAGTCCGGCCGGAAAGTGTACGGAAGCCTGAAATCTCCGGCCACCTTGAAGGTGTTGGCGTTTCTGTTCGAGCTGGATCTCCACTTCGAATTCGTTCCCGTCGATTTGGATGCTGGTGAACACAAAAGGAAACCTTTCCTATCAATGAGTGTAAGTAACCTTCCGGCCATTTCCGTGCACTGATTTGCAAACAGATGTATTTAAAGAATCGATTGATACACGTGAAATTTTCGTTATTTTACAGGTCTCATTAGCACTGAATGATAACAGATACACTTGTATCTGTATCTACATATATACTAAAATCTATTCACAGAAACTCTCGTATCACGAAGACCCGTGAAAAAATATACTTTGAAGTTTTAGAATATTCGTCTGAAGAAAAAGAAACATAACACAGATGACATTAAAAAAATGAAGTAAATTAAATAAAACTCTGATATTGTAGTAATTTTAGAAATTGTAAGGATTTGTAGAAAGATTTATTTTTTTAATATCCCAAACAAGATTCAAGAATAAAGTATCGAGTGGAAGGATCGTGCTCAACAGATTACAGGCTAATCTTTCCCAAGAGTTCGCTCACTTCTTTTCAAATGGAATCATCAATGATACCCCGGGTAAAAAAGGACAATCCTGAGCCATATCTATTGTACAATAGAAAGGGTTTACAAATATGTATAGAATTGCCCGATGCACGAGAAATAGCCACTATCAATCATTTTGGAAGACTTTACATGCTTCGAACAGTTTACGACACGTGTTTATATATGTGCAGAAGGGTGTATTCCAATTTGGTGTGACTTTAAAAATAAAGTCACGTGACAAAGGTATTTTCATTATTACTTTCCAAAGAAAAAAAATATATTCTAATTTGATATCGTTATTAAAAATAACTGTCAAGATTAAACGGGCATTCCGGTATCGAACTGTAAATGGATACTGATATCAAATCAAGAGATGACAATATATATGGAGCAGTTTTTCGATAAAAGATCAGATTACATCTTAGGTTAATTTCAATAAACTTTTTTTTTTTTTTTTTGTTTCCAATTTCTGATATTTGTGAGGTAAAAAAAACATTACATCCTGGAGGCTAAATTAATGTAAATATAATAAATAATATTATATTTGATTAATGTTACAGTTCTGAGACTGTATGTTTTTCATTCAATTTTGCAGCCATTTGGAGAAGTTCCTGTGTACAAGGATGGAGGCCTCACCTACTTCGGTAAAAACTTATTTGGGTTGTTAGGTCATGAATTTTGTGGATATGTTTATCAAATACAAAGAAAAATTAATTCAGATATATTTAAGTCCATAAAAAAACATTCCTTCATTTGCTTTTCTTTTTTAAAAAATAAATCACGTGTTAAACTATTTCCAAAATTAATCGCCTGTAATATATTATCATGTGTTTATTTCTTTATTGGGATTTTCAAAGAATTGTTGATTGAGAAAAATTACTAAGTGATCTTTGAGCGTCGTCACGAGACGCTCTAACATCTTCCACCGTCACATATTCATGTGGAGTCTGGTACTATGTGTGTGGACCTCACTTGACGGTGTCCAAGACCACTGAATAATTGCTCGTGATTTGGACATAAGTTAAAACAAAAGAAAGCCAATCTACATACACAAATTTTCAGTTTAGATCCGGACACAGATATATATGAAACCGTTTAATGCACGGAGAAATTGTATTATTTTGGAAGGCTCCAAGTGTATCGGATAATCCTGGACCTATTTGTGTTTCGATCTGTGCACAAAAGTCTAACAGTTTTTTGAAGTGTAAAAAGATCTTGTTCGTTGGTATTAATTAATGCAGAACCAAGAGCAATAATAAGAAGCATGGCTCATCAATATGGCAAGACAGGGGAGCCGCTTATCTACTGGGACGGAAGGAAGCAAGCCGCCGTGGCTAACTGGGTCGACGTGGAGGATCACAAGTTCGAGCCACCGGCTCTCAGGCTCATCTCCGAGCTAGCCATCAAGGGTTCACCACCGGATGAAGCCGCGGTGGCTGAAGCCGAAGCTGAGCTGGCTAGCGTTCTCGATGTGTACGAGGCTCAGCTCAAAAAGTCCAAGTACTTGGCTGCGGAGAAATACACGATTGCGGACATACTTCACCTGCCAAATTTGCAGAGTCTAATGAGGACGCCGGCTAAGAAGCTGATCGAGGCGCGTCCCCGAGTTAGCGCGTGGTGCTTCAATATCCTTGCCCGACCCGCTTGGGCTAAGGTGCTTGATATGCAAAAAGAAGGTCAAGGTTAGGCTCTTTAATAAGTCGGTTGCCCTAAATGCAAAGCACAACTAGACCTATTTTTTATCGATATTATATTATCAGTAAATTTACTCTAAGAAAGTAAGGGAGAGGGTCAGTGCAGGCCTGAGATTTTTGGGGTTCGAATTGAGATTCTTTTAAATATTTTATATACAAAATATATACAATATTAAAAAATATTTATAAAGAATCATACAAAACATTACAATTACAAAAAAAGTTAAAAGCATAATTGTTCTAAGATAAATAACAATTTTAAGAATTCAAAATATATTATTTCACCATTGTCCTTCTTGAGTGTTTACCCGTAATTGTACTATTTAAAATTTCATAATCAATCTTCTTCACCAAAAACTTCTTAATAGACACACTTTTATAAAAACAAGCTTAAAACTAAAAAATTTAGGCCTAATATACGAACGAGACCTAAATATTATGGGGTCAGAAGTGGTGGCTTCTTAAATTTTCCCTCGGGGCCAACTCTAGAAAGATAGCGTCATACAATAGTTTCAATTTTAATAGCATGATTGTGAAGAAGATCCGAAAATATAAGGAATTAAATAGGATATGAAATTGAACATATTATAATTTCGACATGATAGTATAATTTACGTGGATAAGGTTGTCCGTATTTTATATCTCTGTCATGATGTAATTAATATTATCTTTAAGTGTTGTAAAAGATTTTTATTTTAAAATGATAAAAATACACGCTACAAAATAAGTTTCCTCATATAGAATGAGTCATTTTTCCTTTTTAGGGCATGAGTGTCTATTTGTATGTAGAATAAAAGTTTTATAAAATCTTCCATTTATAGATTTTTAAAATTTTGTATTGGATAAGAGTTAATTAACAATTTTTGCTCAAGGTGTCATTCATTTTATTTTTTGCAATTTAGCATATCGTAGAATAGTTGTCATTGTTTGTGACGGAATTAGATTCTCGTCTTGTTTGCATTTTAATTATGTGAGAATGATTGAAATCTGAAACTCAAGATCATGTTTTCTTTTTATAATAAAATGTTTAATCGATTCTAAAAAAATAAAATAAATAATAAAATTTGGACACATTCTCCCTATCCATTTTTTATCTCTATTTACGGAAATATCAATTATTAATTACGAGAATGTCATTTATATTCACATATTCTTATCTCTATCATATTTCTTTTCTCAAATAAATTCTTTACAACTATTCATTCCTCTATAATAAATCTCTCCTTCTACTATATCACATCTCTTACCATATTTGCTTTATCCCTTTTATAATTTTAACAGCTAACAAACAGATCATAGGTGTCTATTTATACGTACAAAAAAGTTTCATGAAACCCTTCATTTGTGAACTCTTAAAAAGTTAAATTAGATAAGACTCAAATCTTTGTTCATGATGTCATTGAATTTATCTAAAGAGAACGTTTTTTTCATTTATATATTTCTCATAACTTTAAAATTTTAAATAGTAAAGGAGATTTGTCCTTTCTTAACTTTTTTTAATTAAAAAAAGGTCTCCCAAAAATTACGGGACATATTTTAATAAATTAAGGTAAGCATATATGCACCAAACAATTTAGTTGAGATTGGGAATTGGGCATTACCAGCGAGTCAAAAAGACATTTGGGCATCCATTGTTTTGCTGGTAGTTCATACACTCAATACAATATCCACAATTAACACGGGGGTTGTTAGGTACGTCACGATCCGAATCTTCAATGTCATGTCCATATTATTATTTTGAACTGTAAATGTTTTTTAATGGTGTTAAATAAATTAATAACAACTTATTTTTATGTCAAGATCTTGAACAAGAGTGACGTACCCGAGTAACATATCTGAATCTATCCATACGGAACTTGAACGACTCCATTTAATTAAAACAGTCATAACTTTACAAAAAACATTGTAATTACTCAGTACTCACTCACTCTCTCTCTCTCTCTCTCTCATTCTCTCTCTATAGAGCATATGGCTGGTCGGAAACTGTACGGGTCCGTCGAATCAACGCCGACGATGCGAGCACTAGCATCCCTCTTCGAGCACGGGCTGGAGTTTGAGTACATACCGGTGGACGTCAACGCCGGAGAGCATCAAAAGGAACCTTTCCTCAGTCTCAGTGTAATTACCCTTCTTCTTCCCACTTACCATAGCTTTACGTATTTTGGGTCTAGAAAAAAAAAAAAATCATCATTTTGTTACAGAAATCATATTTAATTAAACATAATTATTCTCTCTTTTTTTAAAGTAGGATTTTCCCCACTTAATGGATAAGCATTTGATAGATCTTAAATTGATTTCCCTTCTTGTACCAGCCGTTTGGCTCGATTCCAGTTTTTCAAGACGCAGAGTTGGTCATTTTTGGTAAGTCAATTCCATTTACTATTCTTATATTTATTTACTTATAAGCTCTCAATCCATCTTATAAACAAATACTGATGATTTGAACCGTTCGATGTGTTCAAAATAAATTTTTAAAAGTACTCGTGAGAAATCAGCTTAAAAAATACTGAAAGAGCTTGATCTAAATAGCTTTTTTTTATAAATACTGATAGAAATAATTTTATAAAAAAATAATTGAATCAAGCTTTCTCGATAATATTTTGAGCTGATTTAAACACATTGAACAATTTGGATCACTAATATTTAATCAAGAAATGAGATAAGGATTACCTTATTAGAAGCTTATTATATTTCAAATTTTTTAAAAGGAGATGATAATGTGATTTCTGATTCCACATATATCTTGACTCGTGATTTTTTATTTACTTCTATTATCTAACTTATCTAGAATCATATTTCGATACAATGAATAATATAAAGAACTGTTCTTGTCTTATATCATTTTTTTCTTTGGTCGGTAGGTCACCAGTTCTTGCATTATTACAAGACAAATACGTTTAATTGTAAAATTTTATTGAACTTTAACTCACTTGTGACTTTAAAAAACCTTGTACAATATAGGGTGTGATATACCAAGTGATATAAAACTCTTGACCACTTACTCATACTCCCCTCCAGACGACCAACCACATAATTGGTATCGTAGTTTGGCTGCGGTGTCACAAATGAAGTATAACACTTTTATATATATATATATATATATATATATATATATATATATATAATTCAGAGTGTCTGAGTCAGTTTACGTGCATTTTAACTATTTTTTCAAGGACTAATCGTATTATCTTCTTGTTGAAATCTCATTTACAGTAAAAACAAAATCCTATATGAATTGATCCCATAAAAATTAATAGTACCAAAAAAGTTTTAAACGTAAAACTTTAAATTTACTATCCACTTCCTGGAATCTCAATTAAAATAAAATAAAATTCTATATAAAATGGCTGCATAAAAATTAATAATATTTCGAACTTAAAATTTAAGAGGGGTTTAAATTTAATGCATTTTTAAGCGTGATTTAATCCACTGTTAACCCCAGAGTCGAGGGCAATCATGAGATCCATATCACACGTGTACCCAAAACCCGGGAAAGAACAAATCTACCTGTCGCCAAAGATGCAGGGAATCGCAGCCATATGGATTGACGTGGAGGACCATCAATTCGATCCGCCGGCTTCGAAGCTGATCTCAGAACTTGTAGACAAGCCGAAGAAGGGGCTGCTGCCGGACGAGGAAGCCGTGGCGGCTGAGGAAGCGAAGCTCGCCGGAGTTTTGGATGTGTACGAAGAGAGGCTTACAGAATCCGAGTATTTGGGTGGTGATAAATTTACCTCGGCTGATTTAACTCATCTCCCCAACTTGTACTACTTGATGAGGACGCCGGCGAAACGGCTTTTCGAGGAGCGGCCAAAAGTCAGGGCGTGGTGTGCCGCCATAACGTCGCGGCCGGCTTGGACAAAGGTGTTGGAGATGGTGGAGAAATAGCCTCAAACAACGGCTATAATCTGGAATTATTTAAACGCAAATTGGGATTTCTCTGAAATTGTGATCAGTTTTTATTTTGGACCTTTTGGGGAATTTGGCCAACCATATAAACATAATTGATGATTTAGCGTTTGTTTTCGCGTACGTTGATTAATATTCTTATAGTCCGTTAATTTGATTGGGTCTCACTTAACGTCGAAACAAGGTGTCTAGTTAGTTGACAGAATTTAGAATGTTTCAAATGAGGGATCAAACACTAATTATCTAATTACAAGAGAAATTAACTACCATGTTCATGTAATCATTTATCATGATCGAGTTTAAAAAGGCAACAATGTCACCTATCTTCCTGAATTTTTTATGCAAGAGAAAGTCTACGAATACAAATTTTAGACACATTTATGGTTAGAATCGGACGATGCATAAAGTTTTTCAAAATAGTATATGTCTCATGTGCATCATATCATTTACGACAAATCTATTTCTAAATTTATGCATTAGACTTTACAAGAAAATTTTTGACTAACAGTTTAGTCGCCGTTTGTCAGGGGTGTAATTATTGAAGATGAAAATTTCATGTTATTTAATTAAATAACTCAAACTATGAAATTTTGTGATATTCAGCTTGGTGTATGATTTTTTTTACAACGGTACACATTATTGATATTAATTGATCAGATTTGTTTTAGGACAGTATTCAATTTAGTGTGCAGTTATTGTAACGGCACATTTGCTGTTTTAATTAAAAGGACATAAAAAGAAAGGGAATATAAAAGGGATGGTACACATGACATGAACACAGAGTACGCCAAGCTCAATTCCAAAAAGCCTATCAACTACCCAGTACCCCCGTGATCGTACAGTAGAACGTGGGTGCAGTTGGTACCTTGATCTGTTAAAATATTGTCTACTAGATCTGCTTAAATACAAAAAGTCTATGGACACTGACCGAACTACCCCACATGCATTTAACGGTACTAAACACATTTATATCTGGTCTGTGTCTGGAAGTCTGTGTCTATAGCATTACTCGCTTAAATATTGGACGGAGTACACGGTAGGAAAGGAACCGGACAGAAACTTAAAAAGACAAAGGAGAGAGTGATCCAAAAGAATTGCTGCTACAGAGAACACAGTGAGAAAAAGGGGCAGAACAATGATTCGAAAAAACATAGAAGAGAAGGAAAAGCTCTGACGCATACGCTTACGGAGGGTATTCCAAAGAAGCAATTTATAGTGTGTTCTTTATTTTGAGTTATACCTGTGAAAAATCGAAGATCTCAAATATAGATTTCTTCTTTTAACTCTCTCTGTTTTCTTCACCCTTTTATATGTCCTGAAAGAAATAGAGGAAATATGGCCTTCACTTTCGGGTCACTTTTGTATTCTTTTACTCAAGCAAAAAAAATGGTTCTTCTCTCTTCCGGGTTTCCCACTCTCGCGGTATCAAATAATTATTGACACCCTCGCAGTTTCAACTAATTATTGATACCGTTCACAGTTTCAAAAACAAAATATATTAATAACACTAGCGGTCTCAAAATAATTATTGACAAATTTCGCGGTCTCAACTAATTGTCGACACCCCTGGCGGTATTAAAAAATATTATCACCACTTGGGGTCTCAAAATGATTATTGACACCCGTTGCGGTCTTAACTAATTATCGACACCCTTTGGTGGTATTAAAAAATATTAAAATGTCTCGCGGTTTCAACTAATTGTTGACACATCTTGCGGTCTCAAAATAATTCTTGAAACCCCTAACGGTCTCAACTAATTATCGATATAGCTTCTGATCTTAAAAAAATACTAGCACCACTTGCGGTCTCAAAATAATTATTGACACCCCTAGCGGTCTCAAATAATTATCGACACAGCTCGCGGTCTTAATAAATATATTAACACCACTTGTGGTCTCAAAATAATTATTGACACCCGTCGCGGTCTCAATTAATTATCGACACCCCTGACGGTTTTAAAGAATATTGACACCACTCTTGGTCTTAGATAATTATTGACACCCCTCGTGGTCTTAACAAGTATTGACACCCGTCGTGGTCTCAAAAAAAATATTGACGTCCCTTGTGCCCGTAAAAAATTTATAAACGTTCAATAGACTCCTAGTGGCCATATGATGGATGGTTTATAAATAAAAATATAAACACGAATGAATCCATAAAAATGAAAGTATGTAAATAACAAATAAAAAAAATAGATAGTTCACTCAGCTCTTCACAATGTCCCTTGCTGCTTAAACAAAATACCCTCTGTGGGTTGCAAAATTTTCCTTTCGCGGGCCTCAGGCCTCAAAATTGTTCCCTTTGTGGCCCAAAAAAAAAACTTCACAAGTTGGCTATTTAAAAAATCTTAAGTATATTTGCAATTAATTTGCTTAAGTTAAAAAATTAGACATCTCAGCATGCATGATCATGAGCCACTTGAAAAATAAGTCAAAGTTTGCTTAAAAAATATATAAATATCAAATACTTTAGCTAAAAAATTAAAACTACGTTTTGATTTGATTCCGGTCTAGATTCATTCTCAACTCGGATACATAGGCAACCCACTATATGGGTTCAGTCACAATTAGTGTATATTATTTGAATGTGAGTGACATATGATTGGCTAAAGATTGGGTGCCAACCTAGTTGGGATGTTCACTTTTTAACAGTGATGTCGTTCCATAATTTTTTGTGTACTTCAAATGTTCACTAAAAATTAGAAGTTCAACATGAATTATGCTAAAATAAATAAACTCTATATTATTTATTTATTTAGCTCTTAAAATTATTATAGTTGGAATCAAAAGATTTTCTTTTACCAAAAGATGTAATTGAGAAATATGTTATATTTTGAATGAGTCCAACGTACATAATAAAAATTTACTATTTATGTAAGTGAGATTATGCTAAGCAAATATTATTTTTTTGCCTAACAATAACCGGTTCGATTTGGCCAATAAACTTAGACCAAACTGGTTGTTCCGGTTTGGACAAACCAAAAGTCAAAAATCATACCGATATCGTTCGGCTTGATCTAGTTTGGTCCGGTTCCCGATTTTGGCGAATATTCTGAAATGTCGAACCATAAACCCTTGGATGAATATTCCGAAATGTATCCACCATGAATATTTTCACAACCAAAGCAATTCCTACTCAATTCAAAACAAGCATGACAGGATTTGAGAAGTAATATGCTCCTGGGCCTGGCTATGGCATTCATCATTGGCAACCAAATTGAGAAATCAGAACAGAGACCAAATACTGACTTAGAAATAGAACTCCAAATACGAACTCAGAAACTCATTATACGAACTCAGAAACATAATAGAAACCGAAAGCCGGAACTCGAACTCAACATCTCCAAATAAAAACAATAAATTAGACTACTAGTATAGTAATCGACCCAATACCTGTAGGAATTCGAACTCCAAACTCAAACCAGATATGGACGGAGAAGGTGAGTGACGACGGAGAAGAAGAGTGAGTGAGGCTGACAGAGCGTATGAGAGTGAGTGAGTGACCAATTTAAAAAAATCAAAAATCAAACCGAAAAAATTAAAAAAACCAAATGGGTCCGAGTAAAAGATCGAACCAGACTGTCGGCTTGATCCGGTTTACTTGTCCAGTCCGGTTTGATTTAGGTTTACTTTTACACCCCTACCGTTTGTTACATATTTGGTCGCCAAAAGCTTTTCCCGACTAAATAGTTTGGCCGCCAACGTTGTCGCGAATTCAAGGTCGGAAAGGGTTTTTTGAGTGGCAGGGAAAAAAATTAATTTAGTCGGCCAATTAATCATATTCGGCGAATGTGTTTTTTTTATAAAAAAAAATTGAATATTTGGCGACTAAAACTGGTATGGTCGGCAAATGTAATTTTTTAGATTGAGTTTTGCCTAACTTGATTATTTAATTATTATTTCGTTAAAAAATTTATAAATAATAGATCAAATTTGAAAAAAGTACTTTAGAAAAGACAAAAATAATCTAAAAATAGGGTCTTTTGTACTTATTTGTCGGCTTCAGTGATATTTTTTTAATTTTTTAACATAATTTTATACATTTTAAATTTGTCTCATCGAGACGGACCAATAATTCACAAAAAATTAAGGTTAAAATAACAAATGCAAAAAAATTTGAATAGAGACAAAACTTGCTTATTAATAAGCAAGTTAGGCCAAATTGAGCATTTTCTTTGAATACTGGGTCAAGTATTATGTCTACTTGGGGCATTTGATTTTTGAAATATCATCGTTGCTAATTGTGGACAACAAAAATTCAAATGCTTTGATTGATGGGGTGCCTTCTAAATTAAAATTTTTAGGGTAAATTGCACTGACCTCCCCTGAGGTTTCTGACAAATAACCTGACCTCCCCTGAGGTTTTGGAAAATGCACTGACCTCCCCTACTGTTGAAACTAATTCACTTTTTCCCCCCTCCCGTTAAGTTGTGGTATACGCCGTTTATTTTAAGGGTAAAATGTTGCTTTTACCCCTAATTGGTATATACGGATCGAATTTGAGGAAGTCGGGGAGAGAGAGAGAGAGAGAGAGAAGAATGGGTTAGGGTTTCCACACCATCAGACCCCACCGCCGACGAGCTGCCGGAGATCACAACGCCACACGTACGTCCAACGCCGACGACTACCGACGACCGGTGTTTGACAAGGATCGATCTTCTTCCTCAGATATCGGCAACATCGAGAACATTTTTCGAAGACCAATGTTGGACGACCACCGACGACTACCGAAGACCGGTGTTTGACGAGCACCGACAACTACCCAAGACCGGTCCTTGACAACCACTTACGACTACCCAAGACCGGTGTTTGACGAGCACCGATCTTCTTCCACAGGTAAATGATACTCCGATTGGTAAAAATAGAAAAGGGGTTTGGATTTGTGTTTAAGTGTTGATTAACTGTTGCTGTTGATTAAGTGTTACTCCGGTGTTGATTTGTGTTTAAGTGTTGATTAAGTGTTACTCCGGTGTTGGTAAATGATACTCCGGTGTTGATTTGTGTTTAGGTGTTGATTTGTGTTTAAATGAATTGCACAACATTCCTGTGTCGAACTTTCCTACAATCCACAAAGAGGAGAAATTAAGAAGACCTGAAGTAGAGAATTGCATCACATAAGATAGAGCTTGTCCCACATTGGTAACCTCCTGAAATAGCACATGAACCTTGTGGAC
Source organism: Arctostaphylos glauca (assembly GCA_019985065.2). NCBI lineage: Eukaryota > Viridiplantae > Streptophyta > Magnoliopsida > Ericales > Ericaceae > Arctostaphylos > Arctostaphylos glauca. Next base: position 43,511,149 of record JAHSPW020000001.1, read on the forward strand.
CTCTGGACTCATAGCCCATTGGTATCAGAGCAGGGTTTTAGGAAACTTGGGGAATAAAGCCAAAGAAAAGCCCAATAGTTTGGCAGAAGCCGCAAAGAAAGTAATTCAACAAATACGTTTTTTTCTTCCTTCTTTTTGAAACAAGTATTGTCAAATGATTAGGTCCATGTTTCATCCTTGCCTGCTCTGGATAACATGCATTTGCACTTATCTTGTTCATTTGGATAACATGCATTTTTTCATCAGAATTGTTCATTTTTTTCATCTTCTTGTGGTTTTTTCATTGTTTTGACCTTGCAATGGCTTCTTTCCAACTTTAGGTATGGTAAAAGTGGGTGAAGCACGAAATGTGGATGACGATGTAGTTGAGAATGATGGTGTGGATGTTGAGGATGAGAATGATGGTGTGGATGTTGTATATGATTTTAGTGACGAAGATAGAGGGTGGGAATTTGAGGGGGATGGTGGGATGTCGGAAAATGATATTACCTTGAATGATGAGGACATTCTTAGTAATGATGATGCCCTTAGTGACTATCAATCCAATGATGAGGACGGTGAAAAAGGTGATGGTGAGGAGGATGAACAATGTAAGTTTTTTTATTACATTTTTCATTTGAACTTATCATATTGGGTAGTGAAATTGCAAATACTAATGAACTTTATGTTTGATTTCAATTTTAGGATGCTGTTGGAAGCTGGGATGTTTTCGGATATAACACCTTTTGGATTTTGGATATAATACCAACCTTTTGGATTTTGGATATAATACCGATCTTTTGGATATAATACCGACCTTTTGGATATAGTATCAACCTTTAGGATATAGTATCAACCTTTAGGATATGCGAATCCATGCTTCTTTTTTGTCCAAGTATGGAATTACATATGGCCAATTGGTAAGTGTTGAACTTCTTTTTTTGGGTAAAAGTCTGAATGTTCAACAACTTGTTTATGGTTATGTAATGGGTACACTTATGCTAATGGATATGACTTTATGCTAATGGATATGACGTTGTGTACACTGCTGCTGTTCTTTCTGTCATGGGTACACTGCTGCTGGTCTTTACAATCAGAAATTATGCTTTGTTGTTCTTTATGTTCGTGCACAGCTGCTGCTGTTCGTGGTTTGGTCGTGGTTTGGTCATGGTTCGTGCACAGCTGCTGCGAATTCATGGTTACAATCAGCTGCTGCGAAATCAGCTGCTGCGAATTCACGTTTGCGTAGGAGGTTTATATAGGGAGTGAGGTGAGTAGGTTTGTTCCGAATTCATTGCATATCAAATCATAGTTTTTTGAGATGCAAGCTAGAAACTTGAAGCCTGATGAGGTGACTATGCTTTATTGCTTGTCTGCTTCCTCACAAAGCTTAAACACTACTCTTGCATGGTTGACCTTCTTGGTAGGGCTGGTCTATTGGATGAGGCAGGAGAGCTTATTGAGAGCATGACAATGGAGGCAGATGTTGCTTCTTGGGACTCGTTAAAATGCTAGGCTACTAAAAATGGCAAATACTACCGAATCACATTTGCATACCAAAATTGGTGAAGCACCAGACATTGCATACAAAGCCACCATACTAATTACTAGATATTGCATACAAAGCCACATTTCACATCTCCACCAAACATTGCATACCGAATCATAATTTTTTGATGTCAATCTACGTTATAATTACTTAAGCAACACTGCGAATAAAGCCACCATACTAATGACCACGGAAATGATGAAACACATTTTCAGCATGGCCATGTTTGCTTCAAGCACTTGGACCCTTGTCGTGAGGCTTGCTAGGTTATTCATTCCTTCAACTTCATTTGTCGACTCATTCAGAGGTTGAGAGGTCCAACCACTAGTGTTTTCTCCTTTGCATCATTCCCACATCGCACATTCTTTATATGGGCATGCATAGTAAAGTTTTCCTTTGTTTTTCTCATTTTTTGTGACTCGAACAATGGCATTCGCCCCGCAATGACAGATTTTGTTCCGAGCCCTAAGTACACTTCCGGTACTAGATGACGAGTCCATAACTGGAAAAAAAAATTTCATTTATTTATAAATAAATAATTAACCATGCATTTGTAAAAATAAAAAAATAAACTAAACTCAAAAACACAACATACCTTCAGCCTCAGAGGAGAGATGCAACTTTCAAAAGTGAGTTCACAAACATTGTACAGCCTTTTTATAGAACCTCAGGGGTATTTTAGCCATTTTTGAAAATAATTCTAGTGACATCAGCCGAAAGTACAACTTTTCTAACAGATTTAAACGGGAGGGGGGAAAAAGTGAATTAGTTTCAACAGTAGGGGAGGTCAGTGCATTTTCCAAAACCTCAGGGGAGGTCAGGTTATTTGTCAGAAACCTCAGGGGAGGTCAGTGCAATTTACCCAAATTTTTAGTTCAAATGCTTTGATTGATGGGGTGCCTTCTAAATTAAAATTTTTAGTTCGTCATTATTTAACATCACATCACTGACGTGTATAACAAAAAATAAATATGTAAATTAGCACAGTCTATATGAATCGCTAAATATTATTTGTTTATAACTCGTTGAATAATAGACGGTTGATAACCCGTCTCAATTGACGAATTTCGTCCAACCATTATTTTATCAATGCATTTCGGAATCTCTTTTTATTTTAACAGTAAGTCAAAAAGATTTCAACTGGGACAGGCTATATTTAAAATCTGTCTCCATTCAAGTCCCGTTTTTTCAAAAGGAGAATAAACTTCATCTTTCATCTCTGCCCAAAATGTGGATTGGGGATTGCCAATTAAAAAAAAAAAATCAATCAATCTCATGTAAAATTTATCCATAAATTCACAATTGCAAAATTATACGAGTTGCACAAACATAAGTTACATTAATACAACAACTAAAATCTACTTTTAAAACAAAAGATCAAAGCTCAAACATAAAAGTAAGTTGTATAATCCGAAGCTCAAAGATACCATAGTGAAATTATTCAAACAACTAATATATTAATTTTAAATTACAAATACTATGATAGAATATAAAAGTAAGTAAACCTAATTACATATATCTAATCTTATATAATTACTTATATTTAAAGAGATAAAAAATAAAATGGTATATATATTTGATAATTATTTGAAAATGAATGGAAAAAAAAGACACGGAAAACGATAAAAAAGTAATAGGACCCGCTTCTGACTCGTTCCTCAATTTTTTTTTTATATTTCACCTCTAAATTCAACGAAATTTTCGAAACTTCAATCTAGACGAAAAGAGGAACATAGTAGATTTGTTCTGATCGAACAAAAGTGATGCTGTGTAAGTGGCTAATTTTTTTTTATTAAATTGACCAGACTCCTTCAACTTTTGTATTTTCCCCAAAAAAAAATTGGGATGATATAAAAGAAGCATATATTCTAGTTGATTTGTAGTACTTTATTTAACTCGATCTCTTAGTCAGTGTGTGGTTATTCAAAAATAATAATTTAAGAACACAAATTACATCTGGATCAGCTCAAAGGATATATATATATATATATATATATATATATATATATATATATATATATATAAGTTTCTTCTTCCTCATCTTTCAACCTAGCTATAAGGGGTTAGTTGGCGTGATCCTGAAACTTCTTCTTTAGCTTTCAATATTATGAAAAATTCCACGTATATCCGATAGTTCTGGACACATTTCTATTTTGATGTGCACACATAATTTGTGTTTTTAGACTAACTGAACACACAAACTATGAGGTGCACAAATAGTTGGTCGGCTGGAAATTATTTTTTATTCTTCACCTTATTCCAAAAAATCCAACAACAGCTACTTGAATATTGAAAAACGTCATTTGCTAAGTCACGTATATTTATTTATAATATACTCTATTAGACTTATTAAATTTTAGTACCATACTATGATGTTACGTTTTACTATTTCTAATTTTGTACTCCAAAAAATGTTTAAATATTAAATAAAATTTGGCATTTGATGAATTCTATGAAAGAGTGAGATGGTGTTTATCTACTTAGAGCATAGCGAAAATACCAAAAAGATTAAGTTTTTAATATTGGCTATTCAGGTATTATATATCTACAAGAACACATCAAAGAATACGAATTCGATCAAATCTTTATGTACTGAACCCAAGGAATTGATCTGATTCTTAAGGCTCGAGATTTAGGAGTATTTTTTTCTCTTTAAGGTTTTAGGTTTAAATTTTTTTAGCTGTTATCAATTCTTGCAGAGTGCAGAGTTTTGTCCCATATGCGATTGAATTCTATGCTAGTGGACTGCGAGATTCATCTCTCAAAATAAATCAGATGTGAATAAATTGGTTCGAACATGCAGAATTATATAGTAAAAGAACTTCACGCCCTGATTGGGCCATAATTAGCACCCCATGCATCCTAAAAGTATTTCTAACAAGTTCTCTATTTTGTGCAAGTTAGACTTTTTGCTTTTTCGTGTGCGTGTATGCTTGCCATTGGTCAAAACAAACATGAATTGGTCGAGTTTCTTCCATCTTCTTTCTACTAGTGGAATTGGGAAAACTATAGTACAGTTTATTGTAGGCTTCTTCCAAACCTACCCCGTTGACTTTAACCTATGCATCACACACAATTACGCCGACAAAGGGACCCAGCTGATATATTTGGATGGGAAGAAGATGGCCATACTGTCGGTGTGGATGCAGGTGGAGGCCCACCAGTTTGAACCCGCGGCTTCGAGGCTGATTTGGGAGCTTGGTTTCAAACCGACGTTTGGGATGACGGCGGATGCGGCGGTGGTGGAGGAGAACGACGGGAAACTGGGTAAGGTTTTGGACATCTACGAGGCTCGATTGGAACAGTCCAAGTACTTGGGTGGAGACGACTTCACCTTGGTGGATCTGCACCATCTCCCTGGCATTGAAATCTTGAAGGGTACCCAAGCTAAGAAGCTGTTTGATGCACGCCCTCATGTCAGCGCGTGGTGCGCCGATATCCTGGGTAGGGTAGCTTGGCTTAAGGTGGTTGCAATGCAAGCCACCAATTAAGCTGCTTACTACTGCTGCTGTCGTCAATTATCAGAAATAATCTTGGATTAATACATTTGAATTTTATCCAGCATAATATATTTACATTTACTTTAATAAGTAAGATATTTACTTCATCACTAAACTATGTCCAAAATTTTTAAAATATTCCTAAATTATTAATTTTATTTGCTTAGTCACTAAACTATTGATTCAGACTTTATTTAGTCCAATTACTGACATATGTCTACGATCAGTTATGAATCGTTAAGAGGGGAGTTTAATTGTAATTTTCATCTGTTAGGAGGGGGTTTAAGTAAAAATTTAGGTTGTGCTAGGAACACATACTTTAGGGATGCACCGGACACAGATGTGTTCAGAACCGTTAGATACACATGCATCTAATGGTAGATTAAACTGATCGAATCAAATCCAAAAGAAAATTGTCTTTGACTGGAAATGCATCCAGATACCATCAGCAGGGGGATCAGACCTCCAAGTAGTTCACTTGAATGACATCTAACCTTCAAAAGCCTCAAGGCAATCGTGCTATTGTTATCTCTTCCCATGCCATAATATTCTAATATTATTCTGTCTTCACAAGCCATATGGAAAAAATGAGTTTACATTAGCTATTTTGTACCTAAATAAAAGTGGGTCCCACACGTCGTTTGGGACGGACCGAACCATATAAAGAATTCGTCAAACCCATTTAAGGAGTGAAAGAAATTTGATATCAAAGTTGATTTTCGAATAAGGGAATTTTAGGGAGTTTGGAACCTTATCTCACATCGAAAAAATGTTAGAAACAAGTTGAGCATTTAAAAGCAAAATCTTCATAAGGGCTTGACTCTTACGGTCATACAACTTTTGCGAGTGGGCGAGAGCGCAATGTATTGCCGCTTTGATCACACGCGCACACCACTGCCGTCGTCCGTCCGTCTATGCCGGGCTCGGGCCAGTTCGGGTTGTGGGCTTTGGTTCCAGCCCACTTAATTTTTTTGGACCAGAAAATTAGACTTTAATTTTTAAACCCGAACAGGAGCAATCAAAATCTGGACTGGTGCGAATTAAATACTGGACCCGAATTGATGTGAATTAAAATTCGCAAAGGGCTTTCTTCTCCGAACAGGTGCAAATGAAACCCTACCCTACCGAACAATTGCAACCAAATCATTTACTCCGAACTGTCATGTCTAGTGCCTCTTTGACTGTTCCGCACAGGCACCTTGAGGCCTATTTAAATAGCCCCCATCAGCCATTTCATGTATTCAACTTTTCCTAAGCACACACCACACTACTGCATATAGCAAGTCTAGAGAAGTTCTACACAAATTCTATTCGCAGTGCACATTATCGAAATGCTGTGACTTTCGTGTGAAAAGATCGTTGTACCTTAGGAGGCGGACGTCCAAATTTATGAGCACTAGTGCGATGGAAAAATCTATTTTAAAGAAATAATATTCATCGTTGGCTTCGATCTACTCTTGTTTCCTTTACTGTTGCATACGTTTTGTAAGTTTCTAATTTAATTATTTTACAGTCTGTCGATTATATTATCTGTCTTCTTTTCACAATCAAAACAGTGATTTTCCCAACAGTGGGTGTAACAATGGCATCTACAAAGTCTTATGCAAATTTCTACCAAAGGGAACCGCAGTCAAAGGAATACTCCATCTTGTGAATTTTATACTCTCAAACCAATATATCTAATTTAAATAAACCGATGTAAGTATGCCCTCTTGCCTCATTGGGAGTTCTCTTAATCTCAAATTTGACACGAATATATATTTTGTAGTTTTTTTTTAATTTTTATTAGATTTGTAATTAGTTTTGCAAAATTTTCATTCGTTTTGACGAAATAAATTTAAAGAGTAAGAACGGTTCTGCGAACTTGTACCCCAGGGGCACATGATAAGCCGTAATAAATATGTCTATTTTGGTAACTTAGATTCATGGTAATTCACAAACATTACTTTTTTTAAGCCTAGTATATATAAATATGTGGTATTTTTTATAATGGCAATATTGTCATTATTTCTTTTTTAAAATTTAGGCATGTGAGATCATAAAAGATAATATAATTAAAATATTGTAAATAGCCAAATCACTCGTAACTTGTCAAAGCATCATAATCTTATAAAATTAACCAAATATCCTACCAAAGCATCCATAATTTATGTAAAAAATCAAGTAACAAAATAATATATTTAAAGGTTCTGCTAACTTTTGGGTTTCGATACAACTCCTCATGCTATGGATGTGGAAGCTGCTAGCAATCCTCGTCCTTTCGATTTGATACAACCCTTGTTATAATTGGGCGAAAAATAAATTGTTTCATAAAATACAATCATCGATTTGAGAATCCCTCTTTTTAAGAAACAAAAAAAAAAACACAATTAGATCATTGTAAATATGAAAATTTCTTCTTTTTTATTTTCATATAGTTCAATAGTTACCAAAAATAAATATAACAAGTTATGGTCATTTTTGTCATTAAACTGTTTTTAGTGAAATATTATTAAAAAAATTGATTAAATTAAACTTAAGGCACTCTTTAGCATTTGCCTTAAACCTAAAAAAATAAGGGGATGTTGACAAAGGGAAGAAAAAGAAAATACACACCAATTACCTTAGTGAGGTGTGTCCAAGTTAGGTGTACCAGCACGACTTAGCTTCTTCTTTTTATAAGATAAAATTGAGCATCGCATGTAAATATATTCGGGTCATACAGTACTGTAGACGTATTATATATCCCACTTAAGGAATAAACTTTAAACTCAACAAGCCGAGCAAAAGCAAAACTTTAAGCTCAACAAAAGCACCTCATTTTGCTTCTCTCTCTCCTTAATAGGCAAAATACACTAAGCTTTTCTTTGGATATTGGGTTAAGTATGTCTAGTTAGGGCATTTGATTTTTGGAGAAGAAGAAGAAGCTAGGTATTAGGACACACTTCACTAAGATAATTGGTGTGTATTTTTTTTTTCTTCCCTTTGTCAACAACCCCTTATTTTTTTATTTTAATTCACCTAATTCAAAAATGTCCAATCCTACCCCATAAAATACTGACAACCATTTTATACTCTCAAACCAATATATCTAATTTAAATAAACCGATGTAGGAATCCCAAAATTCCAAAAATACTTCCAAAATCACTCCCAAACACCACTTAGGAGTTTGTTTCTTTTTAAAATTTTAAATTTGAAGTACATGACTTTACTTTGATTTTAATTAGAATCTTCACAAATTAAAAGTAATATTGGTCTCATTATTGATGTCGGGCAAGTGGCTAATTTTTTTTGGGACTTCGACCAGACTCCTTCAACTTTTGGATTTTTCTAAAAGGAAGCATATATTCCAGTTGATTTTTAATACTGTATTTTATAACTTGATCTCTTGGTCTGCTATGTGGTTATTCCTGTGCAAATTTCTAATTAGAAAACTCTTATTCGGCTATAGATTTATAGTTAATTTAAGAACACAAATTATTTGTGCACGTTCGGACACAGATATATCTAGAACTGTTAGATACATGCAAAATCTTTCATAATTATGTGAGTCCAACGTCTATTCAACTATTATAAACATATCTGTGTATAAATGTGCACGAATTATTTGCATTTTAAAATTATTTGATAGATTTATGGAAAGCCGTTCCAATAATGTTTTTGTTTACACGAGCCACAAAGGCACAAACTACGAGTGCACAGATAGTGGGTCGGCTGAAAATTATTTAATAATTCTTCATCCAATTAAAAAAAAAAAAAATCAACGATAGAAGAGAATATGGAATCGAAAGAAAGGGTGAAATGCACTGGCCTCTCTTGAGGTTTATAATAATTTTTTAGTACATAACTTCTTAAAGTTTTAGCATTAGTTTAAATATCTTGCTTACTTCTTTAAATTGGTGTAAATAATTTTTAAATATATGCATGAAAATATTTTAATTTTTTTATTTAAAAAACTAGCATGAATTTTTGTAATGAAAAATTAATTATAATATATGGAAAAAGAATAAATGATCCATGCATCAATAAAAAAATAAAAATTTATTCATTTACATTAAATTAGGTTACTTTGACTAATTTACTTGCACATTGATTAAAATTTTTTTAAAAATAAAATAAATTTATTTTTAAAATAGAAATTTTCATAAATTTTACTATTATGCTCTTATCAAACAAGCATACAATATATTAAAATGTTCAGCCTTTCAACATTATAGATTTTTTCATGGCATCTTTATTACTCTTACGAGGCACTTGCTTCAAATTAAAAATGTCAAATTTAAAAAAATATCCAAAAAAAAATACTAAGGGAGTAATTGGTAGGGAAGGATAAAATGGTCAAATTTAAGGGCAAATCTAACAAAAAATAATGAAAAGTAACGACAGAGAGTAATGATCGAATAATTTCAAAAGTAAAGATGGTAATTGTAATTTTTGAAACTTCAAGAAAGGTCTCTACAATTATTAAGAACCTCAAAAAAAAAAGTAAGTGCATTTTACCATTAAGTAAAGAATAAGTCTACTAACACATCAAAATGTACATTATGTCTACGTGACATATTATTAAAAATAAAATATAAAAACGGGTCTCATGAATTTTGATATTTGTTCAAATTAGTAAATGTCAAATAAACATGATGTGTAACTTGATGTACAACATGATATGTTAGTAGTATTACTCTTAAATAAATAAGAATTCGTGAAAGCGCAAAAATACACTTTATGACTTTGACTTATATGTATCTCCAGCTAATTACTACCTTTGAGTTTCTTCAATTTAATTTAATTTAATTTTTCTGTACAAAAAATGAATTCCCATCGGTTTTGATTTTGGGTTTAGATACAATTAAAAACTTGGGGTTATTTATTTAATTAGCTGAAGATATACGTAAGTCAAGATCGCAAAGTATATAATTAGGCGCCCTCTTGCACCTACTTTCATTTAATTAATAGCGACGTGTACAAGCGCCTAATTATGTTTTCTTCAGTTGCCTATGCATGTTTTCTAATATTCCCCTTTATTAAAGGGCCAGATGCTGTTTATCTACTAAGAGCATACCAAAAAAAATGAAGTCTTTTAATATTTGATAATTGGGTTAGGTACTAGGTCTACGGGAACACAATTCAGGTTTGATTTTGAGTGCAGTGTCATGATTGATCTGTATGTCTAAGTAGTAAAATTATCAATCTCGTACCAATAAACGTATCGAAATTAGCCATAATAAATACAGTAGATTTGAATATATTATATTCTATAAAAAAATATATTATAAATGTAGTAACTTTAAATTTACTACAATCTGAAGAAAAGGAAAAAAATTACAAATCCTACAGATTTCAATTTACTACGTTCTATAAAAGCAAAAAAAAAAAAAGTTTATAAAAAGTAGCAAGTTTGATGCGCAAATGTGTTCATTCCTAGCCATTGTTTAGCATTAAAGAATAAATTTCATGCCCTGATTGGGCCAAATCGTCAAAACCTACCCAAATTGGGAGATATTTCTTATAAAAAGTCCCTTCATCCACTCCCCAGATCCTTGCCAAGCCCCATCATCTCCTCTCTCCTCTCCTGTCCGCTCTTTCTCTTTGATTTTGACCAGTAATCTGTCACTAAGCTCTCACTCTGATCATGGCCGCAATCAAGGTCCATGGAGCCGTATACTCAACCGCATCCCAGCGAGTGTTCGCTTGCCTCAACGAGAAAGACCTCCACTTCGACTTAGTTTCGATTGACTTGAAATCCGGCGCCCACAAAAAGGAACCTTTCGTTTCTCTCAATGTAACTACCATTTTACAGCAAATCCCCATCTCAATTCCCTACTTATTACACACATATATCGAGTTATATGTAAACACTATTACGTATATATAACCATAAACTGAAACAGAGTAATTTTATTTTATTTTTTCATTTTCGTTGTTGATTTCTAACTTCTCTCTCTGTCGATGTAGCCATTTGGTCAAGTGCCGGCGTTTGAAGATGGAGATCTGAAGCTCTTCGGTATGGATTATGGATTATTACTGCCTACCTTACAATAAACAGATCCTTTTAATATCTGTTCAATTCGTCTGCCCTAAAACTGTTCATTTTGTAAAATTCGTTGAGAAGATTGTTCTTTCGGACCCTATGATTGTGCAATTTAGACAAGGATGGAGCTACAATGAAATTGACTTTGATTTGGATGTGCAGATTCGAGGGCAATTAACCTATACATCACACACGCTTACGCCGACAAGGGGACCCAGCTGATATATCCGGATGGGAAGAAGATGGCCATCCTCTCGGTTTGGATGCAGGTGGAGGCCCACCAGTTTGACCCAACGGCTTCGAAGCTGGTTTGGGAGCTTGGTTTCAAGCCAACGATGGGGATGACGGCGGATGCGGCGGTGGTCGAGGAGAACGAGGGGAAGCTGGGTAAGGTTTTGGACATCTACGAGGCTCGATTGGGACAGTCCAAGTATTTGGGTGGAGACGACTTCACCTTGGTGGATCTTCACCACCTCCCTGCCATTCAAATCTTGATGGGTACCCAAGCCAAGAAGCTGTTTGATTCACGCCCCAATGTGAGCGCGTGGTGCGCCGATATCCTGGCTAGGCCAGCTTGGCTTAAGGTTGTCGCAATGCAAGCCACCAATTAAGCTGGAGTTTGCTCTTCCTAGTACCAGTACTGCTGTCTTTTTTTGGAGTCAATTATCTGAAATAAATTTGGTATGCACTGTAATGTTCAATTATCATTTGACCATCCTCAAGTCTCGTACCAGTAGTTACAGTATCTAAAATCACTAAATGCAATTTTTTTTTTCCATATTTATCTTTTCTCATTATTCGTTGATCGAGATGGTTATGTTACCGAGTTCAACTAAACGAGAAGAGAGATATTCTGGTAGAAAATATTTTTCATTTCAGATAGTAAAAGCTTTCTGTTATTACAAACCCGAAGAAATACGACCTTCAGGAGATATATGGTTTATTTCAAACCACTTATATTTGAGTAAAGCCTAAAAGGTTTCGGAATTTGACATATGGGGAAGAAAAGAAAGAAAAGTTTTGGTAACAAATGATTCTACAGGAGTTGGTATTTACCATATGCCAATTGCTTTTGGTTAGTGGAAAAACTGTGTTGGTTGTTGAAAATTACATTTTAGGCACTGCTGTGGTCTCATCAACAGGATGGTGTCTGGATTTTGATAGGATTTGTTGGAAATTTTAAAAGTTTGCAGGTTTAAAGTCTTAAAATAACCAGAGTGTCTCTCATTCTTTGTTCACGGATTCCATTGATATCCGGCACCCTAAGATTCAAGAGTCTGGACGGTTTTTACAACTCAAAGGTCCTTTCATGCTCTATAAATACCATCCCGTTTCTTGGTTTCATAGCATAGAAAAAATTCGTCTACAATTTGTACGCTCAGTACTGATTGAGGCACGCCAAGTGACTTTGTCAAACCTCTCGGCCCAATAACAATAGATCCATCATTGAACCTGACCTAGTTCAAACTTAGCGTAGATGAGCCGAGCATATGATTATAGAGAATCTGACCTACCACAAAAAATATTAGCAAACTTTAACTCCACACCATTATGTGCTCAGAAAGTTATTTTGTTTGCATCTCAATACTAATAAAATTCACCTAAGCAAGGGAAAGTTTAAGCTCCTAGAAAATTTACTCAGAAACTTTTTCGAATTCAAAAATGAATGGTTATGATTCATTTGGATTTGTGAGATTCTAGGCTCCAAGAGAACTTACCTAGAAACTTTTCCGAATTCAAAAATCAATACCAAATTTTGAAATTTTTTTGTGTGTATTTCACTCTAGCACATATGAGTCGAGCAGTATTTCATATACTATTTCTTGTGTTTATGTTTTCTTGACAGAACACTTGTTCTACGAACTGACCGTGATATAGCTGTTTGACTTACGCATTTTGTTACATTTTTCGACAGTAAGTTAACCGTTCTAAAATTTTGTTATATTTTTCAGAAGGTCGCTCGGGCGATCTTAGCTTGCTCGCTCGAGCGGCCAAAATAAGTTTTTTGTCCAAATTTAAAAAATTAAAAATTTCTACAGCTTGCTCGAGCGACCTATTAAGAATTTTTTTTTTTTTATCAGACTCCTTTAGCTTTAGGATTATCCTAAAATAAAAAAAAGTCAGATCATATAAAAGAAGCATATATTCTAGTTGATTTGTAATCTTGTATTTGACTTGATCTCTTCGTCAGCTATGTTGTTATCTAAAAGAAAAATTATACAAACATAAATTATTTGTGTCTAGATGAACACATATGTATTTCAAATCGTCGGATGCACGTGGGACTCACATAATTATGAAAGATTTCATATTTATTTAACGATTCCGGATACATCTGTATTCAAATATACATGAATAATTTATATTCTTATAATTATTCGACGCACAAACTAGGGGAAGGGGTGTGTGCTGACTGCTGTGAGGGTCAGGACCGCACACATGCCCTGTTGCAAAACAACACAATTTTGTGCTTTAAACAAAACTCTTTTTTTGTGTGCTTTGTGGATACACCCTGTTAACAAAATTTTATTTTAAAATTTTGACTTTGCGGATAATCTCGAAATATTGTTTAAGTCAATGGTGAATTTTTAGAATTTTTTTAAAAATAAAATTTAAAGAACACGACTAAAAATTGTTCAAATAGGCGGTGTTGATCATTTTTTTTAATGCTCCAATTACAGAAGTGGGGAAAAAAAAAAAAGGCAAAAAAAATATGCCTATGTTTTGCAGCACATGTGCATGCTGCCCGTCACAGCACAGCCGCCATCCCCCACAAACTACGAGGTGCACAGATAATGGGTAATTGGGTCGGCAGGAAATTATTTTGTGTTCTTCACCTTTTCCAAAAAATCCAACTGCTACTATAAATTATGTGTACTTTAAGTCACTTTACAGGTCGAAAGGGGGTATAAATTTTGGGTTTTGAATATAGTAATTTGAGTTGTTATATTTGAAATTTATTAATAGTTTTGGACTTTGGAGATGATATTTGGTGTCTAAATTTTATTTATATAAAAAATAAAATTTAAACACCCCTCTCTGTCTATCCATACCTTATTCCTTTTTATTCATGTAAATATTATTATTAATTATGATCATGTCATTCACATAACCTATTACATGGCCAAATTGTGAAAAATTTCTTATATGAGAATGTTATTCACATGGCTAAATTGTGAGAAATTTCTTATAAATATTCCTTCATCCACTTCCCTAGTCCTTGCTAATCCCCATCATCTCCAACCCTCCTCACCTTTCTGCTCTTTCTGTGGGGTTGTGACCAATAATCACTCACTAAGCTCTATGGCCACAATGAAGGTCCATGGAGCCTTATACTCACCTGCATCCGAGCGAGTATACGCTTGCCTCAACGAGAAAGAGCTTGACTTCGAGTTAGTTCAGATTGACTTGAGATCCGGCGGCCACAAAAAGGAACCTTTTATTTCTCTCAATGTAACTACTCTTATACACGAAACCACCATCTCTATCTCTCTCTCACACACACACACACATATAGAGAGAGGAGAGACACTGATTACTATTATCCACAACTTCTCAATTTGATCCATTTCCGTGTCCGTCGTTGATCTTTGTAATTTAATTTAACTTCTTTCCAACTCTTATTGAGTTTTTTTTTTTTTTTTGATAACCGACATATCCAATTGGCTTAAAACTAAACTGGGATAAAGATGCGGGAATCCTCACCTAATGCCGAATAATCCTCGAAGCCCTAAAATTAATGACCAGACAAACTTTCAGTGGCCCCAGGTATTGTCGTCGAGTTTTGACCTTAAAACGTTCGAGTTTATGACTCGTCTTGATCTCCACTCGAGCAACCCTTAGAGTTTTATTGACCTTCTTATTGACCTATTCACCTTGTCAACCTTCTCAATGGCTGTATCAAAGGCCTCTATATAGATCTTCCTTGCGTTTGTGTTTACATTCTCATATTTTCACTACCATGTGTCACCTCAGGGCTACTGTTAGATCCGTCTCTCCCAAGTCAAACATGTATCGCTTTTAGAACCTGTAGAAACAATGCACGGGCAGAGTTTCAATTGTTGTGAACGTACAATTTTTTTTTACTTGTATTTTAAATAATTGTTCCTATAAATTTTCAACTTTCAAACAATTTTTAGACTTGATGCATTTTTTTGACAACGTAAAAATATAAGACATCTTCATTATAATATTAACGTAAACATAATAGTTTTTTTTTTTCCATTTTCTTCGCTGATTTCTAACTTCTGTGTGTGTGTGTGTGTGTGTGGACGTAGCCATTTGGTCAATTGCCGGCGTTTGAAGATGGGGATCTGAAGCTCTTCGGTATGGATTATTACTGCCTACCTACAATAAACAGATCGATAAACTGATATTAATGGAAATGTTTTGCTGAATGATGTTTTCTCCATTCCGAAATTATGATTGTGCAATTTAGACAAGGATGGAGCTATAATGAAATTGAAATTCAGAAGTTTAGAGAAACCTACGTACTCCATTGATTTTGATTTGGATTTGGATTTGCAGATTCAAGGGCAATTAACCTATACATCACACACACTTACGCCGACAAGGGGACCCAGCTCATATATTCGGATGGGAAGAAGATGGCCATCCTGTCGGTGTGGATGCAGGTGGAGGCCCACCAGTTTGAACCCGCGGCTTCGAAACTGGCATGGGAGCTTGGTTTCAAGCCGATGTCTGGGATGACGGTGGACGCGGCGGTGGTGGAGGAGAACAAGGGGAAGCTGGATAAGGTTTTGGACATCTACGAGGCTCGATTGGGACAGTCCAAGTACTTGGGTGGAGACGACTTCACCTTGGTGGATCTTCACCACCTCCCTGGCATTCAGATCTTGATGGGTACCCAAGTCAAGAAGCTGTTTGATTCACGCCCCCATGTGAGCGCGTGGTGCGCCGATATCCTGGCTAGGCCTGCTTGGCTTAAGGTCCTCGCTATGCAAGCCAACAATTAAGCTGTTGTTTGATCTTCATAGTACTACTGCTGGACTCAATTGTCGTAAATTCAATGCTTTATTTTCCTATTTTATGGTGAGAATAAAAATAATAGCCGATTATGAATATGTATTCTTACTCGGATATTACAGAGATGAGAACTCAATATTGTCAAAAGAATCTCCTATGTGCAAAACGACTTATCCTGAACCGCGCTAATCTTACGGGAACAAAATTTTCAATCCTTAGTAAGCAAGACTAAAACTCGTAAAGGAAATGAGATAACTAATCTTTTATACCCCTAAAATAAAGGGGCGTATTGTAGGAAAAAATTACTACGAAACAGATTCGACAAACATATGAGGATTCCAAAAAACATACAACTATTCTATTAATCAAGAAAATCGAAAATACATCGCATGAAGATAACGAATATAAATGGAAATTAAATCGAAAAACAACCCGAACCGAATTTTGTATTTTACACAGTCTCCTTAAGACAAAATCGTTGTCTCACGGTGAGTGTTGGAGGTTTTATTCAGTATTATCTCCCAGCATAAAATGGCTACACAATTAGAGAAACACCGTTTTTTCGACTGCTTGTCGAATTTCTTTGTATATGTATCTATCTCACTTGAAGGAACAAAATTCGAGACTAATATCGTAGATAGAATTTCCGTGTGTACAGAATTTCGAGAACTGTGTAGTACCCAAAACCAAAAACGAGATTGGCATATAATGAACAAATTGAAAAACCTTTAGAATGCTAAAATTGAAAAACTCTTTAGTTGCATGCCATGAGTGAGGATTATGAAGTCTCAATAGGAGACTCTTGGATACGTAATGGAAAAGATCTTTCGATTGCCAAGAAATTTTTCGATGTCTATTTCATTTCCAGCCACGAGTCCTTTCGAATTTCCAAGCATATTCCTAGTAAGATTTCCAACATGTACATGTTGTGATGCAATCGCTTGAAACCCTAATAATCATTGTAAAGTTCTTGCGATGATCAGCAAATCTATTCTTCTTTTTTTTTTGAGGAAAATAATATAAAGATAAGAGTATTATGCGATACCAGTAACCAAAAACTTGGATCATTTTATGTTTAAAAGAGTTTGAAGAAAAATTAAGTTGTTCGATTTAAGTAACCAACAATCCCCACAATGCATTTGTTTACATGTGCACAAACTATGAGGTGCCCAAATAGTGTGTATACGCTGAAAATTATTTTTCTTTCTTCACCTTATTCCAAAAAATCCAAAGTCTCTACCACGACAGAAATCTTCTATGGAAGAGGATATGATATTTTTAAATTTAGTTTCTGTCTTGGCTGATCTAAGAGCAACTCCAACAACACTCACTAAATTAGCTAGCAAAAAGGATAAAAAAGTACACTCTTTACTTTGCCTATCTACTTTTTCACTTATCCATTCCAACACTAGTCATATAAAGAGTGGAGAGAGAGGCTAGCTACATGTAGTGAGGCATTTGGGGACAAGCTAAAATAGCTAGTCATATAAAGAGTCTATTGGAGCACTAAAAATAGTAATCACTAGTCAAACTAGCCAACAGACCTCTTTTAAAGAGGCTGTTGGAGTTGCTCTAAGTCCCTAATTGCATTGAAAAAGAAACCCGCTTTTATTGTACCAGATAGTTTACTCTTATTCCTTTTTAAGTCAAAACATATTATAAATGCAGTACAGCTAAATTTACTACAATCTGAAATAAAAAGAGGAAAAAGATTACAAATCCTACAGACTTCAATTTACTACGTTCTCTAAAAAAAAAAAAAAGTTTATAAAACGTAGCAAGTTTAATGCGTCAAATGTGTTCATTCCTAGCCATTATTTAGCATTAAAGAAGAAATTTCATCCCCTGATTGGGCCATAATTAGCACCCCCAGTTAACCATGGAGTTACTCAATCGTCAAAACCTACCCTAATTGGGAGAAATTTCTTATAAAAAGTCACTTCATCCACTCCCCAAATCCTTGCCAAGTCCCATCATCTACTCTCTCCTCTCCTGTCCGCTCTTTCTCTTTGATTTTGACCAGTAATCTGTCACTAAGCTCTCAGTCTGATCATGGCCGCAATCAAGGTCCATGGAGCCGTATACTCAACCGCATCCCAGCGAGTGTTCGCTTGCCTCAACGAGAAACACCTTGACTTCGAGTTGGTTCCGATTGACTTCAAATCCGGCGCCCACAAAAAGGAACCTTTCGTTTCTCTCAATGTAACTACCATTTTACTGCAAATCCCCATCTCAATCCCCTACTTTTACACACACATATATCGAGTTATATGTATATATAGCCATAAACTGAAACAGATTAGTTTTTTTTTTTTCATTTCCTTTGTTGATTTCTAACTTCTCTCTCTTTCGATGTAGCCATTTGGTCAAGTGCCGGCGTTTGAAGATGGAGATCTAAAGCTCTTCGGTATGGATTATGGATTATTACTGCCTACCTATACAATAAACAGATCCTTTTAATATCTGTTCAATTCGTCTGCCCTAAAACTGTTCATTTTGTAAAATCCGTTGAGAAGATTGTTCCTCCGGACACTATGATTGGGAAATGACGAGGGTAAAATATAATTGAGAAAATACATTTAGACCCCCCGAGTAAATTCGGAGTTCGGCCGAGACCGAATAGCACACCCGGAAGCACGTGCTGATCACGTGAGATAACGGCCGACACGAGAAGTGCCGACTTCACCCAAATCAGGATAAAAGAACCAGGTGTTGAGGTGCCGACCTGGGAAAGGCGGAACGACGACCCGCCGAACTGAGAAAGTCGGTCAGGATTATGGGCAGCCCGTGGGAAGTGACAGATAACCGCTCTTCCGAAAAGGGTATGGAGCCCCGGATATGATGGGACAAGACAAGACTCTGTCAGGAGGGGCATGGACGTGAAATCCATGTCCAATCAGAAGACACTTCGGTGGAAAAGAAGGTTCCAAGAGAATTAGAGCAGAATGGAAAGTCTATAAATAGAGCTGGAGATGAACAAAAAAGGTACGCCTGAATATACTGTTTTGGCTTGCTAATAGAGAATATTAGCCTGAGCTAGCATTTTCCCTGTGAGATTGTGCCTGACTTAATCATCGGAGTGTTCTCCTGCCACAGCGGCAGAGGACTCTTTGACAGATTATTCTTTTGCAGATCACAGGTACACATATTGAGAGAAGCACCATTTCGGCTGGATAGTGAGTCTCTAGCTTTCCGTCCCGATTTTCTAAATCAACCCACTTACAATTGGCGCCGTCTGTGGGAAAGTTAAAGATTCATGGCTGAAACACCTAGGAGAGATCAGGGAAGGGAGAGGGATAACAGGGAAAAGTCAAGATCCCCCCCTCCGGTTCCACACAAATCAAAGGGTCCTAGGAGAGAGATCCCCAAGGTTCCCCCACCAAGGATAGTAGGAGAACAGCCCGGGGAACAGGCGATACCTCCTACCGTTCTGTCAGCTGCCAACACATTGGGAGCTCCAGCGCTACCCACACCGATGAATCTGGAGCAACGTACAGATCGTCCGCGAGAAGCGGAACGATCGAGAAATAGGGACAGGTCCCTAACTCAATCCCGAAATGAGGAAGGGAGAGAATCCCGAACTCATGAAGGGTCTCGACGACACGAGGAATACAACGACGCCGATCGGATCCGGAAGAGGGATCAGGAAATAGACGACATGAGGCGTTACATCCGACGTATGGAGAGGGAGAACCAAACTCTCCGTAAACGCAAAGATCCAGTCTACCATTCAATGTCCGGACGTGACGAACGATCTGAGACTGGACCATCTCGGCAAGATAGCCGACACGAGCCCAGTAAAAGGCCCCGAGGAAGGGAAAAGCAGATGGGGGCATCGTCTAAGCGAGCCGGACCACCCCAGGCTCGGCCAATTCCGGACATGAGGGAATGGTTAAATCAGCGGGCGGAGTCAGCCCCAGACGTCCAGCCGAAGCTCCCGCAACAGCCTTTGCCGCCGGTAGCTCCACCGACCGACATGAGGGCTTGGCTAAACCAACAATTGGGACTCAACCGCCCAGAGGACGATCAAAACCACAAGGAGTTGCAGCAACTGGCAGTGTCGCCGTTGTCGGTCCAGATAGAGACGGAGGACTTACCCAGAAAGTTTGTCCCTCCGAAGTTCACAATCTATAACGGACGAACGGATCCGATGACTCACGTCAAAGGATTCGTGAACTCCATGATGATCTACGTGGGCCAGGACAGCCTGTACTGCAAGGTGTTCTCCCTGAGCTTGGGAGAGATAGCCTTGAATTGGTTTCAGGCTTTGCCGCCGAGGTCAATTACAAGCTGGAGGCAGCTGGCGGACCAGTTCCTCAAAAGATTCGTGGCTAACCGAGCACAGAAGAAATACGTGAACACACTTCTGGCCTTGAGAAAAGGACCAGAAGAGGACCTCAGACAGTACGCCAGCAAGTACTGGGCCACCTACAATGAGATCGGGGACTGCACAGAAGCCTACGCCGTGGAGTCTTTCAGGCTTGGGTTATCATACCGAGATCGGCTCAGAGAGTCTCTCACCATTGATCCCCCAAGCACCATTGCCGACTTAATGAACAGAGTCGAGAAGTACGCCAAGTTTGAAGACGAGATCCGCCGAGACAAGGATCGGCCAGCAGCAAAGGCGCGCGGGAATGCGGTGATGGTGCCCGAGACTAAGAGGCTCAGGGCTGAGGTGGCCGAAGTTACACAGGCACCAAGGGAGAGAAGACCGCTTGGGGCTCAGGCGTATAAAGCTATACGCACGATTTTCAACACCCCGATCTTTCGGATGATTCACCCCTTGGAGAACGAGCCCTTCTGGAAGTGGCCAGCTGGGACGGGAGAGCTGGTGAAGCGTGACCCGAGCAAGGATTGGTGCAGCTATCACCGAAGAAACGGCCATATGACGAAAAGGTGCAAGGCGCTTAAACAATTCCTAGAGGAATTAGTTGAAGCTGGACATCTTCGACGTTATGTAGCCGAACAAAGGCAACAAATGGTTCAGCCAGAGCCAATGGAAGCCGAATCCTCCGAGGAAGAGGTGATGGTGACTGGGACCGTGCATGTTATACACGCGGCAACCCCAGTCCTAGATGAAAAGGAAGCTCGGCTCCAGCGCCGCCGAGACGGACACGAGCACCACGTACAACATCTCGGGCAAAAAAGAAAAGAGCCCGAGACGCAGATGGAAACAGTCATTTCCTTTTCCGAAAAGGATTTGGAGGGGGTAACACGTCCCCATAACGATGCTCTGGTGATCACGCTGCTCCTTGGCACCATCAACACGGAGAGAATCCTAGTTGACCAGGGCAGCTCGACGGAGATCCTATACTATGACGCCTTCAAAAAACTCCAGCTGGACAAGGCGGATTTGAAGAAGGCCGACATACCACTCATCGGTTTCAGTTCCGAAGCGGTCTGGCCTTTGGGATCCATCACCATCCCTGTCCGAGCAGGGAAAATAACTTTGGATGTGGATTTCCTGGTGGTGGATGTACCATCTGCTTACAACGCCATCGTGGGGAGAACTTGGCTCCACAGGTTGGGGGCAATTCCTTCTACCTACCATCAGATGTTGAAATTCCCGGGAAAGAAGGGGATCGAATGTGTTCGGGGTAACCAGACGACAGCGAGAAGCTGTTATGTCACCTCCATCAAACACAAACCTAAGGCCGAACATGTGAAATCCATTGAAGTCCCAGATCGGCCGACGATAGAGGATATCGGGCGTAACCCAGCCGATCGCGTTGTGGAGGAACTCAAGCAGGTACCGGCTCACGAGACGGATCCGGAGCGGTATTTTCTGATCGGGGCAGAACTGTCAAAGCAGGATGAGGAGGCCCTGGTCGCATTCCTCAAAGAGCATATAGATGTATTCGCTTGGACACCACAGGAGATGCCTGGGGTAAGCCCGGATATCATATGCCATCACCTGAACGTGGATCCTGCCCACAAACCGGTGATGCAAAAAAGAAGGAGGCCGGCAATCCAACATGTGGATGCCGTAATAGAGGAATTAGATCGGTTGCTGGAGGCAGACGCCATCAGAGAGGTGCAGTACCCCGAGTGGTTATCCAACACCGTGGTGGTCAAGAAAAAGAATGGCAAATGGAGGGTTTGCGTGGATTTCACCAGCCTCAACAAAGCCTGCCCCAAAGACAGTTTTCCACTGCCCAAGATAGACCAGCTGGTAGATGCCACAGCTGGATATCGGCGCATGAGTTTCCTGGATGCGTATCGGGGATATCATCAGATAGCCATGCACGCGCCGGATCAAGAAAAGACGTCCTTCATTACTCCCCTCGGACTCTTTTGCTATAAAGTGATGCCGTTCGGTTTGAGAAATGCAGGGGCGACTTATCAGCGTTTGGCGACCCTCATGTTCAAGGAGTTGCTCGGGAAGAGCATGGAGGTCTACATCGACGACATGGTGATCAAAACCGAGGAGGCAGAGTCCCACATAAGCGACCTCGGCAAAACTTTCCAGGTATTGAGAAAATACCAGCTCAAGCTCAACGCATCGAAGTGCGCCTTCGGGGTCAGCTCGGGGAAGTTTTTGGGGCATCTGGTTACACGGAGGGGGATAGAAGCCAATCCCGACCAGATTGTCGCCTTGCAAAATTTACAGAGTCCCCGAACTGTGAAAGAGGTTCAAAGACTAACCGGGATGGTGGCAGCCCTCAACAGGTTCATCAGCCGATCTTCTGATCGATGTCGGCCATTCTTCCAGCTGTTGAGAAAACGGTCCAAGTATGCATGGGGGGAAGAATGCGAGAAGGCTTTTCTGGAAATGAAGAGCTACTTGGCCAACCCCCCGCTGATCATAACTCCCGAGAAGGGAGATGTGTTAACACTCTATGTGGCCGTATCCGAGCATGCGGTCAGTGCGGTTCTGTTAAAAAACAAAGATGGTCAGCAGACGCCGGTCTACTATATAAGTAAGACGCTCCTGGATTCGGAGACAAGGTATCTCCCCCTGGAGAAGCTGATCCTGTCCCTCGTGGTGGCATCCAGAAAGTTGCAGCACTATTTCCTGGCCCATACAGTAGAAGTACCGACCAAACATCCCATCAGTACTGCCTTGAGAAGAGCAGAGCTGTCGGGAAGGGTAGCAGCTTGGTCTGTGGAGCTTGGGGAATATGACATCAGATTCCTCCCGAGGACAGCAATAAAAGGACAGGTCTTGGCAGATTTTGTTGCAGAATTCTCCTACGAACCAGTAGAGAGTGTCGCTTCAATCTCAGAGGACGATGCGCCCGAACAGGGGGAAATAGTTCCCGACCAGATGCCGTATTGGAAGCTGTATGTTGACGGGTCATCTTGTTCGAGGGGGTCTGGAGTCGGCATCGTGATAGAAGAGCCAGATGGGTGCTATTTTGAGCAATCCTTCCGGTTGAACTTCAGCGCTTCCAACAATGTTGCTGAATACGAGGCGCTGATACTCGGACTCAAGTGCGCACGAAATCTGGGGGCGGAACATGTGGAGGTCTTCTGTGATTCACAATTGGTCCTCAACCAGCTCAGTGGAGATTATGCCACCCGGGACGAGAGGATGACTGCCTATGCAGAGAGGGCCAGAGCAGAGTTATCAAAGTTCAAAAGAACAATGATGACACATATCAGTTCAAGACAGAACGACCACGCTGATGCCTTGGCATGTCTGGCTTCGGCAATACCCAGAGATAAATTCAGAACTATATATGTGGACTCCATTGAGTATCCGAGCATCGACATCCCAATTGCCGAGAAGGCTTTGGAAATCGATCTCGGCCCAAGCTGGATGGATCCCATTATCGCCTACCTCGCTGGGGGAACTGTCCCCGAAGAAAAGAGAGAAGCCCACAAGCTGCGGATCAAGGCAACACGCTTCTGGCTATCGCCAAAGCAAGAACTTTACCGTAAGTCCTACACTGGCCCCTATTTAAAATGCGTACATCCTACTTTAGTTCAGAAATTCTTGTATGAAATCCATGAGGGGATATGTGGGAGTCACGCTGGGGGCAGGTCCATAGCCCATCGTGCCATATCTCAAGGGTATTGGTGGCCATATATGCAAGAGGACGCAAAGAAGTATGTCCAGATTTGCGAAAAGTGTCAGAAGTTCGCCCCGATCACACATCTGCCTGCAGCCGATCTGTCGCCGCTTACTAGTCCATGGCCCTTTGCACAGTGGGGGATGGATATCGTCGGCCCACTTCCTAAAGCAACTGGGGAAAGGAAGTACCTGTTGGTTGCCACGGATTATTTTACCAAATGGATAGAAGCCGAACCACTGGCTAAAATCACCGAGAAGAACGTCGAGCGATTCGTATGGCAGAACATCATCACCAGATTCGGCATCCCATACGCCATCGTCTCGGACAACGGGACCCAGTTCCAGGATAAGTTCAAGGCTTTCTGCTCACAATACAAAATCAAGAACTACTACGCCTCCGTGGCGTACCCTCAATGCAACGGGCAGGCAGAAGCTTCAAACAAGACGATATTGGGAGGAATGAAGAAACGGTTAGAGAAAGCCAAGGGCAAGTGGGTGGAAGAGTTGCCACTCGTCTTATGGGCGTACAGGACCACTCCTCGCCGATCTACGGGAGTAACCCCATATTCACTTGCTTATGGCACAGAGGCTGTCATTCCACTTGAAGTCGGCATCCCGACTCTCCGAACTGAAATGATGGAACAAGGTGGCAATGATCAAGCATTGGCAACAGAGCTCGATTTTGCCGAAGAGAAACGGGAACGAGCCATGATCAGACTCGCTGCCTATCAATCAACTCTGTCTAGAACCTATAACAAGAAAGTCCATCAGAGGGAATTCAATCTCGACGACCTAGTCCTGCGCAAGGTCATGGGGAACACGAAAGATCCAACTGATGGCAAGCTCGGGGCTAATTGGGAAGGTCCATACAGAGTAATAGGCCGACTCGGGAAGGGCGCCTACAAGCTGCAAGATCTGGATGATAAAGAAATACCAAGGACTTGGAATGTCTCCAACTTTAAGAAGTTTTATCAATAATTTCTTTATTCCAGTACTCATGTCTATTTCTCAATGAATGAAAGTTCCAGTTTCAATGGTTCGACTAGATATTCCGAAAATTTGTCAATCACGTCACTACTGGATTATAATGTTCAACACTTGAGAAAAGTTTGAACTCCTGGACACACTCGAGAAGAGTATAGGTTGAACAGCCGAACATACTTGAGAAAGGTTTGTTCGGCTCAAAACCTGAGAATTGTTGGAATATCCGAACATGTTTGAGAAAAATATGTTTGGACTTAGAGTACAAGTTAAACAGCCGAATAGATTTGAGAAAAGTTTGTTCGGCTCAATACTTGAAGATATTTAATACTTGAGAAAAGTTCAGTGCGTTAAGAGAAATGTTCACATCAAGACAAAGAGTTGCCGACGAAAGATTCAACTTGTATTCATTTATGTGTGAAGTACAAAAGCAAAAGAGCAGAAATGAATACAAAAGACTTGTGGCTACAAGGGAAAAACGACAGAATTACAAGAAGAAGAACACAGTCAACCGGGACACGACCCTTCCCAGACGTCCTTCAGGCGATGTCGGCGACGTCTTCCAGGATCTGGCCCTCTTCTGCAAAGTTGTCTTCCGGGACTCGACCCTTCCCAGACGCAGAGCCTGCCCCGATGCCGGCTTCATCATAGTCTTCAACGGTCAGCTCGGCCTCGGGAATAGGTTCCTCC
Organism: Arctostaphylos glauca; assembly: GCA_019985065.2. Lineage (NCBI taxonomy): Eukaryota > Viridiplantae > Streptophyta > Magnoliopsida > Ericales > Ericaceae > Arctostaphylos > Arctostaphylos glauca. Next base: position 43,536,859 of record JAHSPW020000001.1, read on the forward strand.
TCCTCGCCAAGATCAGAAGAGTGGGGAATCTCCTTGAACAGGGTCGAGTCGGTAGGAACGTTGCAGGCCTTCAGAGCAGCCTTCCAGCCAAGGGCCAAGAACTCCTCCTGCATCTCGGGAATCTGGTTATTGAGGAAGTCCTCGGCGGCTTCGTCCATGCCGAGCTTGCGGGCCTTGTTCTTCTCCTCGGCCATCTCCTCGGCATGCTTGGCCTTCAGCGCAACCAGCTCCGCCGCCAGCTCGGCTGTTCTTTTCTTCTCCTCAACCAGGAGATGGTCGAGGGATTCGGCTCTCCTGGCTACCTCGTGAGCCTTCTTCTTGTAGCCCTCAGCCTCATCATGAGCGATGGAGAACTTCAACTTGAATTCTCTCACCTCGGCTTCGGCTCTATTTAGTTTTTCCGCCCGATCCTGGCTCTGCCCAATGCAGAGCATGGCCTTCTGGATCGCCTACAGCATCAAAAGAAGAGTTAAGACAAACCCGGTTCAAGTATACAGAGGGTGTTACCAAAGTAAGAAACTTACAAACATGTTGTGGGCAATAGTTGTCCGAAGCATCACATGGTCTTCGGAGTCGTCATAGGGCGCAAGGTCCCTCGGCAGCATCACGGCCTCAGCCAGAGCCGTGGCAGTCCCCAGATCCATGACCGAGTCAGCGGTAGTGATCGGGGTCACTCCATTTATCAGCAGCTGCGGAGCCCAGATCTCGGCCTTTCTTGAGACCTTTGACTTGCCCTTCCCCTTGGAGGGGCCGACCTCATGAGCCTTCACCAGCCGCCGTTTTTTGTAAACGGCTTGATCCTCCTCGGCAGCAGCAGGGGTGGGGTTCGGCAGGTTCCCCCCCTCTTCTGGCTTCCTTTTAACCAGAACGACTCCGGAAGGCTTCTTCGCCCCGGCTGGAGTCGACTTCTTCTTGGCCTCGGCAGCCTCCTTGGCCCGTTGCCTCATCATGTCCTTCAAGCTCGGCATACTTGGATTTGCAGACATGATATCGGCGTCTGATTCCTCCTCGCCCTCGGCGTCCCAGGTGATTCGGGGTGGGGACCGAGTCCGTTCGGAAGAGGATGACGGTGAGGAGCTGGAAGATTCGGCAACCGCAGCGACTGTTACGCGGCCGGGTTCCCTAAGATATGGCAGAGGTATGGCCTCGGGGACAGCAACTATAGAAGTCTCTGCTACCGCCTCGGCCACGTATTTTTTCTCTTTGATATAACCCTTGTAGGACGGGTTATATCGCAGCAGCACTTCGGCGGACCTTGCTTCGGTTTGCCCTGCAACGCCCTTATATTGCAGAACTTTTTTTAGATCTTCGGGGTGTGTACCTTGCGAAGAGCGACCGCGGTTTGCGTTTTGAGCTGAAAATGACAAGACAAACACAGTTAGAAGCCTAAGGTCGGCAGAAATGCAAAAATCAGAAATAGAGGGGAAAGGAACTAACGGGGTTGCCCGAATCTACGGGGAACTGGTATCCTCTTGACCTCGGGCTCATCAGAAGAGAATTCCCAATTCCCCGAGACGATCAGGAAGTCGTCATCATTTCCTCTATTCGAATCGACAAGTTGGGTGACTATCTTCTCTCGGCCTCTACGGGACTTGAGATACCACTTATCGTCTTTATTATACACCATGTCGTAATTATGGTTGATGTCCCAGAGATCTAAGTTCGTGTTGCATAGTTCGTTCAAACGAACTATGCCCATGATAATCCTATATGTGTTTATGGAAATCTGCATAGGATTCAGCCGATACCAGGACAGAACCCTACGCAGTAAAGGGTGGAGGGGGAATCTGACCCCACCCTCAGTGACGGCCATCAGAGGGATATGGATGGAGTCCTCATCCCGAATCTCAGGATGAGTCTCAGGCCTATTTATTTCTATTGCTACGTCATCTGGGATGTTGTAATGTCTACGGAACTCTGCTATGCTCGCCGGAGAGGCGAAGTGCTTACGGAAGATTCCCATGTTCAGAGAATAAGCGAGGAAGAAAGATGAAGAAAAAAGACAAAAGACGAGTTCTACAGGGACGACTTACGGAGGATGGGAGAACAGTAGCAAGAAAAGAAAAATGAAAGTGACGAAGTTGGTTTTATAGGGTTCAGGGCAGGTGAATCTGATACGTCGCACGATTTTAAACCCCAACCGTCGGATCCATTACTCTTGGACCAATCAAAGAAGCGCATCTGGGATACTGGAACGACACGTCAGAGCACGCGCCGGAAAAGGGCACGTCTTTCACCAGAAGGGAAACAAACGGTCACTTCGCATTTATGGCAAGACAGGGCATGCCTCAAACGGACCAGATACGGATGAGCATCCTCTGGATCGATACAAAGTTCATCATGAATACGCTAGATAGCCTCGCCTACTCCGACAGGTCGGTTCAGAGCAGCCGAAGCTAGGGGGCAAGGGGAAAGTCTGAGAACACCTGTTCGGCTCGACATTTGCTCGGCGCCATACTTGAGAAAAGTATGTTTGGCCCCACGCAGATTCGGCTCAATGCTTGAGAAATTCAACACTTGAGAAAAGTTTGAATCCCAGGACATGCTTGAGAAAAGTATGTGTTTAAGCCTAATCCGAGGTTAAACAGCCTTACAGATTTGAGAAAAAATCTGAGAATATTCAACACTTGAGAAAAGTTTGAATTCTAGAATATGCTTGAGAAAAGTGTAAGTTTAAGCCTAATCCGAGGTTAAACAGCCTTACAGATTTGAGAAAAATCTGAGAATATTCAACACTTGAGAAAAGTTTGAATTCTAGAATATGCTTGAGAAAAGTGTAAGTTTAAGCCTAATCCGAGGTTAAACAGCCTTACAGATTTGAGAAAAATCTGAGAATATTCAACACTTGAGAAAAGTTTGAATTCTAGAATATGCTTGAGAAAAGTGTAAGTTTAAGCCTAATCCGAGGTTAAACAGCCTTACAGATTTGAGAAAAATCTGAGAATATTCAACACTTGAGAAAAGTTTGAATTCTAGAATATGCTTGAGAAAAGTGTAAGTTTAAGCCTAATCCGGGGTTAAACAGCCCTACAGATTTGAGAAAAATTTGAGACAGTTCGACACTTGAGAACGGTGAGAACATCCGAACAGACTTGAGAAGTGTTTGTTCGGCACAGAATCGAGAAAAGTTTGAGTTTAATTTAGGACTTGAGAAAAGTATGATATTCAGAAGGTTTGAAGACATTCCATTTAGTGCAAACACGTTGTTCAAAGGGAGGCAATTACAGTCCAGATCCAGCATCATGCAATAAGAAGGCTATAAAGGAAGTCCAAGCCTGTTTCATTGATTCTTGAAAAAGTGGGTTACATACGAGTTACAGAAATCAAAGAAACAACAGAAATCCTATGGCGCAACGTCGGCAGCCTGAACTACAACTACGTCAGCATCGGCTGCCTGACCCGCCTCTCCCTCCTTAGCAGCAGCAGGCTGGCCTCCGCCGGCTTCGGGTTCCCTGTTCTCCAGTTCGGCAACGGTCGGAACCCTGGAGAAGAGAGGAGAACCCCTTGGCACTTGGGCGGCCTCCAGAGCGGCCTTCCAACACAAACCGACGAGGTCGGCCTGGATCTCGGGCATCTGGTTCTCCAAGAAGTCGGCAGCAGCATCCGACATGCCCTTGGCATAGGAGCTCTCCTGAAGCCGTCTCAGCTCGGCCTCATGCTGGGAGTTGAGATTGGCCAGCTGCTCTTCCAACCCAGCCGACCTCGCCCTTTCAGCCCCGAGCTGGGACTGAGCAGTCTTAGCCGCCAGTTCGGCTTCCTGGGCCCTCTTCTTGTGCGAGGCCATGCCTCCCTGGATTTTCAGGAACCTGGCGTTGGACGCCCTCAGCTCCAACTCGATAGTGTTGTATCGAGTCTCCAGGTCCTGGCAACGGCTCAGGCACATCAGGGATTTCTGCGCAGTCTGCAACAAAGTCAAGAAGTATGAAATCAGAAACGAAATCGCGAGTAAAACAATGGAAAAAGCCGAGACAGGATACTTACGAAAACTCCATGAGCCATCACAGATCGCATCATGGTTGGTAGGTCGAGGCCTTGGTAAGGCTCGACGTCCTTGGGCAGCATCAGCGCACCCGTCAGGGTTTGCGCGACGTCGAGATCAACCGCCGAGTCGGCGACGGTGATGGGATCGACCCCATTTACCAGCAGAGAAGGGCGCCAGGGGGCAGCCCCCTCGATAGCCTTGGCCTTATCGGCCGTTTTGCTCCTCTTCGGCGAAGAAGTTGTGGCGGCATCCTCTTGAGCAAGGTCCCTTTGCCTCCGCTTCAGGACGAGAGGAACGTCATCCTCAATCGGAGCCTCTTCAGACACAGAGATCGGTCCTCCCCGTGGCAAGCTCGGGCCAGTGTCAGGCTGCTTCTTCTTCTGCTGCCTCATCAGCTCGCGGAGATTCGGGACGCTGGGGTTTCGGGCCATTATATCCGAACTCTGCTCAGACGCCGCGTCGTCTTCAGAATTCCAATTGCCAGGCGACCGGGAAGAACTATGTTCCGAGCTGGTAGAGCTAAATCTTATCGGGGAATTCCCGATATCAGCTACTGTCACCGGAACTGGCCGCTGAGCTTGGGAAGTCGGCACTGCCTCAGGAAAGTATCCTGGGAGATCGGCACCAACAGTTGCGGCGTCAGGAATCGATTTTTTGATGTACCCCCTGTAACTCCCAACGTATCTCAGGAGCACTTCGGGGGAGCGGGCCCAACTTCGGCCAAAGGATCCCGTGTATCGGGCGATCCTTTTAACAGCGTCGAGATTTATTGATTGTTTGCTCCGGCCCTGGTTGGCGTTGGAAGCTGCAAAAGGAATAAAGAAAAAGAAAACGTAGTCAGCTTCAAGATATGTACAAAGTGAAAAAGAAAGAGACGAGAGACAAAGTCGGGGCACTAACGGATGGCTCCGAACCGGGTTGGAATATGGAACTTGGGACGGTCAGGCTCGTCTCGGCCGATTTCCCAGTTGCCAGTAACGATAAGGAAGTCATCGTCGTTACCGCGGTTGGAGTCCGTCAGGTAGGTGACGATCCGCTCAATATTAGGCCTATTCTTCAGGTAATAGGCATCAGAGCCCTTCCTGACCATGTCATAGCAGAAGCGAATCTCCCGAAGCCCTATATCGGTGCGGTTCAGCCTATTCAACTCTACTATGGAATGGATGATCCTATAGGTATTGATGGATATTTGCATCGGGTGAAGCCGATACCAGCAAAGCACTTCGCGGAGAAGGCGATTGAGCGGGAATCGGACTCCACCCTCGACGACCGCCATCAAAGGGACGTGAAGGGTGTCAGGGTCATTCCCGTCACGAGGAGTGTGGGGGTCATTGATCCCGACGGCAACATCAGCGGGGATGTTGTACCGTCGCCGGAACTCTGCCATTTTTTCCGGCGTGTTCACTAATTGCCTAAAAATCCCCATTACAGAAGAGGGAAGGAGGCGAAAGATCAAAGAGAAGAGGGGAAACCTAAGACTCTAGTTGAAAGAACTTACAAAAATGGTAGATTTCTTTCTCTGGTACGACGACGATGGAAAGTTGCAAAGGGAAAGTAAAAAGAGAAGGGCGAGCGAGTATTTAAAGGGAGAGAAGCCAGACGGATCAGACCCTACGCCTCCCCAATGAGGATGCTCCACCTATGGGGACGCGCGGGAGGCGCGTGGCCCCAAAGCCATTAAAGCCAGCTGCACGCCCTGCCAGACTTCAATGCGACGTCAAATCCAAGAGAGGTGGTTCAGAAACCGCCCGATCTTGCATAAGAGAGGGCACCGCGGGTATACTGTATAGCCTCGACTGCTTCGCCGAGACGGTTCAAAGCAGCCGAAGCTAGGGGGCAATTGACGAGGGTAAAATATAATTGAGAAAATACATTTAGACCCCCCGAGTAAATTCGGAGTTCGGCCGAGACCGAATAGCACACCCGGAAGCACGTGCTGATCACGTGAGATAACGGCCGACACGAGAAGTGCCGACTTCACCCAAATCAGGATAAAAGAACCAGGTGTTGAGGTGCCGACCTGGGAAAGGCGGAACGACGACCCGCCGAACTGAGAAAGTCGGTCAGGATTATGGGCAGCCCGTGGGAAGTGACAGATAACCGCTCTTCCGAAAAGGGTATGGAGCCCCGGATATGATGGGACAAGACAAGACTCTGTCAGGAGGGGCATGGACGTGAAATCCATGTCCAATCAGAAGACACTTCGGTGGAAAAGAAGGTTCCAAGAGAATTAGAGCAGAATGGAAAGTCTATAAATAGAGCTGGAGATGAACAAAAAAGGTACGCCTGAATATACTGTTTTGGCTTGCTAATAGAGAATATTAGCCTGAGCTAGCATTTTCCCTGTGAGATTGTGCCTGACTTAATCATCGGAGTGTTCTCCTGCCACAGCGGCAGAGGACTCTTTGACAGATTATTCTTTTGCAGATCACAGGTACACATATTGAGAGAAGCACCATTTCGGCTGGATAGTGAGTCTCTAGCTTTCCGTCCCGATTTTCTAAATCAACCCACTTACAGGAAATTTAGATAAGGATGTAGCTATGATGAAATTTAAATTCGAAACTTTAGAGAAACATACTCCGTTGACGTTGATTTGGATTTGCAGAATCGAGGGCAATTAACCTATACATCACACAGAGTTACGCCAACAAAGGGACCCAGCTGATATATTCGGATGGGAAGAAGATGGCCATCCTCTCGGTTTGGATGCAGGTGGAGGCCCACCAGTTTGACCCAACGGCTTCGAAGCTGGTTTGGGAGCTTGGTTTCAAGCCAACGATGGGGATGACGGCGGATGCGGCGGTGGTGGAGGAGAACGAGGGGAAGCTGGGTATGGTTTTGGACATCTACGAGGCTCGATTGGGACAGTCCAAGTATTTGGGTGGAGACGACTTCACCTTGGTGGATCTTCACCACCTCCCTGCCATTCAAATCTTGAAGGGTACCCAAGCCAAGAAGCTGTTTGATTCACGCCCCAATGTGAGCGCGTGGTGCGCAGATATCCTGGCTAGGCCAGCTTGGCTTAAGGTGATCGCAATGCAAGCCACCAACTAAGCTGCAGTTTGCTCTTCCTAGTACTTTTCTTCAAGTCAATTATCTGAAATAAATTCGGAATGCACTCTAATGGTCAATTATCATTTGACCATCCTCAAATCTCATGCTAGTTGTAATACATTTGCATTTTGGGTTGTGAGGAGTATCTAAATACGATCCTTTGTTTTTTCATATTTATCTTTCTCACTCTTCATTGATGAGACTGACTAGTTTACGAAGTTCAATTAAACAAGAAAAGACATTATGTAAATAAGACCTTTAGGAGATATGCGGTTTATTTCAAACCACTTGTATTTGAATAAAGCCTAAAAAGTTTCGGAATTTTGACACATGGGGGAAAAAATGTTTTGGAAGGTACTTTATTCTTCCCAATGATTCTACAGGAGTTGGTATTTACCATATGCCAATCGCTTTTGGTTAGTGGAAAAACTGGGTTGGTTGTTGAAAATTACACTTTAGGCACTGCAATGATCTCATCAAGCGGCTGGTGTCTGGATTTTGATGGGATTTGTTGGAAGGAAAATGCTACTCTCACATCCTCTCAATCACACCCCCACTCACACCCAACTGGGGCCCACCACCACCCTCCATATCCCTGAGTGAGATGTTGCTGCCACTTGGCAATCTCCCCACTCACCACGTTCACAATGTACTAATTTAGATTTTTTTCCTTAGTACTACAAGTTAGATGTTACAAAAAAATTAGTCGAATTGTTTTTTATTTTACTTGTTAAATTTTTATTAATCATTAATTCTTCTTGATGAGATATTTCAAAAAATAAAAAATTATGTTAAAATTTTTTCTCCTCCCACACTCTCTCTCCCAGTCACTTCTTCTCCCACAAATCGGAAGATTTTTTTTTGTTTTTTTGTAAAATAACATAATCCCAAAAATTATGTTAAAAAATTTATAAAATATGTTAAAAAACAAAAAAAAAATCTTCAGATTTCTGGAGGAACGGCTGGGAGAGAGAATGTGGGACGAGAAAAAATTTTAACATAATTTTTTATTTTTTGAAATATCTCGTCAAGAAGAATTAATGATTAAATTTTTTCGATTAATTTTTTGTAACATCTAATTTGTAGTACAACCTGATTAGACAAAATATAAGTTTGATTAGGAAAATCTAATCAGATCTGGAGAATTAAACACATGGACAAATAATATGTTACATGTTATATTCATAGTATTTATGTGTCAAAAAATCTGATTATATATATAATTAGACTTATTTTTTAATGTATCTTGTTAATTTTTTATTAATTATTAGTTCTTTTTAACGAGATGTTTTAAGAAAATAAAAAATTATGTCAAAATTTTTTAAAATTTCATAAAAAATACAAAATAAGTTTAAACAGACTATATTTACGCATATTTTTTTCACTAATAAGCTTTTTTGAACTTTTAGAAAAAATTATACTTGTTAAATTTTTTTTGTCAAGACGTTTCAATACTTTATAAAAAAATTAATGTGTAAAATTAATAAATACAAAAAGTAATGGAATAATACAAAAAAGTTAAAAATAAAAAAAATTATAAATTAGTACATGGAGAACGTGGTGCCAAGTGGCTGCTGCCATCTAGGGATATGGAGGGTGGTGGGGCCCAGTTGGGTGTGAGTGTGGGTGTTATTGAGAGGGTGTGAGAGTAGCATTTTTCTTGTTGGAAATTTCGAAGGTTTGCAGGTGTAAAGTCCACAGGTTTTGGAATTTTTGGATGAATGAATTTGAGATAATTGGAGGCTTTTCATTATTTATTCATGTACTCTATTGATGTCCGTCACCTTAGGACCCAAGAGCCTAGGTGGGTTTTAAAGCTCTAAGGTTCTTTCCATGCTCTATAAATACCAACACCGTTTCTTGATTTCATAGTTTAGAAAAATTCGTCTACAATTTGTGCGCTCGGCACTAACCGAGGTGCATTGGGTGACCTTGTCGAATCTCTCGGATCAATAACTGTAGATCCATTTTTGGGCCTAACCCAACTAAAACTCAGTGCAAATGAGCCGAGCGTGATTATGGGCCGAGAACCCATTGTATTGAGAATCCAACCTCAGCAAACTTGAACTCCACACCACTATGTTCTCAGAAAGTTATTTTGTTTGCATCTCACTGCTAATAAAATTCACCTGAGCAAGCAATTGGTCCTCTGCTATTAATAAAATTCACTACTAATAGAATTCACATAAGTTATTCTGTTCCCATTGCCAAGGTCCTCTGCTATTAACATCAATGGCACAGCAAGTGTGAAATTGTAATACAGCTAGCTTAGAAAGGACTCCGAAGAGAGAACCATCTTTACACAGCTTCAAGTTGCTGGTATGTGATATCTTTTTCTTAGGCAAACCAGAACATTGCGAAAACACCAGTACCATCAAAACATCACAGTATGGCCCCCCACCCCATTGCGGAAGACAAAACAGAACGCATCAACAAACAGAAATAGTCATAATACGCAGCAATAACAGCACGTGGAATGAAACATAAAGCTGGTAGTCATCAAAACGCAATCGTTAGGGCATTAATGCAACAAGTAGTTAAGACATCAAGGAAGTCATCAAATAATAGAGATTAGCACTTCACCACTTGAAGTTATTATGCTGCTCTGAATTTAAGATTATAAGTGGTACACTGAGATGTCCATTACATTTGATCTCATCTCACAAGTTTTCAATCTAAAGTAGTTAAGAACACAGATTCCTTTGGTAACTCAGCTCAAAGTTCAAACAAACATAGATAAGTTCTTCAACAACTGATTTCTTGGAAGAACAATAAGTTGTAAAGGGCCAGTGGAGGGAAAAGGAACGCAAATCATAGACGCAACAATATGTAAGCCAGACCGACCATCATATACGAGTATATAGTGATCCCTTTCCAGTTTCCCATTTAGTGAGAAAGCATTACATATTCGTTGGTGATTTCACAACGGCTTCAAGCTCAGGTTGTCAACTACAAACACTGTAATTTAGCCCCCATCCTTGTCCTTCCAAAGAATGAGGGAACAGAAATTGTTCATTGCTTAAAATTCCTAAGAAAGACTTGACTTTCAAGTATATGTCCCTTTTAGTCCCTTCATGAGAAAATGTTAGTTGCACAAGGGAAGAGCTAATCACATCACATTCAAACAAAATTCAAAGAAATTGGCAATGAAAGCTAAACACACCACTAGCAAACTGAAGACATTAAACAGAAAGAAGACGAGGACGAATTTATGATAAACAGATCCATTTTGCAAGTTCGTTATTACGGGTAGTTCCCTCCAAGGAAAAACATTCTGATCTCCTATCAAAAAAATTCCCAATTATCATGATTTCTGCTCATTGCATACCTACCCGTCAAACCATTTAGCTGGGAATTCTTCAGTCCTTAGATTCTCAAGAGATGCTGCTTGCAAGCATTTCCCTTGTTCCGAACCATTCTTAAGACAAAAAAAAAAGGGGGGGAAAGGTCATATACTGATAGACATTATGATTGTCAGGCTTAAAAAACAAGTGTTTATGTTTGTGAAGCCGTCACACTATTTATCTGGTCGCTTTGTCAAACGTCTTTACTCAAGTACGGGATTGAGCTCAAGAAATGACTCCGATTTCAGAAGAAATGTCTCCAACAATTCAGACCTAGACGCGTACCTCTTGCTTGCCGGATCTTCGTTGCCCTTCAATTCCACTTCCCACAGCTCAGAACATTCACCTCCGGCTGCTTTCCTACGTTGCTGAAAAGGGTTTTGGCTCTTACATTCCCAGTGGAAGCCCTCCTGGCATTTAAGTAAAGTAGGAAGGGAAGGGAGCTACTGAGATAAATGCGCTTGCGCGTAAGTAGATTTGTTCAATGGCAACAATTAACTCCTCTGATGGATGTTGGTGAGCTGTCCGATTTGAGGGTTCACTGAAGTAAGATCACCCACAGGCTTTAAAGAGCACCACCAGATGTGAGGCTCTTTAATGGTGAATCTAGTATCCACAAGGGGGGAAATGGGTAAAGTTAGGGGGTAGGGGAATATGGAGACGAGATAGTCAGAGGGGGGCTTGGAAGCAAGCCGGAAAGAGAGAGAGGGAGAAAGAGTGCCTTCAATACGAAAGCTGCCAAATGATTATCCTTCCCACATATTTGACAAAAAGATTTTGGAAACCCTAATTGTTGACTTTCAGTAAAACCATAGCTAGGTTGTGCTGGATATCCAAAAGGACTAAAAGAACTTGAGTTGTATCCCTTGAAATTCCCTCTTGTCTTTCGCATAACCCCCTTCCTTGACTTCCATTGTGATTATTGAAGAACTTTTGCTGTTGTTGAGGTAGAACAACTTCAGATTGAGCAAAGTTAGGATACTGAACTTGTGAAGTGAATCCAGAAGACTACTGAACTTGTGAACTTGAAGCAGTACTTGCATTCTGACTTTCCTTTGATACAACTCCATTGTTACCAACATGATGATTAGCCATGGACACAACTGTTGTTTTAGGAATTTCAGAATCTAAATCTTCAAATAAAATTGGCTCAGTTCTTGCTTTAAGAGCAGTTTCTAAACCATGAAATTCCTCTGGTAAACCATGCGAAGTATGAAACACCAAGTCATCATCTGTTACAGGACAACCAGAGCTTGAAAGCTTATGAGCAGTCTTTAATTACATTGATGTAATTTTCCATTGTTGATGTTTTTGATGCATTAAAGAATCCCCTCTTTAACACATGAATATGTGATCTTGATAGTACACCAAATCTATTCTCCAATGAATTCCAAACTTCAAAGGCATGTCTACATCCTAGTACATGTTCTAAAGTTGAGATTGAAATAGATGCAGTTAGACAGGAGAGTAAATGTCCATCAACAACTGACCAAGCAAGATATTCAGGATTTGATACCAGGTGACCAATGGAAAAGGACACCAAATAGTTCCATCTAGATATCCTAGGTATCTGTTTGGTCTTGTAGCATTCTGTACTTGTGTCTTCCACAATATGTAATTGTTGGCATCAAGTTTAATTGCAACTAAGCCATGGAAGATAGAAACTAGAAAAATCAGAGAAGAAGGAAGAGATACAGACTGATTTCTCGTACCTGAATGACTTTCAGTTTGTGTATCCACGTCTGTTTTCTTTATCAGCAATTGAATTTAGTTTTACCTTCAGATGATTCTGAGATCTTGAACTCTCATGTAGTAGACGATTGTTTTCTGATCCTCATCTTGCTCTAAATCTAGCAAACTAAGAATTGAAATTGAATAAGTCAGGATCTCAAGATTGACGTTGGTCATGAACTTGCTTTGATACCATAAAGAGAAATGAAAAACTTCCCAACTACAGAAGAAGAATGAGTACAGAGAATGAACTTAATGTTTTTTACTGGATTGATATTTCTCACCCTTTACAGAGAATGCACCCATCCTATTTATACAAGAGATGACCCTAACAAACTTTGCTTGGCCCCACAACTAACTTTTGCCCCTTGCACTTATTTTGAAACCAGAAAAACGAGACTTCAAACTTCCTATAACTAAATAACAAAAACACGCTTAAACAAACACAAACTCTAACTAACTCCTAACTGATTAAAAACAGAAATGAGATTCTGGACAGTGAGTTGGCAATCCTTGGCAATCCTATTGTTTAAAATCCTGCAATGAGAGGCCAGCACAGAGATCGACATGCTTCAGCATAATCTGAAATCAGAACACTTGAGCTTTGAAATTCACCTGCATACTATGTGTTAACAGTCGTCGATATCAAGATGGTTAAGTTCCTACCTCGCACAACAAACTACTCAATCCCGTTTGAATAGTGCCTATGGCCGTCAGAAGGTTAGACCAAAGAAGAAGAACAACACCAATATTCAAGACTTCAAATTCACATCTTGTATTTTCTCATATTGGTTTCATGCATCAAACCTTCACTAGATCCCCGTACACAAAAACTACATTTGTTTAATCTCTCTGCAGTTCTGACACAAATGAAGGATAACAAGCCATTTGGCACAAACAAAGAAATCAATGGATGCAAATGAATCAATCTCTGAAGGAATGAAGATAATCAATTCTCGAGTGTGCAGAAAATCATTCTTCAGGATCAAAAAAAGGAACTTCCTTTAGTAAGTGAAAAAGTGAAATTTGACGTTATGTAGATCACCTCTACAACCTGCCTCACTAGAACTCTAATCTAGCAGAGCCCTGAATTCCACTTTTTAGTTTGCTGGAGGGAGCAAATGCTCAAAAGCAAAAAGTTTTCAACGGGAAGTCGAAATCATCTGAAAAAGAAACATGGAAATAATTTCTGTATGTGAATCGGACAATTTTTTTTGTGTTAGACTGCTCAGAGAACTGATCTTGGGGCTGAAGCTATACTGTTGTACAACCCATGTCATTCCTCAAGTTCCCTCTCTTTCATCTCTCTCGGACACTTTTTCCACCTCTCCCCATCTTCCCATCTCTGCCAATTAGACTGAACAAAACCCATTCTCTGCTGTCAACTTCACAATTTTTGCAGCAAAGTTGCTCAATTCTCAGTTCCCCGGGCCCTATAACGAATGTTCCCCATATTCCCTCAGTAGGATTACAGGCAACACCTGCTGAAAATTCCCTACTGTTAAATCAGTGAACAAAAGGCTTGTCTTCCCATTTGTACCAACCATATGCTAATTAACTTTGATAAATTAATGCACTAATCCTGCTATGCTAGTAATTCCCGAACGGGATACTGAGGTTGAAGCTCGACTGAGCTGCACCCCAAATCCTTCTCAAGTCCCCTCTCTTTCATCAGCTCCCTAACTTTTGCGGTGTCAATCCATCTTCCCATCAGTGTATAAATATTAGACAGGATAACATAGTAACCACTATTCTCTGGCTGCAACTCTATGAGTTTCCAAGCTGCAAACTCACTCATTTCAAGGTCTCCATGAGCTCTACAACCAGTTAAGAATGCTCCCCAAACAGGTTTTGTGGGCTCAAAGGGCATTTCTTTGATGATCTTCAAAGCTTCGTCAAGATGTCCAGACCGTGCATACAGGTCAACCATACACGCATAATGCTTGATGCCTGGGACGAATCCATATTTCCCATCAACCAGAGAATGGAAGATGGGCTCTCCCACTGTTACTAATCCAGAATGGCTACAAGCACAAAGTACAGCAATCAAAGTGACTTCATCTGGCTTGATTCCTCCTTGCTCCATTTGGAAAAACCACCAAACCGCCTCCACCCCACTCTTTGCTAAAGCTAGACCTTTAATAAGGGCATTCCACGTAAACACATTCTTCTCTTCCATGCTTTGGAAAACACCCAACCCTTCATCAATGCTCCCACATTTTCCATACATGTCAATCAAAGAAGTCCCCAAAATCACATCCAATTCCCACCCACTTCTCTTTATAAAAGCATGTATTCTAACACCCACATGAAGTGCCCCGGAACTCGAGCAGATTGACAAAGCATTCACCATTGTCACTTGATTCGGCTGTACACCTGCACATTGCATTCGTTCGAAAGCAGTCAGTGCATCATCAAACATCCCAGCTTCTCGATACCCAGTAATCATTGTCGTCCAAGATACCACATCTCTCTGTGGCATTTCATCGAACACCTTTTGGCACGAGTCCATAATCCCTCTTGACGCGTACAAATTCAGCAACGAATTCTGTACATATATATCTTTAAGCTGACCGAGTTTTACAATTTGGGTATGCACGCATTGGCCTTGCTTAAGATCACGAAGGTCAGATAAAGCCTTGAGAACGAAAGGGAACGTATAGTGGTTTGGAAGAATGGAGTTCTTGTGCATGTGGGTATAGATTGATATGGACTTGTAAGGGGATTGGGCGCGAGACAAGCATTTAATGAGGGTGTTGCAAATGAAGACATGGGGTCTTTGGATTTGGGCGTAAAGAAGGCGGGCAGAGTCCAAGAGACCCAAAGATTGGCAAGCCGTAATGAAGCTATAGGCAATGTCTCTGTTCTCGCAAAGGTTATGGCGAATGAGTTGGGCCTGGATTTGGTGGATGTGAATAGCTGAAGTACAAGCGTCTAGTAGGTGTATTATTCTGTTTACTGCGGTGTTGGTTTGTGGGACTGATACCATAGTTGAATAGAGAAAAGTCTGAGAATTGAGTATTGAATACCTTGCGTCTAATCCCCTCTTTCCCTCTGATTTTCTCTTATCCCTGGCTCTCTGTTCTCTCTACGATCTCATTCGAACACAATACACCGCAGCCTCCGATCTCCACGAATTTCACTCCAACAACTTCTGAATTTCCTGGTGATTTACAACTTCGTAGGATGTATCCGCTGCTCACTTCTCCTTCTCTATCTTCCGGCAATCTAACCTACTATTTTCTGGGAATAAGATCGCACAGGTTAAAAGAAATGTACACGCAGAAAGAATGAAAAAAGAAAGAGGGAAGTGGGAAGTGGAACAAAATGCACATCCAGGGAATCGAACCCCGGTCAGTAGTATGGAAGGGTACTAGCTGAGCCAATAACACAGCAGCTCTCAATAACAGTAACCGCTCTTCACCTCAGTTTCATCACCCGTAACGCGAGAGAGAGAGACAGAGCGAGGAGATGAGGATAGTAGGACTGACCGGTGGGATCGCATCGGGGAAGAGCACAGTCTCTAATCTTTTCAAAATCCACGGCGTCCCCGTCGTTGACGCTGACCTCGTCGCTCGCGTAAGTCCTCATTTCAATTCACCTTCTTGATTTCAAAGCCCTAGGATTAACTAGAAAGAAAATCAAAGAAATAGTAGAGTATTTGTGTGCTTATTTTGAAGCAAGAATTACGTTATGAAGAAAGAAAACCAATCAACTGCATGGAATTTGCTGATTATCGGCCTAATAGCCAACAAATCACCCCAAAAGCCCAAGTTTAGGCATTCAGGACCAATGGTTTATTCATTAAAGTATCAATCTTTATATGCATATTTTCTGATGACCTTTTCCCCCTGGTTTTGGTCATTTGGTGGTTTTGGTCATTTGGTTTTCAACCTTTGTTTTCCTTTTCCCTCTTTATTTTTGTACAGGGGTGGCACCGCATTTAGGACCCGTTTGTTAAGGGATAAAATTTTAGAGGGAATACAAGGATATAATAAGAGGGGATAAGGGGTAGATATGATAGAAGAGGATTAATTTGAAAGGGGAGATTATTATTTAGTTGGTTTGTTTATATTTTATATAAGCATATATGTATATAATTGGTTTGTTTTGTAGTTGATGAGAGTGATACGAGTGGTGGATAGTGTCAAATTATGATAATTTTCCATTTTACCCAAATAAAATTCTTTCCTCCTCTTTAACTGTTTTTTTCTGAATTTTTAAATTTACTTAACTTTTTGAATGAATCTGATGTAATTGTCTAAAAAATGTACGAAAATTATAAAAATATTTGATCAAATATCAAATACATGAACTAGGTGCAATAGGTGCATTCCCCACTCGTAAACAACATTGGCAATAAAATACTAAAACATTAAGAATGATGATAAGATTTCCCTGTGGTTTGGCCATCTCCATTCACCAGCTTCAGGACATGGTGGCCAAGTAGCCTACTGTTAGAAGGTCAAGAGTGGCACCTTGAACCCGTGTCTACGTAGAGGGCGGACACACTACGAGCAAGACATGACGGGGACATGTCTTGACAAAGGCGACTTGGTAATGCCAACTTAGTGGTGGTATTGGTCCCTTAGACAACAACGGCTAATAATGCAGGTGAAGGCCCGAAATATTGAGGCATGGATGCTAAAAGGCAGTGGGCTTGTGGGACATTTCAATCAGGAAGGCAGTGGACTAAAACATGTGGGCTGGTGGCATATTTTATGTTGGGCTAACTCCGTTAAAATTACAAACCAAGCTAATTTCGTGGGCAAAGCTGGGCTTAGACAAGTGTCTATAGAAGCTGAGAGGAGTTGGTTTCTAGCAGTTTTTTATTTGGTAGTTATCAGTGATTCCATTATGTGGTGTGCTGTCAAGTTTTGCTTGGTCCAGCACAAACCCCAGTCAGTTGGGGGTGTCAACTGCAAGATCATGGTGATCATGGGGCATGTCCATGACGCATGTGTAGCTAGCCACGTTTTTTAGATTGAAGCCTATATAAAGGCAGTGCTGAGGCACAATTAGGCAGAGGAGAGTAGTGGGGAAATTTTGTCCAAGTCGGTATTGGTTTCCAGTGTACGTTTCTTGGTGAATGAACATTGGTTGGGAAGGATTACCCATAAATCTTGTTGCTTAGACTCTATTTTGTTTTTATTCCGCGAGTTGGCTGACTAAATCCTTGGTGGAGTTAGTGCACCACAGGCCGAACCTCGGTAAGAAATTCGACCCTGTGACAATTGGTATCAGAGCTAGGTTTGCTCAAAAATAGCTGGCGGAACTGTTATGGATGCTATGCAGGAACGGGTTACACGTTTGGAAGAACTTGTCGGTGCTGTAGAACCAGATGACTCGAGATCACTAGTTGAGCGAATTGATGGTGTCGCTCTGGAAGTCGTCTCCTTGCAAACCTTACTGGAGGAGAGCAAGTCGATGACAGATTCCAAATTTACAGATTTGATGGCTGACTTGGTTTCTTTGTCGGATGCGTTCAAGGACAGAGTTCAGACGATGGAAACTGAACTCGTGCTGGTGAAGAGGGCACTCAGTAGTCCTTCCACCAACTCAGACGTTCGTGTCAACGTGCGGGTTCTGGAGCCTCAAGCTTTCAATGGTGCACAAAGTGCCAAAGAGCTCGACAACTTTGTGTGGGACATTGAGCAGTATTTTGTGGCTGCCAATGTTCTTGGGGCGCAGAAAGTTATCATCACTAGCATGTATCTCACTAGAGACGCGAAACTCTGGTGGAGGACAAGATCAGAGGATGAGTCTCGTCCAAAGATCGAAACGTGGGAGACGCTGAAGAAGGAATTGAAGGATCAATTTCTTCCTTGCAACTCGGCATGGGTTGCAAAAGAGTCGCTAAAACGTCTCAAGCACACGGGCGAAGTGTGGAAGTACGTTAAGGAATTTAGCTCTTTGATGCTGGACATCAAGAACATGTCCAAGGAGGACAAGCTGTTCAATTACGTGTCAGGGATGCAAAGTTGGGCACAGTTGGAACTTCGCAGGCTAGGAGTGAAGGATTTGGCTGCTGCCGACGGTTTGGCAGATTACCAATATGCTTCAGAGGATGTCGGGTGGCAAAGGCAGGACAATGGGCAAACTGAAACTGATTTGTATTTAAGGTTTTCTTTCTCTTACTTGAACGCCCGAGAGTTGTCATAGGCCAAAAATGAAAACCTCAATCTATACCAGATCAAAAGCCTTTTCTCGCTTTGAAACCTATTGTTTCAAGCGTTTCTCTGTTATGTATGTCAAAGGCTCTATTGATACCCTTGCCAAATATAAGACACCTCGAAGGGTATGTATTTACTCTGGATAACTTATACAGGGTCCAAAACAACTCCTGGATTTCTCTTAACCTGGATTATCTTATACAAGGCATATTATATCCAGCCCCATTGACTGCTAACAAACAGCCCGTTAGGAACTTATGTGGTTCCAAAAGTTTATGTAATGCTTTGAATTGTTATTTTGCCGCTGTTTTTCTTATGAAATAGCTACATATGACCATGGACTAATCAATATTCAACCCTGCGATTCTGTGAATCGTATTGATATTCTTAATGCTGGGTCTGGTTGGCCAGACAATGCTTCATTTTGTTCCTGTACCCCTCTAATTTAGGCGCTTTTCCTATTATTTGGTAGTCAACCGATGCAAAGTTAATCGCAGGATGTTCTAAAGAAAGGCACTGGCGGTTGGAAAAAGGTTGTGGCAGCATTTGGTGATGACATCTTACAAGGTAATGGAGAAGTTGATAGGGCAAAACTTGGTCAAATAGTATTCTCTGATCCTGACAAGCGCCAACTTCTTAACAGGTACAAATAGTTTCGGTAGTGCATTTGGACATCCAAGAAGTAGTGACATTTTTTCAGCGGTAGATTTCATGTCTTGTGGATCAAGAAATTAGAAGTGCTGTTTTCTATACTGCATGCATCTGATAGATGCCTGGCCGGTTTCAACTTTACGGTTACTTTCAGCAACTAGACCATGGGATAGTGTTATGTTAGTCTCTACTAAAGCACTAATCTTAGACTATTTGTTAACTTGAATTATTCATCTTCTCTAAAGATCATATCCCCCCTTTGTTTGCTAATATATGAAAGCTTGGTATGTACCAACACATGTCCTATATACTAACAAATAATAGTTTATCTTTTTCCAAATGCTGGTCAATCTTGGATATTCTAGTTCATCTGATGCTGCCTCTATCATCCTGTGTAACTGTAGCTCACATAACATGGCTAGAGTCAGTTCCAAGCAGTGTGTGAACACAACTGTGTTTTTCGTGCCAGCCCTACGCAGAATTAATTGGAGAGGTGGAAAACTCCGAGAACATGATAGGACTATGAAGCCGGGGGATTTTTCAACTATTTGGCCAGAAGGAGAAGAAAAAATTGGAAAAGGATAAACTCCTGAAACTCGTTGTGTAAGGGTCCTCATACTTAATTTGATGCATTGGTTCCTGTGGTGGTATATGCCGAGGTGTCAATTGTTTCTAAGTTTGAACATTGCGTATAAACCATAGACTATTCTTTTACAGTCCATAAGGAGGGAGGAAGGATAACGCGGGGCACTTCATCTATTTTAATTTGTTTTTGCTGCGACTACCAGTAGGCCCAAGTGAACTTGGAACAGATATCGAAAGGTTGCTAAAATAAATAAAAAACTTGTTTGGAAATCTGCAATTTCCTGCAATATTGAAAGGTCGCAAACTTTCACTTCTGTTCCTGTAGTTGATGTATCGGACTTGAAAACAGACCCAAAGGAACTTGTATGAGAGATTGAAATGTTGCTAAAATCTAATTTTGTTTTGAGATCTGCAATTTCCAGCCAAATTGAAAGGTCGCAAATTCTTATTTTTTCTCGAATTCTTCAAGCTTATTTTCTTGGATGAGTAAATGTTTGTGAATTTCAATTACATCACTAGTACTCTCTCTCTCTCTCTCTCTCTCTCTCTCTCTCTCTCTCTCTCTCTCTCTCTCTCTCTCTCTCTCTCTCTCTCTCTCTCGTGCACAAACATGCAGAATTTCCACATAACAAACACCCCGGAACTATTTGGTCCTTTATTTGTTTGCCGCTTTTGTGTTTGGGCATAAAAAAACCCTGATGTGCTGTATTAAACTGGAATCAGTGCGCAGTTTGTTTATTCGTCCATCTTTGGAAGTATGAAGTATGCTATAAGGAGGTGACCTGACCACCTCTGATAGTGATTGATCCACCATCCAAGGAGAGAAAGAAGTGCTTGATTCGTATATTTGCAATCTTTGAGATAGAAACCTACCTGCTGAAGGACTGCACCTAGCATTAGTTTCTTTCAAGGAATCACCTCCACTTTTGACATCTATCAAACTGTAAACAAAGTGATTGTATGATTCTGAGCAGATTGTTGCAGAACTTTAGTGATCTTATGTAATCCTTTTGTATAATTGTATCCCTGCTACAAGCTTGGCTTGAAGCTCTGTTATGAGGATCATTGTCCAAGTTTTGACATTGCCTTGAGTCTCTCTATGGTCATATACTTGATCACAAAGAACTGCATTGGGTGTTTATTAGATCTAAAGTTGCACCAAGTTTTGACTCTGCCCAATATATCCTTGCAGGTTATTGGCACCATATATTTCATCTGGTATTTTTTGGGAAATTGTCAAGCTATGGATAAAGGGCTACAAGATTATTGTTCTTGACATTCCTCTTTTGTTTGAGGCCAAGATGGACAAGTGGACAAAGCCCATTATTGTTGTTTGGGTTGATCCTGAAACACAGCTTCAGCGCCTCATGGCAAGAGACAAAACATCCGTTGAAGAATCCAGAAACAGGATACAAGCTCAGATGCCTTTGGATTTGAAAAAAACCAAGGCGGACATTGTAATTGACAACACTGGATCGCTGGAGGAGCTGAATGAACGTTTTCAGAGGGTATTATCCCACGTCTCAAAGCCCTTGACTTGGGTCGAATTCGCGCTTTCCAGGCAAGGAGCTTTTGTGGCTTCTCTATTGGTTTTTGTGGGTGTCATCATTTGTAGGAAAACCCTGTAACTACAGTTTGTTAGTCATTTTCCGATTATTGTACTTCTATCCCTTAACCTCATTGAAACATGTCTGCTTTATTCATCTAGATTGTATGGATGGATTCATTGAGGAAATACAAGACAGCAAGTGCTTTAATTTCAGTCCAAATATGTGCTTTGTTAAACTAATGGCTTTAAATATCGGTCAAGCTCGATCCTCTCAAATCTGGGTTTTGGAAGCTCTTCTCCAGTTTCGGTTATGGAGTGGATTGAACCGTTTCATTTGATCACGGCGGGTCTCATTCAGATGATTCGAATTAAATTGGTCCACCGCCACAGAGAGTTCCAAAAATTGGACCGGAGAGGAGCTTGATCCGTTTCTTTGCCCCAGGAGTGAGTTACTCCCTCTATCCCATTTTCATAGTCCATTATTTTATTTTTGGACTTTCCAAAATGAAAGTTCACTTTCCAAAAATAACAATTGAAATTTGATTAAATTTTCTTTTTACCCCGTTGTTTAAATGAAACATATACTGTACACATCAATCAAACTTGAAATGTCTAATATACTTAGATTTCACAAAGTACTACCTCAAGGGCATATTTGGAAAGAAATTTTCTTTTTGGCAACAATTATTATGTTTCCATAAAAAGTTCGAATTCTAAAGAGTGACCATTAATTTGGGACAAAGAGAGTAAAAAATTCCCGCGTCTCCTGGCTAGACGCGGTGTCCATGGTATGTACAACGAGATATAGAGTGAAATATTTATTTCATTTCTAAACTATGCTAAAATTTTTAACATGTCCCTAAATTATTAATTTGATTTATTTAGTCCTTAAACTATCAATTTGAACTTTATTTAGTCCAATTACTAATTAAAATTCGTTGGAAACCATTAAGAGAATGATTTAATTATAGTTTCAATATGTTAAGAGGGGCTTAGGTGAAATTTACTTATTGCCCATATTAAAACGCTTGTTTGCAGTACGGCAGCAACCCGTTCTTCACAAGAATGGCTATTGTTCCATTCTTCACAAGTACGATTGCTATTTGAATGGAACGAAAGGATTTTGTAATTTGCGTTGATTTGCTTCGTATTGTTTGATGTATTGTTCAATCGGTCCATTCTAATTAAAAAATTGAAAGATTTGACAACGGCTTGGGCACTAAAATTGGATAAACTTGCTCCGAAGTGTAAGTTTTTATTATAATTCTGTAAGTTAATATATTTTATTCGTACTTTTCGAATCAACTTTTAAGTAATCTGAATTTTTAGAGAAAATCTCCATAAACTTGTTTGTGCGTGTGCATCCGTGGTATTCTGTCGAAATAACTGTTTCGTGATAGGATTTTCTAAATGAAAAGTGGTGACCAATGTTTGAATTGTAATACACAAAAAAGCTGTTTTTCTTTTATTTGTCATTCTACTATCAAACAAACTATATTTATTTAAAGAGTTTGGATATTGTGCATAGTATTTTGCTCAAAAAGACATATTGGTTTAGTTTTTGTTTTGGGGTGACCTATTTGTAGTGTATGTGTGGACATTTTGCAGATTTTTTTTGGTCTAGTGGTCCTTGCTAATTTTTTGTCAAGTGGTCTCAAGATAATTTTGACAAATAATCTCTAATATTTTTTGATGTACCTACATTATGCAAATTTCAACCCCGACTATTTTTCAATTAAGTTGTGTTATAGTGGGAATTTTAGTATTGAAAATGGCATGAAGAATTATGTGGATGGTAAGGTTATGTACATTGACTATTGTGATAGAGACAGGATGTCTCGTCTAGAGTTGTTTGAAATTTTAAAGAAAATTGAGTATGTGGATTGTGTTTATTGTTACTATATGGTTGTTGATTTTTTAGGAGGTTTTAAGCTAATTCAAACTGATGATGATGTTATGGTCATGATTAAAGGTGTGAACAATTGTTTAGTTAAACTTTTTGTGTCTGAGTCAAAAATTCTTATTTTTTTCCCTAATGTTAACCTACAAGATGTGAATGTGGACACTTAGGAGTGAGAATATAGGACATTTTCAGGGGATAAATGAACTTTTGTTGATGTGGACGCACTACCCACCAATCAAACAATGCCTAACAATCAAACTCGATCGACCAATAGAGCTCGTGCGCCTAGTGATTCTGATTATGATTATGACTTTGAGTGTGAAGAATTTATGGATAGTGACTATGACAATAGTGAAGATGACTGTAACGCCCCAAAAATTGGTAGCGTTTGTAACGCCCCACAAATTGGTAGCGTTAACTAAATCTTTTAATTTTATTTCATTTGTTAATCGGTTATTAAAAGACAACTTCTTTATTGTAATTGCAAAATTAAGTAAATACCAAGTCTAAAAATAAAAAGACTAAAATACCCTTATGGGTTTACATCATAAGTCTAGAGAATTCATGAAATAGGACATCCTATGGGTACGGTAGCCAAGTGATGGTCTCCCCATCGATTGTCCCCGGCTCTATCTGCTCCATTGCAACCTCCACCTGTTCTCCTACATCTGGCATGAAAGGCCAGGGGCCGAGAAGTGGCACCAATGAGTTTTGACACTCAGTAGAAAAGTTTACCCGAAAACCGAACCCAAAGGTACATTCACATATAGCATGATATATGACATAATAGCAGAACTCATAAAATTAAGCATGCTCGACAGAATTAAATAACCAATGCGTACTTGTCGAAATCATAAAAGATAGCTAAAATATTTTAAGTTCCTTCATTTTCCTTTTAATCGGAACGACGCCCGGTGGGAATCAAACCCACGTACAACATGACACGACGGTCAATGGGAATTTAACCCACCTCGGGAATCGAACCCGGAATACAAAAATAGAGGGGAATCGAACCACCAACTATCTCGGGAATCTAACCCGGAACAAAAGTGAAAGGGAATCGAACCACCAATCACCTCGGGAATCTAACCCGGAACACGAATCTCCTTGGGAATCTAACCCAGTACAAAGTGAAGGGGAATCAAACCACCAGTCACCTCGGGACTTTAACCCGGAATAATCTAGGGAATCTAACCCGGCACAAGAGTGAGAAGGGGAATCTAACCACCAACCACCTCGGGACTTTAACCCGGAACAACTCGGGAATCTAACCCGAAATGTCACAATGGCACGACGGCCTACCAATTCTATTTCATTATTATTTGTTTCCATCACACTTGTCAACATGCCTCTCAAGTTGTTTCCAAAAGTAGAGCAATTCACATTTGCTAAGTGGGTCAAATATAACATAGCAGTGTGTTAATTTACCATATGTCATTCCCAACAACTCCCGAATACACCAAGTCTACATATCCCTGAATAATTGACCGTTATATTATTATTTTCGCATGTTGTCTCTAATCTTTTTATATCACACGTTTTGTTAACAATTATAGGGGTGAACCACACATTTCACAATTAACGGTTAAAACTTGTAACGATACGAAACCCGATGGGCACACATGCCTTCCTGGAATTCTGTGAAAAATCCGAGGCGTAAACACACGTGAATACTTGTGTTTGTGTTCGAGTGTCGGGAACGTCTTTAATTTGTCTAAACATGCTTTCTATATATCAATTTCTTTTCAAATTATCACATTTAGTTAATCACCATCCATCTCTACTGCCACTGGAAAATGAAACAACAATTGTGGAACCTCCGTTGGAGGCTTATTACTAGGTAATGCATTGTACCATTCTAACAAATTAATAGATGCCGTAAAGTAAAGAATCTGACCAAGTAAATATGCATATACACACCAAAGGATTTAAATCCTCAAAGCCTTAAGGCTACATCCACTGCCTCGTGGTTTGGATACATGCAAACAAGTCAATTCATAAATCTAATTGCAGAAGGAAATAATTAAGACAAAACTTATAAATTTTAAGTCCAAATATAAGTTGTTAAAAGTTTCAGTAGGGACATTAGACATAGATTGTCTTAGCTGTTATAACTAGTGTTTACAATTAAAATGATCCAAGGCATTTCATGCAAAATACAAGAGTTAATCATTTTTGCTTCAGATTTCGAGAACACAAATATATATATATATATATATATATATATATATATATATATATATATATATATATATATATATCAAAATAATGGAATCAGTATATTCAAGAGTATAACAAAGAATAATTTCACACGAATTCTTTTACAGATTTGCAAAATCATGAGTTCTAGGCATATGATTATATCAAAAATACATAACCTAAGGGTTGGAAGGTAAACGATTCTACCTCAGTTGCAGAAGAAATCGAAGAGAACAATGGAGATCGATGGAAACCCAATTCACGCAACACGTGAGGAACCCCAAAGCCAAAATGTGAACCAGTGATCTTCTAACTCGAAAAACAATTCCTTCTCAAAACTTTATGTGGTTTCTCACAACCACAATGTCAGAATGCACGTGAAGAACCAAAAAGGAAATAAATGGATCTCTTGTTTTTTATAATTAATTCTAGAGGTATTATAACCCCACTTATGGCTAATTATGAATTAAACTTTAAAACCCAGAAAACATAACTGGTCCTCCAAAACCCAAAGGTTTCATACGTCCAGAATATGAAAAGATAGGAAGGAAAATTATCCTATGGTTCTCACCACTAAGCTCAACTCAATTTCAACCGTCCAACTCTCAAGTAACCTTGACCGTTTAAATTAAGCGCAATTTACATAATCCAAACATAAATTAAAGAAACAAATATATTGTTTTTATTTTTATATAAATCCGGGTTATTACAATGACGATGCCTTGTTTGATGCCAATGTGGACAAGAGTGTAGAACGGACTGGATTAAGTCAAATTAAGCCCACCGTGAGTGTATTGAGTTTCCCCCAAATGTTGATGATGAACCAGAAGATGAAGATTGGGATTCCTCAGATGGGTTTATAATTGAGAACGATTCTGATGAAGAGAGGGAGAAGGTGCCACAATGGAGTAACTATAGGCCTATTACTAGGAAGAAGCAAGACCCTAACATAGAGATAGGAATATTGTTCAAAAGTAGATTGCAATTTGTTGGGGCTATAAGGCATCATGCATTTCTTTATGGAAAAGCCATAAAGTTTAAAAAAAATGAGACACAAAGGGTTAGAGTTGTGTGTAGAGAAGGATGTTCGTGTATATGCTTTGCATCAACTACAGGAGAGAAAAAGACTTTACAGGTTAAGAAGTATATTCGTAACTATAAGTGTGGTAGGATATAGTCAAACAGGCTTTTTAATTCTACATGGTTAGCAATGTTATACTTAAGAGATTTCAAGATAAAGCCCTCTTGGTCTTTGAAAGAATTTAGTGAGCAAGTAACAGGTGATTTTAACATCAATGTGTCCGGGACATTGATATATAATGCTAAAAAAAGGTGTTCAAAAAAATTAAGGGGGATTACAATGATCAATATGAGAAATTGTGGGCATATTGTGAGGAGATTGGTAGAACAAACCCAGGGGCTTCTGTTTACCTTTACTTCAAGAAAGATATTGATGGAATAACCACTGACAAGTTTGACAGAATTTATATTTGTTGGGCAACACTTAAGAGAGGCTTTATTGAGGGTTGTTGGCCCATCATTGGTATAAATGGTTGTCACTTGAAGGACCCCATAATGGGCAATTGTTGACAGCAATTGGAATTGATGGGAATAACCAAATTTATCCAATGGCTTATTCAGTGGTTGAAGTTGAGGATGAGTGCAGCTGGACGTGGTTCTTCAAATATTTGATTACTGATTTTCAAATACCAAATAAGCCTATATTTACTATTATGTCAAACAAGCAAAAGGTATGATGTCAATATTTTTTTTTATTATGGGCTATTGGTCTTATTATGAACTCTTTTACTTATAATTGTCGCATGTTATTGCAAGGATTGTCGAATCCTATAAAAAATTTGTTGCCTTGTGTAGAGAGAAGGCGTTGTGTGAGACATCTACATGACAATATAAAGAAGGCTAGATTAACAGGGCAATCTACAAAGGATAGGTTGTGAAGTTTGGCTAGAAATACATACATCACGAAGTTTAGGAGGGAAATTGAATAATTGTAGAAGGAAGACGATGATGCATTCAAATAGCTAGCCGACAAGGAGCCCCACCAATGGTCCAGGTCTCATTTCATTAATGGTACTTCCAAGTGTGACATCTTACTTAATAACATATGTGAGTCTTTTAATACTGCACTATTAAATGCTAGGGACCAACCAATACTTACTATTTTAGAGAAAATTAGAAAGTACTTGATAAAAATTTTTGTTAAGAAGAGGGTTTCTGTAGAGAGATTTTGGTTTTGTGTCTTTGTACTTAAAGACCAATCCTAAATCATGAAGTTAATAGTTTAGGAAGTAAGTAAATAAAATTGATAGTTTAGAGACATTTTAAAAATTTTGAGCATAGTTTAAGGAAACATTTTACTTTTTTTTCGAAATTCTTAGAGACTAAATTGTACTTAAACCCCCTTTTAACGGACTGAAATTGCAGTTAAACCCTCCTCTTAACGGTTCCTAATAGATCTTAGACGTGTGTCGACTAAATAAAATCCAAATCGATGGTTTAAAGACTAAGTAAATGAAATTGATACTCCCTCCGTCCCGGTTTGTTTGTCCACTTTCACTATTTGGGACCTCTCAAAAAATCATTTATATGTTTTAATTTATAACTCTTTTTATAGTCAATATGGATCTTGTTTGATAGATCTCGATTAGTTCTATTAGACAATGTTTTCATCATCATTTAAAACATTATTGATCACTCAATATAGATAATTCTTTTAGTGGCACACATGTCGAAATTGGACAAACAAATCGGGACGGAGGTAATAGTTTATGGACATTTTAAAAATTTTGGGCATAATTTAGAGATGAAGTAAATATTTTACCATGTGTCAAAATGGCGTGCAAAATACTCTGCTCGCAGGGCAGATTCCCGGTTTCTGGCCGGACCAAGACAAACACTTATCACTAATCTTGAAGTATCCACTTTTGCCCAGGCAATGACTACATAAACTTAACATCTGCCAATGAAAATAAGTCCACATGATCCACAACCTTATCCTTTATAAGAAATCAGTGCAAAGACACAAGCTTGGGTGGTGGGATTTTTTAGGAAATCATGACATTACTTTATGCAACATCTATATATCAACTCCAATTTAGTGGGTCTCCCTTTTCTTTTTCCAAGTTCCACAATAACAATACTGCTCTGGACCATCAGACACACTTTTTTTTTTTCCTTTTCACGTTCTATGTACATATCCAAGATTTAGTTTCATGTGTTGTTGGTGTTTTCTGTGTGTGTTGCAAATCAATCACCTGATGTTGGAGCACGCTCATGAGGCAGAGAAGTACTAGCTAGTACTGCTGCTGTCGGATAAATCCACCTTCTGAACTATGAAGAGTGTTATAATTCCAAAAACAAAAATTTTAAAATATTTTTAAATTCAAAATCGAAAGTTAGGATTCATTTAGATTTGAAAATCTACACACTCAAGTAAATCTACACTATTTCTTTTGAATTTTGGAAAATTTTTTTTGAAAACTTTTCTGGAAATAAAAATTTTCGCTATAAACTAATCATGGGTGCAACCCAATATTTCAAAGCTGTGGGCCTCCTGATATTGACTTGAACTGAAGTAGACATATATATATTATATATATATATATATGCTATTCGGGTATGAATGTACTTAATTGTTGTACCGTATCCGTTACCCACCCAAGATGTCAGGTAGATTGGGTCTCCGACGAGACCCATAAGGATGAGCAATTCTTAACTAGATGGTGAGGCATAACTCAGTAATTGCGATCCGGGAATGTTGTAGTGCAAGGAGCACGTTACAAGATAGTGTGATCATCTGGCTGTTCATCTTGATAATGGCGGGTTTAGATTCAAATCAAACTATTCGTACAAATAGATATCTATTCTCGCGAATAAATACTGATCCATTGAATCTGAGTCGTTCATTGCCGAGATGGACGGCTATATATATGGCTGCACTACACCCAGTAACGCACTCTCTCCGCTACAGCATCCCCGGATCCCAGTAATTGAGCTTGTTTTGTTTCTTTAGAGCTTCTTCATCTATCAGGTCAAGAGTTTAACACTCTCATAAACCCAATAAATATATAAATTGTCTTGATAAAAAAAAAAAAAAAGGAAAAGATGAGCAATGCTTGTTTATTGTTCGATACTTTCATTTAGTTGTACTGTTGACAATTTAACTGTTGAGGAAAATGCCATGGTGTTTATGGAGTCATTTATTCGGTTGATCGTATGATTCGTTAGTTGATCTAAAAGTCTCTTTGAGATTTTGAAAATAAGAAACAATTAGTGATGTTCCGTCGGTATCAATCGGAAAGCTTTTCTATGCTTAATCCAACCAGTAAAATAGAAAAGTTTTAACTAAGATCACTTTTTTAGAGAGATAATTCATTCACCTTAGGTAGTCAGATCTAGCTTAGGGTGCAAACTAGCATGTGAGAAGCACACTCCTGATGATATCAAATATAATCGTTGCTACTGCATTGATGTCATGCATGATGCATCGGACGCCAGATCAGATAGCATGTGTCAAGACTGAGCCACCTAGAAAACATGCAGTATACTAGTGTAGCCACGTTGACGAGTCATCCGAATGGGTATCCCTTTGGCTTGACCCACATGGTACGCGCCCGCAAAGCGAGCTGGTTATGCAAGATCGTGTGAACCACATCGGATTTTCGTTAGGCCCATTAAACTTGGTCGCTGAGTGTCGTCGCTCAATTAATAGCCAAGTTCGATGCTAACTAGGTCCGCTACAGTCTCACTTTGTCTATAGATATCGTATTCCCTTTAACTTTTATTCTAAGAGAACGCATAATATTAATCACAAGAAAACACTACAAAAATCACATAATAAAAATCACAACTTGCATATGCAAATTAATATCATAATTAATTCTGTTTGTTTTAATCTCCGAATCAAACCATGGCTAAATGACCAACATTTCATGTATTACTTACTTTACGTATTTCCATTCATAACATTCACCACAAAAAGATATAACACCCTCTTTCCAAGATGTTTCAATTTTTTGTGAATTATTGTGTCGTCTCGACGAAAAAATCTAAAAAATTTTAAATTTTTAAATTTTTTTGTGGATTATTAGCTTTATGTCAATTTTTAGTTCAGATTTTTATATTTTTCTGATACCTCTCGTCTTGTCGACACGAATAAAAAATTCACACAAATTTAACAAAAAACTACTTATATATCGTGAAAGAAATTTGGGAAAAAAAAACTCAAAAAAAAAAAAAAAATTAGGGTTCCATTCCATGCCGGAAAACTTATTATACCAAGCGGAATATCACAACGTTTTAAGGGTTCCATGCAGGAGCCCTAGGACTAAAAAAGCGACTCTTCACATTAGAGTTAAGCAGCTTCAGCGCAGCATCAGAGTTGATGCACCTCGGAGTCTTATACTGATTAATCGACGATCCCCCTTGTTCAATCAACAAATCCATCAGCATATCAAACGTCCCCGGATTAACGACACGTATCTCCAGCGGCCCCACCGACTTGTCGTGGGCCCTGCACCGCCGGTAGATGTAGTCCAGCTCTTCTTCCACCGAAATGCAACACTCCTCGAGCAGATTACCATAATCAATTATTGGAGCAGCAGATTTGATCTCCCAAAAGATGACGTAGTGTCCCGGTACGGACGAGGTATCGGCGATGCTAGTGTATTCCACGAGGAAGGCGTTGTGGGGTTCGAGGAGTTTTTTGGCTTTTGTGATGCTTCTGTGTAGGTCTTCCTCGTTGGTTTTGTCGGTGTCGACGCTGAGTACGACGTTCCTCCGGCAGATGAATCGGAATTGTGGGGCTTTGTTGTGAAATCCGGTGACTTGGAGGACGTCGCCGATACGATATCGGTTTAAACCTACATCGGCCACCAAAATGGAACCATTAAGTTTGACCTTGAATTAAATTATACTTAGTATTATTTGATGTTTCGTAATTTGAAAATGTACACCAAAAAAAATTTGTATATGCAAGATCGGCTTACTTGGTACCGCACGTACCGCGTGATGTTAGTGAAAAGTCTGATAAGCTAAAGTTGAGCATGAATGATTAGAAATGACGCTGGGCATGCGAACAAAGCCCGCAAGAAGTCAAAATAGCTCAGATTCTAAACGTTTGCTGATCCAAGTTGTCTAATTCGTGACGACAAATTCACTTATAAAAATAAAAAAATATGAGTGAAATTGTGAATTTGTTTTGGCTTAAGATACTAAAAATAGTAAAAGTAAGTATTTTTTAAATATTTTGTTTTTATCGTTAATAAACTTTTAAAACTCTTAATTTTATTTTTTTATTCTTTAAATATTTTTCATCAAGATGAGTACTGGTTGATTCAAAAAAATTGATGGAAATTTCGCAAATATTGAGAAAAAAATGTAATTTGTGTAAGTTCCATTTTTGCCCTAAAAGTTTTTACATCCTAGAGGAGGGATTAGGAATTTAGATGACGATAATAACATTTAGCCACTATAAGTTTGTGCAAGTTTCACTTTAGCACCATAATATTGTTGAGATTTCAATTTGCACTGGAAAATATATTAAGTTTCTAAAAACTGACTAAAACCTATGCGTAAATTGACCATCCCATTTATTTATAAATTAATCGAGGTGTACGTAAACTGATTAAAACCTTAAAAAATTGTTAAAAATAAAAAGAAAAACCAGACTTACCGGCAAATGTAGTAACCACGAGCTCATAGTAGCAGCCAACCCTAACATCCACCAAATTGACAAGCCTGTCCTTAGGCACCTCCTCTTCGTCTTCCTCGTCCATTAACAACAATGTCCCATTTTCTCCCAACGGTATGAACTCAAAATACCCCATATTAGGCAATAGGGTGAACGCCACGTCAGCCGGGTCACACAAGGGTTTCAAATTCACACCAAAGTAGCACTCCGAAGCAGCATACATTGGACACACCAATGGCAATTTCCCATCACTGTAGTACTCAAGGGAGGGTACATATTGTGCCATGGACCCCGTCACCACTGCCTCAATGTACTTAGCCCTAGGCCAAAGGTGACACACTATCCCCTTAGACGAACCCCGGCCGCAAACGTCCTCAATCTCGCCGGCAAGATGTGGGTTCGGCGACGAAAGTAGGTCGGACATGGCCGATCGGCATCCGGGATCGGTGATCGTTTGGTTCAATTGACCGGTTCGGATGTCGTTGCATAAGTTGACCCAGTTACACTCGAGGAAGGAGATGAAACGGAGAAAAGCCGAGGCGAAAACCGCTCCGAGGCGTAAAACCTGGTGGCGGTGGATGAGGCCGGCGAGTAACTGGCAGTACATGCTTTGGTTGCTGTCAGTGCATAAGATGGTTTGATGAGGGCTTGTGAAATCGTTATACGGGTCGGGTGATCGGCATTTGAAGTGGTTGCTCTTGTAGTAGCTAGTGAGCACCGTTCGAGCGGGTAACCCGCTTGGTGTTGACATTTCTGCCTTTACAAAGTATAGATACATGGCCTTCCCCTCGTCAAGCCCCGGGACATACCTGAAAGTTAAACAATAATTACAGCCGTTTGATAGACATAAGTGACTGGATGATATTTTATAATTCATAATTGTATTTTTTTAATTAATAATAATATTTGTATAAATAGAAAAAGATATGAATAGACAAAGGAGTGTGATAACTTTATTCTCTACAAAATGAAAGAAATAATCTCGGATCGAGTAATCAGGTATCATATCCCTGGTGCAATATTAAAACAAACAAATTTTAAATATAACAAAGCCAAATAATCATATATGAGATAATAACATTGAACTTTTCTATTACTTGTCATTATGGTGGTCTTTTTGGGATGCATTGATTGACTCATAAGGAATCCTATATATATAGAGAGAGAGAGAGAGTGTGATTACGTAGGCTCAAGGGTTTAAAAAAGAAAAATGTTAATCATCGTCCATTAGGCGGTGGGTAATATGTAAAAAAA
Organism: Arctostaphylos glauca; assembly: GCA_019985065.2. Taxonomy (NCBI): domain Eukaryota; kingdom Viridiplantae; phylum Streptophyta; class Magnoliopsida; order Ericales; family Ericaceae; genus Arctostaphylos; species Arctostaphylos glauca. The sequence goes on from JAHSPW020000001.1 coordinate 43,569,999, forward strand.
TATATCGATATCCATAAATATGTATAGATTCCGTAAAATATATATTGATATTTGTGTTCGTTTGTCTTTTTGTGTATATTATCCACCGCACATTTGGTGGCGGTTACCAAGACCCTTTACAAAAGGGTTTTCTTTTTGTTGATAAATCAGAATGTCTGAACTAATCTACGAGCACTTCGACTAATTTTTGAAGACCAATCTCACTGTCTACTAGTGCGGATATCCAATTAAAGCAGAAATAAAGTCTTGTGTCGACTAGCCAATAAAAATTAATAATTTTTGAAAAGTGTCGAATTTAAGATCTTAAAATAGAGTAAATTCATAAATTACAAATCTTAACATGAGTCAAACCAGTTGCGCTTGTTTAAAGAAGAGTTTGTACAAGAACAAATAAAAGAGAGAAGGGAGAAATTTTGTTCTTGATAACGTTTAGGATTTAGGGTTTAACACGAGTTAGATTATCCAAGTAAAAATTGGAATAAACTATAAATTCAAACATTTTAAGGCTGAACCTTACAACTATATATTTGGTCCTACAAGACAGATTCCCTGTTAAATCCATGCTTATTCATAGAAACATCCTTCCCCCACATGAAGGCCTTTGCCCTTTCTGCGAAGCAATTATAGAAACAACACCCTATGTTATCCTACATTGCAAGTTCTCTTGGGCTATTTGGTCTGCAATTTTCAAATGGTGGAAGGTTTATTGGGTCTGCCCTTTCACAGTTAGATCGTTGATTGAATTATGGTTGGATAATAAGTACAAAAACTTGAAAAAGATAATTTGGGTAACTACTCTTTATGCAGTTATCTGGTCAATATGGGCTGCTAGGAATGGGAAGAATTTTAAGCAATCAACTCTAATTGTTGATAGAGTGGGCTTGTGGATAAAAGGAAAATACAACCTGTCTCGAATAGCTATTCATGATTTTGAGTGTAATTTGGGAGGGTTTAGAAGTCTAAGGGTGTGATCATATCTATCGATCTTTCTGGTGGTAGTCTTTTTTGGAGTTGAATTTGGTGTCCCATGGTCAATTAGCTTCATGGTTTGATCCTCTGCTGGTGGCTGATTTTGGTGTCCCATGGCTTTTGTTAGGCTTAGTTGGTTTCTTATTATTTTGTTTGGTCTTAGCTCCTATGAATTTCTTTTCAGGTTTTCTTCTGTATCTTTCGTCTTTCTGTTGTTTCTTTGGTTGGCTCCTTACCCATCTTTGGGAGTTTTATGTACGTTCCCCTCTTTCTTAATATATCTTTCTTTGTCGAGCAAAAAAAAACTATAGATTTGAAGTCAATAGAGGTGTGTCCGGTCATTTTCAAAGACTAGTTAGCAATATCTAGCGTATACCATAAATTGATGGAATACTTTGATTAAAAAAAACCAAAAACAAAAGATGAAATTATTGGATGGGATGAGACATCTAACTGGTTAATAACGGGCATGACGAGATTATATAGGAAGGTCCGACGGTCCATATCTTCCGCAATTGTTGGCATCATCTTAGGCTCTCCGGCAGAAGTCCCTGAACTGCAAATGTAAAAACACACCCAAGTGATCAATATGGTGCAATATGTGAGAGAGAGAGAGAGAGAGAGAGAGATACCTGCGTAACATCTCAGTTATGGGGTGACCCGTAATGAGGGAAGAGGGTTCGCCATTAGCGATCCGTTGGATATAGGGTAGGATCCGATTATACATTATAACAGGTACACATGCCTTAAATTCCGATACATCTTTTGAGCCCTTGAACATGTACTTTTTCAGATACTCAGTTTCTCCATTTCTTGCTAAGATCTCTTTCAAAATGCTCTCTTGAACTTCACCGGCCTCCATTGTTAGCTTCTCAAGCTCCTTTAGGGCTTCCTCCCCTTTGTATTCTAATTTCTTCCCGTCCATAATATGGGGGGGAAAAAAACTAACTAGTAAAGAAGATGAATGAAGGAAGAGTTAAGAGTGCTCAAAAGTACTTTGTGTTCAATCGTTTTACACATGTATATATATACATACATGTGTATGTATGTATATTGATGTGGAATTCTCTGGGTATCTGAAAAGTCTTCAAAAACGTTTTCTTTTTCTGCATGGTTGATGCCCAAAGTGAGACAACAAGGTTGGCTAGATCCACTTTGAGGCCCCCACTAGCTTTTCTTGTTGGGTAATATGATGCACGACCATGAGGCCCACACTGTCTGATTGGTTTATAAGTTTCTAATGAAAATGGATGTGGATGCAAGAATATATCCGTATGATTTTATGTAATAGTGTATCCGAATCAGTTTGGGTGCGTCTAATTGTTTTTTTTTTTTTACTTAGGAAATGTATTAAAACTTAAACAGACAGAAGCAAAGTTAAGCCAAAAAGGCCATAGGAGTTTTTTTTTTTTTTGCTAAATAAATTAATTGTATTAATAATCAGAGTAAAGTGATTACAATGATTAAGAGGGATTCAAGGGATTTACCCTTGAATCCAAAGGTGAAGTAGGGAAGATACCTATAAAAGAAAAGTCCCCCAAAAAACCTGGAAATACATATGTATTAATTGCTTGACCTACACACCTCTTCTACACATCTCACTATATCTTGTGTTGAGTACACCTTAATCTGAAGCTTGAGTTTTGCCCAGGAAGCAGCTCTGATCTTAGTCATCTCAACCACCTCTTCAATTGCCATCTTTTGGTTTTGGAAGATCAATTTGTTGCAAGCTAACCAGATAGACCAGAGGGTTGAGTAGACTGATGCATACCAAAGAACTCGTTCAGTCTTGTGGGGATTGGACCCTGGGTATCCACTGATGATTTGGAAAATGTGTTAAGGTATTACCATAGATGTGTTCCACCATTTGAAGATGCCGGACCAGATTTGCCATGTGTAACTACAATGCAACAACACATGTCTCGTGGTTTCTTCCTCTGTATCGCAAAATCGACATGTAATCTCCCCGTTTAAGTTTATCCCTTGATTTCTCAGAACTGCTTTAACTCTTATACTCCCTCCGTCCTAATTTGTTTGTCCATTTTCGAAATTCCAACTTATTTAGAAAACACAATCATTACTTTTAAAAAAATTTATTTTCCAAGAATACCCTTAACTTTTTTAACATTAAATGACAGTTTACGTTTTCCAAAGCATGATTTTTTAAAAAAGGAAGGGCATTAGGAAAATTTTGACAAGTCAACTTCAAAATTAGACAAACAATTTGGGACATCTAAAAGTCAAAAAGTGGACAAACAAACCGGGACGGAGGGAGTAGCATTTTGGGCTACCATCCAAACGAAAAGTTCAACTTTTGGGGGATTGATTCCTTTCCATAAGCATGCCAATCTTTCATCTTCTGTGTTGTTTATTGCTTCCCATGTAGTGTAAGCCGACGATACTGATCAGTATGAGTTTTCTGTTCCCCAGGACCAATTCATTTCATCTGGAAGTGCGCTAGTTGTGGGTGGCCCATTGATTCCCTGAAGCATATCCTGGAGCAGTTCTTTCTCCCAATTCATTTCAAAGGCCATAGAAGTTACCAACACAGAGCATCCCAAAACAAAAATAAGCCTTAGTCAAGGATTTGTCTAAGATTTAGACCATCTCGTATGAGAAATTCTCGAATAGATAAGGGGCTACTTTCGAGTAAGTTGAAGTCTTCTTCTTGTTCCGCCCCAATTCTTATAAGGTGATCAGCGCATTTATTCACTCTTCATAGACATGTACTAATCGTCTTGTAAAATGAACAACACATTCATTCACTCCTTGGTAGACATGTACTAATCATCTTGCAAGGTGATCAGCACCTAGCTTCCGTTCACCTAATTATTCTTATGACGCTGAACATGTAGACTTACTAAACCTCTAGTAACTAAGAGTTCACTACAACAAAATTGACATATAACGACGAAACAATTCCGTCTCAAGAACTACATTTTTCGTCGCCAATGCATTAGGCGAGGAAAATTTTTATCGTTAATTTTTGTCATCCATAGTTTTACGCAAAAGGTCTTGGCGACGAAAAATGAAATTCATCGCCAATAGATATTCAACGTTAGAGACAAAATATTTTGTCACTAACCACTTATTTTGCGAGAAATTTATTTCGTTGTTAGCAAATAAATTTGGAGACGAATTTTTTCGTCGCTAAGTTGATTTCGAATTCAAAACAAATTCCCAATAAAGGACATTATCTTCACTTCCTATGTTTTGAACCTTTGACCTCTACCCCACTAACACCTTACACCACCCCTTCTAGTCATTGCACCAAACACAATATTGTTAAGTTATTTATAATATCTAATATATAATATATGATTAATATTTTTTAAAAAAAAATAAATGTTAAAACATAATTAGAGACGAAAAATATAGTTCGTCGTCATATGTATACATTTAGTGAGGGAAAAAAATTTCATCGCCCAATGACAAATTTAGAGACGAAAAATAAAATTTCATCACTAACGGAGTACATTTAGCAAGGAAAATAAGTTCCTCGCAATTATTTCTAGAGTCAACAAAATATTTTTTTTTGTCGCCATATATACTCATTTGGTGAAGAAATTAAATTTCGTCTTTTGATTTCATCGCCATAAATGATTTTTGTTGTAGTCGTTCTTTTGTTGGCGAGTGCGACATTACAGTTAGGCTGTAGTGCTAGTTATGAGATCAGACGTGCACAATAGAGTCTTAGTCATGTACCTCCGGATGGAAGCTCAATGGTCCTAGTGGATGTAAATCATGATCCTATCTTTAAAGTTGTGAGAGCGTTAAAACCTAAAGAAAATTCACAGTTAAACTTGTTAATTCTACAGCAATGCAAAAATAGGTCATCTATTGAAAATTCTATGCGTGCGGGTTTGAGCGGACAAAGTAGATAATATTAAGGTATGAGCAAATCGTTACAAATAGTATGAGAGCATGCGTACCAACAGAAAATGTGAGAAAAATCTCAATCCTACACAAAAGGACGTCTATTTCTAGGTGCGGGAGATTGTAACACCTCTGTTAGGTTATGGTGTCAACTATGAGGCCAGAAGTCCAGGATGGAATTAATCTCAGTGAACATCCAAATAAGTGGTCAAGAGTTAAACATCGGTTCATCATAAATGCAAAAATGTAGTGTTATATATAATCGATCGTAACCTACTTTTAGAAGGTCTTATAAAATCGTCAAAATTCAATAGAACTTCACAATTAAATGTACTCATCTTTTAATAATGCAAGAATGAGCGATCTACTAATATGTCTATAGAATTTGAACAATTACAGTGAATAATATTGTACAAAACAAAAAATCGTTATAGCGATGGTGTGCATACACGAAGATAAAGACTTGTATACATTATAATGGAATGAGCTGTCACCTGGTGTTTTACCACATGGTTGGCCACATGTTTATAATTTGGTATCATCTTTTATTCCTTGTCAACTAACATACCGTTTCAGCCATGAGTGTAAATCTAATCAAATCAAACTGATTTATGAGGAGCCGATTAGATCAAGAATTATTTTCAGAAAATAAATTATTGAGGGGATAAGATAATAGGATATATTATTTTTGGAGGGCTAACCTAAAATATTGATGTGATATTTATAGGGGATAAAAAAAATATGGTTTGAATGAGGTATTAAAAAGGAAATAAAGTAGTACTTGATTTAGATGGAGGACAAAATGAAAGATAAAGTTGTTTTGTAATTGTAATAAGAAAAAGAGAGTATTATTATTGAATAATATCCGAGGATAACTTTTGGACGAGGGGGTGCCTAAAAATAATACCCATCTATCGCTCTAACAGAGATTATAATATTTGAAAGGGTAAAAATTATCCTCCTGCATTTTTGTTCTCTCAAATCATACTAAATGTGTCACATCAACTCTTATACTCTCTAAAAATTATTCCCTTCTCTTATATGGAGAAGCGAAACTCAAATGTTAATAATTACAAAAGGAACAGGTTTTGATTAGATAAATTAATTAAATTGAGCAGTGCAATAATTCTTCTGAGGAGTTACAATAAAACAAATGAAGAAAATAAATGCAATGTAATATTATAGCATGGTTATTGATGAGTCCGGATCGGCTTAGCGGATTTAGTCACTCGGTCTTTCGAGATCCAGTTTGCTCGATTAAAAGAAACCAATCACGGAATCTGTTATTCTGCAAATGAAGCCTTAGACCGCTTAGAATTTCAAAAATAAAGTCTTCAATAAATGACCCTCTCCTCACTACAAGAAAATGAGAGCGTAATTGGCGGTCATTAAGCCCCCCACGATAGTTCCGCCCTTGCCTTCAAAAAGGGCTATCAAGCCCAGAACAATGTACGTTTTTCACAACTTTCTACTTACATACCTACGTACTCTCTCTCTCTCTTGACCAATATCTAACTGTTGGGTTTGTGGTCCACAAAAAGTGGGCCGGTTAGCCCATTAGTGGGCTAGGTCTAGGTTTTCTAGGTCTACTAGGTCTTCTTCTTTCCTCCCCTATATATAGGTGCTTATGTGTACGGTTTTATTCAACGAGTGAGTGTATCATTGTTTCGTAAGCGGAATTGTGCTGCGAACAATACACCGGTGAGATTGAGAGAAGATCTGTGCGAGTTGAGTGTCGAACACCGGATTTGGTTGTTCCTCTTCGCGGTCAGAGTTTTTGTAAGCTGTTTTAGTGGATTTTTTCTCTGTTCAATCTCTCTCACTCTTGTGTGTGTGTTTGTTGGTGTTCGTGGGATTGGGGTTAATCCCAACAACTGGTATCAGAGCTTTGATTCGGTGGCCGAACACGCCGGAGAAACACACGGTCCGTTTGAACGCGAAACGAACGGAGGCGCACGGATCGAACGACTGGGCTCGGGTCAAAACACATCGGTTTGGGATTTTTAGGACACGAGTGGGTTGATCTCGACGAGACGAGTTCAACGGAAGTCGAAAGGTCGCGAAAGGACGCCGGACTCGCCCTCACGCGCAGCTTGAAGGTGGCGCGTCGCTGTGACGCCGCCGCGGTTGGTTTTCACGCGCAGTAAGGTTAGGGCTGACGTCAGCAGGTCAAAGGGGTTCAGACCGGTTCTTTGACCCGATTTTCCGGTTGCCGGTTCAGGCCCTTCCAGGCCGGTTCTTGGCCGGTTCGGACCGGTTCCTGACTCGTTTCGACAAGCCGGATCCATTTCCGTGATCCGTTTCTGCTGGTTCAACTCCTACAGTTCTGGTTTGGTAAGTTTTTTACTGTTTTGGGCACTGTTTTGGAGTTTTTTGAGTTGAGGGTCAGTCCTGGGATTATTGCTGCTGTGTTATTTTGCTGTTTGAGCGTTTAGCAAGATGACGGAGGTTGCCGTTAGTAGCTTGAGTTCAATGATTATGTTATCGGCACAAAATTTTGCAATTTGGAAGCCGAGAATGGAGGATCTGTTATACACGAAGGATTTGATGGATCCCATTGATTTCAAGGGGGTTAAACCGGAGGCAACGTCGGCTGAAAATTGGATGAAGCTCAATCGAAAGGCTGTCGGACTTATTAGACAGTACGTCGGATTGGAGGTATTTCATCATATTTGCGAGGAGACTAATGCGTACACTCTCTGGACTACATTGCAGGAGAATTATCAGTCTAAGTTATCGCGGAACAAGGCGCTGTTGATGAGGCGACTTGTTTGTTTGAAACTCCGGAGTGGGATTTCTGTTGCCGTACACGTTAGTGGGTTTCAAAGTATGGTGAATGATCTAGCCAGTGTCAAGTTGAAGTTTGACGACGAGTTGCAGGCCCTGTTGCTAATCAGTTCTTTGCCAGATGACTGGGAGACGGTGGTGGTTTCTCTCAGTAACTCAGCTCCTGACGGAAAGTTGACCATGAGCATGGTCACGGATGCTATGTTCAGTGAAGAGGCAAGGAGGAAGGAGATGGGCATTCACAGTTATAATGGAGGGCAAGCCTTCATCACTGAAGGGCGTGGAAGAACTCAGGAAAGGGCTGGAGGTTCTAATCACGGCAGGTCTGGGTCTCCGGGTCGCAAGTTTGTGGTCACCTGCTACCGGTGCGGCCAAGAAGGGCATATTCGGCGGAATTGTCCGAAGGGGAAAGGAGACAAAGCAGGGGGTGACGATTACATGGCAGGTATTGTGTATGATTCAGATGCACTTCTGGTCACTACTGCAGGCACTGAAATTGGGAGAAATGACTGGGTGTTGGACTCAGGATGCTCAGCCCATATGTGCGCGGACAGAAAGAGTTTCACGGAATATCAAGCATGCGATGAGGGGAGTGCTAGGATGGCCAACGGAACAGCTAGCAAGATTGTTGGCAAAGGGGCAGTTCAGTTTCGTATGTCAGATGGAAGACGGGTGAAACTCACGGATGTGCGACATGTTCCTGGGTTGAGGAAGAATGTTATTTCTCTGGGGGTGCTGGAGTCGAAGGGTAGCAGTTTTTCTGCTAGTGGGGGCGTTCTAAATGTTCGCAAGGAAAATGGGCCCTCACTACAGGGTAAGAAGATTGGGCATCTGTACAGGTTGGATGGGAGTGTTTGGACAGATGGAGCAACTGACAAACATGGTTCCAACGGAAAGGGAAGGCAACGGAGTAAACGGGAAGCAAGGAGGTCGCATCGACGTTCACGGAATTGGCGTAGGAAGAATCGGTGGGCCCAAAATGATTCTCCTGTGCTGGAATGTGAGCGTGGGCTCCGGGATGTTTACTGGAAAGCTCAAGAGGGCATTGAGACGAGGTCGTGTTTGAAAAAGTGCACTGGAATGGCGACCACGGAAACGACCAGGAAGCGTGTCTCATTTGCACCTGGTTTGATTAGTGACGGTTACACTTCTGAAAGATTGCGTGCACGCGTTGGAGAAGTGGAGTCACGGGCTGAAGAAGCAAGTCCTTGCGTGGCATCCATTGAGGGGGTGCGGGCATCCGTCGAGGGGGTGCGGGCACTCCATTGTGGGGGTGCGGACTCTTTGACTTAAAGAGTAGTTTAACCGACAATTACCCACTTGTGGTGGAGGGGGTGAATTGTTGGGTTTGTGGTCCACCAAAAGTGGGCCGGTTAGCCCATTAGTGGGCTAGGTCTAGGTTTTCTAGGTCTACTAGGTCTTCTTCTTTCCTCCCCTATATATAGGTGCTTATGTGTAGGGTTTTATTCAACGAGTGAGTGTGTCATTGTTTCGTAAGCGGAATTGTGCTGCGAACAATACACCGGTGAGATTGAGAGAAGATCTGTGCGAGTTGAGTGTCGAACACCGGATTTGGTTGTTCCTCTTCGCAGTCAGAGTTTTTGTAAGCTGTTTTAGTGGATTTTTTCTCTGTTCAATCTCTCTCGCTCTTGTGTGTGTGTTTGTTGGTGTTCGTGGGATTGGGGTTAACCCAACACTAACTTGATTTCTGGAACATCTTTGGCCAAAAATCACTCCCGATCTCAAGACTTGTGAATAGGAACCATTCAAGTGGAACCAAAAAGATACCAAATACCGTCCAATTTTCAGCATCATATATCAGCTATATGATGCAGTTAATGAACTGAATTAAAGTGGAATTTGACGTCCTCCCACTGGGTATTAAGTCTTCGACATGATGAGATTGTTAGTATCTGATTCGGAATCATTGATATATGTCTGTTGCTTCTTTTACTTTTCTCCCAGAAAAGAAAGAACAAAAAACAGAAAACAAAAGATCTTGAAAAAAGCTGAGTAAATCCCATTTCTTTCTTCTTTCTTTGTGGGATCAATTCTCTCCCTTTTTGTTTGTGATAAAATAGAAATGTGGCGTGGAATCATAACAGAAACCCCAAATCAATTCCTCCTGATAGCTACACTACTGGTTTACAAGCTGTGCTAAATGGAGAGAGAGAGAGAGAGAGAGAGACCTAAATGTTGAAAGTTGAAACAGAGCATCAAAAGATCACTTCAGATTCCCCCGATTAAGGCTAAAAGAAATTGGATTATGTGAGTGTTGGGGAATTCTAGCTAGCTAGGGTTTGTAGACGCCACACGAACATATATAATTCAAGATGTTCAGAGGGAATGTATTTTCCATAACCATCCTAATCAGCTATAGTAATGTTATATGGATCAGGCGATGTTGTAATACATATTTATACAGTAAAATTTATAGACTTTTTAAATTAATTTTTTGTATCTTATAAGTAATAAGTATAGTACTACAGCATTGTTGTACTCTAGTATTTTCAAACCCCGCGGTACGATTAGAAAGTGTCGAAAACGATGTTAAAACCTCTAAGAGCATTCATTGCGAAATTCGTACGAGATGCGACACATTCATCATGATACAGCGTGGAATCCTTCAAAAATATATAGCACATGCAATTGATGCGACATATTGTATTATTTTCTGGTCCACTAGGACAAGCAATTCATGTCACTAGAAGACTCTATAATTGATATTTATGCATATTATTCAATGATGTGCGAAATGATAACCAAATTTTTTGTTTTCAATCAAAAGTTTTATTATTGTTCCTTGTAAATTAAAAATATATATATCGCTGTTACTGTGAAGTCTTTTAACCGGATGTCTCTTCTGAATCAGACTCCGATCCAAGAATCTCTAGATCTATCTGAGTATTGCAAAAGTCAAAATCAGTTAGTGTTTACTGGCTGGTGTCAACCGAAAACCATTATGATGCACAAGTCAAAAAAGTAAACCAGAAAGGGTAACGAAAAGTACAGTTAGAGGGTAAATAACATGTATCGTACTTTTCGCCTAAAGTTATCTTTTATACACGAACAAGGTTTGGACTCCAAGTCAGCATGTGCGGAGCATATTTCCCAATGACGTCAGAAATAACCGTCTCTACCCTAATGTCATGTATGTCTTACCCAGCTTCGGCTCGAATGCCACGTGCCGTGGTCGAGCCATCTAGATTGCTTGAACTTCACCAGCCTCCATTGTTAGCTTCTCAAGCTCCTTTAGGGCTTCCTCCCCTTTGTATTCTAATTTCTTCCCGTCTATAATATGGGGGGGGAAAAAAACTAACTAGTAAAGAAGATGAATGAAGGAAGAGTTAAGAGTGCACTTTGTGTTCAATCGTTTTACACATGTATATATATACATATATACATGTGTATATATGTATATTGATGTGTGTGGAATTCTCTGGATATCTGAAAAGTCTTCAAAAACGTTTTCTTTTTCTGTATGGTTGATGTCCAAAGTGAGACAACAAGGTTGGCTAGATCCACTTTGAGGCCCCCACTAGCTTTTCTTGTTGGGTAATATGATGCACGACCATGAGGCCCACACTGTCTGATTGGTTTATAAGTTTCTAATGAAAATGGATGTGGATGCAAGAATATATCCGTATCCGTATGATTTTATGTAATAGTACTGTATCCGAATCAGTTTGGGTGCATCTAATTGTGTTTTTTTTTAACTTCGGAAATGTATTAAAACTTAAACAGACGGAAGCAAAGTTAAGCCAAAAAGGCCATAGAAGTTTTTTTTTTTGCTCGGCAAAAGAGAAATTTATTAATCTTTGAAAAGGATTACAAAGATTAATGGGACACTAAGCATAAGCGGCATCACAAAGATTAAACTTGCATCCCAACTATGTTGGCACCCGAGCAACCTACAATCACACGCCGCTTAGGACCCGAAACAAGAAAAGAGAGGAAAATAAAACTCTAAGTTGGCAAGGCACCAATTCAAAGATACTATGCTATAGACTAAAATCCAAGTAGACCTATATATGTTACTCAAGACTCCTAAAAAAAACAACCCAAAGAGAAAGCAACCCCATAGAAGTTACCTACACAGAGCATCCCAAAATAAAAATAAGCCTTAGTACTCAAGGATTTGTCTAAGGTTCAGACCATCTCGTATGAGAAATTCTCGAATAGATAAGGGGCTAATTTCGAGTAAGTTGAAGTCTTCTTCTTGTTCCGCCCCAATTCTTACAAGGTGATCAACGCATTTATTCACTCTTCATAGAAATGTACTAATCATCTTGCAAGGTGATCAGCACCCAGCTAGCTTGCGTTCACCTAATTATTCTCATGACGCTGAACATGTAGACTTACTAAACCTCTATTAACTAAGAGTTCACTACAACAAAATTGGCATATAACGACGAAACAATTCTGTCTCAAGAATTACATTTTTAGTCGCCAATGCATTAGGCGAGGAAAATTTTTATTGTTAATTTTTGTCGTCCATAGTTTTACGCAAAAGGTCCTGGCGACGAAAAATGAAATTCATCGCCTAATATGTTCTATTGGCGACGAAATACTTCGTCACTAAATATAAATATTCAGTGTTAGAGACAAAATATTTTGTCGCTAACCACTTATTTTGCGAGAAATTTATTTCGTCGTTAGCAAATAAAATTGGAGATGAATTTTTTCGTTGCTAAATTGATTTCAAATTCAAAATAAATTGGCAATAAAAGATATTATCTTCACTTCCTATGTTTTGAACCCTTGACCTCTACCCCACTAACACCTTACACCACCCCTTCTAGTCATTGCACCAAACACAATATTGTTAAGTTATCTAATATATAATATATGATTAACAATTTTTTCAAAAAAATAAATGTTAAAACATAATTAGAGACAAAAATATAGTTCGTCGTCATATGTATACATTTAGCGAGGAAAAAAAATTTCATCGCCCAATGATAAATTTAGAGACGAAAAATAAAATTTCATCGTTAACGGAGTACATTTAGCAAGGAAAATAAGTTCCTCGCAATTATTTCTAGAGAGTCGACAAAATATTTTTTTCGTCGCCATATATACTCATTTGGTGACGAAATTAAATTTCATCTTTTGATTTCATCGCCATAAATGATTTTTGTTGTAGTGGTTCTTTTGTTGGCAAGTGCGGCATCACAGTTAGGCTATAGTGCTAGTTACGAGATCGAACGTGCACGATAGTCTTAGTGTACCTCCGGATGGAAACTCAATTATAACGACCCGCTCCCGCCTTATACAATACTGTCTGCTTTTGTCGCCTAAATCCCATAGACTTCCCAGTAGGTTACCCATCCCAAGATTGCTCCAGGACGAGCACGCTTAACTGTGAAGTTTCATTTGGTGTTGGCGCCATCATGGCTTTAAAAGGCCTTATATAAGGAAGGTTCATAATCTTATAAATACCACTGAACTTACATCCACCAAGCGATGTGGGACCCTTGACCACTCATCCGAACGTCCTATTGAGACTTTATCTCCAGGACGCCAGCCTCACAGCTGGCACCACGACCTGACTGGGGTGTCACATCAATGGTCCTAGTGGATGTAGATCATGATTCTATCTTTAAAGTTGTGAGAGTGTTAAAACCTAATGAAGATTCATAGTTAAACTTGTTAATTCTACAGCAATGCAAAAATAGGTCATCTACTAAAAATTCTATGCGTGCGGGTTTAAGCGGACAAAGAAGATAATATTGTAAAAGGTATGAGCAAATCGTTACAAATAGTATGAGAGCATGCGTACCAACAAAAAAATGTGAGAAAAATCTCAATCCTACACAAAAGGACGTCTATTTCTAGGTGCGGGAGATTGTAACACCTCTGTTAGGCTATGGTGTTAACTGTGAGGCTAGAAGTCCATGATGAAATTAATCTTAGTGGACATCCAAATAGGTGGCCAAGAGTTAAACATTGGTTGATAAATGCAAAAATGTAGTGTTATATATAATCGATCGTAACCTACTTTTTAGAAGGTCTTATAAAATTGTCAAAATTCAATAAAATTTTACAATTATGTGTACTCATCTTTTAATAATGCAAGAATGAGTGATCTATTAAAACGTCTATAGAATTTGAACAATTAAAGTGAATAATATTGTACAAAACAAAAAATCGTTATAGCGATGGTGTGTATACACGAAGATAAAGACTTGTATACATTATAATGGAATGAGCTGTCACCCGGTGTTTTTCCACATGGTTGGCCACATGTTTATAATTTGGTATCATCTTTTATTCCTTGTCAACTAACATATCGTTTCAGCCATGAGCGTAAATCTAATCAAATCAAACTGAGTTATGAGAGGCTGATTAGATCAAGAATTATTTTCAGGAAATAAATTATTGGGGGATAAGATAATAAGATATATTATTTTTGGAGGGTTAATCTAAAATATTGATGTGATATTTATAGGGGCATAAAAATATATATAGTTTGGATGAGATATTAAAAAGGGAATAAAATAGTACTTGATTTAGATGAAAGATAAAATGAAAGATAAAGTTGTTTTGTAGTTGTAATAACGAAGATGGAGTATTATTATTGGATAATATCTGGAGATAACTTTTGGATAAGGGGATGCCTAAAAATAATACCCCTCTCTATTACTCTAACAGGGATTATACTATTTGAAGGGGTAAAAAATTATCCTCCTGCATTGTTCTCTCAAATCATGCTAAATGTGTCACATCATCAACTCTTATACCCTCTAATAATTATTCCCCTTTCTTATACGAGAAGCGAAACTCAAATGTTAATAATTACAAAAGGAGCAGCTTTTGATTAGATGAATTAATTAAATTGAGCAGTGCAATAATTCTTCTGAGGAGTTACAATAAAACAAATGAAGAAAATAAATGCAATGTAATATTATAGCATGATTATTGATGAGCCCGGATCAGCTAAGCAGATTTGGTCACCTGCTCAACACTCATCAGTTTGGCCCATTTTTGCTCACTAGTTAGCACTCAGTCTTTCGGGATTCAGGTCGCTCAACTAAAAGAAACTAATCACAAAATCTGTTCTTCTGCAAATGAAGCCTTAGACCGCTCAGAATTTCAAAAATAAAGTCTTTAATAAATGACCCGCTCCTCACTACAAGATAATGAGAGCGTAATTGGCGGTCATTAAGCCCCCCGCGGTAGTTCCGTCTTTGCCTTCAAAAAGGGCTATCAAGTCCAGAACAATGTAGATGATCCTGAACAATGTACGTTTCAACTTTCTAATTACATACCTACGTACTCTCTCTCTTAACCAATATCTAACTTGATTTCTAAAACATTTTTGGCCGAAAATCACTCCCAATCTCAAGACTTGTGAACAAAAGCCATTCAAGTGGAACCAAAAAGATACCAAATACCGTCCAATTTTCAGCATCATATATCAGCTATATGATGCAGTTAATGAACTGAATTAAAGTGGAATTTGACGTCCTCCCACTGGGTATTAAGTCTTCGACATGATGAGATTGTTAGTATCTGATTCGAAATCACTGATATATGTCTGTTGCTTCTTTTTCTTTTCTCCCAGAAAAGAAAGAACAAAAAACAGAAAAAAAAAGATCTTGAAAAAAGCTGAGTAAATCACATTTCTTTCTTCTTTCTTTGTGGGATCAATTCTCTCCCTTTTTGTTTGTGATAAAATAGAAATGTGGCGTGGAATCATAACAGAAACCCCAAATCAATTCCTCCTGATAGCTACACTACTGGTTTACAAGCTGTGCTAAATGGAGAGAGAGAGAGAGAGAGAGAGAGAGACCTAAATGTTGAAAGTTGAAACAGAGCATCAAAAGATCACTTCAGATTCCCCCGATTAAGGCTAAAAGAAATTGGATTATGTGAGTGTTGGGGAATTCTAGCTAGCTAGGGTTTGTAGACGCCACAGGAACATATATAATTCAAGATGTTCAGAGGGAATGTATTTTCCATAACCATCCTAATCAGCTATAGTAATGTTATATGGATCAGGCGATGTTGTAATACATATTTATACAGTAAAATTTATAGACTTTTTAAATTAATTTTTTGTATCTTATAAGTAATAAGTATAGTACTACAGCATTGTTGTACTCTAGTATTTTCAAACCCCGCGGTACGATTAGAAAGTGTCGAAAACGATGTTAAAACCTCTAAGAGCATTCATTGCGAAATTCGTACGAGATGCGACACATTCATCATGATACAGCGTGGAATCCTTCAAAAATATATAGCACATGCAATTGATGCGACATATTGTATTATTTTCTCGTCCACTAGGACAAGCAATTCATGTCACTATAAGACTCTATAATTGATATCTATGCATATTATTCAATGATGTGCGAAATGATAACCAAATTTTTCGTTTTCAATCAAAAGTTTTATTATTATTCCTTGTAAATTAAAAATATATATATCGCTGTTACTGTGAAGTCTTTTAGCCGGATGTCTTCTGAATCAAACTCTGATCCAAGAATCTCTAGATCTATCTGAGTACTGCAAAAGTCAAAATCAGTTAGTGTTTACTGGCTGGTGTCAACCGAAAATCATTATGATGCACAAGTCAAATAAGTAAACCAAAAAGGGTAACGGAAAGTACTGTTAGAGGGTAAATAACATGTATCGTACTTTTCGCCTAAAGTTATCTTTTATACACGAACAAGGTTTGGACTCCAAGTCAGCATGTGCGGAGCATCTTTTCCAATGACGTCAGCAATAACTGTCTCTGCCCTAATGTCATGTATGACTTACCCAGCTTCGGCTCGAATGCCACGTGCCGTCGTCGAGCCATCTGGATTGCTTGATGGAAATGGATCGAAACCACATCATCCGGGCAGACATATCGGGTCCTACATTAGATGCGCTAGTTTTACAAGATGTCATGTGTCGTGTTGGGCTTCTGTCCAATCCAATAAGACTTGCTGAGCTATTGGGCAGGATTCCGACTATTGTCCAAATCGATATCAATTCGGCCCACTATAGTTACATTAATTGTGAAGGAGATTTTTCATATACAAATTGTATTTATGAATTCGTGTCATTGTCTACGACTTTAATTTTAATACATCATGTTTTATGCGGTTGGTGCTCGCCGCGTTCGCCTTCAATCATATATTTCCTTTTTGCAACCAGTGCCAGACATCATGCGAACCAGATAAAGTACCCCCTCTCTCTCTCTCTCTCTCCTAGTACTGCCATGGCAATTCTTGCAAGACAATAGTTTTAGTGGCATTTTAACCTTTTTGTCTCCCATGGGAAGTTTGTGATATAGTGGAGGAGAAAGCAAAACCCCCATAGCTCTCTGTTTATAGTGACTGTGGTGGAGCACACCTCACTTATCAAATCATAGCCCCGTGTTGTGCGTTCAAAACCAGACCGTTTTGAAGCACAACACACTGCTCGGATAATTAAAATAGTATTTTTTGTGATAAAACGACGTTATTTGCTACATAGCAGTAGCTAGACTTCCCATTTCCCACTTTTAAGCATAATATTACTCCGTACTGTGCTTCAAACATTAATCTCTGATTTCGTTCTTTGTTTTTTTCTTTGGAGAATAGGACTATCTGTTGCAATTTTGACGAGGCATGAGTTTATGATGATTTAATATTATTGTAGTAGGTCGGATCAATGGAGTACTTAAGTAATTATGAATTTTCGGTCTAGTTTTTCCAATGATGGGCCGAACCAAAAGCTTGACAAAAGGCCCACACGATGCGCAACAAACCCATCTTCGAGCGCACGACCCGCGTGTGGGTTGGGCCAAATGCATAGACCACGATACAGTAGCTTATCGAACTTCCTTGTAAGGACGGATACTTGGCACGGCCCTATGGGTCACAGAGCCCAGCATTTGTTGCCTAGAGCAAATGTCAGGCACAGACAATTATCTTTGACATTGTGGGGTTAGATGGTTGCCCAGATGTGGTGCGCGATCATCAGTACGTCTAGACATGCAGCATGTGATAGCTGCACTAGACATGGTGAGGCACGACGTGGTATTCTCGGATATCGTGGTACGTGTGTTTCACCGGACACTCATAACCAACTACATGTGACAATTACTCACTCCAAAGTCTTTTCAGTTAGATCATTACTTTTTCGAAACTATTAACTTAAGCATCGAACTATATATCCTCCAATTACCTCCGCCAATCGACACTATCAGGTTGTACATTTTCTTTTGCAGTTCAAGCAAAGAGAAACTCAACTAAGATAACCCAGAGAGAGAGAGATTCATCAAATTCAAGACTCTACAATTACGTATACATGTTATCTTTTCTCCTGAGATCATTCATGTCGTGAAAAATGTACTAATAAGGATGATCAAATCCACATTCTAGAGAGCCTAATTGAGATGTGATGAAGACCTTTAAGGTGCACAAAGAAAACCATATCTTTATTGTGTGATTCTTTTGGGGGCATCGTATTCTGAAACCAAAATATTTCTGAAAAGTGTACCTTTCACAGGAAAATTTTCTGGAAAAACACATTTCAAAAGCAAGATGGTGAATCTAGAGGTGCTCAGTAATGTCACTGAGATATTTTGGGTGGTGATCAAAACCATACAAAACCCTATAAACCCCACGTGGGAAATTCCCAAGTCAAAAGTTAAAGGGAGGGATAGCCTTTTTTCAGTAAGGGAACAATGTATCTTGCCGAGCCAAAAAACAAAAGGAAGCAATGTATCAGTACAATGGTGGGAGGCAGCATAATGGAGGGGAGATGAAGAAAAAATTAGGACATACTGAGAAGCTGTACGTATAGCCAACTTTAACTTGGGGGTAAGTGGGGATTGCTTTTGGTTTTTTGGACGTGTTGAAGACGTGTATGTTACTTCAACTCGCAAATCTCATAAATTAATGGGCCTAACTTGACTTTGAAAACTAACTTGTAAGATAAGGATTGTCAAAGACTTATAAGCAAAGGAAGGAGGGTCAGCATACGCGATGTGGGACTCGTTAACACATTTTGAATCAATTGCTTACACCCTAGGTTCTCCTCTTTTTTGCTGTAGTAGACATGAATTAAGAAATGATGTTTAGGCACAAACGGGTTCGGGTTAGATTTAATATTTGTTTTAGCGAAGGATGACCGAAGAGGCAAAGACACGCCCTTCTTCTTATTGTGGTGGATCTTCTCAGCCTAACTTGCTCCAGCGTTGGACTAGACTGAAGGCTACATAAAACCCGCATATTGTGCAATTACCAGCTCGTTTTTGGACGCAAGACCAACGTATGGGTCGGCCACACAGAGAGTGGTCGGCAATGATCACGGCATAGCAATTTCATGACCGACAAGTGGCTTGGCACAGCCATGCTGAATACAACCCGATACTCGGTGCTTCACGCATGACATCAAAGATAGAGATAGTTATTTCGAACATCATGACGCACGACCAGCGTATGGGTTCAGTACTCTAGGAGCTGTGCTATGCTCTGTTTCTGGACTACTTACCTCTTAGTTTTCTTGGCACTTCCCAATCTCAATTGGATCCCTTAGCTACAATAACATATAAAAGGCAGGAAACCAAATTTTTAAAATGATGAACAGGAACAAGATCACTACAAAATCAAACCAAATACAAGCAAATCAAACTCTCTTTTATTTAAATTCAAACCAAATATAATACAAGCACACCTATTAATAGGATAGAACACATAATAGTTTAGAGAGGCTGTTCAAAAGCCTCCATTTAGGCTAATCAATGACTGTCACTAAACTTGGAGGTTACCTGGTCGAAGGTATGCCTCTGTTTTCTGCTGCGGATGTTCCCCTTCTGTTTTTCTTGCTGCTCTCTTGGATCTCCCGACTCGCAAGTGATTCTTCGGTTGTTTAGATGTCAACCTAGTTGGGATCCTCTCGATTTGTTGTGATGCCATCACGTCGATTGTCCTTTTAATCATTGTATGTCTTCTATGATTAATAAATTCGTTTCTCTTGGCCTTTAAAAAAAACATGTTCTTCGGATGATATGATATCTTGTATTAATATGTCTGCTTCTTTCATGAAACACGTAGTTCTTTTGATTAGAGCAATGGCTGACCGATTGTCAACATAAATCTTTGAAGAATTTTCTTGGAGAAATCAGAAATGCTCCGATAAAATCCTTAATTAGATTGCATGGCACACAATCGAGTTGGCAACAAATACTTAATTTCACAAGTTGATAAGGTTACAATAACTTGCATTTGTAAAAATTATAGCTTCAATGAAGAGTACATTCAATTAGTTCAACCTATCATCAGTGGCGTTTCTGTGGGTAGATCGGGAGGTCTGGGGCCTCCTAAAATTTTTTAAAAAATTAAGACCTAGATATAAATTTTAAAAATTATAAAAAAATTACATTTCGGTCTCTCCAAATTACATTCATCTCCTCTTTTTTCTAAAAAAAAATCTCGACGCCCCAAACTTCAAATTCTGATCCGCCCCGCCTATTGTGTCTTTTTCTTTTTTCTTTTTTATTTACTCAAATTCTGTTCAACCTAAACATGACATTTGTCATCTTCTCTATAAATTTGCTCTCTCTATCATTTACTTTTCACCTTAAAATTGACACAAACTAATTTTATAAGAAATTGAATTTGTTTATTGGAATGACTTGTATCGAATAGCAGTTTTTATAAAAACCAGAGATGCTCTAAATATCCTGAAAGATAAATTTGATCTCTCTCTCGCGCGCACGTTCAATACTAGTACTAAAGGAATGTCACGAGCGCCCTATATTAAGCAGAGAGTAAGGTGCTCGCGGCATCCCTCTAGTACCATTGCTCAATCTCTATCTTTTTTTTGTATGGACGTATTCAGTTCTTTCAATGCAGAAAAGTCCGATTAAACTAGCTAGGCCTCACCCTTGAGCTTTCATACTGAGACGCCCATCTGAGATGATCACGTTTGAATTAATTGTGATGAAATTCTCAAAAAGACTAACTGTTTTGCCAATCTACAAGCCATATCATAAGTTTTTATGGATTTCTTCTTTGTTATCGGGATGAAGGATTTCCTATATCTCCATTGCTTTGATTGATGAATATAAAATTTGAAACTGCCCATGTAAGCCTCCTTTAAATGATTAATACAGACCACGATTGGTCGTTTCTTTTTTTTTTATAACTCAGAGTGTTCAGGTCAGTTTACACATATCTCGACTAATTTATCTCACCGCCTATTTACAAAAATTTTAATTAAAACTATAACAAAACTCTGTATAAACTAATCTCATAAAAATTCATCTCACTTGTGTGAAGTGACTCCGTAAGATAAGAATAGTCATTTCTTGGACAGGACAGTAACAAACCAATATTTACCCAGTACCCACTATTTGATTTGCTATGAAGCAACTGTTTCTTGGACAGCACGTTAATTCAAAATGCCCAGGTAAAATTATGCGTACCTTGAAGAAATTGATCTCACCGTCTAAATAGCGGATGGCCTAATTTAAACCGTGGCAAAGTTTTATATAAACTGACCCTATAAATATTAATAACATCTAAAAAGGTTCAAACCTGAAATTAAAAGGGAATAAACTTGAAAATCCCAGACTTTAGATTCCTTCATGATGAATTTTTTAAAAATCCCAAACTTAAATTGAACTTTAAATAAAATTCAAATAAGGCAGTCCCAAAAATACAAATTACGGTGAAATTTTTTTTTTTTTGTATTTTTTGTCTTTAGTGAATTTTGTTAAGAAATTTGATCGTACTAAAAATTTTAGATTCCTTCGTGATGAAGAATGATTAATTGAAAAAAAATTAATGCGAGTCTAATAACAATATTAAAAAATAACTAAAAAACAGTGAAAATGATACCGTAACTAAATTCGTTTAGTTAGGATGGGTTGGTCTGTTTCTTTTTAGATTTTAGTTTTTACTTTGTCTTGGGTTTGATTTTTTTTCTTTTTTGTGTTGGTCTCTGGCCAACTTTTCCTAGGTGTGAGGTTTTTTGCGCTACGTGATAGTCGGGCTCCGAGTGCCAACAGTAATGTTAGTCTCGATATTTGGAGTATTTAAATTCAACTTCAGCTTGATTGCCCACTTAATATTAATAATAATTTGTTCAATAGATTTCTATTTTTTTCTATATTTACAAAAAAAAAAAGATTATTGCCTCGCACCGGGAGGTTACCAAAGTCTAGGGGCTTGCGGGGTTTACCCATAGCCGGCCCTGAGTGCTAACCTAGTTTGTGTTGTAATAGCCCGTAATTTTTAATCAATTTAATAAAATAGTTCCAACATTTTATTATTTTTTTAATGTATTTATTCTATATATATATATATATATATATATATATATATAAGTTTAAAAGTTTATATAATATTCAAATAAGATTTTTTTTTAAAAAGTTATTAATATATATGTACACAAAAGGAGACTCAAGAGGCCACACTTTTTTAAACCAATATTAGACCAACATCTAAACTTTTCATTCTTGATTAAATTTTAATGATCTAAACCGTTCAATGTGTTTAAAATATGTTTTTAAGAGAAATCAACTCAAAATATTATCGAAAATGGTTTGATCCAAACAGTCATTAAAAATACTGACAGGAACTATTTTATGAACCACTGTTTGGATCAAGTCCTTTTCGATAATATTTTAAGCTGATTTCTTACGGGAACCTTTAAAAATATGTTTTAAACACATTGAACGGTTCGGATTATTAAAATTTAATCAGGAATGAAGAGTTTAAATGTTGGTCTAATATTAGTCTAAAAAAGTGTTGGTCTATATAGTTTTTCATATATATATATATATTTTTTTTTTAAAATTTTTTTTTTTTGGCACAGTAGTAGTATATGTATATACTCTTTCTTCTACCTCTCAGATCTCCCTCTCTCTCCCGTGTCTCCTCCCTCTCCCATCACTTCATCCTCTCTTGCCACCCATCACCTCTTTCACCAGCTGCAGCTGTCTCCCCTACACCTGTTGCCACCCCTTCTCTACTGCCATCATCCATGGCTACACTCTCCCTCACAGTTGGATTTCACCGCCCCATCCCAGCCATCCATTCAACCCCTACCTTAGCCTATAAAATAGTAGTCATCCTCTCAGTTCTAAACACCAAGCCTCAAGTGCTACAAGAATAAGAGAAGAAAATAAAAGAAGGAAGGAAAAATAAATGAGGAAGAATTCTGCCGAACTAAGCCGGCGTTTAAAATCCACTCAAACCTTCACCAAACTCCAAACCAACTATAAGGCCTTATCCTTGAACCATTTTGAGTATTTTTGTATAATGTTAGCGCTAACAGTGCATCACTGGAGAAGAATGAGGCAGTTGCAGAGCTGCCAAAAATTTTCTTCTATTTGGATTTCTATCCAGCTTTTTGTCCTGCTTTTTATCCAGCTTTCTAAACAGCCGCCCAACTTAGATGGGTTTCTGTTTATGACAATTTCTTTATCCGATCTTCGTAACCAGCCTATGAATGCTACGAGACGTGGAATAACCTGAAATTTGGTAGGATGATAGAATATGGTGTTATCTTGCATCTCCAAATTAAACCAACTCAATCGAACCTTTAGAACGCTGGAAATTTAGATTTTAGTGAACAGTGTCTGATTTTGACAAATTCTGCAAACATCCAGTTTTTACCAACTTAGAGGCACCTTCAAACCTTACACTCTTTACCAAAAATATTCCTAATATCTCAAAGTATATCTTGTAAAATTTCAAAACATTTGATGTGAAAGTGATACCATAATTTCATACATTTCTAAACTGAAATTTTAGGACAAATTTGCCAATTGTCGTTTTAGCTATCTCGGACCTTGAAACCTTCCGTATTTGCTTAAATCGATGTTTAGAAATCATATCTACTAATTTAAAAATATTTTAGTTCTATAGTATGAAATCATCTTTTGACTTAGAAACACCTCAAGCCTTGAACCTGGCATTTCATCCACCACACAAAATAATACGTCTTATATTATATCATTAAACTAAACTTCTTAAACTTATTTAAATTATATTTATTTGTTTATAAATATTATTGTTATGTAATTACCGTTCAAATTGTTGAAATACTTGTTGAGCGTAAAGTATTATGATTTTACTCGGATGATGTAGACGATGATTGTTGACACTCAATGTGTCCCGTGGAAACCCAAACATTAAAACACAGTGATAATGATATACGATCAGTGGTTGTGGATATATTTTTCGTGAGAATATTATGCGTGTTGTTGTAGTCGTAATGCGATATGAGCTGAGCTTTGACTTTAACCAAAATGTGGAATATATCCAAGCTTTTATATCACCCAAGCGTTATAATTTAGCCGTATCATGCGTTTAGCCAAATTACGCTTGAGCCGAAGTTATATCTAGTCCTATCGTGCCCTTTTTAGTCTAACGGTCTTATAGTATAAATTTTAAATTTATATTGTCCGGCACAGTAACAAAAAGATATAATGTTAGGGAAAGCGTATTGATTGGGAACATGACGATCGGGAGTAGGGTGGTTGGGAAGCATCGGACGATTGGGATCGTTATCGTTCGGAAGTAATATACTTTAGAATTATTGATTTAGAAATGCTGATTCGAAATATATGACGAGGTCATTGATGTTAAAGAAGCCTATTCGAAATAAATGACGAGGTCATTCTTAGAACAATTGTTGAAATTATATGACTTGGTTATACTTTACATGATTTGATTCGAGTCGAGGTCTTACGAAATATTTGGAACTGATATTCACTGTGATAATTACTTCGCTGATTTCAATGACGCTATTTCGATTCAAAGCGTGTATTTACTATGTCTGCACTTATCTTAACGCATGATTAGACCTTGACTATTTTTCATACTCTGTACATTACATCACGTTATCATGCTAAAATATTCAAAAGAGAACTTAAGGGTAAATTAACGTATTGAATGTAAAAACTCATAGTGCAACTTTCTCCTGCCCCTAGTGTTTGATAACCGGTATCGACGACGATAAAGTCAGACCGGAGTATACACCATAAGATGACGCTTATCCCGCAGAAAACACGATGGAACCGTGGTTCACCTAGTTTCGTTTAGATTGCTCTGACTTTATTTTTAAAATCTTTTTATGTAAATAGTCTCTTTTGAAATGTATTTTTGACTACTTCCTGTATCAAACTCATATTTCAATATAATAATAATATTTTGGTTACTTCACTCTTTTATTAACATGTCCGAAAATCGTGGCATTACATGCAATGTTCTGAATACCGGATCGATTTGGGTACCAGTTTTTCTACTGGTACGGTACGTACCGATACCGGTTATTTACCGGGTACCGTATCGGATCTATAGCAACTATCAAGATATATAAATTATAGAGAGAAATCCCTAAAAAATTAATTTTTTCCGCAAGTCTTAAAAAAAAAAAAAAACAAATCTGGTACCAACCGATATGGCAGGTATTAGCCGGTACCTGGGCAGTATTGAAAATGGTACGGTACTAGGAGTATTTGGTACCGTTTTTATGCCAAAACGGTACGTACCGTCCAGTAAGATACGGTACTAATAACATTGTTTACATGTGTTGGTCTCTAGCTAACTTTTCCTAGGTGTAGGGTTAATTTCTAGAGCTGCGTGATATTCGGGACTCTGAGTGCCAACCTAGTTAGGATACAGTGTTCCTGTTGTGATGCTTTTTCTTAGGATTCTCTTAATCTTTGTAAATTCGTTGAGAGTTTGATAAAATTTAGTTTTTCTGAGGGGGAAAAAAAAACTAAATTCGTTTAGTTTTTTAAAATTCTCAGAAGTCTTGATTACAGTTCATTGTGTTCCTCTGTATCTCATCATTGTGTATGTAATTAAGTTTCTTTGTCTGCTGTGATTGTGTTGCCAACTTGGTCCCCCATTGTGGGTTTTTTACTTCAATAGAACTATTATTTAATTTGGAGACGCAAAGACCCTGTTGTGACAGAAATGCGAAGTTTGTAACGTAAATTACAAAACAGTATGACCACTAGAATGCTGCCCAAAACGCGATTCTTGTTTCGGAAACAGGGTGTGCGGCATACAAAGTCGTCGGCGTTTTGTGCAAAAATAAAATTACTTATATTTCACTCTACTGCTGTACTTTTTTTTTTGTTTGCAAAAAAGTGTAGACTTATCTTTTTTTCATATAATTTACTTAAATGTAGCAAATTCAAAACTGATGAAAGATGTAAATATTGAGGAGTGGGAATCAAGTATTTACTAGAATAAGGCTGATGGTAGAGTCTGAATGGCAAGTCGTTCTCATTAATCTGGCAGCACAACGCAAGTCTTAGCAGAGATTGCATTATAGCTAATTGTGGAGTCTAAATGGCAGGTCATTCCTATTAATCTGGCAACACAATGTAGGTCTTAGCAGAGAAAGGTTGGGTTGAACCGAGAACTAGATTAGAATGATCGGAAGCCCAATAAAGTCTGCAAGCCAAAGCCCAAGATGGGTGTCAATCGGGTCAACAATATTTCCTTAACAAAGACATAGGCCGGCGGGCTTTCAAAATATCCCAAGGAAATCTTTGACAATATGACAAGAATACTAAGAAAATCATGATGGAATCTCATAGAAAAATCTGGGAGGACTCGGACAAGATCTTAAAGAAATCTCGATGATATTCTTAGATCAGAATCATCATCTATAGAAAAAAAGATACACGATTCAAAAAGTTACGCTCTTTTAAAATACAAATACTTTTGTTGTTTTTATTTCTACGGTCTCACAGTTGACACTACAAATATTCCGCATTTGCCCCTTATACTCATTCGCCTTTCTTTTTTTTTCCCACTCTCCTACCTAATTATTTCTTTCTATTTTCTTAATTTGATATGATAACCGCGTGAAATATAGCTTCAACTTGAACTGGTCAATCTCCACCAATTTATATTCCATAAGTGAGTATGAATGAAATCATTTTCTTGGGTAGGTTTAGAAATTGATGGGGTTTTGTCAATGGATCCTAATCTTCTTCATGCCAGTGAGGATGCAGTTGACCTTATACAAAATTAGGAGTTTAATTAAACAAACTTTAATTAATTATTCCATTGGAATTATTCCTTCTTGAAAACAATCAACCAAAAAATTAATTAAACCCAGTAAAAGTTCATTAACACTAGGTTTGGCATAATTTTATTATCGAATTATTTTTTTGATGTTTATTCAACTTTTTTTTCTGTTTTTGTTAATTTCTGTTAAATTTTTTAAAATTATTGATTTTGTCAACGACAAAATTTAAAAAGTAAAATATTGCACCAAACTTGAAAAAATTGAAAAAAAAAAGGAATCTGTTTTGAAATTTTTTTTTGTCCCTAGTGAATTTTTTTCTAATTTTTTATTCAAATTTCTCTTGTCAAGATGATTTAATAATCTACAAAAAATTGAGAAAAAATTCAGAAAGTAAAAAATAAAAAATAAATACAACAAAAATATTCTTTTTTAAGCCAACAAAAATATTCTCAAAAAAGTAAAAGTTAGGCAAAATAGGACGTACATTACTACGACCTCCTCTGTGCATCCAGGGTCGGCTAGGGGAACCCCCGCAAGCCTGCGGATTCCGAAAACCCCCTGGCGTGGGGCAACAAAAAAAATTGTAAATATAAGAAACCTATCGAAAAAATTTATTATTAATACTAAGTAGGCAACTAAGCTGAGATCGGGTTTAGACAATCCAAACGTCGAGACCGACACTGCGTGCATCTTTCTCTTGATGGGAACCAAATAACATGAAAAGATCCGGCCAACCTGCCCAAAGCTTGAGGACAAGCTTTACTCGACTCAACTCGTTTACATGTTCTAATTAGATTACCAAATCAATATTCCATCTACCTATATGTTAAATATACTTGTATTTTTCTATCTATTACTCAGTTGGGGAGGTTTTCAAAAGGTCATATGTTTCATGCATTTGCAATTGTAAGTAAAATATTGAATATATATAATCTAAATTATTGCATTTTATAATAAGTAATTTTGCGCTTTACCCGTGAAGAAAAGAAGGAGAAAATAAATAAATAAATAAATACATAAATACCCAAAAGACCAAAGGTACAAATTAATATCAAGTTAATTACAAGAAGTTTCCTCGAGGATTTTACGGCCTGTTTGTTTTCTTCTTTTGGCATCACTGTTTGTCATGTTCATGTAGGGTAGGTTTCCTAATTTTCTTGCCAATCTAAGGGCATCTTTAAAGGAAATGGGGAACCCTATTGTGATTGATACATGGTCCTGTTGTGTACACCATGCAATAAAATAAGTTTTATGTCAAACCAATGTTGTTTTGGTTATCGAAATACGGGTCCGTAAAATACACCATTTTGACGCGCAGCACATCTTATCATATGTTGTACAATAGGATCTTCAGGCCTGTTGTGCCCGAGGCACACCAAACTAGGGCTGCAAAAGAACCGAGCTGTTCGCGAGCTCGGCTCGGCTCGGCTCGGCTCGATAAAGGCTCGGTTCGGCTCGGCTTGTTCAGTTAACAAGCCGAGCTCGAGCTCGAATTTTAGACTCGTTTCTTAAATGAGCCGAGTTCGAGTCTCGAAAGCTCGGCTCGACTCGTAAAAACTCGGCTCGTTTTAGAGGTTCGGCTCGTTTAAAGAGGCTCGTTTAAGTAAATGAGCTTCGTGCAGCTCGGCTCGGCTCGTTTGCAGCCCTACACCAAACCTTGATATATTCTCGCTGTGGGTTTTATTTCAAGCTCAAAAAAATTAATCCAAATCGTTTATTTTGTTCGGTTTATCAAGTTTATTGTACTTGCAAAAATTCATATTGATTAGACGTCATTATTAATATGAACAAGACGCGTTTATCTTAAAATTTATTCTCTTTCTTTTTTTTTCGGTAAAGAAATATTATGTATTATAAAGATAAAAATATAAAATAATACAATAGGTCTAGCTCCGCTTAGAAAGAGTTTCGGATAGTGAAACCTTTTTAATATTGTGACTTGCAAGAAACACAACCTACCCTCCACCTCCCATTTGTGCAAATAAACAAAACCTCAAAACATAATAGAGCTAATAAACAAAATAGCCTAACAAACCACCTAAAAATATAAAACTAAAACTAAAACTAAAAAGATACTCTCATATTTAAAATTTCATACACCTCGTCAAAATACGACCACCACCCTCTAGGGATGGCAATTTGGACCGAATCAATGGTTATCCGAACTGAACCATTTAATTTTTTCCAAACCGTAACCCTTTTTTTTCCGTGGGTTTGGATATGGTAGGAACAAACAAGTACCCGTTCGGATTCGGTTCGATTATGGTTAGAAGAATAACCGAATTATTACCCAAACCGAACCGAAATAAAAACGACACACACACACACATACATACATATATATATATATATATATATATATGTGTGTGTGTGTGTGTATTTATATGTAGCTAAAAGGTTATAAAATAATATGTGTGCACATGTGTATGTATATATACACACACACATTATTTTATAACCCTTTAACCAACCCTAATTAGAACTATAATTTTGAACTTGATATTGTGTAATCGACTGTGTTTTGGGTTATTTGTTTGAATTGTAATGGGGTATTTTTGGAATAGCAATAGGTGGTTTTGAAAATTTTAATGAGATGTTTTTTTTACATATTTTTATATTGATTAGGATTTTTTTAATTTCGGTTACGGTTTGGTTCAATTCGGGTAATTAATAACCGAACCATTCGGTTATCTGTTTGGTTCGGAAAATACCCGAACCCCATTTGGTTCGGTTATGGAGCACTCTCTCTTCCTCCATTCGGTTATCAGGGCAGTTTCGGTTTGGATATACTATTCGGGGATCGGGTCGATTATCCGAATAACCGCCCTGTTGCCATTTCTACCACCCTCGCTAACTTTCTGACCCACCTGAATCCTCCTTAACTCTATTGCCTCCTACAACCTTTCCATCATCCCAAACTACTCTAGCCAAGGACGGAACTAGTAAGAGACCGAGGGTCCGGGCTTCCTTTAAATTTTTTTAAAAATTTAGCACCTAAGTATAAATTTTGAAAAATATTTAAAAAATTTATATTTTGGCCGCCTTCCTTTCTAAAAATAGAATATTGGCCCATTGAAACGTCAAATTCTAATTCCACCCCTGCCTCTACCTACACCGAAATATTACCAAATTCCCTAAACTTCCCTCCATAACAGCACCTCCTAACCCAACAAAAATCACCACGTTGCCTCCTCCAACCTCCCAAATCCCTTGAATTGCTTCTGCGACCTCCCAAAACCACAACATCTCCTCCAATTTTACTCTCACCTCCCTTTCACGGTCATCCTCTTTCACCACCGCTGCCTTAACATCACTGTCCAAATCTAAACCTCCTCCACCACCACCAAAACTTGTACCCACGCCTACACCAACTTTGAAATTATATTAAACATATACAAATATGTCTCGTTTGTTTTTCTCAATATCCAATCAGTGTTATTTCTTACGCATGGGACAAACTCGACAAGTCGAATACAATGAATAATTTAAATTATTTTTTGAAACTCGAGATACAATCTATATTTGGGCACAACAGAGCTACACAACAGAATCTCTCGATCCGTTTTTAAGGAAGTAATATAATTTTATGTTAAAGTTTAATTATGGGAGCAAATATGACAAGATGAGAACCACTTGCAGCCAATACAATCTCATGACCTGTTCAATTTTTAAACTTAAATTAATTTGATGATGCAATTATTTGGAAAGTCGTTTTCTTGGACAACCAAACTGTTGAAGGTTGTCGAACCAACTGATCTCATTGGCCTACTTTCACCAATTGTGGACATGGTTTTCCACTTAATTACGTAAGTACCTGGTCCTGCTTTCATACGTTCTGATGTAGTCTATTCCAGCTAATTCCAGATCGTGAGCGCGTTTGATTAGGCGCCATTTTTTTTCATTTTTTAATTATTAGCTTTTAATCGTAAATTTATAATGTATTCTATCAAATATATCGTCAAAAAATAAGAGTGCTTGAGAGAGATATTTCATCACAAAATCCAATTTTACGTATATTTTACAAGAAAGGGTAGACCAATGAGACAGAGAGGGTTTTGCATTAAAATGGTGCCGTTTTGATTATCAAAATACTATTCAAACGGTGGAAAGTATTTGAGCAATGTTTTGATGGCAAAAACAGCATCGCTTCGACGTTCAACACATTCTGTGTACGACTGAGTTTCGTATTCCAAAACGGAGGAGCTTGTACCTGCGGTTAATAGGAAATTTCGGGCTGAGATAACAAGAAAGGAACTTTCCCTGGTGCAAGTGCATTCGTTGGTGTTTAAGCAATTTGGTGAAATCGTACATCAATTGATCTAGGCGTGACATCAATGTTGTTTTAGCAAGATTATGAAAAGTTGACGTTGCAATCGTCTCTTGTGATCGTTGAATGCATTATCAGATACTAATTAAGTTTGCAGGATATTTATATTGATTAGATCGAAGCACGCGTAATCTGGTCCAGATACTTTGAATTATAAAAAAAAAAATTAGCAACCGTTAGATCTCACCGAATACTCAAAGAGATCTTTGGATATTAAGATTAGGGCAAGCAACAAAGAAAAAGAAAAATGTTAGGTGCACAAATTTTAATACATAAATGTGTCTAAAACCATTCGATCAGCGTGAAGATCTTGTTATGTGTGACTACATTTAATGAAGGATATTATTTAACTTGTAAAGTATAATGATCGAAATACCCTTCAAGATAATCCTAATTCGTTCGAGACTCATTGATCATTGGGGACAGTGTGGTCATTTTTCCTCCCAACAAACTCAACCCACATGACTCTCAATCATCCTTATCCGGTTGTTTATACAAAAAAAAAAAAAAAAAATTAGCCCAAATAAAGTGCTATTTTGTTGCTTGTTTCTTATCTCAAAAAGACAAAAACACAACTATAAAATACTTCAACTACTTCGTAATTAATATTTTCTTGAAAGAAAAGTTCTAATAAATTTAAAACAAAATGATTAAAGTTGGAAAAGTAATGAAATTCAACATAATTCTTGTAGTAAGCCAAGTTGGTATCGGGTTGGGCTTTTAATTGGGCGAGAACTAGCGATCAAGTAAGCCTAATGGGTCGGACCGGACGACTGATATGGTCTGCACGATCTTGCACAACCAACCCGCTTAATAGAGGGTGTCGTTTAGGCCAAGCGAAAGCGGTACCCAACCCGAATTAATGCCCCGGCCAATGTGACCATGTTCGTCTTTAACATGTCCTCCAAGTGGATCGATCTGTACACGTGGGGTCTGACCTGGCGTTCGGTGCGTCATGTATGACGTCAATGATAGTGACGATTATTTCTAACATCGTCAGGATAGTGTTCCGTACATCTTAGCTTTGAGTCCAAATTATGTCCGACTATATAAGATAGTAGAAGGTAAAAATTACAATATACACAGTTTATCTCTTTAAAATGTATTTTCAATTGAACTCTTCTCCTTCACGGTCTAACTTAAAGATTGAAGTATTCTTTGGATGAGACTGAACAAACAACACTAATAAAGGTGTGTTCGGTTGAGTATTTCTTAAACGAATTTTGGGAAAAAAAACTCTGACATGTTATTTGGTGTAAGTGTTTCAGAAAAAAAAATTGAGAGTTAAATTTTTTTGGCATTTTCGAGGCGTTTTTTCTAAATATTTTTATCTTTTTTCCAAACAATATTCATTTCTCTATAAAAGAAGAGAGAGAGCACCTCAAAAAAGTCAAAAAAATTTGACTCTCAATTTTTTTCTAAAACACTTACACCAAATAATATCTCAAAGTTTTTTTTTCAAAAAATTATTTCAGAAACACTCAACCGAACACCGTGATTCTTACTTTTGCAATTCAAGAAAATCTGAAAGAGACTTTCAAATTGAATAACGGATCAGACGATGGACAGAATAAAGTACTCGAGAATTCTTTTGATCTCCATTTTAAAATAATACAACCAAACACAACTAATTGCATAACAACCCCTTTGAATATTATTATTTAAATTGATTGACTTTGTCATCTCAAACCAATTAAAACTCATTCATATGTTGGTTGATATGCATATCACCTTCCTCGAGGATTTCGATTCTAAAATTCTTTGATGACATTGAAAATAGGAAGAAAATGTCCAACCAGAGTGGCAAAACTGTTGATACCATCAACATCAATGTCATTTTCATTAAACAACGTTGCTTAATATAGCCCGGACTCGTAAACAAATACAAATTCTATTTTCATAAACTTCCTACAGAAGAAGAAGAAGAGGAGGCCAGAGAAAATGGGGAAATCCTCCTCCGCCTTCCGCCGCCTATCGATCATCACTTCTATCCTCATAGTATCTATGATTATCCTCTCTCCAACCACCGTCAAAGCCACCAGCGACTGGGACTGGATTCCGACGAAGCAGGCCGCCTGCCAAGGCTCGATTGGGGAGTGTATGGCCGCCGGTTTCGAGATGGAATCGGAGAGCAACAGGCGCATATTAGCGACAGTCAAGTACATCAGCTACGGGGCGTTGGGAGGGGACACGGTGCCGTGCTCGGTTAGGGGTGCGTCGTATTACAACTGCCAAACAGGCGCACAGGCTAACCCTTACACCCGCGGCTGCAGCGCCATTACTCAATGCCGGAGTGGTTAGTCCCCCCCCCCCCCCAGGCACTTTCTGTTCCTTTATTTTACGTACACAGAATAATACGATCTTGTTGTAATGATGGATGATACATGTTAGTACTATCCAAGTATATGATTGTTCATCACTTTTGAATTGGCCCTCTTTCATCTTTGTGTCTTATTTTTATTTTATAGTCAAGTACATCAAAATTTTATTTTTCTTCTTGTGAGGATCCGATTTAGCTAATAAGGTTGTCTTTGTTTTCTTGTTTTGAGTTTCGAAAAGGGTGAGTTCAATACAACTTTTTGATAACTCATACTGTCTGGGCCAACATACGTGTACCTCGACTAATTTCTGAAGATTCAATTTCACTGTTCATTAGCAGGAATCCCAATTAAAGTCGGAAATAAAACTCTTTATAGACTGATCCTATAAAAATTGACATAACCTAAAAATTTTCAACGTGTAGCATACTAAAAATTAATAAACTTTAAAAGATACACAATTCAAAAAGTTACGCTCTTTTAAAATACAAATACTTTTGTTGTTTTTATTTCTACGGTCTCACAGTTGACACCACAAATATTCCGTGTTTGCCCCTTCTACTCATTCGCCTTTCTTTTTTTTTTCCCCACTCTGCTACCTAATTATTTCTTTCTATTTTCTTAATTTGATATGATAACCGCGTGAAATATAGCTTCAACTTGAACTGGTCAATCTCCACCAATTTATATTCCATAAGTGATTATGAATGAAATCATTTTCTTGGGTAGGTTTAGAAATTGATGGGTTTTTGTCAATGGATCCTAATCTTCTTCATGCCAGTGAGGATGCATGCAGTTGACCTTATACAAAATTAGGAGTTTAATTAAACAAACTTTAATTAATTATTCCATTGGAATTATTCCTTCTTGAAAACAATCAACCAAAAAATTAATTAAACCCAGTACAAGTTCATTAACACTAGGTTTGGCATAATTTTATTACGAATTATTTTTTTGATGTTTATTCAACT
Organism: Arctostaphylos glauca; assembly: GCA_019985065.2. Classification (NCBI taxonomy): domain Eukaryota; kingdom Viridiplantae; phylum Streptophyta; class Magnoliopsida; order Ericales; family Ericaceae; genus Arctostaphylos; species Arctostaphylos glauca. The sequence continues at coordinate 43,604,231 of JAHSPW020000001.1, forward strand.
TTTTTCTGTTTTTGTTAATTTCTCTTAAATTTTTTAAAATTATTGATTTTCTCGATGACAAAATTTAAAAAGTAGAATATTGCACCAAACTTGAAAAAATTGAAAAAAAAAAAAAAAGAATCTGTTTTGAATTTTTATTTTTCGTCCCTAGTGAATTTTTTTCTAATTTTTTATTCAAATTTCTCTCGTCAAGATGATTTAATATTCTACAAAAAAAAAATTAACAAAAACTCAGAAAGTAAAAAATAAAAAATAAATACAACAAAAATATTCTTTTTTTTTAAGTCAATAAAAATATTCTCAAAAAAATAAAAGTTAGGCAAAATTGGACGTACATTACTATGACCTCCTCTGTACATCCAGGGTCAGCTAGGGGAACCGCCGCAAGCCCACGGATTCCGAAAACCCCCTGGCGCGGGTCAACAAAAAAAATTGTAAATATAAGAAACCTATCGAAAAGATTTATTATTAATACTAAGTAGGCAACTAAGCTAAGATCGAGCTTGGACAATCTAAATGTCGGGACTGCCACTGCGTGCATCTTTCTCTTGATGGGAACCAAATAACATGAAAAGATCCGGCCATCCTGCCCAAAGCTTGAGGACAAGCTTTACTCGACTCAACTTGTTTACATGTTATAATTAGATTACCAAATCAATATTCCATCTACCCATATGTTAAATATACTTGTATTTTCTATCTATTACTCAGCTGGGGAGGTTTTCAAAAGGTCATATGTTCCATGCAAATTTGCACTTGTAAGTAAAATATTGAATATATATAATATAAATTATTGCATTTTTATAATAAGTAGTTTTGTGCTTTACCCTTGAAGAAAAGAAGGAGAAAATATAATTAAATAAATACCCCAAAGACCAAAGGTACAAATTAATATCAGGTTAATTACAAGAAGTTTCCTCGAGGATTTTACGGCCTGTTTGTTTTCTTCTTTTGGCATCACTGTTTGTCATGCTCATGTGGGGTTGGTTTCCTAATTTTCTTGCCAATCTAAGGGCATCTTTAAAGGAATTGGGGAACCATATTGTGATTGATACGTGATCCTTTTGTGTACACCATGCAATAAAATAAGTTAAATGTCAAACTGATGTTGTTTTGGTTATCGAAATACAAGTCTGTAAAATGCACTATTTTGACGCGCAGCACATCTTATCATATGTTGTACAATAGGATCTTCGGGCCTGTTGTGCCCGGGGCACACCAAGCCCTGATATGTTCTCATTGTGGGTTTTATTTTAAGCTCAAAAAAATTAATCCAAAAATCGTTTATTTTGTTCGGTTTATCGAGTTTATTGTACTTGCAAAAATTCATATTGATTAGACGTCATTATTAATATGAACGAGACCCGTTTATCTTAAAATTTATTGTCTTCCTTTTTTAATCGGTAAAGAAATATTAAATATTATAGAGATAAAAATATGAAATAATACAATAGGTCTAGCTCCGCTTAGAGAGAGTTTCGGATAGTGAAACCTTTCTAATAATATTGCGACTCGCAAAAAACACAACCTACCCTCCACCTCCCATTTGTGCAAATAAACAAAACCTTAAAACATAATAGAGCTAATAAAGAGAATAGCCCAACAAACCACCTAAAAATATAAAACAAAAACTAAAAAAGTACTCTCATATTTGAAATTTCATACACCTCGTCAAAATACGACCACCACTCTCGCTAACTTTCTGACCCACCTGAATCCTCCTTAACTCCATTGCCTCCTACAACCTTTCCATCATCCCAAACTACTCTACCCAGGAACGGAACTAGTAAGAGACCGAGGGTCCGGGCTCCCTTAAAATTTTTTAAAAAATTTAGCACCGAAGTATAAATTTTGAAAAATATTTAAAAAATTATATTTAAAATTTTTAATACAAATATGTCCCGTTTGTTTTTTTCAATATCCAGGCAGTGTTATTTCTTACACATGGGACAAACTCAGCAAGTCGAATACAATGAATAATTTAAACTACTTTTTGAAACTCGACATACAATTTATATTTGGAGACAGTAGGGCCTGCGGTGCTCTAAGCACAACAAAATCTCTCAATCCGTCTTTAAAAAAATAGTAAAAATTTTATATTAAATTTAATTTGATGGTGATGCAATTATTTGGAAAGTCGTTTTCTTGGACAACCAAATTGTTGAAGGTTGTTGAACCAACTGAGATCCCCTTGGCTGAGTTTCACCAATGTAGACATGGTTTTCCACTTAATTACGTAATCATTTAGTAGTTTTGATGACAAAAACATCGTTGTTTCGACGTTCAACACACTCTGTGTACAGCAGTGTTTCGTAATCCAAAAGAGAGAATAGGAAATTTCGGGCTGAGATAACAGGAAAGGAACTTTCCCTAGCGCAAGTGCATTCGTTCGTGTTTTAACAATTTGGTGAAATCGTACTTCGATTGATCTAGGCGTTACATTAGTGTTGTTTTAGTAAGACTATTAAAATTTGATGTTGTAATCAACTGTCTTTTGTGATTGTTGAATGCATTTAAGTTCACAGGATATTTATGTTGATTAGATTGAAGTACCCGTAATTTAATTCAGACACTCTGAATCATTAAAAAAAAAAAGAATAGCAACCGTTAGATCTCACCGAATACTCAAAATAAATCTTCGGATAGTAAGGTCATGGCAAGCAACAAAGATAAAGAAAAATGTTAGGTGCGCAAATTTTACTGCATAAAAATTTAAACATAAATGTGTCTGAAATCATTCGATCAGCGTGAAGATCCTATTATTTGTGACTGTATTTAATGAAGAGTATGATGTAACTTGTGAGGTGTAATGATCAAAATACCCTTGAAGGTAATCTTAGCTCATTCGAGACGCATTAATCATTGAGGATAGTGTGGTCTTTTTTCGTCCCAACAAACCCAGCCCACATAACTTTCAATCATTCTTATCCGGTTGTTTATCCAAAAAAAAAAAATAGCCCAAATAAAGTGCTATTTTGTTGCTTGTTTCTTATCTCAAAAAGACAAAAAACACATCTATAAAATACTTCAACTAATTATTTTCTTGAAAGAAAAGTTTTAATAAATTTAAAACAAAATGATTAAAGTTGGAAAAGTAATGAAATTCAACATAATTCTTGTAGTGAGCCGAGTTGGTATCGGATTGGGCTATTAATTGGGCGAGAACTAGCGATCAAGCAATCCTAATGGGTTGGACCGGACGCCCGATATGGTCCACACGATCTTACACAACCAACCCGCTTAACAGAGGGTGTCGTTTAGGCCGAGCGAAAGCAGTACCCAACCCGAATGCCCCGGCCAATGTGACCATGCTCGTCTTTCACATGTCCTCCAGGTGGATCGATCTGTACACGTGGGGTCCGATCTGGCGTTCGGTGCGTCATGTATGACGTCAATGATAGCAACGATTATTTCTAACATCATCGGGATAGTACTGTTTCGTACATCTTAGCTTTGAGTCCAAATTATGTCCAACTATATAAGATAGTAGAAGGTAAAAATTACATTACACACACTTTATCTCTTTAAAAAGTATTTTCAATTGAACTCTTCTCTCTCACGGACTAATTAAAGATCAAAGTATTTTTTGGATGAGACCAAACGAACAACACTAATAAAGGTGTGTTCGGTTGAGTATTTCTTAAACGAATTTTGAAAAAAAAACTCTGAGATGTTTAGTGTAAGTGTTTCAGAAAAAAATTACAAGTTAAACTTTTTGGCATTTTCGAAGTGTTCTCTCTCTTTCTCTCTTCTTTTACAGAGAAATGAATATTATTTGAGAAAAAAGTAAAAAAAATTTGTGAAAAAATTTTCCAAACAAGTTCAGAAAAATTTTCTAAATTTTTTTGGAAAATAGCCAAACGATAGCTGCGTTCGGTTGGGAATTTTCTAGTTTCTTTTTGAAAATTTTTTGGAACTTGTTTGGAAAAATTTTTCCAAATATTTTTACTTTTTTCCCTAACAACATTTATTTCTCTATAAAAGAAAAGAGAGAGAGAGAGCACCTCGAAAATGCCAAAAAAATTTTAACTCCTAAATTTTTTCTGGAACACTTATACTAAACAATATTTCAAAGTTTTTTCTCCAAACACTTAACCGAACACAGTGATTCTTACTTTTGCAATTAAAAAAAATCTGAAAGAGACTTTCAAATTGAATAACGGATCAAACGATGAACAGAATAAAGTACTCAAGAATTCTTTTGATCTCCATTTTAAATAATACAACCAAACACAACTAATTGCATAACAACCCCTTTGAATATTATTATTTTAATTGATTGACTTTGTCATCTCAAACCAATTAAAACCCATTCATATGTTGGTTGATATGCATATCACCTTCCTCCAGGATTTCGAATCTAAAATTCTTTGATGACATTGAAAATAGGAAGAAAATGTCCAACCGGAGTGGCAAAACTGTTGATACCATCAACATCAATGTCATTTTCATTAAATAACATTGCTTAATATAGCCCAGCCGGCAGCCGGACTAGTAAACAAATACAAATTCTATTTTCATAAACTTCCTACAGAAGAAGAAGAAGAGGAGGAGGCCAGAGACAATGGGGAAATCCTCCTCCGCCTTCCGCTGCCTATCGATCATCACTTCTTTCCTTATAGTATCTATGATAATCCTCTCTCCAACCACGGTCAAAGCCACCGGCGACTGGGACTGGATTCCGACGAAGCAGGCTGCCTGCCAAGGCTCGATTGGGGAGTGTATGGCCGCCGGTTTCGAGATGGAACCGGAGAGCAACAGGCGCATATTAGCGACAGTCAAGTACATCAGCTACGGGGCGTTGGGAGGGGATACGGTGCCGTGCTCGGTTAGGGGTGCGTCGTATTACAACTGCCAAACAGGCGCACAGGCTAACCCTTACACCCGCGGTTGCAGCGCCATTACTCAATGCCGGAGTGGTTAGTCCCCCCCAGGCACTTTCTGTTCCTTTATTTTACGTACACAGAATAATACGATCTTGTTGTAATGATGGATGATACATATTAGTACTATCCAAGTATATGATTGTTCATCACTTTTGAATTGGCCCTCCTTCATCTTTGTGTCTTACGCTTTTCCCTTCTTATATTGCATATTTGCAATTTACATCCAAATTAGTAAAGAAATTCGACTCGCCTCTTCGTTGATACCAATTGGTTTTTAGTTAGAGGTAGTAGAGTAGAATTGATCTCTCAATAGATAATCGAGATTTGTGTTTGTTGACTCCTCTTGTCTCTTACGCCTTTTATATTCTTATATCACATATCGGCATAATACATTCAAATTAATAGAGAAATTTGTCTCGCTTCTTATTTGATGCCGATTGCTTTTTAGTTAACAATGGTAAAAGTTAAAATTAATCTCTCAATAACCAGTCGAGGTGTGGGTATGTTGACTCATCTTGTGTCTTACGTCCCTTTTCCCTCCTCATATCACTTATTAGCATAATACATTCAAATTAGTAGAGAAATCCGTCTCGCTCCTTCTTTGATGCCTATTGCTTTTTAGTTAGCAATGGTAAACGATAGAATGAGTGTCTCAATGATTAATCGAAAATGCATATATTAACTCGAACACCTTAATTTATACCTCCAAAAAAAAAGTTGCTTTTGAATTAGGTGAATTCACATGGAACTTTGCACTTTTGTTTTGGTCAACCCATGATACCCTTATGAGGATCCAATTTAGCTAATACAACCCGATTATTGATGTTATTTTTTTATTTTCAAAATTTTATTTTTCTTCTTGTGAGGATCCAATTTAGCTAACAATGTTGTTTTGTTTTTCTTGTTTTGAGTTTCAAAAAGGGTGAGATCAATACAACTTTTTGACAACTTGTACTGTCCGGATCAACATACATATACCTCAACTAATTTCTGAAGATTCAGTTTTACTGTTCATTAGTAGGAATCCCAATTAAAATCAGAAATAAAGCTCTGTATAGACTGATCCCATGAAAATTAATATAACTTAAATATTTTCGAACCTGAAACTTTAAAAGTGAACAAATCCCTAGATTTTCAAGCCCTCATATTTTAAGTTCATGTAGCCTACTGTGTTGTATTTTTTATTTTATTTTGTACTTCGTGGACCATTTGAGAACTCGTGAGGAAAATTTACAGGCTAGTTTATTCTTCGCCTTCCTCAAATTGGGGCTATAAAAGCGATAACCCCTGTTAGTATCCAAATATATAAAGAAAAAATCTAAGGACACAGATGTGTCCAGATACATCCAGACACAAATGTGTTCGGAACCATTAGATGCATCTGGGGTCGTTAATAGATTGAGAATCTCACGTGTATCCAACGATTCTGAACACATCTGTGTCCCTAGTATTATTCATTTATGTCACCATAGTATCATATGTACAAAGGTAAAGAATAAATCAGTCCGTTTGAGCCTTCAAATTGGAGATGTCAACATAAAAGGCGGATCCTCCCGAGCCCAAAACTATTGAGACGAGGACAGATAATTGAAAAACCGGTCGAATTCCATTTTCTGTTTCCAGCAATATATATAACAACATACAAGAAAAGGTGGCTCGACCATTTAGGTAGGCTACGGAAAAACTGAGATTCGTTTGCATTCCCTTTTGATTGCTAAACAATGCGCAGTATAATTTGGTCACTGCAAACCTGCTAGTGTAAAATAATGGATCATCTTTTTTATTGGATTATTTTTTCGTTATAATTAAATTTTTTTATATTTTTATATTTTCGTTAATTTTTTATAGATTATTAGTTCGTCTCGACGAGAAATTTCAAAAAAATTATAATTAATAGAAAAAAATTTTAAAAATTAAAAAATATAAAAATAATCTAAAAATATGATCTTTTGTACTTATTCGTTGTTTTTAGTGATATTTTTTTAACTTTTGAATATAATTTTATATTTTTTTAATTTTTTTTCATCGAAATAGGCCAATAATCTACAAAAATTTTGAGGAAAAAATAAATAAATTCACAAAAAAATTGAACAAAAATAAAAACAAATTACGAAAAAGAAAATTAGGCCATATGAGTAGTTCCCTTTTCTAAAGCAAAAGGAAATTTAGTTCTTTTTTCTTCCATCATGTATAAAAAGAAGTTGCTGAATTCCCACATAGCTATGCCAAGGGGGGAAAAAGTGACACATGAAATGAGTCAAGTGAAGTAAAGAAAAAGAGAAAGAAAATTACTTTTTTATGGGTGTTCACTTGATGAAAGGATTTTACAAGAAAATTAAAATTGAGAATGGCAGGAGAGTAAAACTTATCCAGCGTCACTAAGGGTCCATTTGGCGTAACTAGATTATGGGATTATTGGATTGTTGGATTATGTTAGGTGCCGGAGGGAATAATCTAACAAAGTGTTTGGACTAAATTATTTGTGGATATGTTGGTTATGTTGTGTTTGGACTAGATTAATCCAGATTTTGTCCGTATATAATTTAGCCCAAATGGGACTAGATTATTTGCTCAATAATCTATACAATCTGAAAAATATAATTACGCCAAATAGGGCCTAAATTTCATATATTGTGTGAGATATATTTTAAAAGAAAATAAATCCTAGTAGGAAGATTATTTTTTTGAGTTCACCACTTTGTTAGTAACATAACACACTGAATTTTATGAGAGTTGATTTCCTCTTCTTTTTTTCTCATTCTTTCTTGTCATCTGAACGGGACCTAAAGATGATGAAATTTGGTATCGTCCTTCCTTGGCTGAACATTCAAGTTCATCAATTGGACAAAATTAGTTCACACAATTTGAGAAAGAGAAAGTCTTTACACCTAGACTTAAGTGCACAGATACAGATGTGTCCAAACTGTCTGACGTACATGAAATCCACAAAACAAATAGTGTTTAACGTGCATCGGACGATTCCATACACATCTGTATCCGTATCTATTCACTTGAGTCTATGTATGTAGCACTACACTTTTAGAAAACAAAACTACACTCTTGTTTTCAGGTACCAAAAACTGAAAAAACCAAGAAAGCTTAGTATCATTCCTCCTGTGTCCTAACATTTCCACGTTTATCTAAGAGACAAAATATTAGGTCATACAGTTTTGATTTGGGAAAGTGAAAACAAGAAGAGGATAGAAATATATCAGCACCTCACTTTCTCTTGTTTTGAGTTGATAATTTACCATTTGCGTAAGGATATTCAGGTGGGGCTGTCCAGAGGCCCCATAGGATAACCAGGTGAGCAGAAAGCAGCAGGGCAGATGAATAGATATTTGAGGGATAGACATTCCAGCAGACCTCCACCACTATAAATAAAATTAATCTGCAAAACAGAGAAGTGGATTAATCAATGGTCTGGGTAAAGAAAGATTATATCCACAATCCAACAAATAGAAAAGGAAGAAGAAAAAAAAAAAAAAGAGAGATAAATCGACGTACCGTAAAAATGTAGGAAAAGGAGTTCTCCACAGTATATATGGTAGGCTGTAGAAATACCTGTAGAAAAAATAAAACATATTTACTGTGGCTGCTGAGATATTGAAAAATGGGCTTTCAAGCCAAGCAGCACAAATAATTGTGCATCGACAGAAAGAAAACAACTTGACCATATTCAATTATGCAAAAAGGGCTGAAAGGGCTAAAGCCGTCAGAAGATATGATCCCAAGCCGATGGCTGCTTGAACATTGCAAGACAGAGAATCGTCTCGCTTTTGTGAACACCGTCATGCTAGACTGTTAAAATCAAGCTGTTGGAAGGAGGCTGAATAACCAAAGTGTCATCAACCAAACCAAACTAAACCGAGCCTTTAGGACCCAATTAATTAGGATTGGCAACATGAATCTGTTTTCTTAACCAAAGTCTCATCAACATTCTATAATATTCCACTATGGACCATTTTCCAACGTTATAAATAAAACTTCAAATCATGTTTTTCGGGCCGTACCGAGAGAAAACTTCATATTTCAGTGGGAGTACGATGTGTAGCACGGGTAGGTAAGATAAAGAAAATTCCCTGAAGGCAGCATATACCCAATATAGCATCTAATTTGGGAGAACGAGGTCAGGAGAACCGGTATAGTGCAAAGTGCAAAAAAATACTGTCTAATTGAAGTCTACATGCAGTCACTTGCATCAAAACAAAAGAAGACATAGATGCATTCAGGCTAACCATACCTATGAGGCTACAACACTCATTTTTTTGGTTGGAAAGCACAACAGGTTCACATCTTATAAAATGACAAATCACCGGATTCATGGAGCTAAAGGCAATTTTGTTCACATCTTTGATTGACAATAATAAGAAATATGTCAGCAATACTTACCACGAGTAGAACTGGTAATGCAGTGATCTGGCACATAAAATGCCAATAAAGTTCCCAACAAACATGGTCGTCACAATATCTGAATCGGTCACAAATTCTTATTTAGTCTCCAGTCAAGAGAAGGCATAAATAAAGAAGACATGGAGGTTTGCAACTTACGTTCTTTATTCAGAAGCTTGAAGTTAGAGTGACGATTGTGAAACTGCTCAAAAGAGAAGGAACTTGAAACGGCAACTCTGAGCTTCATATAGGAAAATCTAGAATGCAAGAAGCTCAGAAGCCCTCCTTCATGCCTGCCCATACAAAAAACAAAATAGGACTTCGAGAAACTCTACTTGCCTGCTGAAATAGCATATTGGAAAAAGATGGGGAAGAAGTAGTTCCGAAGACTTTGAGAAATTAAGTCCTCTGGTATCCTTTCTCCTACTCTTTTTATGGGGGGTAATTACTTCTGTCCTACCCACCTCCTACTCCCTCCTTTTCTTTTTTTTCTTTTACATTATAGTCCGACATGAATCTGTAAATACTTTCTAAATGGCACAGTCACTCACAATCCTTCGATACGCAATAATGCCATCATCTTATCCAAAAAGTAGAAAGTGGCACCAATTTTTGAAGAATTCTGAAAGTAGACATTAAGAATTGTCCTACATTGCAACTTACTTCATTTGTTTATACTGGCAATGAAAAACATAAGATCTACTTACTTGCACCATCTGTAGTGAGCAAACACTGCAAGTAGTATCAGGTGAGTAATTAGCAAAGAGACCGCGAACTCCTTTGACACAAAGGCTGGTTCAGGAACAAACTTGAAGTTAACAGACCTGACAAATGGATGATAAGTTTTTAATCACTTTATCGCCGAAAAACAAAAAATAAGTTACAAACAAGCAGAAGAAATTTCACTTCTAGAATAATGAGAAAGGCAACGTGAAGTGATTCTGAATCTACCGAGGTTCATTAGAAACTTACAAGAACTTTATGATCTATCTAAATCCTCTACATATGTTGGATCATAAACGGCAGGATTTACCTATCTATTGTGAACAAGTACTCGAGAATTTTGCCTATTTTGACATCCTTACGTGTTACAGAAAATCCTTTCTTATGGTCACCTCAAACAACCTTCTATTGTCAAAAGAAATAACCCGTCACCAAAAGTATAATGTAAAAAAAAAAAAAATCTAAGGTCTCTATTGACGTATGCACCTCCGTTAGTTCACAAATCAATATGTCCTTTCAGGCTAATGGTTTACAACTGCAAGCAATTTTTATCAGGTTAAAAAGAGTACCAAAAGTGAATGAAGACGCGACCAAGATTGAAGGCTCCTGATAGATAAGCGATAGGATGCGCCAACAAAAAAGGTAACCCCAACAGAATCTGCAGGACCATATATCAAATGATTTGGGAAACAAATAAACATCTTGATCAGTTGAAGCCCTCCTGCCTCCACATGCTAATTGCAGTTGCAGTCCAACTCACCTGATCAGATTGCAGAAATGGAAAATATTTATTTACTCTTCCGCAACAAAGAATACTATAAGTTCTTCAGAATAAATTGATGGATGAAAACAAAATTCCCAAAAACGTATCAACCAACTGAAAGAGAATAGTTAGATGAATTACGCAGTAGATGACTCAGGTATGAGAATAAAAAATAGCGAACTTGTGATTATACTAGGTTTAACTGTGTACAACGATGGAACTATAATACGGAAATGCCAATTCAAGAGCCAGCACCTGCACCAATGCTGCACCAGCTAATGCTGAAAACACCCCAGCTATATCCATAGCCTGCATTATGTTCGGTAACAACATACAATTGTTGCTTCAGTAACTCTAAGCTATAAACAGATAGAAAATAAAAAAGGAACTCACATTTGTCTGATTATAAAGAGAAACAACAATGTACCTTCAACATGAGTAGCAGTAAAGGAGGAGCATAAAGAAGCACATTCATCTTTACTGAAACAGCTCCACTAGAATAAAATCATGATGAAAGTCAAAAAAAACCCGACTGAGACTTAGTTAAGTCAAGTAACGAATTGAAATATCACCTGAAAATAACCAAACCAAGATGCCACTTTTGGTACAGAAACAAGCCAAGCGCCACATGGAGGAGGGTCATTGCAAAGCAATCATTGAAAAGACGAAGCACAAAGATGGAGTGCACTCTTTTTGATATACAAAGCAGGGAAAGAGCCCACCATGGAAGCTGCAAGAAAGTCCACACTAATGATATGCAAAACAACATACAAAAGAACCAGCAGCGGGACATGTAGTAGTTTCCAACAAATACAGAAAACAACTACCACAAAAATTCTGGATGTGCGACTGCTACACATGCATAACTACCTAGGAGATGGAGAGGGGGGCAGGGGGTAGTAGATTATATGCACAAATTACATACTACCCTACAGACATATACATTTGCTCAAAACTTTCAAATCACACTTCTGCCCGATCTCCTGATACAGGAATATAAAAACAACGTTAAATTGCTGTTGGATATCCTTAGGCATTAGCTTTAGAACGGAATACACTCCTGACAGCAACTAATGCCCAGTACTGCCAATGGCGCATGATGACATGATGAGTAGACATTTTAGGACGAAATTTACTTGGTAAGTAGATTTCATCATTTCAGCCATAAACCCTTCATTTGAGCTGCAAACGTTATCCTCCTGACCAGTCAGGACATGGCTAGGTACATGCACACACTTGGGTAAGCTTTAAGTAGAAAAAAGTCCATCGGAGGTGGTCATCTTGGAAGTCAGAGTTTTGCCAACCTTTTTATCACACTTTAAAAGATCTTAAGCATGTCATAAGATTATCTTGTGGGTTCGACAAGTCAAGCATCCAGAAATTCCAAGGAATAGCACCATTCCGACTACAACAAAGATGAAGAATAAACAAAAGGAACCACCCATACCACATCAGTCTTCACATAGATGAACAAGACAATTCCAAGATTTATAATGTAGAGAATGCCAAACAGAATCTGCAGTGAAATAAAAGAGTTAAGATATTAGCATGCAGTTATGTGCGCAACACTAAATAGAATAACAGCTTATCTATAAACTTGTAAAAGGTCAATCGGGGATACTTTACTGCCAGTAGGATGATGACTAGCACATGACTGCAACCTGAAATCCATGAGACTCTTGGTTTTTATTAAAGAGTCGCATCCAAACAACCCATTCTTACCTTTTTGTGGAGGTCAAATAACTTGATCAAGTATGCTTATTACTATGAAGCAACTTAGATGACAACAGAAAAACTCCATTTTTGCTAACAGTAGGATCCAAAAAAATGTTTAGCAAACGGAAAATGCTATAACCACAGCCCATCGGGTGGTGGTTAAGTTTCAAAAAGTTCATTATAACAAGTGCAAAAAAGAATATTTGGAATATGTGAAATTGCATTGAGAAAGTGTGAATAGTTTTTGAAGTCCAAATCTTTACGTTGTTTGCCCCTTAAGCACTGCCCACGAGCAGTTGTTAGGATGACCAATGACAAAAACAACCAAAACTAAGTGGAAACATGTTCAGTCTAGTAAAATATGCAGGTGTTGCTCTCCAAGTCACCAAGGAAAACATTAAAAATCCTCCTACAGAATTATTCCCGATGACCAGAACAAACTTCATAACCGTCACTTGAAGCAATTCATAATTATCGGTCCCGAACTTACGGCCTTTGATGCAACATCTAATTTCCGTAATTTCAAACTAATATCCATCAGTTCTAATTATACATTGCCTGCAGAATCTATTAGAGCTTTGAGCTCACATAGCGCGGGCACACTTGAAAATGATGCACTTTCAACATTGGAACATAGACAGCACTTCAGGATCCTTCATGAGTAAAATTACTAATAAGGTTAATAGCTTGTGAATTCTTCTAAGTCATGTATATTTGTACTTCTTTGTTGATTACAACAATAAAAATTTGATTTTTCACACAATTTGTCTTGGGATAAAACGAATTTTTCTTGGAATAAATCCTGAAATGGAGGAAGATAAATGAATCACCTGAGCGGGGTAGACCTGCCCTCCTGTAACGAACTGTACAGCAGAGTAAATATAGAGAAAGCCTGCTGGGTAGACCAGAGGGCCGGTGTCGCCTTTCAAGTTCCTGTAATCCCTCTCTCCTTCAATAAACCCACTAACCTGTTTGTCAAATCAACATAACTTGATTATTGAAATTGAATCAACTCCATAACACAAAGTTTTATAAAATCAGGGTTTTACAGAGGGCACTCAGTACTCACCTGTGACATGTAAGCGTCCCAATCAATCTTTGTATCTGGAAATATTGTGATTGACACATTACAGGACTATTTGAGTGAAGAGAGGGAAATGAACATAGAGAACGAAAGAGATTTGAACTTACAGGGGACGGAGGCGATGATTAGAGAGACGAGTAGGCCATCGACGAAAAGCAAAGCGAAGGCGAAGGCGACTTTTGGATTATCGAAAAGTTTATGCATGAAAGTAAGAGATCTGCGTGTGGGTTCATCTTCATCGGGCGATGGAACTGCCATGGCTTTTTACCGGAGGGGATCTCTCTCCTCCGTCGGGAACTGTACTAGTCTCCGGCAAAAAGTTCAGCTCCTTGTTTCGGAGGTTGGAACTATCGTACCCGCCATGGCCGCAAAGCGCGAGACCGAATTCGGAAGTCGGATCTCTGGCCCCGCCCGGGATTTTAGTACCCAAGCCCATCCCAGGGAATTACCCGACTGGCTTTTTCTGGCGGACCCGGCTTGACATAACCAAAAGAGAAGATTCCAACATATTTTAAAGCTTTTTAAATTTGGTACTTCATAAACATGTGAAGTTTATTGATTACTCTTGGAAATAATTAGATAAACCAGGACTAATTTATTTATTTTTAAGTTAATGCCTTGTATTTGTTTTTAGTTAAATTCTTTTAACTTCCAATTGAAAATAATTTAATTATTACAAAATTAAAAATTACAAATCATTTACTTTTAATTCAAAATATTTAATTTTGAAGTAATCCATTGGTAGGCAGGAAACCGACGATTGAGAAAATCTCCTCGTCTTTGTGCTAGTCTCCTCAGCTTCTCAATTCGAGCTCCTTCTCGGTCAAAGCAATCCTCGACCCAAACAAAACGAATTCTTTCCTTATCTGAACAAGAGTCTAGGGCGATTGCAAGGGTTTATAAAAGAAAACTCTTACTAGGAACATGTGATATAGTGTGCGGATCTCAAGGACTAAGAAACATATCTGTGTGGAATGTGGATGGACTATAAAAAATGGGTAGGAATAACTACCATATCATAGTCCCGTGGAAACAGACTCCAAGTAGAATTCAAAGAGCAAAAGATATACAAAAATACATTCAGAACCGGTAATACAGGTACAGTCTATAGTTATTATCATGAATTCTTCCTATCTTATCTCTTCTCCAAAGTGATTTTTCGATATGACTTAGGCATCGGAAGGGTACTAATCGGCACCGCACCAGTATTCTAACTTTTTTGCATGTCGTTGGACGAGGAGCAGTTGAAGACATTATCACCAATTTTCAAGTGTAGTCGACTTATCAGTAACTTTCGTGACAAAGAATTCAAAATTCAATGAATCTTGTTGTCACAAAATATAGCCTTCTAGAGTAGACTTGTTGAACGTATTAAAAAAAAGAAAAGAAAAAAGTAGATGTGAAATTCAATACAAAAAATAATATAAAAATATATAAATCAAACTTGAACAAATCAAAATTAAAAAATTTATATTTTTGAAATTATGTTTCTCTTTGTTAAATCATTTTATTTTTCATTATAATGTATTATCTCTAGAATTTATCTCATAATTGAAAAACAAAAAAATAAAAATAAAAACTAACAAAAAATTTTAAATAGAAATATACCTCAAATAAATATAAATAATTTAGTCCAAAGAAGGCTTGGTAACTTTTCTAGTCAATCCTAAATACAGAAAAATACTAATAAATTCTTCCATGTTGTGAGACTACGCCCTTGTTGATAAAAATCAAGAAGTGTAAATCAGTGTCTTGAATGGACACAGAAATTCTACTAAGATATCCCGCGTGTTAAAATGGTACCGCTTTAGTCACTAAAATGTTACCCGAATAATGTACAATGTTTGGGGCAGTTTTGATGACCAAAACAACACCCTTTAGCTAAAAACACGCCTTATTGTGTGCCGTGGACAACAATTTTGTTCCCTCTGGAAAACAAAAAAAGGATCTAAGAAGTAAGCATTGCATTTGTTTAATTCCAGGAGGCAATATTTGGTCCTTTCATAAGAATACAAATGGAGTTAAACTAAACAAAAATGACCAATTAGCCCCGGATCCAACGGCACTCTACTTGTCAGGGCAAAGCTTTCTTAGAGTGATCGAAGTTCTTCGTTTCTGATCAATATCTTTCCCCTCCCACTTCTGAAATCCCGGGTTGCGATTGATCTCATGCTTCCATTGGTACCGGGCTTCTCCCCACATCAACACTAAAGATCCTGGGTTTAAATACACAGGAATCTTACCCATGGTCGGAGGATGCCTTTCTGATTCTTTCCCAGGAATGCCACCATCACTTTCGACCTGGGTGAAATGCATCACGCAAGCTGATTCTAGGGACGCGATGGCAATTCCATCTTCAAAGCGCATTAGATCAACGTGTGCACAGATTCCCTGCACAACACCAAAAGCTAACGTTGGCGTCTCAACTATTTCCATACCATATTACAATTCCATGACCGTATTCAGCCAATGGCATCCACAATCAGACCTCTCACATAACAAATCCACTAGAAAGTAGAAACGTTGATTCTATATTCTAGAATACTGCATTATAATTACGTGGAAAGATACGTTTAATAAAGAAAGTTATTTTCCTCTCGTTTCTTCGAATTAATATTTTAAACGCTTGCCACCAGGGCAACAGAGAGCAGCATTTCTTGGTTCCATATAAATAGCGCCAAACAAAGGAACTGATGTCAAATGGTAGCCTATCTCGAAGACAAACAATAGTAGATTTGCACAAGTGTAAGAAAAGCAGTTTTGTTTAAGGCAATATCAATCAAACATAAGACTATCAAAGCACAAATTTTGCACTTGCTCTCATTTGGAGCACAAAATTATGAATCGCACCTCACCTGGCTGGTATGTGTTCACAATGAGTTGGTCAAAGAGAGGCTCTCTCCAAAGTAAATTTGAGGGCAAAAGGCAGACATCTTTATCATCATCACAAGCTGCTATATCCACAAAGTCAGAAAAATGTTCACTCAAATGCACCACCTCACGAACTAAATTAGCAAGTTCAGTTGCCCATTGTGGAAGATCTCCAAATCTCATAGCCTGCACTCAACAGAATGTGCGAGCTCAAAAGCTTCAAGGAGAGACACGTGCAAGGGTAACCAAGAATTGCTAGATCTGCATGCAATGTATAAGCAGCGAGCCAATGTTACCTGATTAGTAGCCTATACCTTACATGCCCTAGACATAACGTCCATTAGCGTGACAGTGTTCAGTTCCTATTCGGTGTGGGTGACTCATTCAGCCACCATACTAGTGACAGTGTTCGGTTCCTACTCCCATTTTGTCTATCCAAATGAGATGGTGAGAGACCATATCCTTTTCTTTTCTTTCCTCATCATTAAGAGAAACCATACTTCTTTCTTTCCTTTTCTCACCTTGGTAGCCAAAGGGGCTGAAGGTCTTGACCACCATCCTCATCTACCACAACAACCCTTTTTGATGCAATTCAGAATATCAAAAAATTCCTCAAAAGAACACACTTAAGGTCAATACGTACAAAAAAACTGTCACACGTAACTTGATATCATTAATCCTAAACAGTACATACCAAAAATTTCACATACCACTAAAGGAGCAATAATCACATTCAAACCTGGAAAGGTCTTTTGCAATAGGGATTAACTATTGGGTATCAAATGGTCAAAATTCATAAAAACAAAAATAACAAAGCTCGCTCCACTCAATGCTACAAAACCATGCAACGGAAGAAAAAAAATACATCTAAATTCTATGCATGAAATGGAACACATCCTTATCTCAAATTGGTATTCTGAGGAGTTTATAGCGAGGGAGCAACTAAATGATCTTCTACGCACACTTGAGCACCAATATTCAAGTATACGGTGGAAAAGAGCGAAGAACCTCAAATTTCGATGACTAACCTGATAGATTTGAACCTCCATTACTGCTAGTTATATGATGAACTAACAACTAATTTGAGAACTTATATATCTCTAAATGCTTAGTTCTTGAATCTAAAATACAAAATTGTCACAAACGCCAATATCCATCAACAGAATGCAAGTTATAAGGTTATACCAGGTGGCATTGAAGTTTAGGCTATGTCAAACCTGATTGTGAGAGACTTCAGCAAACCATCCTTCTGCACCCACAAGTAAAAATTTAAGAATACGTATGAGAGATCAGCACTAATCCAAGTTATTTTTGTACATTTTTCACCATTTCTCACCAAATCAATCAAAATTCAAGACACTCAAATCTAATCTTTTCTTTTCTTTTCTTACCAAATCATTCAGTCAAAGGGGCTGTGAAGCTACAAAACAAAACGGGTTTGCTAAAGTGAAAGGGGTTACATCCTCAGTGCATTGAAGCATCGTATAGCCTAATGATTTATGTTCAATTCCAGATCGTAGAACAACAAACTGAATGATACAAACATTGACGCTGTGTAAATAGATAGAGAGTTCACCATTTTCGATAGCTGATAGCAATGAAGACTGTTGCTCGTGGGATAAAAAGTCTCTGCAAAGCCATAAGCCTTTGATTCCGCTAACTGGTACCCAACTAGGGATTTTCCCAAAAATCAACTGGGATTGTCCCTCGCCGTTTGGATCATCGAACCCTGTCTGTTGAATTTTGTGATCCTCTTCTTCACTATCTGACGATTCGCCGAAAACGTCCTTAATAATCATCCGATGGTCCTCCATTTCTGCGTAGAGGTTCGTGCTCTAACTGGGCCGAAAGCTGTATCCATAGAAAAAGCATTGTACAAAATTTCTTCATCTGTTTACAAATTAATATTAAATGTAAAATAATTATCAAGATATAACTTAAAAGCGAAAAAGAATTTGAAAGTCATTTTTGTGATTTTTCTAATTTTTTAGAAATAACTTGACACGTGGATTACACATTCTTAATATATATTAATATCGGTAGATATAGATATAAATTGGGCGTTTGATACATAGTACAGATATTTTAAAATCAATTATTTTTTAAATTACAAATAATATATAACTAATAGTTTTTTATTTATATTCATAATTTATAAAAAATATTTAGGTAATAATGTACAAAATATATTCAAATTTATCTCACAACAACGTCAACACAACTCTACGCATAAATTTATTTTTGTTTATTAAGTTTTTGTTATTTTTTATTTATTTACAGATAATATTTCTTAAGGTTTTACGCATCTCCCAATCTTTTTGTTAATGTAATTGCAATATTTTAATAGTAATTTTTAATTTAGTTTGGAACTAGTTTGCCCAGTTGAATATAAATTTAACATTATCAGAATCATAGTAAAATATAAGCATGTTCTAACTTGAAGAAGTCTTTTTATTAATTAATTGACTATTTGTGAAATGTGCGTTTTGATTCATTTAATTAAAATTTGTTCAATAAATTTTACTTTAGTAGTCTTTCACTTTTTGCCTACATGGTAAAAAAATAATTTCCATTATATTTTATGAGTATTTTCAATTTTCTATTCTACTAGGAAGTGGTTGTGGTTAAGTACATCCTTACAGTTTCATATAGAGAATTTGAGCGTTAAGTCTTAAGACTATTGATTCAACTAGTGTTTTCTATTAATTTTGAATGTTATATTCGTTTGTATACGCAATGAAAAACTTCAATCATATGTAATTTGCAGGGAAATTTTTCGGGGATCAAGTAGAATTTACGGATAAATTTTGAAAATAAATAGAGAACGTGTAGAATTTGGGTTTATGTGTCTCTACCTCGATCTCCACCTCCACTCCCTCTGCCTATCCCTGCCTTGTGAATTTTAATCATATTTCTTAATTTTTTAGATTTTTTTAATTTTTAATCTTATTTTCACTATTAAGTTTTATTTTGAGACTAATAATACAAATTTGGAAGCCAGTCTATCCAAATTCCAAACACCTAATGTAACTTTCAGTCTTCACTTTTAGATTAGTTATTATTCTTATGATTGGAACATATGAAACAATGTTATACTAATTTTAACTCAATACTTTAATTAGTTGTTGTTTTTGGATATTTTATATTGTAAAAAATGAATGATTTTTTCTTAAGAATATGCATGTTTTTATTTTTATTTTTTTATAAAAATAAAAATCATTTCAAATTTTAAGTAATTACTAATGTACGCCTTTCAAGAAAAAAAAGTAATTACTAATGTATTTTTTTTTAATTTTTGAATCTCTAATCTCCATTTGAAGATATTCGTTTCCTGTTCGGGGCGGAGATGGAGGGCAAAAATAATTCTTGTTCAAGGATTGGGGCGAGAATGGAGGTTAGATATAGATTTTGAGGATCGGAGATAGAGAAAGTAACATCCACCCTCGATCCTCTATTTGTCATCTCTAGTAATTTGAGACTTCAATGGTAAGTTAAGAACTTTATCAAATATTTTTGTACCATTCATTTGGAATGAGATTTTAGAATAATACTGCTTTATGAAGATAGATGAAAAACTACATGCGTGATTATCAAATCTGATTAAGAATATTTGGCGGTGATCAATATCATGACAAGATAGTCGGTATATATTAGTAATATGCGTGAAATTACTTAAGACACGAATATGTTCGCCAGTCTTTGATCACGAAAGATTGGACGTGACCAACACAATTACATGCCCAACTTAACGTAGAAGGCGAAGTAGCTATTCAATCTCATGCCCATGGGCTCCATAAGCAATAGCTCAACGTCATCATCCACCAACAGCAAAGATAAGAACCATTATCATATGAGAAATGTTAAGAACACAATACATTCAGATATAGATGTATTCGAAGTCGTTGAATACATGTGAAATACTTAATAATATAAGGATTCACGTGCATCTAATGACATCCGAACTCATCTGTGTTCGGATATATATGTGTTTCTAGACCTTTTTGTCATCTTATTTATTAATGAGCTTCGATTGATCAACACTTGATCTCTCAATATCCAATTCGGAGCTCAGTCCTTCACTCTTAGTCGCTCAATCTTTAACCCCTCGAGACTTGGTAGTCAATTTCGGACAGTCGGCATGACATTACCAATTTATGCTCAATCTTTTAAGAATCAAGTTGTTTGGTCAAAAGATACCAATCACAAAATTCGCTTGGCAATTATCATTTTTACCCTACGCATACCATTTGTTACAAGACAAGAACATCAAATTTAGTTCGGTAATCGATTTACTGCTACCTAATGCTATTAAACTTTAAACATTTACAACATCTATTTGCATGTAATTCAAACATTTTTATAGATTTTTATTATCACATATATATATGACATATCATTGTGTTAGAAAATGACAACATGCTCTGAACTCTTAATTCTGACTCCTGCACACAAGTTCGGTGGTCGAAAGTGGTTGTCCAGCCAAAAATTCTTCGACAATCAAGTTAGAATAATTTAAGAGTAAATAATTGTATGTAAATTGATGGTAGAAATGATAGCGCGCGTAAGTGATCCCATGGCCGACAATGGATTTTAATACCTTGAGGAAATTATCAATATGGGGCTGGCGTCTTGCCGTTAACGACGCTTGTCTTTCAAGTTCGAATGATCGGAGTTATGATCTTGGGCACAATTTCAGGGTGTCGAGCACTCAGTGATGTGATTCTCAAGATTGCCCAAGCCATCAAATCTCTCTAGGGTGTGATACTCATGCTTGAGCAGATGCTCATTGATTAGGGCAGAGGTTTGGTAATCGGTAGCGTGCACGACAAGCTAATCAATCATACTTTGATCAAGAGGGCTCTTGTCAGTCTGAAAGTTTGTCCTGAAAGTCTCGCCAGATGCTTATCCGATAAGAATCCAATCCGAGCTCATTAAGATACGAATAATATTATTAACATATCACGTTGTATATTAAATTGTACATCATACCTATATGATATGTGTATAATTTGATATACAATACAATATATTTGTAGACTTATTCTTAATATATAATCTACATAATTCAAATAATAATTCTGTGAACCACTCCTAAATAAATAAATTCACAGGAATCAGGAGACACCATGACGCGATGATGATGAAACCCTTCGACCACCGCCAACCCAACCACTCCGATTAGGATGAGATTTTAGCATAGCAATCCGTGCCAATTCCAACGCCCCATGCACTGATTTTATCTCTTCAGCTTTCCCTTGTCGGCACGTCCATTTAGTACTTGCCAAAAAAAAAAACAAAAAAACTCCACGAGCCACGTGGCAATCGGCAACACCAAGAATATTTTTGTATTGTTTAAAGTTTTCTAAAAATGCTAGAGACACACCATTTTTGCACATCATTTTTACACATCATTTAAAACTATGTCGTTTTGTGTTGGAAAAAAATCATATTTGTTTTTGACCCATATCGCTGAAAACATATTTGGATCTTTCTTAACATAAAACGACGTAGTTTTAAGCAATGTGTAAAAGTGATGTGTATGTAGCACTCTTGAAAATTTTCTGATATAAACTTGATGAGCTCGGCTTAGCTTAGTTTTGCGTTTGATTTTTTCGACGCTTCGTTAGTAAATACCTGGTAATACAATACTCATTCATTCAACATTCGTCCACTCGATAAATCATGTACAAATGGTTAAGTGACACTCTCTCATAAAGAGGAAGCGATAGAGAAAGCAAACAAATGAGTTCAAAAGAGTGAGAGATTACCTAATCATTTGTACGTGTGGTTAGTACCCATAGTACTTTTCTTGGTAAATAATCATTCTGTTTTTAGATGCTTAACACAACATTATTTCTGGGAGTCATACCGCTCAACCAAGGAAAATTAATCACTGAAATTGCTCAGTAAAATCTTGCAAATTGCTCCATAGACGGAGCCATCAATAAATGGCACACTCCTCCTAACAAGGAAAGATGAGCATGATTAGCAGCAATTAATTTACCTTGAATCCCTTAATCTTTCCTTCTATAAAAGAGATTACAAGATCGAAGACGACGTATCTATCTTTCATTTACTGATTGCTTGTTAAAAGGTTCTGGATCGAAAACCACATCGAATCTGAAATTTGTATGTAAAATTCATCGTAAAACCACGGAGACAACTATCTCGTTTTTAGCTTCATAAAAGCTAAGTAATTTTAGGCCCAATTTGACCTAACTAATTGAGTTTTGTCTCTATTCAATTTTTTTTGCATTTGTTATTTTTGCCTCAATTTTTTTGTGAATTATTGGTCCGTCTCGATGAGATGAATCTAACAAGTACTCCAAAGTTATGTCCAAAAGCTAAAAAAAATCAATAAAGACGATGAATAAGTACAAAAAATTTCTTTTTAGATTATTTTCGTCTTTTCTAAACTAGTAATTCATAAAAAATTAACGAAAAATAAAAAAATACAAAAAAGTTTTAAATAAAAACAAAATATTAATCAAATAACAAGTTAACTTAGCCACGAAGGTGGTCACCAAAAATCTTGACGCGTCGGACACATCATCCATGCCTTCAGGGACACGTGGCATGCGTCTGATTTGTGTTGCCCTAGATCTTGAACTTTGTTCAAAACCTCTTTAAAATCGGAAGTGGTTGCAACGCCCATAGGAATTTCATTGGAAACGTTTCGTGTGTTCCAGTTATCGTTCTACTGCATAAAGTTCTCTCCTCTTTCTCTCTCTTTTGCTAACGCTGCAAAGCTTTTCT
The DNA here is from genome assembly GCA_019985065.2 of Arctostaphylos glauca. Classification (NCBI taxonomy): domain Eukaryota; kingdom Viridiplantae; phylum Streptophyta; class Magnoliopsida; order Ericales; family Ericaceae; genus Arctostaphylos; species Arctostaphylos glauca. The sequence continues at coordinate 43,627,422 of JAHSPW020000001.1, forward strand.
CTTGCCAGTTCGAAAATGGCGGAATCAGATGCCAAACAGCCAAGCGAAACGGTAATTATCATTTTTTATTTGCCTGAGTTTGTTTTGATAGCGAGAAATTGAAGTAAAACTGAAGTAATCTTGTTTAATTGCATTCATGAACGTATCATTTATGTTCGTGGAAATTTCGGACTTTGATTGTTTCTTTATGCCATGGATGGAGAGTAATCGTTACATAGTTTACTAGAACTTATGGATGTTTGAGTGCCTGGATTTGTGTTTGTTTAAATCTCATACTTTTCTGATTTGAAAAATCAAGGTTTTGATAAGGATACTCTGTTTATGGTGTTATTGAGTGAAGGTTCAAGATGATCAGGAGAAGAGCCTTAAATATCTCGATTTCGTCCAAACCGCGGCGATTTACATCATCGTTTGCTTTTCAACCATATACGAATTCGCCAAAGAGAACTCCGGTCCTCTGAAACCTGGTGTTCATACCGTTGAAGGCACCGTCAAAACTGTCATCGGTCCGGTTTACGAGAAGTTCCACGACGTTCCTTTTGAGCTTCTCAAGTTCGTCGATCGCAAGGTAAGATGTTTATTTTATTTTATTTGGATGAAAAAAAGGCAAGTCTCTGTAAAGCGTTATTTGAACGTGCCAAGTTTCATCGGTTTCCGGATTGATCGATGTGAGAGTAGAACTGAAACGACGAACTGAAGTAATCGAATTTGTGTTTGTATTGTGCTCGATAAACGTTAATTTATCATACGAAAGATTAAACTTTAATAGCTTGTTCAGCTTTTTTATTGGATGGATCAACCTTTGGGTTCTATTAACTTTTTAATATTTTTAATGAACTTGAGATCGATCGTTTAAACTTCATATCAGATCATTTCCTTTCATTATTGATTTTTGGAACTGAAGGTTTTCAACTACAGATTGAAGAACTTAGTATTCGTTAGACTCTGACAAAAAAGAATCCTGTGGGTTTATCTGCTCACTGAATTGGCAGGTGGACGATTCGATGAACGAGTTGGAACATCACATGCCGAATCTGGTGAAGCAGGTCTCGTGCCAAGCGTTGGCGGCAGCGCAGAAAGCTCCGGAAGTCGCTCGAGCCGTAGCATCGGAGGTACAGCGAAGCGGCGTGTTGGATACGGCGTCGCACATGGCCAAAACCGTCTACGTCAAGTACGAGCCCACGGCCAAAGAGCTCTACTCCAAGTACGAGCCTGTAGCGGAGCAGTACGCGGTGTCAACTTGGCGGTCGCTCAACCGGCTTCCCGTGTTCCCGCAGGTGGCCAGTATTGTGGTCCCCACTGCGGCTTACTGGACGGAGAAGTACAACCAGGCTGTATGCTACACGGCGGAGAGAGGGTACACGGTGGCGACTTATCTGCCCGTGGTGCCGACAGAGAAGATCGCTAAGGTTTTTGAAGAAGCGGAGCATGGGCCCCCTGTTTCGACCGATGGTGAACCTGTGGCCGTGGCAGAATGAAAGGCGCTTATGGATGTTCTGAATTTTGGAGTTTTTGGTGATGAAGGGAATGAAATGTTAGGTTTTTGAATGTTTTTTCCTTGTAGGTGGTCTCTACTGGTGAGTTTGAGATCACGTTTGCAGTGTAAAATTTCTCTTATGTGGGTATTAATTTTGAACGGGTAAATTGCACTGACCTCCCCTGAGGTTTCTGACAATTGCAGCCACCTCCCCTGTAGTTTCGGAAAATGCACTGACCTCCCCTGCTTTAGAAACTATTATACATTTTCCCCCCTCCCGTTAGTTTCTGTTAAGGAGGAGTTAGTTTTTGCTGATGTCAGCACTGAACTTTTTCTTAATGCCAAAAGTACCCCTGTTAGTGGCTATATAAAGCAATAAAACCTCTCTTGAGCTTTCTTGGCACTGACCTCACTTACTACAGAGCAAAGGTAAGTATTTTTTTTTAAAGTTAATTTTTATTGCAAATACATTAGTTTAATTTTTATTATAAATACATTAGTTGTTTAATTTTTTGTGGTGATGTAATTTATTTATTTATTTATTTATTTATTTACAGTTATGGACATGTCGTCTAGTACTGGTAGTGTCATTAAGGCTCGGAACAAAATATGTCATTGCGGAGCAAATGTCATTCTTAGGGTGACAAATAATGAGAAAAACAAAGGAAAACTTTACTATGCATGCCCTTATAAAGAATGTACGATGTGGGAATGGTGCAAAACAGAAAACGCTAGTGCTTGGACTTCTCAACAGATGAATGTGCTGCCAATCGAAGTTGAAAAACTAAAAAAATATTAACTAATTTGAAAAAAATTTAGAAAAGATAAAAGTAATTAAAAATAGTATCAATTTTGATTTTTTTTTGTCTTTAATATTTTTTTTAGTTTTTGGACATAATTTTACACTTTTTAAATTCGTTTCGTCAAGACGAACTAATAATCTATAAAAATTAAGACAAAACTGGGACGCCAAATTTTTGTAAATTATTGATTTGTCTCGACAAGTAATTTGATAAAAGTAAAAGAATATGAATTAAAATTTAAAAAAATTGAGTTTTTTTAAACTTATTTTTCGTCTTTAGTGAACTTCTTAAACATAATTTTACACTTTTTATATTCTTTTCGTTAAGACGAACCAATAATTTACAAAAAAATTAAGGCAAAATAGACAAATACAAAAAACTTAAACAAAGACAAAAAAAAATTACAAATAAAAAAATTAGGTCGAATTAAGCGTAAAGAGTTGGTTTTATTTTTTTGGCTTCTTTAAGATTTTTATGTGATATAAATTATAACAGAAACATTTTAAGTGTGGGACTTGCTACTTTCTCCAAAAAAAGTATCAAAATTTAATTTTTTTATTATTTTTTCATTTCCTAACAATAGAATAGGAAAAAAATAATAATAAATTGGGGTTAAACATTACTCAGACTTGCTTTTGTAAAAAAAAAAAAAACTATTCTAAAAAAATAATAAAATTCATGAGTTAAAAAATTCATCAGATGTATTTTTTAAAACTATAGGGGAGGTCTCTGCAATTATTAGAAATCTCAGGGGAGGTCAGTGCATTTTATCCCACAGTGACAAATACTACTCAGAATAGTCAAAGGGTAAAATAGACATTTCAGGACCAAAATTAACACCGTAGGCTTTAATTTCACGGCAGGGGGGAAAGAGGATAATAGTTTCAAAAGTAAGGGAGGTCAGTGCATTTTCTCAAACCACAGGGGAGGTCCCTGCAATTGTCAGAAACCTCAGGGGAGGTCAGTGCATTTTACCCTATTTTGAACTGATATTATGGTGTGTCGTTTATTGAACTTGCTTGTGGTAGAATTCTAGGTTTTAATGTACTTGAGTTATTTATTTGAAAGATACGCAAAATTGTTGTGCATAGAGCTCAACAGTGTGTCAATTTGTTGTGTGTAAGAACACAGATTTTTCAGACATATTCGGGTAAATATGTGAATCGTTACAAATTATTAAGATCTTCACATGCGTTTACAGTTTTGGACACAAATGTGTTCTGAATATATATGTTTTTAGCATTACTCATAATAATAAGGTTGTTTTGGTTGTTAAAAAATCGTCCAAATAGTATAATAGTATTTGAATAATATTTTAATAGGTAAAATGATATTATTTTAACACAACACATTTTGTCATAAATTGTGCACGATAGAATCTCTAGTTCTTTATTTAAATTTCAGTCTCCAGTGAGCTAGGATGGACCCGGGGGAGCTGTAGTGCAGCTGTGCACTACAGCTGTGTAGGGCACCAAAACGACGTCGTTTTGGTGCCCAGAACGCAAAACTTTTTAAGCCCAAAACGACGTCGTTTTTGGTAGCTTCTTGGAATTTTTTTCCCTGCCCCGAGTGCCTTGCAGAACCAGAATACTCTCTCTCTCTCTCTCACGTAATACCCCATCTTCTCCCTCTCTCTCTGTCTCTCTCTCTGTATATATATGTATATATATCTCACAAACGCAGCCATCAAAGGCCTGCTGTGGATCGGAAGCAACCTTTGGATTGGAACCTATTTTAAAAGCAACAGTACAAATGCACCAACATTGAACATAGACATGAATTAGAAATTTCTTCCAACCTCTGAATCAAGTCACTTTCTTAAATTTCAAGAAAATAATGACATTATTTTTCAGTCTGGAACTTGTGAATCAGAGCGAAAAAACATCAGAAATCTCACAGGAGCTTGTATTTGTGAAGCTATTAGGGTTGTGTTTGTTCAGTTGGAACAAGCGAGAGGGAATGATTGATGATATCTTTGATTCCGGCTGATTTGGAAAGCTAACAGCGATTCAAGATGGAAGAAACCAAATGCGTGTGTGTCCTGCATGAAGTATTTTCTAAGTTCATGTCATTTTTTTGGATTCTTCCAGGGCTATTTTTTCAAAATCCGATCTTGTTGAAGAAGTTTCAATCGATTTTGTGAGCTATGCCAAATCCAATAAACTTTTCTCTGTGTCTCTTCCCCTTGATGGATTGGGTTTTGAGGGGAGGTATTCTCAGGGAAAGAGAGAGAGAGAGAGAGGGTCGGTTGTGGTTCTGTGGAGTCTTAGACAGACCCAGAGTTCAGCTGTCGTTATTGTTTTTGTCTTTCCAAGGAGCCCCAAAACGACAACAAAGTTTTTGCGCTTTGGGCACCAAAACGACGTCGTTTTGGTGCCCTACACAGCTGTAGTGCACAGCTGCACTACAGCTCCCCCGGTTCCGAGAGAGAATTCTTGTCGGACACACTTATGGTACAGAATACGACTTTTAACTACTTGTCCGAAAGTAGAACAACTACTTGTCTGAGAGCAAAAAAGCTACCAATTAGCAAACCAACTCATTCAGTTGCAAGTAGGTAAAGTCGCCTGGCGAGTTGTAGTCGATTAGGAGAACTGTTATGACCTATTTATAATTCTACTAAACTACTTCAATATGATCTATGAAATGCTATGTGACACTTAAGGCACACTAAAGGCTATGGATCTTCTGCACCTTCCTTTAGACGAGTCCAATCGGAATTCAATATACAACTGATATTTTTCGTCTTCCAATATCCTGGAGACAAGATTCAAAAAAATCCAACATTTGGACTTCGAGTCAGCAAAAACCCATTGCAGCAGAAATGAACAAACATATTCTAGGCAATGTTCTGTATCTACCGGAAAGATGACTCACAACTGCCGAAACGAATCAATAACCTAAAGGGCTCCATTAGAAATGAGTAGTCGTGTGAAAGTGAAAAAAACCTCCTTTCGTTTCTGATCTTGAAAAGCAACCTTTCTGGTCTTGAAACACACCGAGTACAGGTCCATAGTACCCGCGCATTTCGACCCATAGTGTAGTTATTCTCAAATCGCAACACGAAAACATTAAACCTTTCTCAGTTGTAATGATAACATGAAAGGCTATGCATCTCTAAATTATACGTAAACCAATAGAAGCCCACGGCAGGATGTCTACGAGACTACACACGTGCTGTCTATCTTAAAAACTACCCTTTAAAATGACTTAAAACAGTCCAAAACTAGTTTAAAGTGTCAACCTATTTGCCTAAGTGTTGCACGGAGCGCAGATAGTGGAATTCTTGGACCGTGACAAAAGAAACAACAGAGAAGGAAAAAACAGCTGGCAATGGAGTTCTCTAACTTCAGGGGATTGGCAAAAACCCAAACTCAGAAAAAGTGAATTTTGACTAGTATCACTCAAAGACGAAGCTGCGTTAACACTCAATTCTTTATACCTATTCCCCATCCAAGCATACACTAAGATGTTTTAAGAACTGATAAAACTCAAATGATAAGCCAAATTCAATCGATAAAGAAGAGAGGATGAAGCGATGAATATGATGTTCCCTCTGAGTTTCATATCATATTCAATACAATTCAATACGCCAAAATACTTAAGACCAGATTCTGAATCAAAAAGATAAAAGCATGACTCGAGAAAGTGATGAAGACTAAACCTTGCTTGAGCGATGTAGTCATTGATGCCACTTCAATATTAAGCAAAGACTGCAACAAGAAAAGAAACTGGATCTAATAGATCGAGTAATTATCAGCACCAGCAGCAGCAGGCCAGATTTTCCTGTAAATAGCTGAGAAAACCGGAATGACGGCTGCAAGTGCAATACCAAGATGCTCCGAGCTGCTTGTTCGTACAGTGATCTGTCCACTCAGCTTATTGTTGATTCCAGCACGAAGAGCCACCTTTGAACCATGCCCAATGGAGAACTGAGCAACGGTGTTGAACCCCAAAGCCCAATCCCCCTTCCACTTAATTAGAGAAAGCCCATAAGTGGACTGAACTTGACCAATTGGGTAATCCAGCTCACGACACTGCAATTCAAAATTGCCTCCATACGCCGCATCACCTTGGCATCGAACAGTCCCACAGCTACCCACCAAAGCCCACTGCTTTCCCAATGCAATCTGATCCTCGATCTTCAAACCGGTGGCAACGTTCTCTCCTAAGAAGGTGATGGATACCCCAGCAGCCGTCTTGTTCTTCTTTTTCCCCACTGTGTTTTTGAATTTGGTCTCGCCTCTGACAATGTAAGCTAGCTGTTTTCCGATATTTTGAATGTCGAACCCTGCCATAGTCGATCCACTTTCCCCATGCTTGGCTGATACAGAGGAATCCAAGTGGATGCTGAAATCTTTCTTGTCCTTGGTGATTTGGACAGATACTGCAGCCGGAAAACGATTAGCAATGGCTAGACTCTGTTCAAGATTGACACCATCATACCCACAATCATGGTCCCACCCATGGGTGTCCAAAACTGGCCTGGCCAAAAATTGGGAGGTGGGCTCCAGAAATCTGTACCTATACGCTGGACTGTCACTGTCAAAGGAAGGGGGAAGGACCATGTCAGGCAATGGAGTGGACACAGGAGCTGCGCTACCGTTTTCCTGATCACCATCTTCTTCTCCTATGTAACCATATTCGTTCACAGCATCCTTCCCTTTCTTCTTCATCTCTCTCATTCTCTTCACCTCCTGTCTCCAGTGCTTCTTATTGAGGAGCTTCACCCGATTATCGTACTCTTTGAAATACTCCTCCTTGTCTTCCTTGCTAAGCTTAGCTATTTGAGCTTTACTGAGAGGCTTGAATGGGAGCTTATCATACTCGTCTTCTCCCTCTTCTTCTTCGTCAATATCCGATAAATCTTCCAAGTCAACATCTGAATCACCATTTTCAATACCTTGTTCACTGGAAAGCTTTGGGTGGGGCCTAGTCTGCAACATTGATGATAACAAGTACGGAAGAGGCGGAGAACGAGCACGGAACCCAAAAAGCTTCCGGTGGTCAAATGACTCTTGAGGTTTGGACAGAGAACTTGCTTCTGATAAAATCTTCATAGAATACCCCAACAGCAGTAACTGTGGTCTCCAAGTTTGGCCATTGGGGAGCACCTTTTGGCCTTCTCTGTTTTTCCGACACAAGGGATGGTTCTCAACAAGAGAAACTGGGTTCATCAGACTCGGACTCATCATTCTTAAATCGCCAACAGCTTGTCCAATGGACTGCTGAACAACATGGGACCTTTGGGTTACGAAAACGTCGTAACTCAAAGGGGAACCAGATGGCCCGTCTGGAGGTGCAGAAGCTGCATGAGTAAGAGTGACTATAGCACTACGCCAGATAGATTGGCCAAGACAACTCGTGATCGTCTTAAGTAGTGGGGAATCATTAAGATCTCTAGTCTGTGAATCCAGCCGGTCCACATAGAGGACAATATCTGGCGGGCTTTTCTTTGTAAACTTAGTTACAGAGGACAAGACACTTCGGTTGAAACCCTGTTCCATTACACCAGACTTGAGGCCCGGTGTATCAAACACCTTAATCTTAACTCCATCAACAACTCCACTAATTTCTTTCACAGTTGTAGTGGCACGTTCAAAAGCATTAATAAAAGATTTCTCTTCGCCAAAAATTGAATTTATAGTCGCGCTCTTTCCAACTCCCGATTTCCCAAGAACAAGGATATTAACTGAAAAGTCCAAATCATCCTTCCCTTCTGCTTCAAGCAGTGTAGCAGTTCTCTTAGCAGCATCGAGGCTAAAAGCTTGACTACTTTGTCTTCCACCAACAAGTGCTAATCTGTACAGAACTTGTGCTGCAACGGATTCGTCAGGGGAAACACCTAATCTTTGAACAAGCCTCAAGAATTTCACCCTTATTTGCTGCAACTTCTCCAATTTCTTCTTCTCCTCCTCAGTCAAGTTGTTCTCAGAGTCTCCCCCAGTCGTGAGACCGGAAGAAGAGAAAAGGCTGGATCGATTGGGCCTGGTAGCGGGCCTGAAAGTCCGGGCTGAGGACCCCAAACCAGCAGGACGATCAATTGAGAAAAGCCTAGATCCATCTTGAGACGTTATTGTGAAATTGCCACCACCATCTGAGCTGCCACCTGTTGCTGCTTTCAACAGAGCAGCCAATGCGGCAGAATCAAACAACTCCTTCCCACCTCCTTCTTCATCAGTGTCCACTTCTTCCTCAGAATCTGTTACAATCTGACCATCAATCATCGCCTGCGGTTGATCCCCGCCACCTGATCCCTGTTCCAACTCCTCCATAAACTGTCTCGCAGCTTCTGAGCTTCCAAAGATCATACCATCAGTCTCCTCATCTGAACCTGAGTACCCAATATCTCCTTCTTCATCAGTTAGGTTTTTCACCTCATCTTCTACTAATCCAGGATCGACATGATTTTCATAAGCACCGTTACTTTCCAAGTCCTTTGTAGACACAAGTTCAGCTCCATCAGAGGCAATCGTAACTGTAGGGTCATTCAGTTTAGCCTCGGACCCACTATCTGTCACACCTGAAGCCTCCGATTGTTCCACTTCAATTTTCTGTTTTGTGGAAGTGGCGGAAACTGTATCAAAATCAACATCATCAGACCCATTAGCCAATCCCACCCCCGGCTCCGACATTTTGACATGAATGGATTCCACCAAAGAGTCTCCTTCATTTTTAAATTTCACAGCATCAGCCTCAACGAGCATTGAGTTTGCAGGTTCTAAAGTCGTGTCATTAATTTGGCTTAGAACTGGTGACTCTTCAACCTCCTCAGCACTCCCTTTAGCATCTACAACAGTATCACAATCCTCAGCATTCAGAGCCTTCTCTTTCAACTCAGTCTCTTCCATCACCTCAAGAGGCACAAAGCTCCCTTCAACTTCAGAACTCACAGTCTCGTCCAACTCTGAAATTTCAACAACCTTATCTCCCTTACTACCTGTTGAAACCTCAAGGGCATTAGCTTGGGGGACACCCAAATCACCTTCTTCCATTCTCTGACTCACAATCGAGTTTTCACCCGAACTTGGTTCAACCATGACTTCAGGTTTCCCCAAAAGGCCCTCAGCTGCAACTGCTTCCTCCACTAACTGATCGAAATTCGAGTTTACACCCGAAATTGGTTCAACCACAACTTCAGGTTTCCCCGAAAAGCCCTCAGCTGCAACTGCTTCCTCCACTAACTGATCGAAATTCGAGTTTACACCCGAAATTGGTTCAACAATAACTTCAGGCTTCCCTGAAAAGCCCTCAGCTGCAAATTCTTCGGCCTGAAAGACATCCGAAGTACCATAACCAACTCCTTTAGTCTCCTCCCCCATCACAATACCATCTTTTTCAACATATTCACCCCCCAAAACCCCAGCTTCAGGACATTTTTCAACATCATCATCCGGTGTGGGAACCGCCATGGGCCTTTCTGTCTTTGGCAACAAAACTTTGGAGCCACCCACAAAAAACTCATTGAATTTTTCCCCTTCAATGTGCTTTCCGATGGTTTCTCCAACTTCAAAAACTTCTTCCACATCATCATCCGGTGTGGCCACCGCCTTGGGTATTTCTGTCTCTGGAATCAAAATTTCAGAAACACCCACAAAAACCTCACCCAAATTCTCCCCTTCAATGTTCTCTCCTAGGGTCTCTTCATCTGGGTCGACCACAGCTGGCTTCTCCGAAGCCGTTTCGAAATCCTCTTCACCACTCTCAAAATCCCTATCTTCAGAACTAGTAATAGAACTACTACTACTGCTTCCACTACTATTATTCAAATCATCGGTTTTACCAAAAGTACCCATTACAGAATCATAAGGAGGTAAAATCTCGATACCTGATGGCGAGTGCGAGTGCGAGAGTTGGGACGCGGCTTGGTCGGAGTCCATGGAATTGAGCACTTGTTTACACAGCCGAATTGAGGGAGTTGTAGCGTTGGGTTTGGGTTTGGGGCTTATGGGTTTTGTTTGGATAGGGTTTTTGATAAGGGTTTTGGAGTCATCAGAGGGTTGTGAGCCGTGGAGAGAAGACGAGCGGAGGGGTGAGATAGGCGATAAGGTTGAGAGAGAGAGAGAGGCCCGTAGGCGCACGGTTGTGAGTGACCTTTGGGCTTTCCGCTGTTCGGGAGATTGATATTCTAAAGTGGTCCAGATTTTGTATTTTAATTTATTTAAGATTTTAAGAGTAGTTGAGTACTCCCTAAATTGTTCGCTACGTTAATACTGCGTGAAATTTAGACCGCTCAACTAGTTCGAATGTACCACGTAATTTGATATTTTTTGTTTCATTAAGAATTATACTAAATCTTTGGGATCACGCAATTATGAAAAATTCATTACTGTAATTCGGGAAAATACATGCAGTATTGCTATAAAAATCGGATCATTTCTCTTATACAATTCAATGTACATTGTATCATACCACCTCTAAATGATACGTACATTTTACGACTGAATAGATCGTCAACGAATCACGTTATAAGTCTTCCATAAATTATTTAACACTATCTGAAATTTGGACTATTTTTTTAGTCTGAGCGTAATACGCAATGAAATTTGTTTGTTCTGATAATAATTACACTAAATACCGGAGATCATGTGATTATGAGAAATTCGTTATTGTAATTTGGAAAAATACGTGCATTATGCAATGAAAACCAAATAGTTCCATCCTATAGAGCCCTACGTACACAAGTACCATATCACCTCGAAAGGATACGTATTTTATGACTGAATAGATCGTTGACGAATCTTGTTATCATTCCTTTACAAATTGTTCGTTGCGTTAATACTGTGTTAAATTTAGACCGCTCAACTAGTTCGAGCATAACACACAATATGATATTTTTGTTGTAATAAATATTGTATTAAATCTCTGAGATCGCACGATTATGAGAAATTCATTCCTATAATTCAGGAAAATATTCGTTTTCTGCGCAAAAAAAACTTGTCACCATGAAAACCAAATTGGTCCATCTTATATTGCCCTATGTACATGGTACTATATCACCTCAAAAAGATACACATTTTACGACTCAATGAATCATTAACGAATTCTATTATGAGTCCTCCATAAGTTATACATTATGTTGATACTGCGTGAAATTTAGACTGCTCAACTAGTCCGAGTGTAATACGCAATGTGATATTTTTGTTCCGATAATGATCACACTAAATCTTTGAGATCATGCAATTATGAGAAATTCATTCATGAAATTCGGGAAAATACATGCATTATTGCAATGAAAACCAAATTGTTTATTTCTATACAACCCTATGTACATGGTACTATACGAGCTATAAAAATACACATTTTTTTACTGAATGGATCGTTGACGTATCCTATTACAAGTCTTCCACAAATTATCCGTACAGTAATATAGCCTGAAATTTGAACTGCTCAACTAGTCCTAGCATAGCAAGCAATATAATATTATTGTTTCAGTAATAATTACACTAAATCTCTAAAATCACGCAATTACATACAAAAATCATTCCTACAATACGAATAATAAAAATCAAATCGTTTCATCCTATAAAAGTCCAATGAGGCTCTATTTGCCTTAACTAGATTATTTGGATTGTCTGGATTATTCAGGAAATAATCTAGCCCCATTTGGCCTAAATTATTTACCCAAATAATCTGGATTAATCTAACTCCAAACACAACATAACTTATATATCCACAAATAATTTAGTCCAAACACTTTGAGCTAGATTATTCCGTCCGGCACCCAACATAATCCAACAATCCAATAATCCCATAATCTAGTTACGCAAAATGGACCCTGAATATGGTACCATACAACCTCCAAAAGAGACCGGGGGTGCAGGGTCCACCAATTCCTTCTAAGATAAGTATTTACGACTGAATGGATCGTTGACGAATTCATACAAGAGAACGCAATATAAAAGGTTAGTTTAAAGCGTGCAAAATTAGTGCTAATTACGTGTATTTTTCAACTTTTGTTATATAAACTTGTAATATAACTTCTATGTAACTCCTTGGAATTAGTCTGGCGGTCAAGACTCGAGATTTTGAAGTTTGTTCTTTTTTAAGGTCTCAGGTTGTGAAACCTAACAGGTGTTATTAATTTTTATGGGGTCAGTCTATACGCGGTTAATCAAGATACGCGTAAGTTAGCATCTTAAAAGTTAATCAAGATGCACGCAAGTTTGATCCGATAAAAACGAAACTTCTGAAAATAGGGTTTGCACTCGGGCCTTGTCACATGACTGGAAGAAAAATGTCTTTTTTGTTTGATTGTCTGATTGAATCCTTGGATAAGGTTTTCAGAAATTGGGTGCTGCTTTCTGATATCATTTTTGTTTCTATTTGGGCAAATTACGTGTTCCTTTTTCCACCCTCTTATTCCCCATCTCTAACCTATGGCTAAAACTTGTATGATGTATCCCTGTAATATTCCTATTTATCTTCAACTTTCATATTAAAAAAATTTGAAAAAAAATAAATACTCTATTTGATATGATTTGTTTTTCCTCCAGGATTTTATTTATTTATTTAATGAGATTAGGCTTTTGCCAACTTTATATACATGAATCAAATGAATCAGCTCATAACCCAGGCCCAATCTTCTCTTCGATCAAATTTATTCATTTGTCTTGGGACACTGCGTAATTCCCTCACAATTATATTTAATCTACTTATATTGACGGTATTATTGAATTTATTTTAAATTATTATTTTTATTTAAGTACTTTTTTGCAAATAATGTTTTGAAATTTAAAGGCTAATATTATGAACGATGTCATGTGAAATCATAGTCGTATCATCGATGACTTTGCAAGCACTAGCTGTCATATTTTTTAGTCTTATTTCCTGCAAAGAAATAGTCTCCGTAAGGCCTATATCATCAACACTTCATACGAAATCATACCCATACCATCGATGATTTAAGAAGCACCGTTATATGTTCGGGTCTTATTTTCTTGCGAAGAAATAGTATATATGCATGGGATGTCATCACTCCTCTCCTGGAAATTGAGAAAAATTTCCATATTAAATTCAATGTGTAGTAGGATATTGTTTCCATAAAATAAAAGATTTTCACTTATTACCAGAAAAAATTCTTAGTATAAAAAAAACTCTTTCATGTTGAAAGAGGGTAAATGCCCATTTAATGGAGTCGTGTGCATTGCACAAAAGAGTTTTTAAGAATATAGACGGACCCAAACAGATAAATAAATATTAAATGCAATATTGTGTAGTAGGATATTGTTTCTGAAAAATAAATAATTTGTATTTATTACCAGAGAAAATTCTTAGTGTGAAAACTCTTTCATGTTAAAGGAGGGCAGAAATGACATAAATGCCTATTTAATAGAGTCATGTACATTGCACATAAGGGTTTTTTTTGTGTTAAGAATATAGACGGACCCAAATAGATAAATCACATTTAAATCAATGTTAAAGTTTGAAGGGTTTAATGTCGAAATTATGACAAAAATGACTGAAATAGAATTAGACCTAAATTGAAGGAATATATAGATAATTTGATGCAAAGTCTAACTCCGTGGGTCCTATTTATTTGCTAAATTGATACCATTTTCCCTTTTCAACCCTTTTAGCGTGTGTGTATGGATTACGAATTTAGGGATATAATTGAAAATTAATAAATCGTACTGAATTGACAATTAGGTCCCGCATTTTTTTCGTTACAATTATGTTTGGTGTATTAAACACTAAACTGACCAAACTAAATCGAAACAAAATAAAATATAATTTTTTTGTAATATGTACTTTTTGTAATTTGTATTTTGTTTGCGATCCAAATTCTAAAACATTTTTTTTTGCATGATGTACATTGAGTTTGACTCGTTGATAACCTAAATACTTATTTGTGAATCCAAAAACTCAATTTTTTATTCTTTGAGCTTGGTCCAATCAAATCGGAAATTTTAATGGTACTAAAACCGAAGTAACCCAAATCCAAATAGTTTGATTCGATTTTAGTCTAAAAAATCTCAAATCAAAATCTCCAATTGGTTTTGAATTTTGCATTTAAACCGAACTAATTACACCTCATTTGCCCCCATAAATTTGTCTTGTGTACCCAAATGGTAATCATTATGCTTTAGGAGGGGTTACCGTTCTGTACAACAAGTAGTCTAAAAATATAAATTATTCGTGCATATTTAGATATAAATATATTTAAAATCGTCAGATACACGTAGAGTTTTTTATAATCATGTAACCCTTCATGCATTCAACAATTTTAAAGACATGTATTCAAATGCACATGAATAATTTGTGTTGTCAGACTTTTTCCTCCACCATTAATCGTTTGGTGAGAAGTTGAAAGCACTACGGATTTATGATTGCAAAATAGTAATGGGTTGGCCCACTCAACAAACGTTTTGTGTGGCTGATTTGGGAATTTTAGGACTCCAAACCAAACCAAACTGAGCCTTATGTCCCAAATTAATTGGGGTTGGCAAATTGGTGTTTGCTTGTCCTAGTTTTGTTACATATTTGGTTTAAATGGTTTTCAAGTTGACAACCATGTAGTTCATATGTTTGAAATCACAAATCGTTCTCATTAATTCAAGACACGTAAGATATATTATGGCATAAAAAATTAGATCGGACAAAAGAGATAGGTCGGCAAGACTGTAGGCCCAACAGAACTTACGGATGGAGGCCCGAGACGATAGAATTTTCGGAAGATCTAAAAAGATCTAGAGTTGATGTTAGTATTGTGATGATGACATCAACCGAGGCATGTCTATCGTATGAGTTCGGTGGTATGCTTAGGTCAAAATCAACTTTAAAAAGGGAAGACATGTAACCCTAAAAGAATTACGCTTTAACTAAAAAATGCAAAAACTCATATTGTACTTCTTTTTCTTTAATTTAAGATTTGACTTAAGTATTGGATTACTTTTCGGCTAGTATTACTTGGGCGAAATTAATGAGTTATTTTTCTTATAGGTTAATAAGATCGAGACGGATCAAGATAGAAAGATTGAAAAACCTATCAACCACGCATCTTCTTTACCCCATAATCTATTGTACATCTCTTTTGGTGCATTTTAAATAGTTGGATCAATGCTTTTTTTATTTTTATTTTTAAACTTTATGCAATTTAAGGAAATCATGGAAATCCACTTACATAAGGAAATCATTATTTATATATGCTTGAACTAATTAAAACTCTGCAAGATATTAAACTTCCATTTTTTGAATTTTAAAATTTTACATTCATATTTTAAGAACACTTTGGTCAAACCATATCATAGACTCTTAAGAGAAAGTGAATAAGAATTTCCTACAAACACGCTTATACATATTTCAATTATTATCTAATTTACGATGGTGTTTCGCATAAAATAAATAAGAATGTATGTGAAAATAGAATAAGACGACGAGTCTCAATCAAAATTATGCATATGACTTAGACACCGATACTCGATAAGTGAAAGGCACAATTTTTTATATTACTTAAATAAATTAGCTACATGTATTTTTCTTTAGATTATGCTATGTTGGAGAAAGAACTAAAAACATATGTCCATGATGTTGTTGACAAGTGAATACTAGTTAAAAAAATAGAAAAAAATAATTAAATAAGAAAATAACATTGATTCGTGTTCACCGGTTACATATAATCATTGAACAGGAATGAACCTCATTCACGCTACCCAAAAAAAAAATACACGAAGCTTTTGTCAGAATAATGAATATATAAGAAATTGACTCTCTAAATGGACATGGTAACGAAAGTGAAGAATACCTCGTGAAAGTAAAAAATTGTGACTTTTCTATCATTCACTCATTAATTACAATCTTTAATCATTTCACTTTTGTAATTAATCCATGTTGTTTATGGACCATCATTATTGCATGGTTATGTATTATAATGACTCGTCAATTCAGTCATTATAATTTATAACCACACAAAACACAATGGATTATGGATCATCATTATTGCGTGGTTATGTATTATAATGACTCATCAATTCAGTCATTGTAATTTATAACCACGCAGTGGATTAATTATGAACGCGAAATGCTCAAAGGTTTGTAACTGGTGAGTTAAAAATCAAAAAATTAGAAACATTTTACTTAGATGAGATATTTTTTATATTCTGGCCATATCCATTTGAAGAGTCAATTTTTCGTTGGTTTATTTTCTCAACAACAATTGATTACAATTGTTAAATAAGACGACAAGTCATAATTGTACCAACCACTACGTCCACCCGATTGAAACATGGTCAGGTGGTGATGATGACGGAGGAATCTGCTCCGTCTAGGATCTATTCCAATTGAGCTTTTTTACTTCCTTAGATCTCCTGTGGATGAATCCTCTTAGTGATTGCTGTGGATTTTCTTTAGATTATGTTTTATCGAGGGAGAAATGAGGAAAGAACAAATACTTACGAGAGAGAGGCCCATGTAGGAATGACAAATTAGGCTGAATTGATGGTTATTCGAATCGAATCGTTTAATTTTTTTAATCGAACACACTAGGATACAGGGACACGCGAAGTACACGTACGGTACCCACCATGTAGCGTGTCTACTAGACTTTAACATATTTTTAAGGCGGACACGCGAGGAAAGCAGTGGAGACACGTGAGGGACACACTATATCCCCTTGAGCTTCCCACAGTGTCACCATCGTGTTTCCCTTGTTGATGGGTAAGCATTGATAGATTCAAATTTTTACCGATTGCCTTCTTACAATTTTTTTTAATTTTTGAATAAGTGTCTTTAAGCACGGGCAACCAACAATTCATAGCAGGGCACATGGCCTTATATAAACTTTTGAAGCTATCTTGACCTAGGATTGATGGAATGATTGAATTTGTAAGTGGATTTGAAAACCGAGCTATTATAATAGGTAAATAAAAACAAAAAATAGCCGATTAAAAAAATTAAAATCAACAATAACAAACGAAGGTCCATGTACTATGATGAACCCTTGATCTACGTTAAAAGCCGTCATTATTGACCCGAATAACCGAATAAGGCAGAATCAGAGGCCTTATAAACGTCGCATTGTCAAAGAAAGAAGTGGAAAAAAGGAGGGAGAAAGGAGGTAGAAAGCGGAAGATCCCCCCCTCCCCCCTTTCTTCTATCTCTCTCTCCTCTCTCCATCTGAAATCGTTGTTTCAGAGAGGAGGGGCAAGTTATGGCAATGGAGGTAATGACTCATTCATCGACCTTCCTCTTACCTTCAATTCCAACCGACAACGGACCCTCTCCGACCTACGCGCTCGTCGTGCTCAACCAACGCCTCCCTCGGTTCACTCCTCTGCTTTGGAAGCACGGTACGCTGCATCTCTTACTCGTAGGCTTGTCCTCCTGTTTTGTGAATTTATTTTTATTATCTGTTGTGATTTCTGTGTAGAGCAGCAAAGCTTCGTATTTGCGCAGACGGTGGAGCGAACCGCGTCTATGATGAACTCCCCCAACTCTTGCCTCATGACGACGTCCCTGATCTTCGAAACAGGTTCTCTATATCCTGCTATTAATATCATTCGATTAAGAGTTTGAAATATTTTGTTTCCAGCTGCATGATTTGGTTTGTCGTTTCATTGATTATTTGCTTTCGATTTGTGATTACTCTTTATTTATTTCCTTGGATTTAGAATTGTATGTTGTGCGTAATCATCTGTTTGTTTGCCATAAAGTTGGGGTGGGTGGGTGGGTGGGTGGGGGTATTGGTGTTGGTATTGATATTGATATTGATTCCCCACAAATAAAAGTACTGAATTTTACCCAAAAACAGTTATTTTGGTTGGTTTAAGTGAGTGGATGTGTAAATTCGTTTGGGTCCCTTATCATCGGAAGGCAAAGTCAAATATTTACCTTTCGACGTGCAATGCATCGGATTAGGCTTGTCTGCCACCATAATTTCATGACTGGACTGACCAGCTGGGCTTGCTCCGGACCCTCTTTGGTGATCCGAACCCTTCATTTTACAGAGCCTGTCGACAAGGTCACATCCATGGAAAAGATCACGTCAATTGGACATGGTAGCCAGCTGATCGTTTCACACTGGTCTTTTCTTGTCCATTTTTCACAACAGATATGATTGGATCATGGGCTAGACTGTCTAGCCAGGTGGCTGCAGTTCACCAGTATATGTAGCTGATATGTAAATTTAGGTGTTGAGAGTGTAGTTATTTTATTTGACTTTTACATGTGTAGCGTAATATTTTGTGAACTTTAACTTCAAAGGATCATTGTGCAACACTAAGTCATGGCTTTTGTTTCAGGTACAAGCCAGATGTAATAAAGGGCGACATGGATTCTGTTAGACAAGAAGTCGTAGATTTCTATGCAAACCTGGTGAGCAGATTAATCTGGTTCCATAACCAATTAGGAATACTATTGTTGAAGTTTACCTGTATTGTTCTGGGGCAACGTGTGTCTGCTTTTAACCCTTTCCCCTTTGTCAATCATAATATCCTTTGGCTTTTTACTAGTGCAATCTTTTACAGATAATAAATTCAGCTCAAGCCTACAGCGACTTGCGCATAGAAATAAATTGACCTGGTTTTGGCCTTCCCAAAATGTAAAATTTCACGGTATAAATCTTTCTTAGATGACTTCCACGAATTTCTTAAAGCATGATGATGGCACTAAAAGGTTAGTGAGGCAGATGTTGAACTGCTTGATGTTTTGTTTGCTTGTGTGTATTTAGAACATTTTCTGGTTCAGTCGTAATGGTGTGTTTGTCCTTAAGAAATAGGGATGTTGAAAAGGATTTAGTTAGGCAATCGTAATTTGGAATTAGGTTTGTTTAGTTTGGCTTGGTTTGGTTTAGACATAACTTCGTGTTTAAATTTACCTCAAGGCTTTCTAAGTAAGGAATGAAAGCTTTTTTTATATACTATCCAGAAAAACATTTTGGAAAATTCTGGGATTTAATGTTCCATGCATTCCACTGGATGTATTGTCATTCGGTTTAGGTTAGGCTTTTCATCCTGTTAGTCGGTCATCTGAGTTTGTATATTCCGTAGAAGGGAAGTGGCATGAATGGGTATCGTTACACTTTTTTTTTTTTTTTTAGTTTACTCCAATATAGGTGTATGAAGGGGTAAACAGAGATTTCAGGATTCCCGAGAGGGCAGTGTAATGCACTCTGCGAAATAGTGTATGGGTTAATGCTTCCTTTCTCTTTCGGCATATGTTTGGTACTGCCCAAAGGAAACTGAAACATTACTGGTATAAAAAATGAATTTACCTTTCATTTCCTATTTTAAAAGAATTTACCAAATTATATCGTGTTCTTTTCATATGAGTTGACTTAGCTATCTCATAAACATTGAGAGCCAAGTTTAGGTCGAATATCTTTATTTTTATAATGATTCTACTTTTGTCATTAGGATATAATTCAAGCTTACATGAGTTTCCCTTTTTATTTGTGGTATGCGCTGGTTGTATTGCTCTATGAACTTCAAAATCTCAGGATGTCTTCCTTTATTGGCTGCAGGGAACCAAGATAGTTGATGAATCTGATGATCAAGACACCACAGATCTCCATAAATGTGTTGCATTTATCCGTGACTGCACACCGAACCTTGAGAAGTCTAATGTAAGTTAACTTGATCTTTCGGAAGCTTTCTTGTCTCAGTTGTTTAAACTACCTGATGATGCCCTTGCCTTCAATGTCTGCGTTAACTAATACGTATTGTGTTCTTTAAATTGCAGTTATGCATTCTTGTTGCGGGAGCATTAGGTGGGCGGTTTGACCATGAGATTGGGAACATCAACGTGCTATTTCGTTTCTCAGCTATTCGAATAGTTCTTTTATCTGATGATTGCCTCATCCAACTTCTTCCAAAGACTCACCGGCATGAGATCCATATTCAGCCCTCCATTGAGGGCCCACGTTGTGGACTCGTTCCCATTGGGATGCCATCTGGAAGCACCACAACCACGGGTCTCCAATGGGACCTCAGTAAGTATATACAACGACAATATAAGCATATTTGGGCTTGGTTTACTTGTTAAATTTCAAATGGGCATGCATGGCTCCTCCATTCTCTTATTTTACTTGTCAATGTTTCAATTGTAGTATGTTGTTTATCCGCATGGTATTTGGATCGGGTTCAATTTGAAGTTAAATTCTTCCTGTTTGCAGATAATACAGAAATGAGATTTGGTGGTTTGATCAGTACGTCAAACGTCGTGAAAGGAGACAAAATAACAGTGCAGTCTGATTCAGATCTACTTTGGACCATATCCTTTAAAAAGCCATAAAAGAAAAACTATGCATTTGAAGATGAAGTGTGCAATCTTCTGATTTGACAAAGTATACCAACATATATTGCTGTGATCCCCTCAGATTGGAACATGGAGGGAAACCTGTATACGCATTAGTTTTCTTGTCGCTTTCATTCCATTTTTTATTGCTTTTAAACTTGATTTTGTATTGTAATTATTATGCCCCGGTGGTTGCTGCATCTCTCGAGTGATTGAGGTGACGGTTTTGGGCTCAGATCGTAGATGCCTTGCTATGCGTTGCTGAGCATTGGATTCCTGTAATAGTGGTGTTGTACTGTAAATCCCTTTTGTCGGTTGGATCACTTGTACTCTTGTTGCGATATATTTTTTTAGCCGTTGGATTATTTGATAATTTTGTTTGTTTAAAATTTGTACGTGATTTGATAGCGGAAATGTAGCAGGAGTAGACGAGGAATCTGGTACGTAGACTTTGAACTAAAGGAACAAAGTATACAGTGTTTGTACAAAAATGTCAGTGGTGGAACTCAAAACAGCTCATTTCACAATAATATAACTGTCATTTGAATATACCTCTGTAGTTAAGAAGAGCTTTGTACGAAAACGACGAGTTTGGTACGTGGATCAAGTGGGACTACAATGGGGACATTGATTCCACTAATTGTGTTTGTCCCTTGGCAGCTTTCAAGTGTTGCCAAAAACCCGAAAAGTCTTTCCCCTGGATTATCCAGTATGAATTTTTTTGCTTCGGTTGTAAAATAAAAATTCGTTAGTGACGATCGGTCAAATTAGTTAGATGTCACTTCGATGTTTAAATTAGTTTTGGTATTATGGAATGAACCAACTGAAAAAGCTTCGAGTGTTTGATTGTCCGTACCTGATGTTAAGTGCCCTCTGCTTTATATAGAAAATAGTCAAGGTACACATACCACGATGTCTATGCCACGTCGTTGGCCACCCAATCCGGTTTACGACTGTCATGTTCATCGTGTCCAAACATCACAACGTTTGTGCTCTCACTTCTGGTACACAGATAACCACCCACATCGATCGTCAAGTGTTACTTGACGAACACCATGAGCACTGTAGATATGCTAAGCATACGTCCTTGATAAAAGGCTCTGTGAACTCTTGTTTCGTACCCTATACACGCTGACTTTTGTACGTTCAACTCGACCCACATTGTGCACCTACATGTGGGCTAGTGGAGCACCGGGTGGGCTCGTCGAGCTTTTGGCCAGGGTTATAATTGTGTCGATAAAGTAGACCCAAGTAAGAAAATGTTGAATTCTAAATGATCTCTCGGCTTGATTCGTTACTGGAGCAGACTGAACCGATGACCTTAATGCCATAGCCCAAATCCAAATGCCCGGACTACTCCAATACCAATATTATTTCTTTTTTGATAGAAAAAAATTAGTATTTGGAAGGAACTTTATTTTTGTCTATGTTAATATCTTAATTAGTAAACAGAGCCTTGAAGATAGAAAGACTGAGAGAAGGAAGACGAAGATGTCAAAAAATAAAAGATAAAAAAGATGTAAACATCTAAGAAATGGCTTCGCCCGGGTTCGAACCGGAGACCTTCAGTGTGTTAGACTGACGTGATAACCAACTACACCACGAAACCTTGATACCAGTAGGTACAGGGAAAACATAATTATCTCATGTTGTAAGAAGATTGACTAGCGAAACAGTTTCGCCGCAGTTTTGGCGGCAAAGCCTCGAAGAGGTTAACTAGGGTTCATCTCTATCGCTGTCAATTTCTTCGGACATACTCGTTCAATTGAGCATCCAATCGAACCATTACTATCCTTGGAGCAGCTCGAAATTACTCGCCATATTGATCTCAAGAGTCGAATACTCCATTTTGGTGATGCTGTGAGTCTTACAAGATTGGGGGCTTTGATGGATGGCGAAGTGTCGACACCTGTCGATTCCCCTACCATTCGACCCATAAACAAGGGCGTGGTTCACAAAATTTGTTCTGGACAAGTGATACTCGACCTTTCGTCGGCCGTGAAGGAGCTGGTAGAGAACAGCTTGGACGCTGGCGCCACTAGCATCGAGATCTCCTTGAAAGAGTACGGCGGGGAATCGTTCCAGGTCATCGATAATGGTTGTGGTATTTCACCTAATAATTTCGAGGTATTTCAGCATTAGAATCATCTCCAGTACATTTACGTTTCCGTAAAATTAAGATGATTGGTGCGTTGTATTGTCTGTCGACTATCATTCACATTATTGAGTAATGTTAGCTCAATTCGTGTTTGATTGATGAACTATGCATTGACATTTGTTTTCTCAATTCTCTGTTTCTAAACCTTCCAGTTTTCTGTGTACAACAAACAATTTTTTGTTGTTGTTTGTAAGACTTGTTTTGAAATCAAGTGAAGGGTGTTCGGCGGGGTTGCCGGAATATAGGGAGTCACTTAAGGTTCGATGGAAAATGTGGCTGGAGTCGGGGCTGCCGTTGCCATAGTGCTCATCAGAGGTGTTTGCCAGAAGCTGGCTGGTTTCGGTAGGAAGCAGGAGGTGGCCGGAAGTGGGGAATTTGCCAGAGGTTCACCAGAAAAGGTGGCTGACTGGCTGGAGGTGGGGAGCACTGGCAGAAGTTTGCCCGATGTGGGGAAATGTGTAGGTGTGGTGGGCGAGGGAAGAGAGAGGGAAGAATTGCTTTGAAGACAAGGGAAATAAGCTTTTTTTTTTAGAGTTTTTAGTTTTCACGCATTTAAAAGGGTAAAAAACTCTTATTATTTTTCTGGAAACTCTTGAAGTTACCATCATGTTTGTATTTACAGTTTTGAGATTTTCTGTAATCTCAAATAAGAACCACCGAGGCTTTCAGATGTCCACTAGGGGATTAAGTCAAAACATTTGCGCCTGTTTACTTGCTATTTGCTCAAAACTGGAATCTATTGTTAGATATTTCCTGGGCATTGACTGTCTTGTATTACTCTCTTTGCAGGTTCTTGCACGTAAGCATCACACCTCTAAATTAGCAGATTTCCTCGATCTTCAATGGTTGACTACCTTTGGCTTCAGAGGAGAGGCACTGAGTTCTCTTTGTGCTTTAGGTGATTTGACAGTTGAAACGAGAACGAAAAATGAATCAGTCGCAACACACTTGACTTTTGACCATTCAGGTCTCCTAACATCTGAAAGCAAAATAGCTCGTCAGATTGGTACTACTGTTACTGTTAAGAAGTTGTTCTGCAATTTGCCAGTGCGGAGCAAAGAATTCCGGCGCAACATTCGCAAAGAATATGGAAAACTTATTTCTTTATTGAATGTGAGTACGCATTTCCTATCATTTTGCTCCACTTCTTCTTGTTATCTTTGGGATCACATCCCTCCCTTGGAGGATGATAAAAACCGTGAGATGTTTACTGTGTAAACCAGCCCCAAATAGACGAGAAAATCTTGTTGAGCTAGTGACTTAAGTGTATACTTGCTGTGCATTCATGAGATCAGACATGCAAGGTACAGGGATAATGAAATGGGTGATTTGGCTTTAGTCCCCATGGCAGAACTGGCGGGCTTAAGGTTGTGGTTAAAGTGAAGGTGGTATTGAGTCTATTGACGATGGCTGTAGTGGTAAGAGAGTGGTGGGAGGGGAACAAGAGAGGTTCAATAGAAGTATTCGGATCAGCTCTGGTGGCGGTCTCATCTTTCAAATGAATATAGCAATATATATTGAAGGGATCTTATCATTTGGATTGATACAAAAAATTGGGTTGAAAGAAGAAGATTATGATAGTTGGAGAGGTGCTATTGAGAGTTTGAACCATGTCACAATTGTCAACGGAACAACTAATATGTATCATATTTTACTAGGATGGTTAGTGGTGTTCCCATATTTCTGCATTTTTGTTGTTAATCTAAGTTCTTTGTGCAAGACCTCTCCAACAGTAAAGCTACTTGTATTGGATACAAATCAAGCTACTGAATAATAATATAGCTCAGGATAACTGGTGGGTCAATCTTTCAGAAATAGGGCTGAAAGAAGAAAATTATGATAGTTGGAGAGTTGCTATTAAGGAATTGGGAGTTTGAACCATGTGACAATTGTCAATGGAACAACTACTATTTATCGGATTTTACTAGGATGATTAGTTGTTTTGGTGTATTTCTTGGATTTTTGTTCTTAATCTAAGTTCTTTGTGCGACACCTCTCCAACAGTAAAACTACTTGGATTGGATAAAATCATGCTACTTGATAATATAGTTCAGGATAACTGGTGGGTGAATCTTTTGTAAGGTGTTTTTGTTTTGGCTACCGTTTTCGTGTTGCACTTTTGGCCATTACTCGGTACTGGAATTTTATTTAGTTGATTGAGTGATGCAGCTGATGCTTGACTTGGTAATGGTATTCTTGTAATTGCATGCATGAAGCCCTTTGATAATGTTGTTTTGAAGCGATGAAGTAGTATCCCTGTAACCGCTTTATAGTCTGAAGTATATCAACATTTCCCATCTGATCCAAAATTATTTCTTTGATTTCCAGGCATATGCTCTCATTGCAAAAGGTGTTCGCTTGGTTTGCACCAATACAACTGGGAAAAGTCCTAAGTCTGTAGTACTCAAAACTCAGGGAAGTGGTTCCCTTAAAGACAACATTATAACAGTGTTTGGCTCAAGCACCTTTTCCTGCTTAGAACCAATGAGTATATGCATATCAGACAGTTGCAAGGTTGACGGTTACCTTTCCAGGTCTGGATACGGAAGCGGACGCAATTTGGGAGATAGACAGTTCTTTTTTGTAAATGGTCGACCAGCAGACATGCCTAAAGTCAGCAAGCTTGTGAATGAGTTATATAAAGGTGCAAACTCCAAGCAATATCCAATTGCAATCATGAATTTCGTGGTTCCAAGTGTGGCGTGTGATGTCAATGTAACTCCGGATAAGAGGAAAGTGTTCTTTTCTGATGAAGTCTCCATTTTACATTCTTTAAGGGAGGCTTTAACAAAGATTTACTCGCCAATTCATGTAAGGTATTCTGTTAATGAAGTTGAGGAGCCCAGTAAGGATGAAAATAGGTCTAGGTTGTATTCTGGTCATGAGAGATCACCATTGTTGTCAAAGCAGTTATCTCCTGTTGGCAGTAGTCCCAAGGATGAGTCACATGACAATGGACAATATGTAGATTCTGGAAGAATTCACAGGTCTGTGAACGAGGGCATTAGGGTCCCTCATGGTGCTATGGGAAGCAAGAGTGACGGAACTTCAATAGGAGAAGAATTCACTCTTAGAGCCCATGGCAGTAAGAAGGCTGATGGCTTTTCTGCAAGCCAGAGTGAGCATTATCTCAATAGTGCTACAACTGATCAGCAGGCTCCATTCAATTCAGAAGCAATAGAGCAAGGTACTACTGAAACTGCCAATTCAACTAGTCACTTAAATATTGTTCAGTCATCAATCACCAGATTTGTAACCATAAATAAGAGAAAGCATGAAAGCATTAGTACAACGTTATCAGAGGTGCCTCTCCTGAGAAATGGACCTATACTCTGTCAGGCAAAGAATAACAGTTCCACAAGTCCAGTCTGTTCGGAATATGGGGTCAATTGTCGTAAACTTGATGATTCTGCTGATGTTTGCAATAACGAGCATGGGCTTAAGCCTGAGCCTCAGATTTCTAGATGTTTGGAAGCGGATGATGTCTTTGGTGCGACAAACATTCCACTTTGTTCTGGAGGCAACGTAAATAATGGCAGATCTGGAGAGGTATGCCAGTCTCCGTGCTTTCCTTTTTAACAGAAAAGGTTTTCTGCGTTGGTTTTTGACGTCCTGCGCACTTCTTACATTTGGGAGTTCATACGTAAGTAGTGGATTTTGATGTCTGATGGAAGTAGTACTAAGCATCAGTGGAAATGTTATCTGGTAGGATTGTAGATATATTCACAGTCAAGTGTTGCTTCTAGTGTTGCCTGTGTCTTTTGGCTTCTGAGTTCATCAATTTCATCTCCAGGCTGTTAACAATGAGAAGAAAGATTTGTGCTCCGATGATTTGGCATTGACGTCTAGTAAACATTTAAAGAATGCGTCAGAAGATCTTTCAGATGGAGCTCCTCCATTGCAATCTTCTGGTTCCCCTTCAGATACTTGCATGGCTTCTTCCGGTTCAAAGATATGTTCTACCTTGCAATTTAGTCTAAAGGATTTGAGTGCAAGGAGGCAGCAGAGGCTGTCAAGACTGCAGTCCAGCAATGCTAAATGGGGAAGAACGAAGATCAAAAGGTTCTTAAAACATTACCTTACTTTCATAGTAGTAATTTTTGGAGATGATCCTGTCTGTAACTGATGTACCTCTTGCTGATCAGTCATATGTCCTTCACCGCTGCAACACTAGAGCTTTCTCAACCAGTAAATGAGGAATGGAAAGCCAAGGCTTTAGCTGCAGCTACTAATGAGTTGGAAAGGCTATTCAAAAAGGAAGACTTCGGTAGAATGAAGGTTGCATTTTGCTTTTGCTTATTTGTAAATGTGACCTGTTGCTCGAGGCACAATTTGGAATACGTTCCTACTTTGTTGGACAAGAGTGACCTGATGTGCCATTTGTAGGCATACCTGAGTTTGCATGTTTTGGGATGACATACTAGGGTTGCCATCTTGAAGAAAATGCTTCCTGGCTCTTGGTCCTGTTCCATTTTTAGGGACAGTTTGTCTGTTTTGATGTTTGGGTTGGCTTAAGGTTAATTATAAACGAGTACATATTGGGCGATTGGATTAGGCAACCACGGTGCACTTCAATCTGAAGCCAGCTTGAATTCGTCTTTTTCAGGCAACTAGAATAATACTAGAGGCTATGTTCGGTTACAAGTTTCCCAAAAATTTTTCATTTTTTGGGAACTTGTTTGGAAAAAACTCTTTTACTTTTTTCCCAAATAATTTCATCTCTCTATAAAAGAAGAGAGAGAGAGAGAGCATCTCGAAAACGCAGAAAAAATTGAACTCCCAATTTTTTTGTGAAACACTTATACCAAACAACATCTCAAAGTTTTTTTCTCAAAAATCGTTTCAGAAACACTCAACCGAACACACCCTAGGTCTGACCTCCATATTTGAAAGAGATAAGCTACGCGAACCCTTCTATTGTGAGTCTGAGTTCTCCATGCCAATATCTTGCAGAGAGAAGAGGCAAAGGGAAACTTTTGTGCTTTATTGGGTCTCTTATTGTGCTTATTTTGTGCCTTCATTATGACTTTCCTTCACCTACCCACTAACCAAGTCTCCATCCTCATGTGTAAAGGGTGAAACTAACCTTCTGGTCATTTTGAATGTGCGGTTTTGGAGTTTTGGTATGTAATGCGGAGAGCCATCCTCCTCCAAGCTTGAAAACTTTTAGGCACCTAGATATTTGTTTCTCCCAATCCTGGTTAAGAAAGCTTGTCTCAGAAATTGTGGACTTGAGGCAGCATATGTGTTCTAATTGAATCTCTCTCACTTGGATCTTAGCATAACTGCAAGTGTCATTTATTGTGGTTCAGGAGCTAGAATTGGGATATGTCACCCGGGTGACAACTGATAAGCTATAATTGCTCTTTCTCCTCTATTTGTAGGTAATTGGGCAATTCAATCATGGTTTTATAATTGGCAAGTTAGATCAAGACTTGTTTATTGTGGATCAGGTAATTTCTCCATTCCTCTCAGAGTCTCATGTTTAGATTCTTTTGAACAATATCTTTGCAGAGTATACTTGCCCATCAAATGTTAAATGTGTAGGATCGTGTACTGGCAGTTTGCTCCATGTTTCAATTTCAGATTCAATATCAAGGATCTTAAGTTAAAGTTGAAATTTGAAACTAATGCATTTTTCTCTTTTTCCAGCATGCTGCAGATGAGAAGTACAATTATGAGCGTCTTTCACAGTCAACCAACTTGAACCAGCAGCCTTTGCTCCGGTATTTGTCTTGATTAAGAAGTTCTATTGAACATCATCGCGCACTTATGATTGAGTATTGTGAATTATCAGTAGATGATTGAATATTGGCAGTATGTTAGGATAACTTATATTTTCCAGTTATCTGATTATGCATACTATCACGATTCACGAGACGATTGAATATTGACAATGTCTGAATATGTACTGGAGGGAAAATTTTGATCCTTCTTCTACGATAGCATTCATTTGTAAATATTTTGACAAATAAAATAATTAATTCTCCTTCTCGCATCTCTTTTGAAAGTATGATGGTTTAATACATCATTCTATGTAGTCCATATAGCAGAGAGACTGTGGTCTGCCTGATTTAGGGATCTCCCCAGAACAAGAAGCAAGCTTCTGAAAAGATGAGTGCATACATACATACATACATACATATATGTGTGTGTGTGTTCCTTGTATTGTGGCATCCATTTATGCATTCTTGCACCGCTGAAAAGATTAAAGGAAAGGCTACTACTTTCTTCTCAGTTTTATTTAACCATTCACATTTAACTTAAAGAGATGGAGGTAGTGGTTCACACTTGTCCAAAAAAGAAAAAGACTTGGACTGTACCTTTTGTTGTTTTCACAACTGACCAGCGAAGGTAATTTACCCATGCATTGATTGTATAGTTGTAGAGCTCTTCAGGAGGTACGCATAGGAAGTTTTCTCTCTCTATATTTTCTTGTACTCTATTGATTTTGAAGATACCCTAATCTAGTCCATTAATCGTCGTTGATTAATGGACTTCCTCTGGTGTATGTTATGACTAGAAGACAAGCCTAGGAAATCAACTATAATAAGAGCCAGAAATATATTTCAATCCACTTTCTCCAGTACCCCTTGGATCGTGATCACGCACATTCTGATAGTAGACTTCCTAATGGTTTGCATATGGTCTTATGTAATTTAGACAGAGTATAATTGTTAGTAGCTCTTTTTATGAAGTCGAAATTTAGCACTGCGGATATATGTCTGCCAGAAGTGTGTGTAAAAGCACAAATGTAATGTCTGGGAAGATCACAAATGATGAAGTACCAAGTTTTTTTTATTATTCTAGTATGTATAAAGTAAAGTGGTTAAAAAAAGTAAATAAAAAAAAGGAATAAAGAATAATAAGAAATCGCACTTTCTTGTTGCTTTTAATAGCAAATATTTTTGGTTTCAAATTAGATAAATTGTTTTCTCTATGATTCGTTGGAACACAAATGATGAAGTACCAACCTATATAACAACATTATTGATTTCCCTAGTGTTTATGCAAGGAGTAATTGCTTGGACATTAATTTCTATTCCCTCTCTGCAATGTAGGCCATTGAGGTTGGACTTATCTCCTGAAGAAGAAATAGTTGCTTCTATGCACATGGATATTATAAGGTAACACATCCATTTTATTCTATTTCCTCTTTTACTGGTCAGTGGTCATTCATTCACCACTTTTTCCCTTTCCCTGACACATTGTAATCTCTGGTCGCAAATAGTTATTTGGGTTTATGCTTGTAAACTTTTCTTCCGTTATCCAAAAATTTTACTTGCCCTTGTGTAGTGTAGAGAAATTGTTTTCAGTGTGTATTTTCTTCAGAATTTCTCCCCAAAAAAGGTATAAATCAAGGAAGGCGAAACAATAGAAAAAGATGAGCACACATTATTGGTAACACATCCTACTACTCTCTAAACACAGCTTTAGGGTTTTTGTTGTGGGGTGGCGGCTGCCCCCTTCCCCACTGCCCTCTCCTCTATCTCGCTTCACGTTAACCCCAACAACCCCCCCCCCCCCCCCCCCCCCTTTCTTCCCCCCCCCCCCCCCCCCCCCCCCACCCCACCACCACACACACACAACCAAACAACAATCCCCCAACAAAAAAACCAACTGCTCTATGCGCCCACCCCCACCTCCAGAGGCATAGATTCGGCGAGTTGGGTAGGAGTGGCAAATAATCGGCGAGATGGGAAGGCAAGTTTTCCTTTTCTTATCTCCTCCCTTTGTGGTGGCTTATGCTTTCCTCTGTTTATGTAGTATAAGGACCCTTTATGGGTATCCCTCTAGTGATATGCCTGACCTTGTAGCAATGGTGCCAAATCTGATGGATAGCATAGGAGCGGTGATTTCATTTTTTGTTTTTGTTTACTATTGTTGCTTCCCCTATGGATTTATAGATTTCATCTTTGCTTATTCCCATTAAGTTGGGCTATTTTGGGTCCTGCCTTGTACTACATGTTAATAAAGCTTGAATCTCGCGTCTAGATATAGTTGTGGTTCTTACGAATATTTTGTATGAGATCTCTTTGTAAGTAGTGACGCATGGCTTTGATGAATGAAATTTCCAATTGGAAAAAAAAAAAAAAAAAAAAAGTGGTCATTTTAGCCAGAACAAACTACAAACAATTGTGCTCCAGGGGTTTGCTCTGTTGCTTTCAACTTTTAACTTTTTCTTTATAGGGGAAGTTTATACTTCGCTGACAGTGTTATGCATTCTGCTCTTTGAACTATCAGGAAAAATGGATTTTCTTTGGTAGAGGATTTGCATGCTCCACCAGGGCATCGTTTTAAACTGAAAGGCGTTCCCTTCAGTAAAAACATTACTTTTGGAGTTGCAGGTAATCCTTTTGACTCTCACGACTCACGAGAGAGAGAAATGCATAGGCTACAGATCGAAAAGGATGGTAAATTTACTGATTTTCTTGAACAGATGTGAAGGAGCTCATTTCCATTCTTGCTGATAGCCAAGGGGAGTGCTCAATCATGAGTAGCTACAAAATGGATACTTCCGACTCAGTTTGCCCGCCAAGAGTTCGTGCAATGCTAGCATCACGTGCCTGCAGATCATCTGTTATGGTTGGCGATCCGCTTGGAAGAACTGAGATGCAGAAGGTAATCCCTTGTACATGTATATACACATAATTGTCTTGCGTTGCATTACAATGGAAAAATATCTGATAGGGTGGAAAACCACCTATTAGGACACACACTCACTCTCTCTCGTGCTGCGCACTCGCCCGTGCTTGCACGCATATGCCTAATTCTTTTTGAGTTTGGATTCCGATGCAACAAAGTAATGTACTTATAGGCAAAAAATGAAAAACACTACTTTATAGTTGTGATCGCACTCTCTTATCAAACTTGTAGGGTAATCACCCCCCTCCTCCCCGAATGTGGAATGGGTTTGGTTATGCTGATATTTTCAGCTGTATTTTGATTCTTTCAGATCCTTCAACATCTGGCCGGTCTCAACTCTCCATGGAACTGCCCGCACGGCAGACCAACAATGCGTCACTTGGTTGACTTGACAACTCTCAAACAGTTGGATGCAGATGATGTTTCAGGTATATGGACAGCCTGAGGATTACTGCATCCAGTGGTCACCTTCTTTTTAACTTAATTCTTTTTACTCTCTGTAAATTCGTGTCCTAAAACCGATGTATTCACTAATTTTGGAGGAACTCTTGAGCTATATATTGTAAGTATGAACTTTTCTTCCTCGAAAGTAGTAGGTGGTAGATTTTTCATCCTGGATGGGCAAGTTACTCTTGTTGACTGTGGAGTCTTGAATCCAGTGGATCCTTCTTTAAATTACTTACACTGAATTTCTTGCTTTAGATTGCAAGAGGACTAACCAATTAGTGTCATCCGGCCGAAGGGCAGCAGGAGGACATTCCAATATTTAAATTAGTTCCTGAATATATGGTTTTAACTGAAAAGTACTTGAGAATAGTATGATAGAACGAACCTTTCATAAAGTGTTTTTATTTTCTCCAGATAATTGTACTTGCACCCTAAGTTAATATACTAGGCACATCAAGTGTCAGGTTATAACTGTGTTGAGCCATCTGATTCATACGTGTATTTATGAAAGTTGAGTTTTACTATGGTCATGCCGATCATTTTTCGTTCGGTCCGATTTACAAGTTAGTTATGCACCCGTAGACTGACTGGCTGCACGGCATGCGAGTCTTGTGGTCCAGTGGAGACTTCAATCCGGCAAAATGTTGGAGTGAATTAGGCCGAGAAGTCTCATCATGATAAAGGAATGGTGTGAGTCTTCGATAATCTTTTAATCCCGTATATGGTGGCCCGAAGACCCGTAGGTTCAGCTTGCTACAATGACAAATACTTTTTCCACTGTATGTGCCTGGATATATATGACGTTATTGTGATCAAACCTAAAGTAATTGATGCCCGCATTTATAAGTTCATTTGCAAAGATTTGGACAATCCGGAAACGTGAGAACTTGATTTGATTGGCATTTTTATTCTTGTTCTTAGAACATCCACATCAGTTTTTCTTGAGCACTTTCTTCTCTATTTTGAGAGTAATTTTTTTGAATATATTCCACGTCAATCTCTTTAGATATTCTTCTTATTTTGTGAATGCTACTAGAGTGACTCTTTATATTTAAAGAGTCACTAAAATCTTCTTATTTAGTGAATGTTAAATAGAACTAGCCATTATTCACCCTATTTAGAAAGTCTCACGCAGGAAACATTAGAAAATGTGGTTCTCTAAAATAGAAAAATGAAAATTTCTCCTTAATTTGGTTCAGAAAATTTCTCCTTAATTTGTTTCAAAAAATAGAGAAACTGATATGAATGTTCTTAGTATTTAGAAAATAAGGGTGGCCAACAATATTGGTCTGAAGCGGAATTGCAAGTACTAGCGGTGCTTTCGTTAATTCCGCAAGTGATGACAATCAAAAGAAAGAGTACAAAAATATAAGACAAAATATAAATTCTCTCATTCGAGCAGCCTTGATGGAGGATGGGATTCATGCAATGAGAAGTGAAAAACTAATGGTGGTTTTGAGATCCATACAAATGATTATAGAAAGACAAAAAATATATTATAAATTTTTAAAACAAAATGTAGTTCACATTTCGTTTTTTTTTTTTTTGAATCTTGTGAGGAAGATTGAATAATCTAAAAAATTTAATGCAAAATTATAGAATATAAAAATAATCGAACGAAATTAAAAGAATACTCCATAATCTAATCACAAAATTAGAATCCTCTTACCCAGAAAAATTTATTCAGCACAAGGAGAGAAACTGAGATATCGAATTTTATTAGAATCAATTATAAAAAATTAATGAAAATCCATACTATCATTGATTTCACGGCTTAAAAAACTAATCAATATTAAATTAGTTAATTCCAAAACCAAGAGCGTACCTCTTCTAGAATGGAAAAGTATGTGTCTGTGTACACAGACCAAACATAAATGTGTTTGATATCATCAGATATACATAAGGCTTTTTACGTGCATTGGTCTTAGACATATCTGTGTCCGTAACATTATCCTTCTAGAATCGCCTTAGAATTTGTGTGTAAAATAATAGTAGTAGTATTTAAAGGAGGCATAAAGCAAAGTTTGAAATTGTTCGGAGAAGGTTTGTGCGGGGAGTAAATGTCATAAAGCGAAAACCCAGTGGATTCTTCCTTCCGGTATTTTCTTCTTCTCCTCCTCCTCCTCCTCCTCCTCCTTGTTGTTAGGGTTTGTACGATTTCATCGATGGCAGTTCAAGCAACTAACTAGTAACAACTTTGCAGCTTGACTAACATTAGGGCTTCTCCAATCGTATGCTTTTCCGTTATAGTTTTGTATTCATATATGATCAGAAACTCTGTCTCTGTCTCTGTCTCTCTCTCTCTCTGATGAATCCTACTTCATTGCAGGTCCCCTGAGTATCAGCTACGTTTTGCCTTTTTGTGCCCTTGAAGATGGTAGTATTTCACTATACAAACGGTGTCTTTAATTATCTCAATTAATGTAGTTTTTTCACTTAATCGATTGTTTTGATTTCAGCTTCCGCTTTCTCTACTCAAGACCGCGCAAGGGCACCCCATGGTACGATCTTTGTTATCACTCTCTCCAATTTACTGTACATTTGCCTGCGTTCCAGTTACATTCATGCAAATAAATCAAGGATGAAAATACTCTATGCTTATCAGCTATCTCAGTAAATATATGAATGTGTGTGTGCGTGTGTGTGTGAGAGAGAGAGAGATCCCAGGTACTTGAATCTTATGGTTCTTCGTTATCTGACTGTTGTCTGAAGTTGATATTTTGAATATCGGTGCTTCGGTTATTTGCAAAATGATTGCTAGAAAATAGAGTTCTCTCTTTGAAGCAACACATTGAAAAATTCTGGTATGTGTTAAGACTTTCTCTTCTTAATTGCAAGTAATTATTGTTTTTGTGTTGTGACAGTTGGTGGAACTGAAAAATGGGGAAACGTATAATGGGCATTTGGTCAATTGTGATACTTGGATGAACATACATCTCCGCGAAGTCATTTGCACATCTAAGGTCTTTTCTCCTTCATCTATTCGCACATTTTATATGCACCCGCACAAATTTTTCTTTCAGATTCATGATGGGTGTTGTTTGTTTGACAATATAGGATGGAGATAGATTTTGGCGAATGCCCGAGTGCTACATTCGGGGCAACACAATTAAGTATCTTCGAGTTCCTGATGAGGTACTCTGAACCTTTACTGAATAAATTGCAGATATTGAAAGCGTCACACCTTTGTGAAAAAGTGATGTGTGTGTAGCATGATTGTTTCTGTTGTCACTTTGTGGGGGGAAAAAAAATTCAATCTTTGACCATTAAAAGTTTATATCTTATACTTGACCAAAATTTAAGTTCCTGGTAGTCTGTGACATGCTCTATTAGATTGGTGGCAGGGGCTGCCTTTGACCCAAGGGCGCACAGGCTTTCAGTTACTTTTGCATGATGGTTGCATTCTTGGGCATATGCGTGTATCACATTCATGGTTCTAATAATCTGTTGTTACACCAAATTTTCCAGGTGATCGATAAAGTTCAGGAAGAGACCAAGAGTCGTGCAGGTTATATATTGCACTTAAATTTCTTATTGATCATGTGATCTGATTTTGATATTTTCTGTATTGAGAAGGCAAATGTTCGTCACAGCTTAAGCAATATTTTATTCCTCCTTTTTTCGGCATCTTAATATTTGGATGCAAGATTGCTGTTCACTTTGCTCCACAAATACGAGCTGCACATTGGTCCTTGTATAGGTTAGTGATAACCAGCATGTATCGGTTGGATGAAAATGGTTTTGTTGCCAATGTGTCATTTGTTAACGTGGCTCACTAAAATGCACGTCTTCCCTGCCCTACTGTTCCTATAGTTTCTGTTTGCGGACTTGCACTTATTCTTTGGTGCGGTGAACAATAACTCTTTATGATTGAACTTCTCTCAACTTTCTCAAATAATCGTGAGTGGAAATTTCCAGATGTTAAATTGTTTCATATGTTGATTGACATTTCAGATAGGAGGCCACCTGGAGTGGGGCGTGGAAGAGGAAGAGGCAGAGAGGATGGCACCAGTGGGCGGCCAGCAAAAGGCATAGGCCGCGGACTAGATGACAGAGGTGCTAGAGGTTCAGATGGAGGTCGAGGCAGGGGCGGGCCTGGTGGGAGGGCTGGTGGAAACAGAGGTAAACACTTTCCTTTTCAATTTTGAATGAATGGCCATTAGTTAAGAATTGCATTCCACGGTGTCAAAATATTTCCCAGCACCATGCTCTTTGATTCATGCGTTTCTCTTTCCTGCTCATAAAATGGCCTTTCTGTGTTTGAAATGGTGGGCAGTTATTGGGCGTGGGAGATGATATAAAGCTGAGGTGCTAAACAACTTTATGTGGCTTTCCTAGTTTTGGAAGCATATTTCGATCCCCATCATGCATGAAGCCAACAGTTGCCTTTTGATGTTTCAGTTAAGCTACTGAGCTGTGTGGCTAAACAGTGGCACTAAGACAGTATGATGGGTTTATAAGATTCAGAAGTTAAAGCTTTTATGTTGACTGGATGATCACGGTAGTATTCTGGGACGGAGCAGTTCTTCCGTAAGGCCCTTTTTTGTGTGGGTATTTCTGTATTTGGCTACATTAGAAAATTATGAGATTGGGCATATTCGTACTCATCCTCTCTCTCTCTCTCTCTCTCTCTCTCTCTCTCTCTCTTGCTTGTATGGGTGTGATTGCCTGGGGTATACGAGCGTACAAGAGACAAGGAACCTTACATCACCATTCTCTCTCTTTGTTTTTCTTGAGATGTTTTTTCTGGATCATTTCTTGGAGTATGATGATGAGAATCTTGTTTTCTGGTAAATTGGAAGTTTTGAGTATATTTGTTCTGATAAACTAATGACATTTCTCATTCAGTCACTTGATTTCAACTAAACCCTAGGTTGTTTCTACAAATTGTCCCCTTCAAGGGGGGAAAAAGCCACTACTAATGCATTTTTTGTTTGATAAGTGTTATGAAACTGTTTTCCAAAACAAATTCCATGAACCCTAACAATTTTTGTTTTCCTAGGAATGTTAACGATGGTGCTTAACACATCGAAAGAAATTATCTTATAGTCTGTCAACTTCTTGAAAAAATCCCCCAATTGAAGGAAAATTGATATCGAACACTGGTGGTTACTTGCTTGCATACCAAGAATTAGAGTTTAACCCATTAATGGACAATTGCAAACAAATAAAAATAAGCAAAAATTCTTCTGATTGTGAATTTTTAAAAAAAACATTTCAAATGCAAAATCAACAGATGAGATTTACTTGAATATAGTACTTCAAAATTTCAATTAATCTGAATCATTAATTTTAAATTTAAAAACAATTTTTTATTAATAAAAAATTATATTCTTGCTCAAAAAATCACTCACTTTTAGAAATAGCATGGGACGAATGGAGAGTGGATATTGCTCTCTCCGTCTTCAATTTCAAATTTATATTTAATCTTCATCACCAACCCAATTCCCGAATGGAAATTGATTTTACCCTCCGCCCATTATTATTTTCAATATAAAAAACATATACATTTTGAATTATGTAAAATTTAATAAACTCTAAAAATCATATATATTATACAATTTATAACAACTATAGACAATCTGACAGGAGCATGTACAGGGCAGGGGCAAGAATTGCAACAGAAATCGGGGACAAATGTACATATTTCCAAATCCTACCAGTTCTTGTTTTTCAAAGCCATTCCCAAATCTTAACCGATCGCCAAAAAAAAAAAGCCATTCACAAATCTTAACCGATCGCCAAAAAAAAAATTTCAAATCTGCAATCCGCTCAGCACTGGACGAATTAAATCGGGTGAAATTGCCAGGACTCACAACTAATGACAGACAAAAACAGAGAGAGCACTCTTTACTACTACAAGCAAGTAGTACAGTACGGCTACGAACTACAGCCTCGTGCATCCTGCTACTTAAGAAAAGAACAGGACAGCTGCTGCAGTAGTTAGGTGTTTTGGTGGGGAATCCAAACGAACCAGAAAGAAAAGAGACAAAGCAAAACAGAAATGGGGCAGCAAATATATGCAGTTTGAAAGAAATCAATGAAGTAAATCCAGAGACCACCCACTATTAGATTATCTTCCACGAAACCTCAAAACATAATACAGCCATCAAATTCAAGTCTTTATCGCAACGGAAAAATATTTCGTGTCTCTCAAACGACAGAAGCCATTTTCCGTAACCCACGAAAGTCAGGGCCTAATTGATACTCAGTTCAGAAACTCACGCTTTCATCAAGTCGTATCGAGAAGAAATTTTTACCCTCTTAACACACAAGGCTAAAGGTATTAAGTAATTCCTTCACACCCTACACTAACGCACAATTCATGTGCTCGGTCCAGCGTCAACTTTCCCCTCTGTAGCTCCTCCTTCCACCTTACTGCTGCCTTCATGCTCTCCTGCTTTTGCTGCCGTTCCAGCATCTTCATCCTCTGCCTTGGAAATTTCGCCCTCTGCAGACCAAAAAGTATAATTAATTACATGAAACATGACCACGTCCCACCAAAAACAAACAGGTGAAATAGTTTTCCAATGGCAGTGGGTTCAAAGCTAAGAGCTTAATAAATGCCTGTTTTCTGGATCCAAATGAGACCATATAATACGAGTCACAAAGCTTAAACACAAACCTCGTCCAAAGATTGCGAAAATTCCCTGAATTGATCTTAGCCACAAGGTATAGAAAAGGAAACCTAAGCCTTGCATTTAATTCAGTTCTCTATACCATACTATATTGCCAAAAACGTAATCATAATGAGAAACTAACTATAACACCAACAATTATTGATAATCCAGGTTCTCTATACCATTCTTTATGTTGAGAGAGTGTACTCAACGTATCATAGCTTTATTATAATATTGCATAATGTGACCCAACCATCTATGGGGATCAACATAAAGCTGACCTATTTTCAAAGGTCGGTTACCAAGCCAAACCCCCTCAAATAAGGGAAAGGTCTGGTTGGGTTAGAAGAGTGTACTCTAAGTACCGGTTCCAATAGGATAAGTCCACGGTGTCAAAATGCTTCAAACTTCTACTCAATAAAAGACCCATCCTCCACAATATAAACCTGTGGCCAAGAGATACTTCAACTTGGAACTAGGTGCCATTTCTGAATGCCCCAATATGCCACAGAAAAGAGATGAAGACCTAATTGCTAGTCACAGTTGCCACCCCTCATGATCAGTCCACTTTAACTACACTGGAATGACAAAATACCACAAAGGCACAGTGGTCATTTCATCTCTTACCCAATGGGAAAATTCTTTGTTATTCCTTAGTCGAAGAACACCCGCTCACATGCTAAATGTATATGTTAACCTCTAGAAGGCATTCTTGTTCTCAAAATGGACTACAAGCCCAAATCAAATGCTTTTACTTAAGAAAAAACCATGGACTGGGTTCTTACTACATTTGTGCGCACACAGTGATATCATGGACAGAACTACACATTAAGTGTGTCCATACAAGTACAAACTAGTTGCACAAGGATAGATACTTCAAACAAACATGCAAATTTCTTTTTTAACAAATCGAGCATTTACAAATTAAAAATAATGCAAGAATCATTCTAAATGTTTATGATGTATGTCAGCACACACATCTAAGATGTGTTTAACATGCATTTATTGTGACCAGACAGTATCATTTGCCTTGACAACTGAACTCTTTGCATGCAGCTAAGGTGAAAGAATACTGGCACGCCATTTTCTACCGTTACACATGACACTCGAAACATTATCAAAGGACATTCCTCAACATATGCAATGCTTGTTGTGTATAGCAAAACAACAAAAAGTTCAAAGTTAAATACCATCATCACTATCATCAAGGTCATCTCCCATGCCACCCATGCCGCCCATTTTCTGCAGATGCATCGGTGAGCAAAAAATCAGAACAAACGACTACAAAAAGAATCGAAATCTGGGACAAAAGCTGCTATGTCCTTACCGAGAAATCCATGCCTTTCATCATGTCAGCCATGCCTCCCATGCCACCCATTCCACCCATGCCTCCCATCATGTCTCCCATGCCACCCATGCCTCCCATTCCTCCCATCATGTCACCCATTCCTCCCATTCCTCCCATGCCACCCATGTCACCGAATTTCTGTATATAGCAACAGTAAGCAAAATATAAGCATACACGCCCATAAGAATTTCATGAAACCAAAAGCTGATATATCCTTACCGAGAAATCCATTCCTCCCGTATCAACATCGGCTGGAGCTAAGACAAAGAAGTAGGTTTGAAATTGTTAGTGGAAAATATACCAACATCAGCAAATGAAGACATATTCAATATCATGCACAACAATTTGAAGAAATGAAGAATAAATTCGGCAGCATAATACCAGCATCATCATCTTCATCCACCCACTTGTCCCAATCTACTTTCACATAGTGCGGTGTTTTGACATCTCCCTTCAGTAGTTTATTCCACCATTTCTCTTCTGCTTTCTCCAAAACACAAAATATACTCCTCACGCCAACATTAATTTTGCTTTCCTGCAAAGGATGATCAGATGTTATATAAGAGTATGAGCAGTAGGAAAAAGTGAACCAGAGAATAAGTGGCATCAAGCCCATTTAACAATTCAAAAAGAACCAGGGAGTGCCAATACTGGATAAATGATGCCATACCTCAACGTTAACTTTGTCAAAAAGGTCCAACTTCAGTTCATAAGGATTGTTATCTGCACCAGCAGTAGCAGTAAATGTAAAACCTCCCTCAGGTGAAAGATTAACTTTAGCATCTTTAGCATCTGGCAATAGAACAGTGACAAAGACCTTGTCGGGCCTCTGAGCCCACTTAACCTCGGGATGTCGGCTGAAAAGACAAAACAATTAGTAGGAAAGGTAATCACAGACAACTTCAAACAATACATAAAAGGCCAGTAGATGTTAGTCAATGTCTATCGTACGGGAAATACAAGATACTATTTCTGAGCTTTGGTGGGACTACCAGCGTATGTGCAGAGCACACTGTATCAAATTGAAAAGTAACATGACGAGATCCAACACGTTCAACCAGGCAATGAAGAGAACAAACCCACATAAGAGTTTGTCTTCATCTTGCCAACTGGTCTGGCCTGTGCTAGCAGACACAGGTTACGTGTGCACTAGCAAATCTTGCGGCTCTCAAATACCATAATTTGTAATCTAACCAAACTAACTAACTATAAACGCTGCTATCATAATCCTAAATCACAACATAAACAATCTTTTTTTCTGAAATGAAAACCACGTCCAAAATGTAACAGTAGACAAAGCATCTAAGATTTCTTTGCAACTTCACATACCATCAATAACAAGGAGTCGTTCAGAATATCTTAACACTTCAGTCCATAGTAATATCGAAACTCTTACTACAATGCCGTTACAAAATAAATTGATGCTATTATAAGTTTCTTAAAAGCAATTGGCGAATGCATGAAAATAAAAGGTCAACATATGAAATTTCACTCTTGATTTACTAAAGGAGCAAAGAAAAGCATGATCGCATAATAGTAGAACAGAATCCGTCCACCGTCAATGAATCTATCTACCGCTACAATTCAAGTTTGCAGCCTTTTTTTTCAACCTCCAAACGGACAATCAAGACTATAAAATGGACAAGAATCAAACATACATTCACAAATACACGCCTCTCTAAACCTAATCGTTGAAAAAATGAAGCAAGAACTCAGTAACAATAGTAAAACAGTCGATCGGATGGCCCGAGGTACGTAATCAACACAGACAAAG
The DNA here is from genome assembly GCA_019985065.2 of Arctostaphylos glauca. NCBI lineage: Eukaryota > Viridiplantae > Streptophyta > Magnoliopsida > Ericales > Ericaceae > Arctostaphylos > Arctostaphylos glauca. The sequence continues at coordinate 43,668,926 of JAHSPW020000001.1, forward strand.
AGAGGGGGAGAGAGAGAGAGGGAGAGAGAGTACCTCATCTTGGTCCTTTTCTTGTACAGACTATCGAAAAAGGAAAGCGAAATGTAAAACCCTAGATACAGAGAGCACCGAGTTGTGAGTTGTGACCGAATGCGAGAGCCGCTCTCTATACTTTATACCACTTTAAAACCCCAGAAGAAGCTACTGGAGTGTGGTCGCTCGGACGCATTTTCCCGAGTTTGATACCACGAAACGCGTGTAAAGTGTAAACCACGTTGACGATCAGATTGTGAAAAGCCGGATTTACGATGATTGATCAACGGTCTGATTTTATGCACGTGTAGGGTAGGTTGTACAATTCGAGTGGGCCGGCAAAGCTATTAATTTGTACCACTTGGGGGTAAATGTTGGGCCCTATGCCAGGTTAAGTGGATATTTTCCGGGCTAGGTTGACGGCCCACACCCCACTATAGTGTGTTGAAACTTTATACTACTACTACTACATAACCATATGAGAAGAAGGTAACAAAATTTTGAGACATATGAATCTAAACTAGAGTTGATAAATTAAAAAATATATTTTGTGTCTTAAATGTGTTTGTAATTAGGTTAAATTTTTCATAAACTTGTAACATTATTTATTTTGGAACATTTGAAAAGTCAATTTGGGCCTTTTCGCAATCTCAATCTGTCACTCAATCACTTCTTTAGAGAAGCATAGTTGCATGTCTTGTTCTTAACAACTTCACAAAGCTCTCCGAATTTCCTTGCCAATCTACAAGAAATATGGTGCATGTTCTAGTCCTCTGAGCTGTCACGCTCCAAATTTTCATATAATTAAAATCACTAAAAATATTACTCATAACTCCATAAAGTTTCATTTCCAAAGTCAAGGGGCACTATTGGCCCAAGTTACATAATTCTTAAAATTTCCAAAAGATGAGTAGTCCCACTTGGGTTAACAAAATACATATGAAGATATAGTGCATCTATCCCAAAAAGGTTTTCCATGCAGATGCTAAATAACTTCTTCATCAATCCTTTAAAAAACATGCCACGCCAAGCAGTCCATGCTACTCCTCCGCAACGGTACCTGAAAATGGAGGGGTTGAGCTACTAGCCCAGTAGGAAAATCTATGCCAAGATTATGTATATGTGAGATGCATGGCACGCACTATAACATGGAATAACTATGCAACACTTTCATAACAATACATACCCACACAAACTACACTCCATCCATCAATCACGACCAATTGTCCTCCTAGCACATTCCCATCCGGGAGCTAGTCTCATTGTCCTCCTAGCACCTTCCCATCCGGGAGCTAGTCTCATTGTCCGCCTAGCACATTCCCATCCGGGAGCTAGTCTCATTGTCCGCCTTTCATTCCCAACAATGTATGACAAATCAAGAAAATCCATATCACGTTCAATAATTTCATTCATACACAACCAATCCCAAGTAATCTACATTCATATCAAACGATCAATCAACGATGTCCCACAACATAAAACACAATGGAAATAGATTCAGAACACCAAAAGTGCACGGTCTTCATTCCAGAAGCCCCAGGAGCGCTACCCCAAAAACATGGGAGCGCTGCACTTAGAGCCTCGGTAGCGCTACACCAAAAATGAGGGATCGCTACCCCCATTCCAGAATCACCAGGAGCGCTACACCAAAACCCAGGGAGCGTTACCTGTGCAGAAATCAGCGCGATTTCCAGATTTTCACTCGATCCACTTCGCACCAAACTACAAATCTACCACGTAATAGACACCAAAACACATTACATACACATAATAGAAGATAGAAATCCCTACCTCAAGCTTTGAAATGGAAGATTTGGCCAAAGAAATGGAGCCCTAGCTTGGTGATGCTCCTAAGCTCGGATCCGCACCTCCCGAGCTTCCAACCACGATCCGGCTTCAATACCTTGCTAACCACGACCCAAGGCTCCTATATCTCCGAGGGATTTGGCAATGGTGAAGGAAAATGGATGGATTTGGTAGAGAGAAGGGGGAGAGCAAAGGGGAGTGAGAGGGGTTTTGGGGAGAATGAGGGCTTCTCTCTCTCTCCCTTCCTAATAATCTGATTTTGGCCCCCACAAGGAGCCCCCCACTCACTTATCCAAATAATGTTACGTGCATGGAATAACACAAAGGACTCCGGGCTCGGTTCCTATGGTCATAATCCGGTAATTACCACATTAAATTAATTTTATTTATCCAAAATAAACTCCCAAATAATTATTTCAAAACTCAAATTTTCCGGGTCCTTACATGAGCTACAGTACCCACCTCACCATTGTCCAGTGGATTTGTTTCCGCAAGGGAAAAAGCTCTTTGTTCGCAGTTCTCTTGATAGCTTCAACCCTCCTTTTGGCATAGTAAATGGGAAATAAAATACTCTATTTATTCGACATTGAAAATGAATCGAAGAAGGGGGGAGAATCTCTCCTTAGTTTTTGAAATTCGACATCGAGAAGTGCTTAAACTATATCAATTGAATTTGAACTGGTAGATAATTATAGTCAATGTACTATTGTACACTATATCGGTATAGTGTGAACAAATAACGTAATTTATTAATATTTAAAATTATGTAATCTGATTTATAATACTTTAGAAAGCCTCTAAACGAGTTCAAATAAGAGCAAAACTATGTCATTTTATCGATGTAATACCCTTATGCGCTACAACATCCTTCAATCCATCCTCGTGTAGTCTATTAGATTGTAAGGAGCTTAATGCTACTTGCCACTACTTTTTGCCAATTTTATGAAAGTATATCACTATTATAATATAATTTTCAAAGTCTAAAAAGCAAAAAAAGTTTCTGAAAGACAATCAAGCTACATATATTGTCCATAATGTTAATAAAAAGACATTTGGGGGCCCAAGTGGGAATTCAAGCTCAAATTTGATTCATGGGCTGGATTTTGTGGGCTCATAGGCCCGACAAATGTCCAACTCTATACAACAGTGCTGACTTTCCCGGACTATGTATATTGTGGGCTTGGTCCTCTCATAGTAGCCCGATTCAAGGCCCAATAACATTATGGGGTGAGATATTATATTTGTTTCAGACGTTCTGAGCCCGCACCAAAAGGAGAAAAACAAAAGGCACGATTTCCGCTCTGTTTGGAACTTAGGGCTCGTTTGGATGGGGGAAAAGGAAGGGGGATAATTTTTAGAGGGGATAAAAGGATCGACGTGACATGTTTAGCATGGTTTGGGAGCAAAAAATACAGGGGGATAATTTTTCACCCCTCCAAAAATAATCTCCCGGAGAGGGATAAAGGGGGATAATTTTTTGGCCGGAGGGGAGGTGCCAAAAAATAAGAGGGGGTATTATCCAAGAATAATACCCCTTCTCCCTTATTACAATTACAAAATAACATTATCCCCCTATTTTATCCTCTATCCAAATCAAGTATTATTTTATCCCATTTTTTAATACTTCATCCAAACTATCTACTTTTTATTACCCCCTCTATAAACATCACATCAATGTGGGCCAACCCTTTAAAAATAATACCCCTCTTATCTTATCCCCCTCAATAACTTATCCCCTAAAAATAATTCCTCATCCAATCGGCCCCTTAGGGAAAAGAAAAGAAAGGAAAGGAAAATAAAAATTAAGGTTTGATATTCATACTAATTTTTTGTTCATTTGCATTCTTTTCTAATTTATCTTGTGTTTAAATAGAATGGTATTTTAGTAAATTTGTATAATAGGGACAAAAAAAAAAAAGAGTGCAAATGAATAAAAATGGAGTGTGAATATTATTTCCCTTAAACCTTTTCCCTCCTACTTGTTTCGTTTTTCGTGTGGAAGGAAAATAAAAAATGCAAGGGAAAAATAAATAGAATCTTCTAGAATGGCAAAAGAAAAAGGGAGAGATAATTTTTAAAAAAATCTAAATGCATTAGTTGATTTTATTTTTTTCTTCGCCATTTTTTTTTTGAAACCAAACAAAGAAAAACTTTTTTCTCTTATGTTTTCTCTAATTTTCTTTTGAAGTCAAACAAGGGAGAATATTTAATTTTCTTCACATTTTTCACCTTAAAATTTTTTCCTTATTTTCCTTCCCTTCCCACAAGTTCCAAACAAAGCCAATTGAACATGGAAATTGTTTTCAACAAGGAGTCGCATGATTTTAGAATGTAGCTTAAGTTTGGAGTAAATTATTTTTTTAAAGACAGTGAATATTATTTTTAATATTTTCTAAATTTTTGTCAATTTTTTTTTGAGTTTGTTTATTCATCTCGACAAAAGGAATCGGAAAAATATCAAAATATTGACCGAAATCGAAAAGTTCACATAAAACAACGCCAGAAACAGTAAAGATAGTGGCAAATTGTCTTCTTTGATATTATTTTTTTATTTTTAGTGAACCTTTTTGGCACTTTTGGTCATAATTTGTTGGGTTTATGATTTTATTATGTGAAGAAGAATAATTAAATGAAAAAATCCGATGCAAATGTGATACCATGTGTGAAATTATCCCAATCAATATTGAGAATAATATCAGGTAATTTAGGACAAAGAAAGCCTAAGATCTAGTATTTAAGTTGTGTTCGTGTGGAGTCCTTTAGTCAGATGTCGTCTGACTCGTATTTGATTCGTAGGTTTTCCTGAATTCCTGTAGTACCGAAAAAGTAAACACTAGTTAGTGTTGTCTAGGCAAGTGTTATCCGAAAAAATATTCTGATGCTTCCATCAGTCCATGAACCATGTGGATAGTCGGAAAATACTATTTAGAAATATAGTAGAATATATCGTACTTTTAGCAAAAAGTTACTCATTATATATTTTACTAAACTTGGGCTCCAAGTTAACACGTACACGGAAAACGTTTTCTCATTGCGTCAGAAATAACCTTCGTTGCGCTAACATCATGGATAAATGCCACCTACTAGGGCCGAACCACCTAGAGGCCGAGTGAAAACAGGTCAAGGTCGGGTCCGAACTTGCCGGCCCAAAGTACCCGACTCAAGGCCCACTGACGTTATATGGGTGATTTTATATTTGTTTTACCCGTTCTGAGTCCACACCAAAAAGAGAAAAAACCAAAGGCAACATGCAAAGTTGTTATCAACAAGGAGTCACATGATTTTATAATGTAGTTTAAGTTTGGAAAATTATTATTTTTATATATAATGAATATTATTTAATGTTTTCTAAATGTTTGCATAATTTTTCGTCTATTTTTTTTAGTTTTCTTATTAGTCTAAATGAGAGGAATTGGAAAAACATCAAAATATTGATCAAAATCTAAAAAAATCACATAAAACGACACTAGAGTCGGTAAAAATAGTGGCAAATCGTCTTCTTTGATATATATTTTTTTTCCTAGTGAACCTTTTTGACACTTTTGGTCATAATTTAATTGGTTTATGAATTTATTAAAAATAATTAAATTTTAAAAATCTAATCAAATTTGATAACATGTGTGAAATTATCCCAATAAGTAATGAGAATAATATTGGATAATTTAGGACAAAGAAAGCCTAACATCTAGTATTTAAATTGTGTAGTCTTTTAGCCAAATAACGTTTGACACGTACTTGATTCATAGGTTTTTCTGAATTCCTCCAATTCTATAAAAGTAACAACTAGTTAGTGTTGTCCGACTAGTGTCATCCAGAAAGCATTCTGATACTTTCAATCAGTCTGTGAACCATAAGGATACTCTGAAAATGCTATTCAGAAACATAGTAGAATGTAAAGTTGTCAATCCCGTTCTGTACCACCCTCTTAAATAGTAACGGACCACCGGAGTACCGTTTTGACATGTTCCGGGCTATTTCGGCCAATACTGGCCGATACTGTACCATAACGGTCCGTATTTAAAAAATTAAAAAATTTAATTAATGTTTTTTTGAGTAATTAGACATAAACTGAGGCCAAAATCATCCTTTTTTTTTTTATGTTTGGTAATTTATTTTTAAATTGTCACGCTTTATTTTTTATGTTTAATATAATTTTTTGTTAAAAAAATATTATTTGAAATATGTATATACATAATTAGCGATAAACCCGAAACGCTATGCCGGTACACACCGGTACGTAACGTACTACTAACAAAATCGGTACGCTCGCCCGTACAAAATTGATAACTTTGGTAGAATGTATCGTACTAATTTTCGCCGAAAGTTATAACTCATGCAGTGACTAAACTTGGACTTCAATCTTACATGTGCGGAACGCGTTTTCTCGTGACGTCAGAAATAACTATCGTTGCCCTAACATCATAGATAAACTACCAGAGTTATATTGAATGCCACATATTAGGGCCGAGCTACCTAGAGGCCAAGTGCAAACAAGCGTAGTCACATCAGTCAAATCCTAACTTGCCCAACCCACGTGGCTGCACCTGCCAAACAGACTAGTTGCTCTAGACTATACAATTCACGTTGAACTTCAATCCGATCCATTAAGCCACCTAATATTTGAATCTTACGCAAATTACGATCTATAGCAGACACCGACGTGACCCACTATAGTTCCAATAATAAGGCCCCTACCAGGAAAAACAAGAGTTGACGAGGTACATGAAAATAATGGATTGGATTTGATCCTTTTTGTTTGTTTGTTTTGTTTGTTTTGTTTATTTGTTTTGGCTCTCTTTTTTCTCTCATTGGTAGTAAATTCCTCCACGAAATCACAATCCAGACTGATTACGTGAGAATTTGAAGTGCTTACGCACAGCAACATGGGACATGAGATTACGGGGCCTGCTGTGTATTGTACACAATAGAGTGTGCTGCACGTAAAATACTGTCCGAATAATTGGACGCTGACTGAACAATTAGCGAGCAAAACACTATCCGAACAGCTAGACGCTAACCGAATAATTTTTCGATCAGTGTTTTACGGGCCAAAACGACGTTGTTTTGACGCGCGACACGAACTGATGTGCATGGAGTCAATAGTTTTGAAGAGTATTAAAAACTCGAGAAATTTCTCCGAGATTAAATGATCGTGCGTAAACTAATTAATTTTTGAAAATTTGAATTAAAAATTATGTTTTACTAATAACAGGAAAAAGAGCAAGCCAAAATATGTTTGTAAGAGCATCCGCATCAGGTTCCCCATCTTTGCTCCTTCCCTAATTTGAGGAGCAAATTCTCTTAACAACCCACACATCAGGCTTCATATTCCTTCTTCCTATTTTTCAAAATGAATAGTGACTCCCTATTTCAATTTTTCCATGACGCCTTCTAGCATAATAATTAAAGAAAATTGAGGGGCTCAATGTGAGAAAAGTCCATTACCAACCAAAAAATTACTTATGCAGTATCAATTTTCAGATCTTACCTTGATTTCTGCAAATTTCACGTGACTCGTATGGTTCGATAATTTTATTGCAGAAGTGGTTGGAATATTTGTAGACTTGGGATCTGAGGTCGTCCTATGATTTTAATAACGTAGTCGCTGTTTTGGGTTAAGACATATATTCTTTGGTTGTTGGCATTTTTCTAATAGAATTCCTTTCGTTGTTTACGTGTTTCGGTGTGAGGTCGTGGTTTAAGGATAAATAATTTACTCTCGAGTATTCTGGATAGATAAAATGGTCGAGATTTAAGTTGAGTAATTGATCTTTCACGAGACTCGTTATGAGCATGGACGGAATTAGAATTCGACGTTTAGAGGTCTAATTTTTTTTTTAAAAAAAGGACAGGTTGAAATGTAATTTTTTATAATTTTCAAGATTTATTCTTAGGTCCTAAATTTTTTTAAATCTCTCCACCTCTTTCGGTCTCCATGTAATTTCGTCCCTGGTCATGAATCCTTATAGTTGCGGTTATTGATAGATTATTATAGTCAGTTGTCTCCATTCTCTTGACTCAACCAAAATAGTACAACTCTATATGGACTACATTCAATCACGCTAGTGATCTATACAAGATATTTTGAATTCAAATCTCGGAGAACACGTTTGATTCACGAGTCACTTACCTTACAAACCTATCTAACAAATTGACTTTTCTCAATGGAATGCAGAGAGGGACCCACAAAATTTAACTTTTCTGGTTAGAATGCGAAAAGTTACACAAATTATGTCGAACACGTTCGAGTCACGAATCGCTTAGCTTATTAACTTAGCTTGCAACTCAACTTTTCTGATTCGAATGTAGAGAGTCATCTCACAAAATTAAATTTTTCTTACAAAAAGTTGCAAAAGTCCTTACAAACGCGTTCGAGTCACGAACTATTTAGCTAGAATTTTTAGGCGAGATTTTAATATTTTCATGGACGATCTATTTTCTTTGGAAAAGAAATGACGTCCACATGTTTACGTCTTATCTCATGAAAATCGTCCTTTTGAAGCTTTAATGATCAATTATTGAGCTACATAATAGCTTGTGGAAATGGACCTAATTAATATTTTCTTTATAGACCTAATCATATTCATCGAAGGTAAATGTGTCGCATCAAATAGTGAATGAAGGATGACAAGCGAGACTTCGGCTCTTGGGTCAATGTCTTTTCCTCGACAGAATTAGGAATATAATTTATTTTGGATTAAAAATAAATCAGACTAAAAAATATATTAAATTACAAATAATAGAGGGAGTTAAAATTAATTTAACTAAAATTATAAATATAAATAAATAATTTTTTTTTCCTACCTTGGCTATAGTCCAATGGCCATTCAAGATACTTCCGCCCTTGCTTGTACTAATACTTAGGTAATTGAAAAGTTTACATTGACGGAACAACGTTGATTTATTTTTTTAATAATTTAATTATCAACTTATTAATGCTACTTATGGAAATAAGCATGGAATGTTATTGCAAGATCAATCTACGAATGTATCACCATTTATTAGAGATTAGAAATAGTTTTTCTTACAAGTTGGTTTTCCGAATAAAAAATATTGTAAAAGAAACTTCTTCTCAACTTTACTTATTAGACAAGGACGTCTATGATGTATATTGTGTTTACTTTTCATTATTGAAGCCCTCGAGAATTTTTACACATCTCGTGCTTGGTTATGTACTTCTTTAAATTATATAAAATGTATAACTCGAATGCGTAGTGTGATAATTTTATTTTTTCCAACTTCAGTGAAATATTTATTTAAAAATATTATGATTTATGTTTCTTTTTTTAATTTAACAACTACACATAGTACCAGCCTATTAGGGCAGGCCTCGAGGTAAGCCCCGCAAGCTCCCGGGCTCGGGTAACACCCAGCGCGGGGAAATGAATTTTTTTATATATTTATAAATATAGAAAAAACTAATAGAAATCCACCGAAATAAATTAGCACCAATAGTAAGTGTGCAACCAAACTAAGGTTGGGTTTGAAAAACTCAAATGTCGAGACTGGCACTGTATAGTACACATTTAAATAGAGATTGATATTTTATATTTTAAAGATTCTCTCAAGATACAAGTTACATGTGATGTATGTAGTTGCGAAAAAAACCAAGATTGCACAACCTTGCACGGGTCTTCAAATCTCGACCAAACAGATCCTTATCCAACCATTGGCTCTAATCCAAAACAGGGGAAAAATGAGTGATCCAAGAAGCTCACTGGGGATCTCATATTATCATGGACCAAATCAACAAAAAACAGAGTTGTAGTTTTGTGAACTGTTTTCATGTGCAAGATGCTAAAAGACCCCTCCCAAGCTTGGCCTCCATAAATGCACCTATCATTCTGCATTATAATCATGACAAAATTATGATTCAGAGTGTCCGTATTAACTTACGCATAACCCAATTAAAATCACGACAAAGTCATGTATGAACTGACCCTGAACGAGTTAGGCTTCATTTCGCATAAGTTATATTGGTGTGTTAGATTAGTTGCACTCATGTGTCTTTTCGGCTAAATTGTTTCAAATTAAGTAAGGATTTGTGACTTTTTGTAGGCGATGTGAAAGCAAAGTAGGGGTAATCCAAAAAAACAAAATTACCATCATTTGGGCATAACTACTTTAAAATTCAAATTAAATTAGCTTCAAGGACATTCCTGTTATTATATTTTCGGAGTCAAATAAAATTCTGCATTAAATGGGATCAAAATCACCACAAATAATTTAGTCAAAACAACTCGAGCTAAATTAAGTTCTACTTAGAGAAACATAATCTAATAATCCAACCATTGGCTCTAATCCAAAACAAAGGGGAAATGAGTGATCCAAGAAAGCTCACTGGGAATCTCATGGAACAAATCAAGAAAAACAGAGTTGTAATTTTGTGAATTGTTTTCACGTGCATGAGGCTAAAAGACTCCTCAGAAGCTTGGCCTCCATATATTGTACCTATCAATGTCAATTATTACCCTTTTTTTTAATATAACTTAGAGTGTTCGGATTAACTTCTGCGTATATCAACTAATTTCTGTGAAATCAATTTTACAAGTGAATGACCCAATTAAAGCCACGACTAAATTTTGTAACCCCGAAAGGTTAGGCTTCAGTTAATTATTGACTTTTTAAATTATTTGAACCCATGTGTTCATTTGAGCTAAATTGTTTCAGAATAAGAAAGAATTTGTGGCTCATTGTATGCGATGTGGCAGGAGAGTAGGGGTAAATAAAAAAAAAAGGAAATTACCCTTTTGGACATAACAATTTTGGTTCAAATTCAGTTAGCTTCAAGGACATTTCTGTCATTTTATTTCCGGGATCAAATAAAACTCTACATTAACTGCAATCAAACACACCACAAATTACTTAATGCAAATAGTTTGAGATAGATTAAGTTATACTTGTAATAATATAATTTAATAATTCAATAATTACCGTAGACCAAATAAACTTTTAATAACATCTGAGACATTTCGAATCTGAAACTTTAAAAAAAAAAAAGGAACAAATTAAGCGGACTTTTGATTGTCAACGTCACAGATATTAGGAGGAGCAAATAAATCATAATAAAGAATTTGGAATTTTGCATTTAAATAAGTAAATGGTCTTCAGATACGAAACGTCCCACTGTCGCTTTCATTAGTTGTTGTGGGCCTAAATTCCGTATAAGGGTGATGCAGTATGTGACGATTTTGAGTCCGTTCCTACATTGGGACAAAGGGGGTATCGCTGTGGACGAAATTTGACACGTCGCCACTGACCATACACGGTTATAATATAATTAGCCTCAATTTTACTTAACATCTATTTAAAAGTTCATTTATCTTTTTGTATTTGTTAAACTATTTAATTTTTTATGAATTATTAATTCATTTTAACAAGAAATATTTCTAAAAACTTATATGATAAAAAATCTCTTAAAAATCAATACAGTGATTTCTTTGGTGTATTTTAATGTCTTTCAGCTCGATTCGTTTGTTGTTGTTTTTTATTTTTTTATTTTTTGTTGTCGAAAAATACTTTTTACAAAGGTGATTTTTTAAATAAAATATAATAATAATCTCAAATATAATTAGGCTAAACCTAACTTTAGTAGTTAGTACACAGATTCTCTCTTGCATATAGTGCTTTGATCCAATTATTCCACCATTACAAGTTGACATGGGTCAAAAATTAAAAGTACAAATCTTACAATGGTGTTGGGAAATGGAGAGATCATAAAACAGCACGACATGGTGCCCAGAAGCACTAAATAATTATTCCTTATTTCTTGAGAGTTTATGTTTCGATTTTTGTTGAGTTTTTTTTTTTTTTTGGGTGGATTTTTGAATCCCACTTGTAAAAACAAATCATCGAGAATATGAGTCTCGTTATAATTTATGTGAACTGAGTATCTGTCGATATACATAAGCACAAGCTGCACAACACATTTATTTGAAGGGAAAAATAAATTTGGACGCGATGTGCTAATATAATACTTTTGAAGCTAAATATGTGCTGAAATGCATTGATATTCAATGACATGCTTGATATTCTCGAAGGAATATAAAAAAGGGTGTAATTTCAATTATCAACGTGGACTCAAGGAGAGTCAGTCGCAAAGAGGGTAGTTTCCGGGTAATTGCTCAATTACTTGTGGAGTTGCACGTGATTGATAGTGAAATTATGTAGGTATATATATACAAGTTTGGTTTCAATTGTTTTCTTAAAATTAAGCACTTGTCTATATATGGTAACCTTTTTGTTGACTGTATGTTTTGGACTTAAAAACTAAAAGGTTGGGTAGACAACTGGCAAAGTCCTTTTCGGAAATGGGGGCCCTGCTGTGCCCAGTAGACAGTAGGATGTGCTGCGCGCCAAAACGGCATCGTTTTGACGCAGAAAATACTGTCAGAAAATTGTTCGGTCAGTTTTTTACTGTTCGGACAGTATTTTGTGCACTAAAACGACGCTGTTTTGGCGCACAACAGGGGCCCAATTCCGTCCTTTTTGGGTTGTCTAATTGAGTCACATGGATATTTTTAGTATTGTCATAAATAATTAAGAAGATAATTTGAATTTCGATAAATTACACCAACTTCCCTTGAGAATTCTAAAAAACACACTTAAACTTTTTTATGATTTGAAAAATTATTCTAATATGTCTTACTTTTGAAAATATTATGCAATTACCAAGGGCGGAATCAGGAATATAATTTACCCCGGACTAACAATAAACCGGACTAAAAAATACATTAGACTACCAATAATAGGGGGGCTGAAACTAATTTGACTAAAATTTTGCACATAAAAAAATGAATTTTTTTTCCCACCGGGGCTACAACCCAGTGTAGCCCTTGGGTGGTTCCGCCTCTGGCAATTACCCCGTCTACTTTTCAAATTAGTTAAATGTCATTAGTCAAGTTATTGAAACGTTAAATTTTAAATTTTTTTTCCAGCCAAATAAATCATAAGATAATTTGTACGATGTTTGATTTTGTTTATGTTGAGTTTTTTCTAGATATTTTAGAAATTAAGATCCAGACATAGTTTTTCAAATTTTTGTTCGCGTTTCAGAAAATTTTAAATAAATCTATATAGATTGTTTCGGACGTGATCGAAATTACATTGCAGTCTGTTTTACTTTTAAAAAATTTCGAACCAAGTTTAATAGCTCAACTAACGGTGTGAGACTGATTTTAAACGGCAAAATAAATAACGGCATAATAATTTTAAAAGCAAGGTAAATTAAAGTAATTTTTCAAATTATAGAAGAAATTCTGTATTTATAAAACACCCAGAGTAGATCCTTGTACTTTACTCTTTTAATTTTAAAATTCACAGAGGAAGTTATTAAACTTGTAGAGGTTAGTTTTTTTTTTTTTTATTATTCCATTTTCCTTTTAATTATAAAATAGGGTTAGGTGAAGACAATCAAGTACAAAAAAATTCAATGTCAGTGCCGATATCTACAGATCTGAGATTCCATCTTTATATGAATAAGTTTAACACTCTTCCTGCAGTACACAAATGCACACGTAGTCCTTTAAAACAATGTGGACCTATGTGTATTGTATTATTTTAGATACATTTATATTTATATATATGCACAAAATGCTACGTGTGAGGTCGTAGATGTTATCTATTCTCATTCAGTCAGTTAAAAGTTCGTACGTGATTTTTTCTCGGTCCTCTTTAGTAGACGGTGAGATTGATCTCTTATAAATTAATCAAGGTGATCGTAAGATAACATGAAGACTGGAGTTGCAAAAAAAAAACTTGTGTGAAGTGGCCTAATACCCACCTCTAGTTAATATATGGACAGGGATAAATATTGGATTGAGTCTCAGGACCGTCTCTAATGATTTGTGCTTTGATCGCTTAATTTTTTTTTGTTCAAATTGATTTTATAAAACATCGTAATATAGCTATAAAAAAATAAACTGATTAGGAGAATCTTCATAAAAAGTGGACCTATTTTATAAATTAAACCAAAATTTAATGTCCATTTATAATAAAAGGGGGTAAATTATCTTTTAAAATTTATATTTGCTCGATAATGTCCATTTAATGTCTAATACATTATGTAAATTATTTTTTTAATTTTTTTCTAGTAAGATTGTTGAATTTGAGATCATTCCTTGTCGATTACACAGTTTTACGATAAATTAAGTATTAAAATACCATGCAACGGTAAGTTCATTTTGGTGTAATTAAATTATTAAATTATTTTTTACTTTTATTCAATTTTTTTGCATTTCTAAATTTTGCATTAAATTTTGGTAATGTCTTCATAAAATTATCCCCAAAAGCTATAAAAAAAAAATACTAAAGTTGAAAATAATCCAAGAAAAATATTTTTTTATTGGTTTAGAATTTTTAGAATTTTTTTAAAATTTCTCGTCGAGATAAATAAATAATTCAAAAAATTTAATGCAAAATTAAAAAATAATTAAAAAGGGGTGAAATTCAGCCTAAATAATTAGTCGAGTAAAGCATGAAAGCATCTTTTTATTTCCGAATGATATCCAGATGCGCTCTTCCAATTCTTGTGACGAAAGTCAAAATTGACTGGCAACCAAAGACAAAGAGGTCCCCCACGTGTTTATTGTTTTGTCTTGCAGCCAATAATTCGGTTAGGTTGGCAATGGCACGTGCTACGACGTCTTGAAAGTGATGGATCCCATACATTGGGTGAATTAGAACTTCCTTTCAAGGTTATAGATACCGTACGGTACCGATCGGTACGTATCGTTTTGGCAAAAAAATGGTACCAAGTACCTCTAGTACCGTACCGTTCTCAATACCGGCCGGTACCGGATTTTTTTTTTTTTTTTTTTAAGAATTACGGAAAAAATTAATTTTTTTAGGCTTTCTCTCTATAATTTATATATATATTGATAATTGCGGTAAATCCGATACGGTACCCGGTACATGACCAGTACCGGTTTTCGTAGGTACCGGTACGTACCGTACCAGTACGAAAACCGGTACCTAAACCAATTCGGTATTCAGAACTTTGCTTCCTTTTCTCTTCCCAAAAAGTTTTTGAAAAATATCCGTCAATTTCAATTTAATAGATTAGATTCACTTAAGTTTAATTCTGTAATATTTATAATTTTTTTAAATAAATCTAATCTATTTATTTTGAATTTGAAAATATTTTCCAAAAAAGTTATCAGAGATTGTAGCCCTTTCTTTCTCTTTTGGAGTTGAAAATTTTTGATTTGAGGAAGGCTATACTAGGTGTACAATTTTTTGTACATAAAAATTTGAACACGAATATTTTTGGAGTTAATTTTTCATGGATCTCTCAGACAAGTCATCTATGTCTAGATACATAAATTTATAAGTATTTTTTCTTTTTTGATTTTTCTATAATTTACAGGTAAGACCGTTCACGAGGCAAAGCAAATAAAAAATAAGATCTTGGACCCCTCAAAATATTTCTTAAAGTTGGGGCCTATGGATTTTCTAAGAGTCTCGGAAAAAAATTAATTATACTGATATAATTATTAATTTTGGTGTTGAAAATACAAAAAAAATAACATCTTGAGATAATCAGTAATTTTGTTGATTTTTATCTATTTATTGTATGTTATTTTAAAATTTATAGGCTGGCTTGACCATTATAGTTTTGCTCATACGTTGGGGGGTCTAACTTTGAAATTCATCGAGGGTTAAAATATCAGGGACGATCGTAACTATACATTATAATTAGACGCAATACATGCAATAGGTGTTAAATGTGTTACATTGGAAAAATTAGAGCATTGGATGATAGTGAGTTAATTGACTAAATAATGACTCCTATATTCCTACTACAGTCATTAGCACCAACATCGTCAATTCTTCCGGTTGAAGGTTGTAATCTAATAGAATAATACTATTAACACATCACGTTGTACATCATATTTATGTGACATTTACTAATTTAAACACATATCAAAATTCATGGGACTTGTTTTTATATTTTATCTTGTAATAATATATTATATAGATATGATGTATAACTTGATGTGTTAGTAGATTTATTCAATCTAATAATACAAGATATGTATTTTTAAAAATGTTAGTTTACATTTTCAAATTTCAAAGTAATTTATTGAGGATAAATGAATTTTAATTAATGAGAGGTAAAATTAGTTTTCTGGTGAAATAATGTGCCCCCATTTATAGCCGTTGAACTTATTGTCTAGCTGCTAAAAAAAAATAATGGAAAACACTCACGTGTAAAGTGTGAAAATCGGAAGTACAATCTGAAAAGGTAAGAAAGGTAGAGGGTGTCCGTCACAATTTATCGAAATAGTGAAGGGGCCCATTTAGCTTTGGTTGGCCACCCGCTGTGAACGCTCATTCATCAGAAATGCTATTTGTAATGACTTGGGGGCTGATCCCCCCACTGATGGTGGCCCCCACCCCCCACCCCCCACGTGGCCCTTTCTTTTTGCTTTCTTCTCTTTCTAATTCTCTCTCTCTCTCTTTCTCTCTCTTCTCACTCACATACATATACCATTTTTTAACTAAATACACCATGGTCTAATTGGTCTTACTTAACTAACCTAATGTTTTTATTTTTATTCAAAAACAATTTATATATTGTAATTTATTATTATTTTTTTAATTTATTGGTTTGTCTGGTTCTTGATAATTTATCATAATTTAATAAGCCTTTATCAAAATATTTCAAACCCACAGTTAATTTTGAAATAACTTTTTAAGTAAATGGTAAAATTTTAGTTTTTTTAAGAATAAAATTTGAAAAGCACGATCGAAAAAAGTTCAAATGAACGATGTCAGTTATTTTTTTCTAAAATTGTGTGCATTAGTTATCCGGTGGCAAGGTGAGGGCTACTCTTTTTTGCTTTGAAAATTTCTCTCCCCCTTCTCTTCTCTCTCTCTCTCTCAAAGGTTAAAAATTAAAAAAAAAACATGATTTGTATTTGTTAATTTATATATTTTGTTAGTATTTTTTTGGCCGATTTGTAAAATAAAATAAAATTCTATTTAAATCATTCAAAAATATTCATATTAATTACATAATGCATCAAATTTTGAAAAAAAATGACAAACACCGCTCATTCGAGTATTTTTCGGTAGTAAATTTTGAATTTTATACTAAAAAAAAACTAAAATATTCGATCGTTCTTTTAAAATAACTAACATCGTTCATTTGAACTTTTTTCGATCGTGCTTTTCAAATTTTATTCTTAAAAAAACTAAAATTTTACCGTTTACTTAAAAAATTATTTCAAAATTAACTGTGAGTTTGAAATATTTTGATAAAGACTTATTAAATTATGATAAATTATCAAGAACCCTTATTTAGACAAACCAATAATTAAAAAATAATAATAAATTACAGTATATAAATTGTTTTTAAATAAAAATAAAAACATTAAGTTAGTTAAGTAAGACCAATTAGACCATGGTGTATTTAGTTAAAAAATGATATATGTATGTGAGTGAGAAGAGAGAGAAAGAGAGAGAGAGAGAGAATTAGAAAGAGAAGAAAGCAAAAAGAAAGGGCCACGTGGGGGGTGGGGGCCACCATCAGTGGGGGGATCAGCCCCCAAGTCATTACAAATAGCATTTCTGCTCATTTATTAGCTGGTAAAAAAACATAACGTGGCACCTATTTCCACTGTCGTTAAAACCAATAAAGAAATTAGTGCAAAAGTAACAAATACAAAAAAAATAAAAAATTAAGAAGATTATTTTTACTTTTAAAATATTTGATTCATGTTTTTTAATTTTTTTGAAATCCCTCGTACAGATCCATAATTCATAAAAAAATTAGCGTAAAACTAAAAAATAAAAAAATTTGAAACAAAAATTAAAAAAATCCAACTAAGAGTTATGACAGGCTCTAAAGACAGAAAGAAAAGAAGAATCCAATAGTTTTCATATTTTTTGTTCTCATTTTATCCAAAAAAATTAAAAATTTTAATTATTACAAAAGCAAAACGAGCTCACAATATTAAGTAGAAATATGTCTAATAAAAGGCCAAATTTCTAATAAAAGGTCTTAATTAAAGACAGGACCAAAATGGAAAACGCCGTGTCTAATAATTTTCACCTTTTTTTTAACTCATTTAAAGTAAAAGGTAATTAAGAACCTTAATGACAACAAAACAAGATTGGCTGGCACTCGAATTATGAGATCTAAATATGTAGAGAGCGTGTCGCCCACGTGATTCTCAAGGCAGACCACATAAATATGAATAAATTTTCTTCCTTCCACAAGATATAAGATAAAAAAATCCGGATTTGGAAGAGTTATAGTGCAGTTTTTCTGTAGTGCGTGTAGTGCAAGTAAAACGACATAATTTGATTGCTTTTTTCTTAAAACTATATCGTTTTGACTTATCACGCGAATTGTTATCAAAATACACGAGATTAAAACGATACAGTTTCGAAAGTAAAATTGACAAAATTATATTATTTTATCCGCACTGTACGTGCACTATAGGAGACTATATTACATCCTCCCTGAATCCAAAAAACCCGGTGTGCGATTATGGGGCATTGGCTTTATATTTTTGCATTTGGAATGTTTGACATCAAATTATATAATGGGGCAATTTGGCTATCTCATTTTTTGCTTTTTGTATTTTGACAGTTTAAAAGTAAATTATAGAATGGATTATGCATTATTAGAAATAAATAGAGAATGCATAATCTCAAAATCATAATCGTATTTTTTTTTTTGAATTTTTTATATAAATTTTACATATTACACTTCTACAAAATTTATTCTGCATATTATTATCCAAACCCTTGTACAACCCAAAAAATCTTGACTTGTAATATATAATTTATAATTTAAAGAATAATTAGCTCCCATGTACTCCAAATACATTTTGCAATAATGTATTTTAAATAATAAACTGAAATATAAATAATCCTAAAATCAACTCCTAATGAAAATTTTGGATTTTGCTTTTATTTTCATTCATTTAACCCTTCCCAAAAAATTAACTCTGCGTGCGCATCAAAAATTTTCGCAAATTTTCAGTATAACCTAAAAACATATCTACAATCCACAATCTAAAATATAAAAATAATTGATTCTCAAACACCCCATAGGTTTGTCCGCATGTGCATGGTGCCAAACATATCCTTACTAGTAACATCTGATTAATTCAAAGGCTTCATTTGCCTAAACTAGATTATTTGGATTGTCTAGATTATTAGGGAAATAATATAGCCCCATTTGGCCTAAATTATTCGCCCAAATAATCTGAATTAATCTAGCTCCAAACACAACATAACCAACATATCCACAAATAATTTAGTCCAAACATTTTGAGCTAGATTATTCCCTCCGGCACCCAACATAATCCAACAATCCAATAATCCCATAATCTAGTTACGCCAAATAGACCCAAAATTTCAGACTATATGAGTCCATGTTGAAGATATTTTAGAGTAGGAATTTCTCAAACACCCCATTGGTTTGTCCGTATGTGTATGACGCGAACATAACCTACCATAACATCTGGATTAATTCAAGATTTCAGACTATACGAGTTAATATTCAAAATATTTTAGAGTGAGAATTTCTCAAACACTCCATAAACCCGCCCATGGGCGGATTTACCTTGTGCCCTGGGGTGATGTGACCCCCTTGATTTCTCTCGCGTTTTTTTTTGTGTGTTTATTCTTTTGGATTTAAAAAATGATATTTCTTGTGTGTTGTGTGCACATATACTGTTAACAAAAATTTATTTCACAATTTCGAGTTCACAGTTAATCTCCAAATATTTTTTTAAGTTTATGATGAATTTTTTAAATTTTTTCAAAACTAAAATTTAGAACTATGAACGAAAGGGGTTTAAACGAGTAGTGTCGGTCACTTTTTTAATGCGCCGTGATAAAATGGGCATATTTTTTTACTTTTCTTTTTATTTTTTTCACCGTCACATTAAAAAACTGGCAAACATTGCTCATTTGAACCCCTTTCAGTCGTGCTCTTTGAATTTCATTTTCTAAAAAATCTAAAAGATTATCCTTTACTTAAAAAAGTTCGAGATCAATCGCAAACTCAAAATTTTAAAATAAAAATTTGTTAATGGTATGTGCACAATACACAACAAGTGTTTTATTTAAAATTCAAAACGATACCATTTTCCTCACATAGCATATGTGATGTGCTTACAGCACAACACATATTCTATTCTCATATTTTTGACATGCGATCTAAATTTAACTTTAAGCTAAATTTACTCTCGTTATATTACAGTATGACCTCTGACTTTTTTAAAAAATTTATTTTAAATAAATAACCCTCCTATGTGAAATTTCTAGATCTGCCGCTGAACCTGACGTATATATATGATGCCAAACATAGCCTAACCAGTAATATTTGGATGAATTCAAGATTTCAGACCATATGAGATCGTGTTCAAACTATTTTAGAGTGCCATTTTCTTTAATTTCACAATCAATGTGAATTTTTTGGAAAAATTTAGAGGAAGATTCCTCACCAAGAAAAGTTATCACTAATAAACATTGATTGTCATTATGAAGATCTAACGATTTTTTAAGAGCAAATCTACGAACACATATTTTATGCATAGACACAAAGATTGTTCAAAATCATCCAATGTACGTAAGTCCAAATAATTTCAGAAGACTCTACGTACATCGAAGAATTCTGGACACATTCACGTACGCACAAAAGAGTGCCTTTGTAGACTTTCTCTTTTTTTTCTAAGCAACTGTTGCTAGGTCAACCACCAATTGCAACTCATTTAGCAAACGTGTTTCATTCACATTTTCATCGATGTTCGATCATTGTAATTTTTTGCACTCCTGATAAATTTAATGAGTGTAGGGGATGGATTCTGCAAGGTAAGAATATGCTAAAGATGTTAAGAATAGTAAAATCTGATTAGTTAAAGAAAAATAAGAATAAGTGAAAGGGTGAAAGATGAGACAAATACTAGGAGAAAGAAAATGACATCTCTCTTTAACCCTGAAATGGGCATAGGAAGGTAGGTGAGGGATAAGACCTAGAGAGTAGACTAGAAGGAGGCTAGGAGAATATCTCTCTCGAGCCTAAGGGAAGTATTTCTCTCTCTAAGATACTCCCATGCCCAATTAGTCAACTAATGAATTAACTAATTGATTTGACGTAAGGAGGGTCAAGTATATATAGGCACACTAGGGCCATACTCTAGTGCCAAGTGTCCCTATGTATGCTTGACACGTGTCTCTTCCCCAAATGTTTGACCATAGGTGGCCCCGCTCGCTATGACTCACGACGACAGTAGGTCCTGCAGCGACCCCTCCTCTTTTGAAGCACTGATCCACTAGTCCCCTTTCTTTTCTGTGAGTAGGGCAGGGGGACCATCTGCTCGGTCTCTCCCCGGTTGTTGACATCCTATCGCAGTCTTCAATCTGTAGCCCTTTTGGGTCTTGGCGATGACTCGGCCTCGGTTTGTGATTCTGGACTCTGGTGATTCACAGGTCGTGGCCTTGGGTTCGTCGGCATTGGACCTTGGTCGGTCTCGAGCCTTGACTGGGCTCTTGGCTTGATTTTCCACTGTCGCCTAACCTTCGTTGGTCTCAAATTTGGATATCTCCCAATTGGGGTGGGGGGCGCTGTCCGTACTTGGGCACCATTGGCCTCGAGGCTCCACACTGTTAGTATCGAAGTACACTGGCGGGGTCAGGGCGCGGTGGCCACGACACGCCCTCCTCCCTTCCCTTTCTCTCTCTCTCTTTCCTCTTTCCTCATTCTCTCCCTTTCTCGCGGGTCTGGGTCGCTAGGCTGGGCCATTGGGCTCGGGCAACTCTCCCTCTCCCCTTTCCCCTCCCCCTCCCCCTCCCCCTCCCCCTCTGCGATTTACTCTCTTTTCCCGTCCCCCGCGACCCCCTTTTCTCCCTCTCTCTCTCTCCTTCTCCTCTATTTTCCCTCGTGGCACTGCTGTTGGGGGTCCTCCCCACTCCCCGCAGAGGTCAGCCCTTTGGAGGTCGGGACTGGGCTACTTGCTTGGCTCCTTCCCTCCTCAGTCAAGCCGCAGAGGAGGGGGGGGGGGGGGGGGGGCTGCTCTTCATGCCCTCTGCTCCCTTCGACCCCCCGTGTTCGTGTTTCGGTTTCTAAACCTCTGTAACCTTAAGTTCAATAAGGATTTCGTTCACGGAGTCATTGGAACCTTGCCTTGATCCACGGATTGACTTGCGAGGTCCTGGGGCCTTGTTTTGGCCCATGAATTCTTATATGGCTTGTTTTCGGTCTCTCAGCCCACATTTAACGGGATTTGAGTCTCGTGGACCCCATCATCTCGAGTATGGCCTACAATGAGCAAAATAAAATCAACAATTTTGAATTACTCATTTAAACTCGAGAGACCAAAAATGGGGATACAATGAAAGCTGTAGTGGTCCCCAACCACAACCCGCCAAAAACCCAACCCACCCAAACAAGAGGATCCTCAGGTCCACACGAACTTACAGCCTACTTGGAAAATTTGGATCCAGCGCATAATGATAAGAGTGTTATATTTATCACTCATCCCATTGATTGAGAAAAAACAAAAAACAAAAAAATTAAGTAAAATATCTTCCGACAAAAAAAATTGGCAAAGCTGACGCAATTAACAAAGAATCAGGTCACTTTTTGGCCTAAATCAGTGCCACTCTGTTTTTTGGTACTTTTTTTAATTTTTATAAAGTTTACATTAATTTTTATACTTAATTATTTTTCTTGAGAAAAGAAATGTTAGAAAGTAAAAAAAAATATAAGCAAAAGACACTAAAACAAAAAAAAAAGTTTGGCAAAAAATATTGTTTTGGTTTTGTAATATTTTTAGCGTCGTCTTATCTAATTTTTTTAAAATTTTGATCCATCTATTTGAAACAAATAAAAAAACACTAAAAATTGATGAAAAATCGTAAAAAAGTTATAAAATACCTGATAATAATTTAATAAAAAATAATTTAGTCCAGACTCAACCTAGATATCATACACAAACACGAGGACAACTTTCCACTTTTTCAACATAGTTGATTTTGTGAATTTCTTTTCAACTTAATATTTGTTTTTTTATTTCTGTTAAAAGAAAAAGTGTTATTTTTATTAATTACCTCAGTACACATTAATAAAGAATTAGACTAAATATCCTAAAGTTTATCGAAAGAGAGGGATGAACAAAATATTTCCAATAATCTATGCATTATTCGAGTGGTAAATGGTAATATTTGTGATATATGTTTTTGTGAATTGGCATTTATGGTTATAATATATTTACTTATTTTTTTATTTACATCTTAAATTCTGTGCATCATCATGGAATCTATATATAGAATATATTAATCAAAAGGGTCAATATGTTCTAATACTTTATATTTCTTTAATTTTTAGGAAAAAGTCATATCAAATAATTTTAATAATTTATTCGTTGATTTTTCTTTGCTAATATTTTAACTTGACAAATTAAAAAAATAGATTGCTTGCGTCACAATAAATTCACAAAATGACCTTAAAGATCTCTCATAAGAAACATTCTTGCAAATTGACATAAACAAGTATACATGTCGCTTAAAATTATGTGCCCGACGGAATAAGAGAGCTTGATATGCACAATGTACTGTAAAACAAGAGGTACATCAAGACGACTTCCTTATATTATTATTTCTCACCATTTCTTTTTATAATCAAGGTATCTGATCGGTTTTGAGATCATCCTGGAGTAAAGTTTGGGGTAACTTGTAACTAAATTACCAACTAGTCCTCAAGGTTTTGGATGAAAACGGAGCGGCAAATCCCGAGTTGCTTTCAAGTGTTAAGTTATCGAATTTCGACTGTAGAATATCTGAATTTACATGCAGTTCATATGCTCTTAATTTCAGTTATCGTAAAAAAACTTATCGTACAATAATGTTTCATAATTTGTATGCATTTCACTTATTGTCGCAACATGTACAATAATACGCATGTGTACAATTTTTTGCTAGTTACGAAGGATTTTTTTAAATAAAATAAATGATAAGCTATTGTTTTTTTAAAAAGGGGTTCAAATAATAATAATTTAATTATGGACTGGATGAAAAAACTAAATACTTTGCCACCAAACAATAAAAACTCAGAATAACGAGTTATTTTATTACAAGTATTAAAAATGATGTTGTATTATCCGTATCCTCCTTGCAATTACTTTATTTGATTTATTACGCATATTATTATTAAAATACATAAATAAAAATGGAATAAATTCAATACACGTCTTTTCCGTTCGGCGCTGTTCTTCGTTGAATTCTGTCAAAGAAATTTCAATTATTTTACATGAAAACCAACCACCACATTTATCTCGCATATATAGTTTGTGTTTGTGTATATATATACACGTAGAGATTCTGAACCACTGCACTCTCTCTCTCTCTCCGCAGGCATCTTTGTAGGGCTAGTTGATTCGTCCACTAGCCCCGTTGGAACCCGGAATCACGTTTGGAACGAATATCATTTATTGCTCAAATTTCCCAGGTTAAATGCTTTGAAGCTCCAAACTCCGGTTGGCTTTCTGTGCCTCCGCGCAGCTCAGGTAAAAAATTAGATTTTTCCTTGTTAGGTGTGACTTTATGAGTGATTGTCGTCATTTGGTTTCAATTAATGCATGTAAATGTAATTTGAGCTTCTTGGGTCTCTGCTTCTTCTTCTTCTTCACAGATTTTTTGCTTTGAATTCGTGACCTCATTTGAATTTCTGAGGAGTGAATCGTTAACTTTTCATGATGGAAATCCCGTTTGAATGAATCAAAGACCCATTTCATGTTGCAGAGTTTTGTCTTTTACGGAGCTATGGCTACCAAGTAGCTGATTCTTGTCATTTGTTATCAATTAATGCATGTAATTTGAACCTCTTGGGGCTCTGTTTTTTCTTTTTCACAGATTCCATCTTGTTCTGAATTCTTAAACTCATTTGAATTTCTTAAACTCCTTGCAAATAGCAAAATTGTTTCTGAGGAGTGAATTGTTAACTTTTTGTTTTCCTGATGAAAAAGCCGTTTGAATGAATCCAAAGACCCATTTCGTGTTGCAGAGTTGTCTTTTGTGAAACTAGAAAGTAGCTAGGCTTTTTAGCTTTTCTTTTCCCTTTTCCCTATGTTTGTAAGGTCTAAAAGGTCCTGTGATTTGATCCTTTCAGTGCCCAATAAAGATAGGTGATTGATGTGTTCTTTTCAGTCTTTTATTTTTTTACCATAATAAATAAGTGTCAGAGAATCTTGTTTACTGTTCATTACTTATTTAATTTCTGCATATTAGATTCATTGTTATGTTCATGCTAGATGGTGCTGTTCTATGTTTTGTAGTTGCATTTTAACCCATGAAAGAAGGAAAAAGTAAACTCCACTATGAATATAAATAATTTGTTTCACATTAAAGTTAATGAGCTGGTGGCTGGTAAATTTGCGTGTCTTTTCGCCTGTAAATGTCTTTTAAAGTCATTTATCTTGTTAGTAATTTTTATGCCAAGTTGTTTGACTTCTGCTGATTCTGAATCTGGGTTATGTTAATGCCAGATGGTGCTTTTTTATGCTTAGGAGTTTATTTTTACTGGTTTTGCTAACAGTGAGAAAAAGGTCATTCTAACTCTAATAGAAGCTTTCTGGAATCCTGTCGCAAATTTGGAGTTTTTTTTAATGATGCTTGTTATTTGTTTTAATTTTCTCCAGGTTATGGAGATTGCTAGAAGTGAAGCATAGTATGTTTGTTGATTCTGTGTAATTTGGCATAAGTTTGTGAAAATGTCTTCTGCCTCTTGGATCACATCCTTTTCGTGTTCAAGCTCTGTGATACAAATATCAGAGGAAAAAACTCTTTCAACAATTGTTCAATGGCTCGGATTCATCTTCCTTGCACCATGTCCTCAAAGAGCTATCCTATCTTCAATTGATATCCTCTTTTTGCTAGCCATCCTAGTGTTTGCGTTTCAAAAGCTCTATTCTAGATTCGCTTCCCATAACAACCTCGATTCCGATGTAAACAAGCCTCTCATTGGAAATGATAGAGGCGTTATTCGGACTACTTTGTGGTATAAGTTGTCTCTGATTATAACAATTCTATTAGCACTTTCATATGCAGTGTTATGCATTCTGGCCTTTGGTAGAAATACCCAGTTGCCACAGAAGCTTGTGGATGGACTATTTTGGTTAGTTCAGGCACTAACCCATGTTGTTATCACTATGTTAATTGTCCATGAGAAGAAATTCCATGCTGTTATGCATCCTCTGTCACTTCGAATTTATTGGGCTGCAAACTTCATCGTCATTACATTATTCACCATTTCCGGGACGATTCGTGTAGTCTCTCTTGACAACGCTGATCCTGATATGAGACTGGATGATGTGATTTCATTTGTGAATTTTCCTTTGTCTATTGTACTTCTTATCGTTGCCTTAAGAGGATTAACTGGAATAGTATCTTTGAGAGGAGAATCGGATTCAGCAATGGATGCAGAGACAAAATTGTGGGAACCCCTAATGGACAAATCCAACGTGACTGGATTTGCCAAGGCTTCTATCATTTCGAGAGCATTTTGGCTTTGGATCAGTCCCCTACTGAGTAAAGGTTATAAAACTCCTCTCAAGGCCGATGATATCCCTTCTCTTTCACCAGAACATAGAGCTGAAAGAATGTCTGAACTCTTCGCACGGAGTTGGCCGAAGCCTCATGAAAAATCAAAGCACCCTGTCCGAACCACATTGTTTCGATGCTTCTGGAAGGAGATCATCTTTACGGCCTTCCTTGCAATTCTGCGGCTTTGCGTCATGTATGTGGGGCCCATTCTCATCCAGAGATTTGTTGATTTCACCTCTGGGAAGAGGAGCTCCCCCTACGAAGGATACTACCTCGTATCTACTCTTCTGATTGCCAAATTTGTTGAAGTTTTGACCTCACACCAATTTAACTTCCATTCTCAAAAGCTTGGAATGCTCATTCGATCCACCCTCATTACTTCTTTGTACAAGAAGGGGCTGAGGTTGTCATGTTCAGCTAGACAAGATCATGGGGTTGGACAAATCGTGAATTACATGGCTGTAGATGCTCAGCAGCTCTCTGATATGATGCTGCAGTTACATTCCATATGGCTAATGCCACTCCAACTAGCTGTGGCCTTAATACTTCTATATCAATATCTCGGTGCCTCAACGATCACAGCTCTGGTTGGGGTTCTAGTGGTTATGTTGTTCGTTTTGTTGGGCACTAAAAGGAACAACAGATTCCAACACAATGTGATGCAGAATCGGGATTTAAGAATGAAGGCAACAAACGAGATGCTTAATTACATGCGTGTAATTAAGTTCCAGGCATGGGAAGAACACTTCAACAAGAGGATTCAATCCTTCCGCGAATCAGAGTTTGGGTGGCTAAGCAAGTTCATGTATTCGCTATCTGGCAATATCATTGTCATGTGGAGCACCCCTGTACTTATATCTGCAATTACATTTGGTACTGCAATCTTGTTGGGCGTTCCACTTGATGCAGGGACTGTTTTCACTACTACATCTATCTTTAAGATTCTACAGGAACCGATAAGGACCTTCCCCCAGTCTATGATCTCAATCTCACAAGCAATGATCTCACTCGGGAGGTTGGACAAATATATGACAAGTAAGGAGTTGGTGGAGAAGTCGGTGGAGAGAGTAGAAGGTTGTGATGGTGGGATTGCAGTGGAGGTGAAAGATGGGTCTTTTAGCTGGGATGATGAAGGCGGGGAAAAAGTGGTAAAGAACTTAAATTTAGAGATAAAAAAAGGAGAGCTTGCAGCTATTGTTGGTACTGTTGGATCAGGGAAATCTTCGCTCCTGTCCGCAATACTTGGCGAGATGCACAAACTGTCAGGGAAGGTCTGAATTTTCACATTGAATTATTTTAGTTATTCTTTGTTGCTCTAGGTGTGAATTGTCAACACTTTCTACTCCCTCTCTTGCATCTTGTTTGTCCATTTTGGCAGTCGTACCGTTTAATCGGATGCAGATATATTTTACTTTCCTTGATGATTTGTTGAAATAATTCCACCACAATTAGTTCTTGTTGACACAGTTTTAAAAAAACCATCTAAGAATTTAATAGAAATATGGACGTTTTTACTATGGGAGGAATTGGTAAAATGGTCAAACAAAATTGGGCTGAGGGTTTGCTGCAATATGATTGGTGATGCCTGCTCTGATTCGTGCACAATTGCTTCTGTTAACCTATTCCTTTTTACCGTGATCATCAGTTAAAAAATGTCCTATTTCAGATGTTTATGTGACTATGTGCTTTCACTCTAACAGGTCAAGGTCTGTGGAACCACTGCCTATGTTGCACAAACATCATGGATTCAAAATGGGACAATTCAAGAAAACATCCTGTTTGGTTTGCCAATGGATAGAGAGAGGTACAAGGAAGTCATTAAGGTCTGCTGCTTGGAGAAAGACTTGGAAATGATGGAGTTTGGAGATCAGACCGAAATCGGAGAGCGTGGCATTAATCTCAGCGGTGGCCAAAAGCAGCGGATACAACTTGCTCGAGCTGTTTATCAGGATTGTGATATCTATCTTCTTGACGATGTTTTCAGTGCGGTTGATGCTCACACTGGTTCTGAAATATTCAAGGTGACAATTCTGTTTACTGCAGTTTATGACATAACTGTGTATGTTCTTCCTAGTTTGGGTATTCAATTGTGGACACAGGTTCATCGTCCAAAGCAACATCACATTTGATTCAGTTTAGATATCTGAAGTTATCAATGTGTCCTTGGTAAAGTTTGTGATATAAATCAAAATCTTGTCAGAGTAGTCATTTTTTATGGTATCAATTTATTAGCTTAAAGCTGTGTTTTGCGTTTGTTGCCAGGAATGTGTGAGGGGTGCTCTCAAAGAGAAGACCATTGTACTTGTGACTCATCAAGTTGATTTCTTGCACAATATTGATCTTATCTTAGTAAGACGGTTTTCCTTATGATGTATCACGATCCGATTCTTTGAGTTTCTCCCTTAAATATTAACCTTTCATTTGAATCTGAAAACCAGGTCATGCGAGATGGGATGGTCGTGCAATCAGGAAAGTACAATGATATTCTGAAATCTGGCATTGATTTTAAAGCACTGGTTTCTGCTCATGAAACATCCATGGAACTTGTAGAAGTAGGAAATACCATGCCCAGTGAAAATTCCCCTAAGCCACAAAAACTTTCCAGGGGACTTTCTGACCATGGGGTAGCTAATGGTGAAGACAACTCCTCAGAACGATCCACTGCTGACAGGGGAACTTCGAAGCTTATTAAAGAAGAGGAGCGTGAAACTGGTAGAGTCGGATTACATGTTTACAAACAGTATTGCACTGAGGCGTTCGGTTGGTGGGGTGTAGTAACGGTTTTGGTGGTGTCGGTAGTTTGGCAAGCTTCGCTAATGGCAAGTGATTATTGGTTGGCTTATGAGACTTCAGATGACCGTGAAGCATTGTTCAACCCTACTCAATTCATTAGTGTCTATGGAATTATTGCAGCAGTTTCAGTAGTGCTGATAACCATAAGAGCCTTTTATGTTACAGCCCTTGGGCTTAAGACTTCCCGAGTATTTTTCGGACAAATTCTTCACAGCATTTTGCATGCTCCTATGGCATTCTTTGACACTACACCATCCGGAAGAATACTAAGTCGGGTAAAAAATTCAAACACCAAATTGGATACTTAAAGATATGCATCTAGATTTTGCTTTTATGGTTTCCTTACGTGGTCTGAATTGTATTGCATCTCTTAATGCAGGCATCAACGGACCAGACAAACATTGACGTCTTCCTTCCTTTCATTTTGGGTATCACTATTTCCATGTACGTCACAGTAATCAGCATCATGATCATCACATGTCAGTATGCTTGGCCAACGATATTCCTTTTAGTCCCCCTGGCTTGGCTGAATTTTTGGTATCGGGTATGGCATTTGTTTCACATCATTATCTGTTTTTTGCTTTTTTGGGAATGCATTATTCCTTTGACGACTATATGATTTGTTACGTACTGTACTGCCACTTGTGAAAGTTCTTGAAATTGAACATTGGCATGCTGGACTTCCAATGGGTTGCAAGGATAACTCGCCAACCAGAAGAATCATGTTACTTGGTTTTAGTCAACAAATGTACGTAGGTAATGAAACTACTAATTCATGTATTTAACCATTGGCATTTCTTCCTGTTTCAGGGATATTATCTGGCAACATCTCGCGAATTAACTCGACTGGATTCCATCACGAAAGCACCTGTTATTCATCACTTCTCGGAAAGTATTTCTGGTGTTATGACCATCCGGTGTTTTAGGAAGCAGGTAATGTTTTCCCAGGAGAATGTCAACAGAGTAAATGCGAACTTGCGTATGGATTTCCACAACAATGGATCCAATGAATGGTTGGGCTTCCGTTTGGAACTTCTTGGAAGCATTTTTCTCTGCATTTCTGCAATGTTCTTGATCTTGTTGCCTAGCAGTATCATAAGGCCAGGTAGACTATCTACTAAATGTTTGGTTGTTTGTTGGCTCGTGGTATAGGAGCTGGATCTTAGTCTGATGACAATATGCAGTATCTTGCTTCAAAAACGTAGGTTATGTTTAGGATCTTGGATAGTTGGTGGTAAAGGAAAAAGGAAAAGGAAAACGAAGTCAAGGAAGCTCGTTTATGCATCCATAATGGTTTCCCTTTTCATTTCCTTCCCCTTGACAAAATCTAGGACCCTATTATAGCATAAGAAAGTGGTTTTAGCCAAATACTTTTGTAGTCAGTAACTGAAGAGTCCTTAGGATGATTTTGTTCGTTTTCTGGTGAAAAGTGCTATGTACTGATCATGAGTGAGAACCAGCACATAGTTCTTGTTGGTACTAATTTCAACATATAAATCTAGCAACCGTCTGGCAGTGACGTAAAATGGTTCTGATCTAAACATGACTTCATATGAGCCCAATAACAATGGATTTTGAGATAAAAAGAAACTTCGGTGTCAGCATAAGGTCTTTACTAAGGAAATAATCGAGGCATCTTGAGCTGGTAATTGCATCACATGTGATGTTAGTGAGTTTTCTCCTTTGTCTTTTTGCCTTTCTACTACAAGGTTATCTGATAGTTGAATGTGATAAGCTAACTTGTACCGTATTGATCAGAGAATGTTGGATTAACTCTCTCGTATGGCTTGTCCCTCAATGGCGTACTATTCTGGGCAATATATATGAGCTGCTTTGTGGAAAACAGAATGGTTTCTGTCGAAAGGATAAAACAGTTCACAACTATTCCATCAGAAGCTGAATGGGTGAAAAAAGATCGTCTTCCTCCTCCTAATTGGCCCACCCATGGCAATGTTGAGCTCAAGGATTTGCAGGTAACTTTTCTTGGTTCCACTTTTTACTCACTTTTGTTAATTTGAGTCCAAAGAATTTACTTGTTAATTGTAAACAAAGGTTCCTTGGCTAAACTATTGTGGTGAAATGATGGAACTAATTCTCACAAGATTACCGGTCTTTATGTATGATCTGGATGGTGAGAAAAGAAAGAATTAAGGTTTCTCACCAAATCCCACTATTTTGGACAGGGGTGGTGAAAAAACGAAATGAACCAATAAAAACTCACAATTTCTCCCCTCTTTTATTCATCAAACAAGTGATAGGATTCTAATTTCTGTTGTTTTCTCTATATCCAAAGGGGTTGCTAATTACCCTCTATTGCATCATCGGTGAGCTTAGAATCTCTATTAGGATTATGCTTAAAGCTTCAATATTTGTTTGCTAATATTAGTCGAAACATTTTTTGATCAAGTATTCTTTTCTTTGACAACGTTGAACAGGTCAGGTATCGTCCAAACACTCCTCTGGTACTTAAAGGCATTACTCTCAACATTCAAGGGGGAGAGAAGGTTGGTGTGGTGGGTCGAACAGGGAGTGGAAAGTCAACTCTAATCCAGGTTTTTTTTAGGCTTGTGGAGCCTTCTGGTGGGAGAATAGTCATTGATGGCATTGACATTTCCACGCTAGGGCTTCATGATCTTAGGTCTCGCTTTGGGATCATTCCTCAAGAACCTGTCCTTTTTGAAGGAACTGTGAGAAGCAATATTGATCCAACTGGGTTGTATACGGATGAACAGATATGGAAGGTAAATGTGCCATTCTTATGTGACTGCTAAACCTGTTTGGAGTTATCCGTTCGGTTTTATTCTGCCTTAGTGATCTGAGATCTAAGATTTGTTCTTGTAGAGCCTCGAGCGTTGTCAACTAAAAGATGTGGTGGCTGCAAAACCTGGCAAACTTGATTCTTCAGGTAATAGTTTATAACATAATGGCACCTAAACTTGCTTCCCTTAGAGCAACTCCATTCTCTTGACAAAGCCATTTTTTGTCAAGAGTTCTAAAAAGAAGCTACGCTCCACCAACGCTTGCCATTTCCCGAACAAAAAACTAGCTTTACCACTTACGAAGCCCAATTTGGCTCAGAAAATGGCAAAGCCGTATATTGTGCTGCATCATCAATCTGATAGTAACTCCTTTGTATATACGTGTGTGCCAAATCTGAAGGAGAATGTTCAGTGGATGCAATGGTTGACATGGGTTGAGCAACAAAATGGCTTTGAGACTAATGAAGCATTTATGTGAAATTTTGCCAAGATGACACTATAGCAAGCCCAAAAAATGACTGTATTTTGAAAAAATGGCGAAAAAATGATTGGAGATGCTCTTAAGATTTATTTTTAGGGGGGTGAATGTCAATGCCTAATTCTTCTTTGTCAACTTCTCAGTTGTTGATAACGGCGACAACTGGAGTGTGGGGCAGAGACAGCTTCTTTGTTTGGGAAGGGTAATGCTAAAGCATAGCCGGATTCTGTTTATGGATGAGGCAACGGCTTCTGTTGATTCACAAACCGATGCTGTAATTCAGAAGATCATCAGAGAGGATTTTTCGGCCTGCACAATCATCAGCATTGCCCACAGAATACCAACAGTCATGGACTGTGACAGTGTTTTAGTTATAGATGCAGGTCGGTGTCCCTTATCTTTTCTTTCCCTTTCCTTAGCAGCAAAAATCACTTCCATTGCGAAATTTCATAATTTTGATCTCTTTACTAATCTGCACTCTACAGGCAAGATTTCCTGAGTACAAAGAGTTATTTTTCCATATAGTCCGATGACAGCTTTATAAGATAGAACTAAAATTTCTGCCAATTGTCTCTTCATACAAAGAAATACAAAACAAATAGACAAAAGGGCGGGTATAGCTTTGGAGGTCCCATTCCTCACGTTCACCGATGTGGCCCCCCTCCCCAACCCCAAGAAAAAAAAAAAGAAAGCTGGCTAAGAAGTTAGGCATTGTAAATGTATAGGGATGTGTTTTGAAGCAAAAAAAGACTTCTACTTTGTCAAATTATGGTTGCTCAATGTAGTTATAAGTGGCTTTCCATTTTGTCACTTCATGCTTCTGCTGTTCAACTCAACCTTCTTTCCGATTTTAGTGTATTATTTCAAATTTGATCTATTTTTCCCTTTCATCTCTTAGATTTTTCTAGTCTTGACAAATCTTAGCAAGCTGGCTGCACTACGCCCTTTCCACATTTGTAGTTGTAGTGCAGGTTCATTCCTGTCAATACTGGGACCCCAGCAAGCTGCATGCTTGGTCTCTGGGGAGTAGGTTCATTCCCGTCAATACCGAGACCCCAGCAAAGCTGCATGCTTGGTCTCTGAGGAGTAGGTTCATTCCCGTCAATACTGAGACCCCTCGAGTCCACTTTAGGTAGGAAGGCGTCTAAGGTGGCTGATCACTCTTTGACTCATCCCATCTTTTTCCTCCATACCCTTGAGCCCGTACACATGCAGCCATTGGTGCAAAAGGAAAGGGTCTTTGATCCTCGCTGACCCCAAAAAAGCCAGACAAATCATATGAATGCGTATCGTATTTTCTACGGGATTTACAGCTGATGTTTCTTTCACTCTCTTTTGACAGGACGGGCGAAGGAGTTTGACAAACCATCTCACTTGCTAGAGAGGCCTTCACTATTCGGGGCATTGGTTCAGGAGTACGCGAACCGCTCATCTGGACTCTGAGATAATCATATTGGTTTTCCCAAGCTTGGTAACTTCGGAGATCCTGAACAAGAAGATGTCAGATTTGTTGTAGCAAAATTCATGAAACGTAGTGATAGAAGAGTACATCCAGGAAGTAATTGTTATTCGCTGTATCCCCTCCTTGTAAAGTTTGAATGTTGGCTGTATGTTTAAGAGCTAATTAGCATTATTGTTAGTATTCCAGAGAATTGAGTTGCGATTCGCTTTGGCTGACAAATAATCAAAGCACCAACTCTCCTTTGTTGAGAATCCTTGCGCGTTATTGCACCACCCGTGACAACCAAATCTCACGTTGGACAACCAGCTAGTGTCGTTCGGCCGAAGTTAGGCCGAGGATATTTCGATGCTCAAAATGCCTCAATTACTTATATAAAGAACTTTATCTGTGCTCCAAGCAAAATGCGAAAATGTGTTAGGCGCATGCATTACGTTGTTGGAGATAATTGCCTCCGTGTACCATGGCGTAAAAAATATCCGTTTCTACATATGGCGTCATGCGTGACACATCAAGTGTTGGGTCATATTTCACGTAGCTGTTCCGGGTAACCTATCAGCTATCTGGAGTTACGCGCTTAGAGACATGCTGATTGCACGATATGCAAATCTTGTAAAACCTTCGATCTGTTTGTGTCGTGACCCAATATCTCGTACCCCGATTTACTACAATGTGTTAAATTAACTGTGAAGGATATGTTGGACCATCCATTACCATAAAAGAAGAAGAAGAAGACATGGTCTCATTTAATTTACTTCAGAACATATGACTAATGTCTCTACATACTTGAGGGAGGGAACCAGGAACTACACCAGACCATAAGGCTTGATGAGGTTTTTTTTGGGTGATGATTGGGGGGGTTTGAACTGAGATTATACAGAGAAGTTACTACAAATGTTTTTCTTAAAATTAGACAAATTAAATCACTTTGTAGGTGAAAAGATGACCGTTAAAATTTACAAGTATTTTTCGGCAACTGCAAGCCTCATCACGTCTATTATTTGGATTCTTTAGGTTTTTAATTGAGTTTAAATTTGACTTTTTATTTATTTTTGTTGTTAAAATTCGCATCCTTATAACTTGTATTACTGGCTATTCCCATTTCCGATTGAATTGAATTTCAACGAAATTGTTTTAACAATTAAACTTAAACGAACAGTACAGATCATAGTTTTAAATTCAGGATAACTCATTTTGGCCGAGTTTTAAACAAAATTATTTTCTATTGAAGTATTGAATATTATTTGACGTTATGCATTTTTTTATACAATTTTTATATATTTTTATTTATCTTGACGAGAAAAATAAGTATAAAATATGAGTTAAAATTAAATCAATTCTTTCAAAACAACACTAAAGATTATTAAGACTGTGAAAAATTATTTTTCCTCTATGTACTTTTGAGCATAATTTTTGACTTTCTAAATTTATTTTTTCCAGATAAATATTTAATTACAAATTGAATGCAAATTTGTTACCGTTTTTAAGAAAATCCAAAAAACAGTACCATAATAAAAAAAAATGAAGAAGAGAGAAGCTAAAACAGACGGTGGTGTTGAATTAGAGGATAACCCGTTTGGCCATTTCCTCTCGTGGTGTTGATATTAAACAGACGGTGTCGTCCTCCTCCTTCCTCCTTAAACCCTAACCCTAAAACCCAGCCCCGCCCACTTCTTCTCTGTTCACACACACACACACACACACACAGAGAGATGGGGAGGTCGAGAAGGAAATACAAGAAATCGAGACCAAAAGTTCAAGTAGGACTACCAAAGAAGAACCCTCACGTATTCAAACCGTCCTTCTCTCTCCCTCCAAAGCTTCGTTCCCTCGTCGACTCCGCCGATCTCAAATGGGATGACCAAGGCACCGTAATTCGTAATTACAAATCCTTCGGCGTTGTTTCAAACCCTAACCTGCTCGGTGTCCGATCACGCACTTCTCACATCGTCGAAAGCGACTCTCTTCAGGTCCCCCCACCCGACACCGTTGTGTCGGAGTTCGAACCGTTGGATTCCGGAAGCGACCTTGAAGAAGACGGTTAGTTCCCCCTCCTCGTTTCTAACGGTTCAGTAGTTTTTATGTTGGAGGATTAATAGTTTTTTCCCTCGCAGAATGATGCATTTTGTTATTGCTGTTATTGGATATTTCACAAATTAAAGTTTTTCCTATTTCGACTCCTACTTACCAAAGAACACCTAATTTGTGTTGGTATACAAAGGAATCAGCTGAAATTGGAAGAAGAAGCAAAGAAATTAAATCTTGTGTTTCGTGCTATTTTGGCCTCTGGGTCATTGGAACTACGTGAATCATGCATAAATTTTATAATGAGGGGGCTCAGAAAATTGTAGGTTGAACTTCTTCCGTAATTCGCTATCATGACCTGATGTAGTAAAGTAATAGTGACCTTGACTATTGGGTATAGCCAATGCCTAGTTGGAGAATTTTGGTTTGTCAAAAATGTAGCTTTTGAAACCTTAAAGACTCCATATGTCCACTTGATAGTCTTCAACTCTTCCGAGATTTTCAGCCTGTCCTCTACTTTAATGGTCTAGGCTTGCACTAGTCATCATATTGGATATTTTCAGCCTGTCTACTACTTCCAGATCCATTTCTTCTCTATTGATTGATTGTAGAATAAGCCTATACATATGTGTATGTATATGTATATGTAGAAAATATATTTGAAGAAACCCTTGAGACAGAAATGGCAGAGATACGGAGAAAACAAGGGACTAATCCATGAAATTGGGCGAAAACAATCGCAATTTATACAAGCGTCTAAATGGTGCCCTTTTGGTCCAAAGGGCTGCCAGGACAGTCGCAAAAACGACGTCGTTGTGGATGAAAATGCACTTTTCATTTGGGCATATTTGTCTAAATGACTATGGGGGTTATTTCACTGAATAGATAGATCGCGTAGACTACTGTGTGGCTTTCTTTATTCGTTGTTCTGGTTATACTCATTTTAGAGTTTTATGTTCTTCACCTGGTTTCAATAATGCATTGGAGGTGTTCTATATGAGGGTTATACTCGACTACTCGTACAATTCCATTGGATATAATGTTGTTAGTTGTTGGCAATTGTGTAATTTCCACATTTTCTTATGCTGATTTCTGGGAGAACCCAACTATGTCTAGCTAACCACGGTCCTGCTTTTTTCCCCCCTTGTGAATGGATGAAGCTCGGTCAGTCACGCCCGCTGCCACAAAATGATTGAGAAAATGTGAATGGCTTGCTGACCAAATAATCAAATATACGTAGAGACTGTCTTGATTATACACGTTATAGTAGTCATATATGCATGTACATGGTCTCTTGCTTTAGTAACAGATGATGTCTTCTCGTTCTTGGGGCTTTATGTAGACTTAAAATCAGCGCTTGGAAAGAAGCGAAGAGATGGGAAGAGTGCACCTTTGCAACCACTGACAAGCATGCAACGCCTTCACATTGGTAAACTCGTTGAAGAATACGGGGATGATTATCAGGTAAAGGAAAAACTTGATAACTTACTACCAATTTGTTGTATTTTTCATCTCCCTTCCTTATTAGCGGCTTCTTTTGCAGAGCATGTTTATGGATTCGAAACTTAATAAGATGCAACATTCTGTTGGAACATTGGAGAAACTATGCAAAAGGTATCACATGTATAAAGATAAAAACCCCTTGATCGTTGGTTCTTGAGCAAGATTGCCTTTCATGATGTTTCATCTAACGAGACTACAGAGTTGCTATTTGGAACATTTCCTCTTTGGCTATACTGTATGGTTACACTGATTTTCCGATATCAGGGGTGATGTTTCTGTGTGTAGCGTGATTGCAAGTTCCTCAAGAATTTTCTGGATAGAGTAACGTTTGTTATGGTCCTTTAGAGGATGCAAGTTGTATTCTATTCAAATATTTGGATCTCCTTCTAATGTATTAGTATTTTTTTTCTTTCTGAGATTTGCTAAAAAGTTGCACAATTGTGAAAGTTTTGAGAAAGTAGAGTATCATCAGTTTACATGTTGCACCCATTGTTGACAGATGTCTGGAATCTCTTTCCCACCCTTGTACCATGGTCAAGCAGTCCTTCACATCCTCATCATGTCTGGTTAATGTAGTATTTTGTGGTCTATTATTGACGGTAATACGCGTCGATGATGATCCCATGAACTTGAAGGGAAATGTGATCATTCATGTGATTGCACAACAACAAACTGAAATCTCCACTTTTAGAACTCCTTGGAGATTGGTACGAGAGATTCAAGCAGGTTGTAAGAAAGTGACTTCTGCCAGCTTCTTTGAAAACAATCAAATTGTTGACTGTCAATGTTCTTGAAATTAATGATAGCAACAGGATTTGACCATCCATGTCCTCGATTTCCAAACTTGTTACCTGCCTGGCTGCCTTTATCCCTGCCCTGTACTGTCACCCTCCATTCTCGTGCCAAACAGGAATTGGAGATTTCCGCCCCGCTCTGAAGCAGAGGCATGCACCAGTTGGAGAATGGTGAACTTGGGTACACAAGTGTGTCATTTTGGTTTGTAAGTGTTTCCTTATCTGTGTTACCAGGAAAATAGAGCGATGGGATAGGTTTCCATGGAAAAAACTATTATCAACATGGCAAAAACCAGGGCATAAATAAGCCTTATGGAAAACATAGTTTATATTTACAATTTATTGCTAGGTCAAGGCATTTTCACAACATTGTAATCGCAGACACAATGTGTAGGAGCACAAAAAAATAAGAAAAACTTCGCGCGAGTAGTAGCTAATATTAACAACTACCTAATATTAACAACTACCGGAAAGAATGGCAGCTTCAGACACCCATAAATGCCCTGCACTGGTTCTCCCAGTACTCCTTTGCCTGCCGAATTCTCTCTACTCTCTCAGCTTGGAGCCGCTCCTCCCAATATTCAGGACAACTGGTTCGAAATGCAAGAGAAGCCATAAGAAGAAAGTTGATCCCACTGAACTGTATGTCCAGCAAAAGGGAGAAGATGCAAGTAGAACATACCTTCGGCTTAGTAAAATATTAAGTTCATCCAAGTGTATAGCACCTTCGAACACTCCAGCCTGAAAAACAACAGGAAAGAGATTGCAACATGGAAGCTAATTTCCAATATTAAAACGAAGGACGGGAGGAAAGGATGTACCCAGACATTAAGGTGAAACCGACATCCTCATTAGACAAAAAGAAAATAAAACAATTGGTACGTCGAATCCAGTTGATCTAAATTAGGATCAGATAAAATCTTCAGATAGTTACCCCTGGCTTTTTGTTGACAAAATGCTAGTGCATAGATTGATTGGGGGAGCTTCTATGAAGGTAAGAGAAGTGGTAGAAAAATTAGCAATTGATGATATGTATACCAACTTACATTTCGGCATAGAGGGCATTTCCCCTTGCGATCTGCAGCCTTTAATCCATCTACAATGGTTACAGATGCAGCCTTGCAAGCACACATATAACAGTAGATGTGACCGCAGGAAAGAGCAACCGAATCAAATACTATCTCCTGTCACAGGAGTGAGTCAAATCCAATTATTAATTGTGGATCTTAACAGAAAGAAAGTTTAAACAGTATCATTATCCTCTTGAATGTTAAAGTCAATGGTCACGACCTATAAGAAGTAACACTATAACAAAAATATTATGAAATGGCATATAATCACTTACAGACCTTCATGTTTGACATCATATAAACTTTAGTCACTTTCTTGTTAGCAATTAGTAACCAATGTAAAGTTGTCAGCCTTTTTAGTATTTGTTAAGTGCGCACGGACGTTGATATGCGATGGTGTGACAAGTTCAAGACACTACAACAAAAATGCATATTCCCTACACTTAATTCCCCGCACTTTTAAAAAATCCCAAGAATAATTATAAAAAAAGAGCAAGAGTTTTTGTTCTAATAAATAAAGGAGGCCATACATTGAACCTGCCGGCAGAAATATAACAAAATGAAAGGCCCATTCTTCATATGACAAAATCAGTTTCGTGGGCATCAAATAAACAAAGCTTGCCGGCAGTAGAAATCCTGGTTATTGTACGCACCTCCTCCGTTTAATTCATCCTCACAGAAAAAAAGCCATAAGTAGATCTTAGTTTCAGTCGCGTCGGAGTACAGTACGCACCGCCTCCGTCTGTCTCACCGTCGCATGGTTTCTCTCTCTCTCTCAATCTCTTTGTCGCTCTAAGTCTCTCTCTCTCTGTCTCAGGTTGCACTGTTTATCCGAACTCCGAAGGTCGATCTGAAGGTTTGAAGCTCGATCGGAACTTATCCGAGCTCTGAAGGTACTTATCCGAACTCCGAAGGTTTGAACTCCGAACTTATCTGAAGGTTTGAAGGTCTGAAGCTTGATCGTTTTTGTTCTAGGTGCTTATCCGAACTCAGAAGGTCTAAAGCTCGATTGGAACTCCGAAGGTCGATCTGATTCGTCCTGACTCCAAAGGTCGGTCTCTATCGCTCTCTCTCTCTCTCTCTTCGTGTGAAGTTCAATCGAAACAAAAATTATTGAGTTGAGTGGTGTTTCCACATGTGCATTTTGGTACTACCATTTATCTTTAATACTTTCAATTAGTAAGTCTATTGTTTGATGTACACTAATGTTGGTGTTATGTAGCTTAATTTCTCTTTCCAATACCGTTTGTGATCTCTGGCATAGTATTCTAGTATACATAACAGTGACCTGTTTACTTTGGTACTGCAATTTGTGTTTTAAAACTTTAGACTGACATATATTGGTCATGTTGGAATTCAGTGATTGATGATGATATTGGTTGGTTATGTAGTTTAATTTCTCTATGGATACGGACAAGGACACATCATACATTCTTGTTGATGTTTTTATTGTGTAGCTCGACTGTGAGGAAATTTTTCGTCAGGACTCATGGTGAAGAATTTTCTCAATCAGTTCATGAATGAATCACACAAGAAGAACAAAGAGGAGATGAACTTGAAGAATTCTTATTGAAGAAAATGTTCTCTGCTGAATCCAACCTTGATCTGAGCTTTTATACTGCTGCTATTTTTGACACTTGACACAATTAGACTAACCAACGGAAAACCCCATGAGAAGCCAGATGCCAGCACACTCAATTAACAATTAACGGAAATAACAGAGACTAGAAAATTCTATGCTACATTGCACTAACACCAGAGACCATGCTCATTTGGTCTTGATTTGTATCTTGCACAATGTTAGGAACCAGATGACTTGCACCATCTTGTTTTAGAGGAATCACATTATCTGATTTTGCATCATAATGCCCAGATATACTGATGTCTTCTTCTCCAACTGAACTGATACCCAATTTGTCATTTGGACTATCAACTGAATTTAATACACTAACACACAGCATAAGGTATATGATTTGTTGTTTGTAAGTTTTACTTAGATTTTCACACACTCCGAAGTAAACAACATGGTATGTTCAAAATAGATATCCACTTTATTAGGGCTCATGTGACTCTGTTTATTGAATTCATTGTATTTCTTGCATGCTAAAATACTTTAACTATTCGCCTTACATATAATAGCGAGTTACTCCAACTTGATTATGTCTACTTAGAGGAGCTGTGGAGCATAGTCCCACATCGTCAGGTTGTGATAGTAATATGTAGTTATATAAGCATGAGAGCCCCTTAATTCACTTGCTAGGTCTTGAGGTTGAGTCCCATGCTCCATGGAAGACAGTGTAACAGGAGCAAGCTATCTTTTCTGCTTCTTGGTGTAGAATTTGGATTTGGTTTACTTTGTTGTTGGTTTTGTTATCTCTGGCACAGTGTTCTACTATACTGTTGCAACGGTATCTTTTGTGGTTTGTAGTTTTAATTTCTCCCCTGACCTCTATGGTTTGTAGACGTGTATGTGTTGGTAATATTGTTCAGTAGTTCTTTCTTACTACAATGACGAGGTGCAGTAATTCTTCAAACTGATAATGGTGCTCTTTTGCAGCAACTCGAAGGTTAAATACTTTATTTCGCATCAACCTTTCAGTAGGTAAGAGATTCTCTCTCTCTCTGCTTTCTGCTCCACTACAAATAGGTATCTGTAATGCATGTGTATAAACACGAGCAAACTGACAAAAAGGACACCAGATCCTACAGGGCAAGGTTCAAATGGATAGAAAATAGTAATTTAATTATGAATAATTCCCCATATGAATGTTGGGCTAAGTATAATTATGTATAATTCCTCATATGATTGTTGGGTTAAATATGTAGGAAAAATATGCGAACAAGTTGATCGGATTCAATTCCATAAAATAATTTCAGTAATCGACAACTCGAAAA
The DNA here is from genome assembly GCA_019985065.2 of Arctostaphylos glauca. Classification (NCBI taxonomy): domain Eukaryota; kingdom Viridiplantae; phylum Streptophyta; class Magnoliopsida; order Ericales; family Ericaceae; genus Arctostaphylos; species Arctostaphylos glauca. The sequence continues at coordinate 43,711,081 of JAHSPW020000001.1, forward strand.
TTACAGAAACGAAATTACAATACAGATTCGGAAAATAGAATACAATACCGAACCGAGTCCTGTGTATTACAGTCCCCTTAAAACAGATTCGTCGCCTCCCGTGGGGGTTGGAGGATCGCTCTGGCGCCTGTCTCCCAGGGTAAAACGGCTCACTCGGCCGATGGAACACCATCCGATCAACCGCCTGTCGAACAAACTGTGTCTGTCTTTCTCTCCGTAAAAATCATACGAAAATCATTTGATCTTTTTAAAAACCAAATACATATTCACTATTTATAGACCCCTATAAACTAATGAAACCGCAGAATCATAAATGGAGAGATTAATAGGATTATTGATGAACATCAATGACGCAATTGATGGACATCAATACCGGTATGAATGAGTTGTAACGGTTAAGACTTTTCGGTTGCCCCGTCAGATCCTCCGATGTCCCAATTTCATTCACAACTCTTTCAAATTTCTAACAATCCCCCACATGAATGAACTTGGCAAGAAACTCACGCAAAGTAGAAAGCAAAACCAGAGAGAGAGCACATCAGATAATTCCTGCATAGGATAGGTAGCTTTTGGCCTTGAACATTCCATTGTGAAAGCCCATCGGATTTACTGGCTGAGTAGTGAACATAATTTCTTGAACTGTTCTGCCGTTTGTGTAAACTGAGACTATAAACTCCACACAGGAACTTCTACTAACACAGTTTAGTTCTCACCGTTGATTTCGTTTTGGCCATGAACACACGTCCTGGTTCTGCAAGTGTTTTAAGAAATTTGCCTTCTCAAATTTCTTATTGAAGCGGCCCCACTTCACACTCACATAGGTGATCTCTTATCGTGAGCATCTCAAATACTCTACTAGGAATTCCAATTCCAACGCATAAGAGTCATTAAAAGCAAATAGAAATTGCTTATCCTTATAACTTCACTGTTGCACCATAGGAATAGGTAGAAGAATTAATCTCCTCAGTGATATCCGTAATCACACGGGATTAAGTTGTCCCTTTGAACCTTGATCTTGGGATCTCCAGTCAACAAGGTTGGGTTTCCATCACGGTAATTTTTAACGTCATAGGCTTTAGCCCCATTCCCGTCGATGCTTTACAACCAGCTCTCTATTTAACCCCCGGGTTAACAGATCTACAATATTGTCTTTTGACTTCACGCTGTCAAATTGTGACAATCTAACTTGAGAGCAGTTGTTCAATAGTAATGTGTCTACGACCACATGTCGAGACTTACCATTACACATTACTCTTTACTCTATGCCCATCCAATTAGCCAATTTCTAATTGGATATCGCAATTTACACATATTGCTGGCACATATTTTCATCCACATAGGAACATCTTTCAGAAGTTGGCGTAGCCATTCTGGCTCTTCAATTGCCTTGTCTAGAGCAATAAACTCTGACTAACATCATAGACTGTGTTGTACACGTTTATTTGGAAAATTTCCAACACACAGTTGCATCTGCTAGTGTGAAAACATATCCACTTATGAGTTTCATATCCTTCATATCAGATATCTCCTAACCCCTCTTGGGTGTAGATACCATCACATGCAAGATACCCCCCACAATTCAAGAATTAAGGGGAAGCTCTGAGTCCCCACATTCTTGAATTTTTAATCATTTTCCTTGCATGGTATCTCACATTGAGAATATTGTTCACGTTTCGTGATAAAACAAAATTTATCAACGTAGCAATTATCATTACCTATAAGCCATGATTTCCCAATTCAACAACTCTATCAAGTTAAAGCGAATATTGTGTAAACAACTTCATGTTTGAACACTAAATTCACCAATCGGTGATTTCTCAGCACTTTAACTTTATTGCTATATTGAAATTTAAACTTCATTCTGAAAAGAATGAGTTTATCCAAAATCTCACACTTACTCTCGAGCAAGTAATGATAGCATTATCACATGCTATCAACGACAAAAGTATAAAACTCTTTATCTCCCCATATGCGTGAGATATTCAAATGATACACATCACTGAATCAAACTCAAAAGTTTGGTGCTTCTTTCATCGTATTGAAAAGAAGTCTTTTACTTTGACATTCAAGTTGGCAACAATTTGCCACTCTCCGCTCATTCTCATAAAAAGAAGAGCATGATCCCATAGGATCTCTGTTGGTGCACTAGTAGCTGTGGTGAAACCACTGAGGACAATGCCTCAATAAATATTCTTATTCATAAGAATAAATCTCAATATTTATACACGTAATCAACATTTTTAAAAAAAAAAAAAAATGCTATAAGCTCAATCCATTAATATTCAAAAATTATAATAAATATCATCTTAATTGCAATTGTCCGTTACAATCATAAATAGTCCCACACACTTTATTAGTATTAAGAATATTCATGCAAATCCTTTTTCCTATCTCTTTTTAAGTCATATAACGGCAAAATACATATAATGTATTTTAATTCAAAATAATTATCAAGGGCCACCATTTGAAATACTCCACTGAGGAGATTAACCACATTCATGGCGTGACCACCCACAACAAAAAGATAAGACATATGTGCCATCCTTAGAGGTTTTGGAATAGATTCCAAATTCAACTTTTCCAGTTTTGTCATGTCACAAATTGTCTTAAAGTGGATTAATCTTTATTTATCCCACTAGCAGCTAAAATATGTTCCAAACTAGAAACAAGTTTCCCACCCCAGGAGAATACATTAACAACCTTGTGAAGTAAGAAGTAAAGCACCCCTTGAGTAATCCATAGTGGGCTTGGGAAGCTGAAACTAGGTGAGCCTATATTTTTTAATCAGAGGGAGTATGCACCATCATCCTCAATACAACAAGCACACATACATACGTACAAATTCACGAGCTACGGTGATCTGATAAGGGATAATGATCATAAAATCCAGTTGTGCCTCATTCAGAGAGTTCAATTCTTGCCTTACAGTTTTGCTGAACATGTAACGAACATTTTCACAATTCTTTTCCATGAATTCGTAAGTTCAATTGTGAAATATTTGTCAACATAACCAAATGTACAGCACGCATCGGAGACATATACCTCTACATCCAAAGATGAGGCACAAAACATGACAACGGTTTGGCCCATAAAATAAAAAAACTTGCAATTATCGAAAACCTGCTGCGATTTTTTCTAAAAAACCCTTGCAAATGGGTTAGAAAACTCTCTGTTTTTCTTTTTCTTTCCAAGCACAAGTCAATGCCTTGTAAAATGTTGCAAATCCTCAGGGATCATCATGTCTTGCAATATTAGACAAATTACGAAATCAACAAACCAAACATGGATAATCTGTATTTTCTCCATTTGTAACAGTTTCCAATTTTTCATAACTGAAAAATTTCCCACCTGTTCTTATTAGAAAACATACATTGTTTTTGCAGATCTGAGTCCGAGCATAAAACGTTGTTGGACTGTTCTTGTTCTACGACAATCGCCAAGAAACACAAATTGACAATGGCACTTTGTGCCAAAACAGAAACTATTTTCATGGAAAATCCGAATACCGATCAACAAATCTGCTTTAAGATTGTAGGAAAAATATGCGAAGAAGTTGATCGGATTCAATTCCATAAAATAATTTCAGTAATCGACAACTCAAAAATTACAGAAATGAAATTACAATACAGATTCGAAAAATAGAATACAATACCGAACCGAGTCCTGTGTATCACAGTCCCCTTAAAACAGATTCGCCGCCTCCCGTGGGTGTTGGAGGATCGCTCCGGCGCCTGTCTCCTAGGGTAAAACGGCTCACTCGGTCGATGGAACACCATCCGATCGACCGCCTGTCGAACACTGTGTCTCTCTCTCTCTCCGTAAAAATCATACGAAAATCATTTGATCTTTTTAAAAACCAAATACATATTCACTATTTATAGACCCCTATAAACTAATGAAACCGTAGAATCATAAATGGAGGAATTAATAGGATTATTGATGAACATCAATGACGCAATTGATGGACATCAATACCGGTATGAATGAGTTGTAACGGTTAAGACTTTTCGGTTGTCCCATTAGACCCTCTGATGTCCCAATTTCATTCACAACCCTTTCAAATTTCCAACAAAATAAATACAAATAAATGGGTGAGTGATATGATAGGCATATCCCAACGCCATTCATTCAATTTTTGTATTAGAAATCAGAAAAGTCCAACTGGTGGGGATTTGTCGGTAGACGGATCATCCAAGTTGGGTCACTTCACATTAAACAGGAGCCATACTTTTTGGTAATTGCCTGTGTACTGAGGTTGGCTTGACCAGTTGCACCTGCAGTTTTATTCCACACAATGCATGGACTGTTGTTACCTTCTTATTGGGTGCCCTCTGTGTTGCTTGATAGTTGATATTTGCTTATTTTGCTTCTTGATTTGAATAAAAGAAAAAAAAAGTGTCACCTCCAAGTAGACCGTGTTTATTTTCTTTCGTAATTATGGAGAAGTTTGAGTTTAAACCATGTCTGCCTGCTGCTATCTGCGTGCACCCATCACAAGATAAAAGCAATCCAAATTAATGTGTTGTAACACGTAACCTTATTTAGTATGGGTATTGTAGTTGCTATATCTGTTCGTTAGACTGCCTATCAGAATTTGATTTATAATTTTTTGATGTTTTTTCTTTGGCTGAATAGGCAACAATGTTGACTCATTTTGAATTTTCTACTCCAAAGTGCTATATGAAAGTCTTTTGTTGTGGGCGTTGGAGAAAGTCATTTTGATCGTTCAAACATTAGGAGGACATTCAATTGAAATTATTGTTTGGTTAGTGAAACTTCTAAGGATCTGTAGTTTTGTAAACTTCCTATCGAAGGCGTTGGTTGGTTAGAGTAAAACAATTATAGAAAGTGAAAGTGCTAGAACATCAGCCACTTTTTTCTGAGAACCATAATTGAGGAACTGTTTTGACTTGAGATAGTATTAGCTCTTTCTATGTTTCAATTCCTTAGAAGCCTGCTGTGAGAGTGTAGTTGTAGATCATTCTAATTCCACCAAATTTCTACTACATGATGTTCCTAGTTGATGATATAGAATAACATTCAGTAAAACTCCAAATCGACCAAAAGAAAACCTTTCCTTGACCCGTACTTGTTAAACTCGACCCCTAATTGTTATTAAACTCTTTTTATTAGTTTCGGAAGAATTAAAGTTTAAATAGAATTGTACTATTTTAAATTTCTATTTTAATTATGATTGATTGAATTTAGTTTTTCTTAAGAAGTCAAATTCGAGTTTGATTAGGCCTTAGAATTTTGTGGAGAAGTTGTGGATGTTTCCTAATTGAAACGGTAGCTGAAATCAAGATTTGGAAAAGTTTTGAAAGTTCTCAAATCGACATCAATTTTTTTTTTTCATAGGTGGCTCAAGCCAAAATTGCTATCTTTGAAAGATTCATCTAAAATTTGCACTCTTGATTACATAAAGGTGGGAGATTGAATTTTTTTCCCTATATAAAATCCTTATCTCATGTATATGGGCTTGACTTTTTTCCCCTTTAATTATGCTAGAATTTGTTCTCTCTCTACTGAATTTGATTTGAATCGGTGTTAAAATTTATTAATTATTTATGTTTGAATTTGTTCAACTCAGGAAACATACATGGATAAAAGTTGGATAAATTTGCCTAGGCTCGATCCAAGATATTTACAAGGGGTCATAGATTTTTTGACATAGGCATGTAAGAACATTCGCGACGGTGAAATAGAAATGCCATGTCCGTATAAGAAATATCGTAATATGTGTAGAGTAAAGATAGATTTAGTAAAAGAACATCTTTTTGTGGATGGATTTAATACAAGTTACACCATCTGGATTTTTCATGGGGAAAGATCACGGCCTAGAGCTGCTGATGTTGAGCGTAGTGAGGAAAGTAGTTTAAATGAGAAAGATGATGTGCAAGAAATGATACATGATGCATTTGGAATTCCGCCAATTCATGCCCATGATATGGATGCAGATTCTTCTTCAAGTGGTGGACATGGTCTAGATGAAGAGACTACTAAATTTTTTAAGCTGTTGAAGGAAGCTGAGCGAGAGTTATATCCCGGGTGTCAGAAGTTCTCGTTGCTCTCCTTCATTGTGCAATTGATGCACATTAAGTGCCTAGGTGGGTGGAGTAACAAGTCTTTTACCATGTTGCTTAAGTTATTGAAGGACGCTTTTCCCGAAAGTGACCAATTGCCTGATTCTTTTGCTGCGAGCAAAAGACTATTGCAGGGTTTAGACCTTGATTACCATAAGATTTACGCATGTCCTAGAGATTGTATGTTGTATTGGGGAGAAAATGCAGAGTGAGTTGATTGCAAAGTTTGTCATCTTCCAAGATATAAACCACCACTAGAGGAGCAAACAGATGAGATAAACAAAAGATCTAATATTGCACAAAAGATTGTTAGGTATTTTCCAGTGATACCTAAGATAAAAAGATTGTTCATGTCGAGAAAGACTTCCGGCTTTATGAGATGGCATGCTGAAAATTCAGCTCCCATTGGCACATCAAGGCATCCGGTTGACTCTGGTGTGTGAAAACATCTTGACAATATTTATCCCAATTTTGCTCATGACCTCGCAATGTTAGGCTTGGGTTAGCATCTGATGGTTTTAACCCATTTCGTACAATGAATATTTCTCATAACATGTGGCCTGTTGTGATGATGACATATAATTTACAGCCTTGGTTGTGCATGAAACAACCTTACATGATGTTGACATTGCTTATTGATGGCCCGAAGTCACCTGGAAATGATATTGATATATACTTGAGTCTTATTGTAGATGAGTTGAAGGAGTTGTGGGATACGGGTGTCAATACTTATGATGCCCTAGCCAATGAGATGTTCAAAATGTGTGCAATATTGTTGTGGACAATTAATGATTTTCCTGCATATGCTATGTTGTCGGGCTAGAGTACCAATGGTTATCTTGCCTGTCCTTATTGTCATGTTAATACTTGTTCACGTCGATTGATTCATGGGAAAAAGATATGTTATTTGGGGCATCACAGATGGTTGGATGAAGACCATAAATTTCGACACGACTGCATGTCTTTCGATGGAAAAATTGAATTCGAAACTTATCCCACTCGTTTATCTGGAGCTGAAGTATTAGCAATGTTTTCCTCCAACCATGTGAATAAATTTGGAAAGGAAGGCGATGAGGATTCACATGTTAGAAAGAAGAGAAGGACAAATGATGAAGATGATGATGAGGAAAATACCCTTACAGGGTAATTGGAAGAAGAAGAGTATTTTCTTTAATCTACCGTATTGGGAGAATAATTTGTTTCGACATTGTCTTGATGTGATGCATATTCAGAAAAATATTTGAGATAACTTGTTGGGGATAATAATGAATCTTGATGGCAAAGGGAAGGATACTTAATCGCCGGTAATTTTTCTCAACGGGAGTACTGGCAACGTTTTTTTATAAACGCCGGGAATTGTGAAAAAAATGCTGGTAACGTATTTTTGTGACGTTTTTGTGACTTTTACCAGGGTTTAACAAATGCTGAGAATACTACCTTTTGTTGTAATGAGAGCTAGAATACAAACAGTACCAGTCCCTACAAAGCAGAAAACCTAGGAGGTGTAGTAATATGGATTTCGATATCTGAAAAGCCATTGGATACAGGAACCAAACACATCGAAAAGAGGTTAAAATGGAAGTGAACTCGCAAAGTATCAAAACAAAATGGTTGCATCCGTAGATGCAAGTATGCAACATACTTCAAAAGTGAATGCAATTGATATAACACTTGGTTATTCCTAGGGGAATCTTGATAATTCTTGAACTTCGGTGAAGGAAAACTCCACAATCTTGTTGGGTTATGTGTTCTCTTCAAGTTTTTTAGCATGCAGACTGCAGCGTTAAAACCAAAAATTTGGAAGACTTACCAAGCATACAGAACAAGTCAAGTCGATATCGAGCTTGATGGAATCAAAGAGCTCGCAGTAGATCGATGGTTTGCCCTCGTTCAGCACAAGGGAGTATCCATCAAACGATGCAGAGGCCTTCCTTTGTTGGGGCTCTGATTCTCTCAAGTTTATGTGGAAAGCCACTAGCTCACATAGCCATGGTGACTGAAGTATCTCAAGGTGCATATTTTGGGCTTGCGATGTGAATGCTTGTCCCTGCTTAGAGTAATGAATCTGAAGACAAAACAATTTGATATGAGTAAAACCCCTAAAATAATTGAATAAAAAAAACATAGGGAGTTTCAAGTTTATGCTCCATCTTCATTTTTGAAAAAGAGGGGAGTAGAATACCTTGTCGTATTTCTTTAGTATTTTGCGCATCGCGATAGCATTGAACATTGCATACGTAACAAGGTCCTTGCCTTCCTGAATTAAGGCAACATGGTTACCCTGTACCTTGTCTTTGAACCAAATAAAACACTTGTGGCATCCTGAAGCCAGATGTTGGTCAAGCAACTTCTGTGCTCGCTCATTGAAGGAACCAACTGCTGCAGACATGTCATTCATCAAGGAAGGGAAAAAGGTTCCATCGCATACTGAAACAGAGTGTTAAAAAATTAGAATGCAATCGCAACTTATAATCTTCTTCGTTTGTAGCTTAGTTGCTATTTCCATTATTAGGTAATTTCAAGACCCCATTGGATCTAGGATAAGATCTTTGATTTACAACAGAATAGTATATTGAAACCATTGCATTCAAAGGGAACTATTGTAGTGAGTTTATTGAAACCATTGAATTCAGAACATGGTAACATATGATTTCTGGGTACACAAGCTGTTGTAGTTCTAGATCTGGTCCGAAGGGAACTATTGTGGTGAGTTTATTGAAACCATTGAATTCAGAATATTGTAAGTAGCTCTTGGATGGGAAACGACTCCTTTGATGGGTGTCGCAATGGCTTTATTTGCTACTTAGACCATGGGTCTAAACCCGTACTCGAAAAAAATCAAATAGGTTATTCTCGAGCGCAGATTTGTTCGATAAAAAAAAAGGTCCATGCTTCGGGGAAAGTCTACCCAATTCCGACGATTTCCTTCCATACTTGGCTTGCCTTCTTTCCTGCTGTTGAATGGAGTCATTTGGGAAGGGATCTTTTGCCAATTTCATTCATCTGCGTGGACCGAAGGGCATAAATCTTGTAAAAGGTGCACGGGCCGACGGATTCGAAAGGAAAAAGGTACAGCTTGTGCCAGCTTCTACTGGCCTTGTTCCGAGTGAGAATCATCCCGCGAGAGTAGTGGTGGATGAAAAAGGTAGTTTCTATCTATTATTGGTGATTTATCATTCTTCTGTTTTATTGAATCGAATTTTAATGAACTAGATTTATGAAAACCAAAAAGTCCCAATTCTTAACACAAAAAAAATCATTTCTAGCCAATTATACTTTGGTAGTTCTCTAACGTGGAATTTTTCTGTTTCTGCATTTAAGGAATATGAGTGTGTGATTTGTAATAATTCATCCCATTCATAACATAGAATGTCTTGATAGAGATGGTTCTACTTCGTCAACCTTCTGCCGATCAGGCCCCGTTCAGTTGCTGAGAAAGGATGGAAAAAGATGAAAAAATTGATTTTTTTGCAATTTTTTCCCACACTTGAAATTTTTCAATAGGAATTTATTTTCCTCTAAATAATGGCTTGCCAAATTCACAAGATTATACGTCGTAGGAAAATCTTGAGATTTCTATTTAGACTGTGGTAATTATTGAATTAGTGTCTTATTATTTTTTATCTTTATTTAAATTTTTTTATAAGTTATTGGTTCGTTTGAATAAGAGATTTTAGAAAAGTATAAAATTATATTAAAAAAATTAAAAAATTAGAAAAGACGAAAGATAACCAAAACATGGTATGTTTAGCTTGTTTTTCGTATTTAGTGAATTGTTTTTAGCTTTTAGACATAATTTATATTTTTTTGATTTTTTTTGTCGAGATGAACTAATATTTCAAAAAGTATTGATAAAAAAAAACAAATACCAAAAAACTTTAGATGAAAATAAAAAACAATTAATATAGGTAAGTACTGTCAATAACTATATATGTGTTTTAGGATATATCGTGTATAGGATACCTTACTTTCTTTTTACGCGGTAGAATATATAACAGAGATACAGTAATACATATACTATACATATTTAATATATTATATTCGTATAGTACTATATATTGTGCATATGTTAGTATTTTATACGTATGTTAATCTAACATATTTGATATATCATGTACATATATAACTATATCTAATATGCTATATACATATCTAAAATATCTACTCCATTAATATACATATATATATATATATATATATATATATATATATAATATATATATATATATATATTATCTCTCTCTTTAATTTTGTTAGTGAAAAGAATATGTATATTATATATAATAAACACATCTAATATACTTTTTAATATGTTTATTTTGTTATTTATTTAACTTGGTGGAATGAGAATATAGTGTTTTTTTTTCTTGATTTTGAACTTGCGTGCCAATACTTTGCTTTTTATTAAGGAATTTCATGATTGTTGAAAGGGAAAATTTTGAAAATATATGCTCTAAAAATTATTTTGTTGACATCTAACTGTTGAATTTAGAAAAAAAAAAGTTCCCAATGTTTTCCTTTTCCTGACAAATGAGTAAGTGAATTTTTATTTTTCTATAAAATTCTTTTGTTAAATAAACACACACAAGAAAATAGATTTTTTTTTTTTAATTTCACTTCATTTTATTTTTTCCGAGAATAACTTTCTCGTATAGTTTTCCCGACAATTGAAGGGCCTTAGAGTTCGTAGCGAGTGTCAATCACACGGTCCGGAGTTTATACGGATCACAGAATTTCTTTAGCCTTCCATATCAATTATTTCGTAAAATCGGATTAAGTTGATTATGTACCATTCACAAATTTGGAGTATGATTGGAAAGAAAAAGAAGAAGTGCCAGAGAGAGAGAGAGGGAGAGAGAGGGGGTTTTTTTTGTTTTTTGTTTTTTGTTTTTTTTTTTTTGGGGGGGGGGGGGGGGGGGGTGTGTTTAATTTCACCTCCTGTAAATTAAGAATCAAAGAAATTGATAAATGACAAGAAGACATAGGAGAACATGGAATCCCTGTAAACCTCACAATTCAAAGTCCATAACAAAGCATATCAGTTCTGCAACTCGATCAAATACCAAAACACACATTGATATACATATATGTGTGTGTATGTGCCTGTGTGTGTAGAGAGAGGGGGGGTAGTTTGAGTACCGGGGCAATGGTGGGGGCCATTGGCGGAGGTTTCACGGCGAGGATGGGTGACGATACTATTATCGTGGGAATGAAGGTCTCTCTTACACTTCTTCAAGATCTTCTTGAGCTTCTTGAACCCAACCCCTGGTAATTCCTTCTGATTCTGTTCCTGCATGTACTCCTCGTATTTCTTGCAAAACTTCATCTTCTCTCTCTCTCTCTCAAACACACACAAGCAATTCCCCGAACATTTAATCTTCACAATTCATATACCTATAACTGTAAGTAATGGAATGAATAGATTAGCCACCACCACGAACCTTTGATCACGATTCCTAACCGTGATGATGAGCCTTTCCAGTCTCTCTCTCTCTCTCTCCTTCCCTCTCTCCCCCGTTGCATATACAATGGTGTTGGCTAAACCTTACGTGAGTAAAGGATCAAAGGCTGTATTTAAAGAGAAAAAGTCAATTAATCGTGACACCCCCTGTAACGCCCCGAATTTCGGACACGTTAATAAAAAGAGTAAAGTAACTAAAATACCATCATTATATTGAAATACGAGTTTGATACATGAGATCGTCAAAATACATTTCAGAAGAGACTGTTTACATTCAAAAAGACTTTAAAAGTAAAGTCAGAGCAGTCTAAACTAGTCTAAGTGATCCACGGCTCGATCACGTCTTCTGCAGGATAAACGTCGTCATATGGTGTATAGTCTGGTCCGGCTCCATTGTCGTCAGTACCTGGTTATGAAATACCAGGGGCAGGAGGAAGTTGCACCATGAGTTTTGACACTCAGTAAGTTTCCTACCCTTAAGTTTCCCTTTTAATGTTTTAGAGCATTTAAAAGAATATGTAATGTGTAAATGTGTAAAAAATAAATAAGTGTGAACAGTGATAGATACAAGATTTAACCGAATTAAAAGAATTTGCAGTTATAACTAACACAGAGTATATCAATTCTAAATCTTTCACAGTACTCAACTTTAATCAAAATATTCTAAAGCATGACCACGTCATATAATTCAAAAAGGCTTTTCTAACATTAATGACATCGTCATATATTTCGAATAGGCTTCTCTCAATCAATAAAGTCCATATGGTGCTCCCGAACGATAACGATCCCGACCGCCCAACTAACCGATGCTTCCCAACCGCCCTGCGCCCCAACCGCACCGCTCCCGATCGTCGTGTTCCCAATCAAGATGCTTTCCCTAACATTATATCCTTTCATATCGTGCCGGACAATATAAGTTTAAAGTTTACACTAGAAGATCATTAGACTAAAAAAGGCACGATAGGGCTAGATATAATTTCGGCTCAAGCGAAATTTGGCTAAACGCACGACACGGCTAAATTACAGCGCTTGGGTGTTACAAAAGCTTGGGTCTATCACACCCTCTGGTTAAAGTCAAAGCTCGGCTCATGTCGCATCACGGCTACAAGACACGCATAATATTCCCACGGGGAATAATCCACAACAACTAAACGTATATTATTATCAGTGTGTTTACGTTCGGGTATCCACGGGACACCCTGAGAATTAATAATCAGGATAACCAATGTAATAATCAGGATAATCAAAGAAATAATCAGGATAATTTCATGCTCGACTAATAATCAACTACTAAATAGAAATGCATAATAATAAGATAGTTGTGCACAAATTTAAATTAATAATCATAGTGTTTTAATTTAAATAAAATAAATGATAAGTTTACTTATAATTAAATAAATTAGGACAAACTTGTAATTTAAATATTTTAAGGATAAAATGGTAATTTTAATAAAACAAGGACAAATCTGGAATTTTATAAATAATAGGATTAATGTGTACCATAATAATTAATAATACTTTATATTTCTTAAACTATTAGTAATTTATACAAATTGAACTTAATCTAATTTAAACTAATAGCTAAGGGTCGAGTGCAATTATTCTATCTTCTTTATTTTCTTTCTCCCCTTTTTCCAGTAGTCCTTTCCAGGTTCTGTTTCTTTTTCGGCAGAGCTCCGACGAACTCCGACGAGGCACCTAATTATCTCGGGACAACTTGATACTAATCCGAAACATTAAAAAGAGAACTCTAAAATAGAAATCTTACATCAGTTCGGAGTGTTGGTCGCGTATTCGGTTCGGGGAGTGGCTGCTCTTCTTTTCCTTCCTTCCTTCCTTTCTTTCCTCCTCTTCCTTGCTGCTATTTCGGGGTGAAGAAAACAGAGAGGGAGGTGTCCTATTTATAGAGAACGGGATGGGACGAGATCAACGGCTGGGAGGAAAACCGGGAAAACCAACGGCGGGGGCAAAACAATGATGGTTTAGGGGTGGCTGTGGCAGGAGTAGCTGACGAGGGATGGGAGAACGGCGACTTGACGGGGAGGAGGTGGCTAAGGCAGAGAGGAGTAATGAGGCGGTTGATTTGATGGGTGCGGCGACTTGACGGGGATGAGGTGGGGTGATCAGAGAGGAGGCTTGGGGAAGACGTTCCGTCTTTTCTGTTCCCAGCGCGCGCACACACACAGATATACACATATATATATATATATGTATATATAAAATATATTATTTTAAATATATATAAAATCAGAACCGGACGGAAAAATCCCGAAACCGGCCAAAAAACCGCCGAACCGGACCAAAAACCGGCCAAAACCGGACGGAAAACCGGGCAGAAAAACCCGGGCAGCCGGCCGGGCACGGCCCAAAAGCCGGGCACGGCCCAGGAGCCGGGCACGGCCCAGGCGCCGGGCACGGCCCACAAGCCGGGCACGGCCCAGGCCCAATCCGAACCGGCCCAAACCCGGCCCAGACCCGGCCCAAACAGCCCAAACCCGGGAGAGAGAGAGAGAAAAGAGAGAGAGAGAAGAGAGAGAAAAATTCGTACGCGAACGAGAAAAAAAATAATACGCGGAGTATAAATATATAAGAAAATATTTTCGAACTATTTATTTATTAAAAATATTTACGGGTTATTACAACCTATCCCCCTTAACAAATTTCGTCCTCGAAATTACAAAGTGTCAGAAAAAGGTGTGGGTGATTGGCTCGGATAACATCTTCTCTTTCCCAAGTAGATTCTTCAATGTTGCGATGACGCCATAAGACTCGGACAAGACGGATGGTCTTTCCTCGTAAAGTCTTCTCTCCATGGTCAATGATGCGTATCGGCTGCTCTTCGTAAGTGGTGTCCTCATCGATGGTGACTTCTTCCCAATTGAGGATATGGGTCGGATGTGCCATGTACTTGCGAAGCATGGATACATGGAACACATTGTGCACACGATCGATCTGAGGTGGAAGTGCTAAACGATAAGCAACTTCCCCGACTCGTTGCAATATCTCAAATGGTCCAATATATCGTGGCGATAACTTCCCTTTCTTTCCAAATCTGATGATTCCTCTACGCGGTGAGATTTTCAAGAAAACGTGGTCTCCAACGTTGAAAATCAGAGGTCTGGTTCTTTTGTCGGCGTAACTCTTCTGTCTACTCTGCGCTGTCAGAAGTCGCTGTCGGATAACTTTGACTTTCTCTGTGGTCTCTCGTACAAGATCTGGTCCTAAAAGACTAGTCTCTCCAACTTCAGTCCAACATATAGGTGATCGACATGGGCGTCCGTAAAGTGCTTCGTACGGTGCCATCTCGATACTCGCCTGATAGCTGTTGTTGTAAGCGAATTCTACTAGTGGTAGATGTCTCTCCCAATTACCTCGAAAATCTAGGACACACGCTCTAAGCATATCCTCCAAGGTCTGTATGGTTCGCTCTGACTGCCCATCTGTCTGAGGGTGAAAAGCTGTGCTCATACGAAGATCTGTTCCCAAGGCTTTCTGTAAGCTCTGCCAAAAAGTTGACGTGAATCTTGGGTCTCTGTCTGATACAATTGATACTGGTACACCATGCAGTCTGATGATCTCCTTGATATACAATCGGCTGTACGAATCCATTGTGTCAGATAGCTTGATTGGTAGGAAGTGTGACGACTTAGTCAAACGGTCAACGACAATCCAGATGGCATCGTGTCCCTGAATTGACTTCGGTAGTCCTGTCACAAAATCCATCGCTATATGTTCCCACTTCCATCCTGGTATAGGCAACGGCTGTAGCGTTCCTCCAGGTCTCTGATGTCCTGCCTTGACTTGCTGACATGTGAGACAAGTGGCTACGTACTTGGCCACATCTCTTTTCATTCCGCTCCACCAATAAGTTCGCCTCAAGTCCTTGTACATCTTATTCCCTCCAGGGTGGACAGCAAAGTTTGACTTGTGGAACTCTTTTAATACTGATTCTCTGAGCGTACCGAAGTCTGGCACGAAAAGACGTCCAAGATATCTCAATCCTCTGTCTGCTCCAATAGTCCATCCTGCTGATGCTTCTCCTTTAGCTAGTCGGCTCTTGACGAGATCTGACTCTGAATCAAGGGTCTGTACCTTCAGAATTTCTTCATGAAGTGCCGGCGTAACTATCACTGCACACAGATAAGCTTCTCCTTGCTGTTCATTTTGCTGGAGTCCGTACTCCTGTATCTGGTTCATTAGTTTCCACTCTCTGACTGCCAAACTGGCAACGTGTCCTCGAGACTTGCGACTAAGTGCATCTGCTACGACATTAGCCTTTCCCGGGTGATAGGACAAGGTGAAGTCGTAATCTTCTAGATACTCCATCCAACGTCGTTGTCTCATATTCAGATCCTTCTGAGTGAATATGTACTTGAGACTCTTGTGATCCGTGAAAACTTCAAACTTCTCACCGTAAAGGTAATGACGCCAAATCTTAAGCGCGTGTACCACAGCGGCAAGCTCTAAGTCATGAGTCGGATAGTTCTGCTCGTGTATCTTCAGCTGGCGTGATCCGTAGGCTATGACTTGTCCTTCTTGCATAAGCACACAGCCTAATCCATCCTTTGATGCATCACAGTAGACGACGTACCCAATATCTCGTCGTGGAACGATAAGAATAGGGGCATTGGTCAATCTATTCTTCAACTCTTGAAAAGACTTCTCACATGCATCGCTCCAATCGAACTTGATTCCCTTCTGAGTTAGCCGAGTCATTGGTTTGGCTAAAGCCGAAAAGTCCATGATGAATCGTCTATAATAACCGGCTAGTCCCAAAAAGCTACGAATCTCGAAAACTGAAGTAGGCTTCTTCCAATCCTTGATGGCCTCGATCTTGCTGTCGTCGACGGAGATTCCTTTCTCTGACACAACGTGTCCTAGGAATTTGACTTCTTTCATCCAAAAGTCACACTTGCTAGCTTTGGCGTAAAGCTGGTTATCTCGTAGAATCTGAAGTGTGGTCCTTAAGTGTTGCTCATGTAGCTCTTCCGTTACTGAGTAAATCAATATGTCGTCGATGAATACTACCACGAACTGGTCCAAGTACTGAGTAAAGATCTTATTCATGAGGCACATGAATACTGCTGGTGCGTTGGTAAGTCCGAAAGGCATCACTAGAAACTCATAGTGGCCATACCTTGTTCGGAAAGCTGTCTTCTGAATGTCAGAATCTCTAACTCGCAACTGATGATACCCGGATCGTAAATCAATCTTTGAGAAACAAGTTGCTCCTCTAAGTTGATCAAACAGGTCATCGATTCGAGGTAGTGGATATCGATTCTTGCTTGTGACTCGATTGAGTTGTCTATAGTCAATACAGAGTCGAAGTGTGCCTTCTTTCTTCTTCACGAACAGTGCTGGAGCTCCCCAGGGTGAAGTGCTCGGTCGAATGAATCCTTTCTCTAGAAGCTCTTGAAGCTGAATCTTCAATTCCTTCAATTCGGCTGGTGCCATTCTGAATGGTGCCATGGATATTGGTGTTGTTCCAGGTAGAAGTTCAATGGTGAAATCCAATTCTCGAGTCGGCGGTAGTCCAGGTAGCTCATCGGGAAATACATCAGCGTACTCACAAACTACGCGTGGTAATCCCAATTCCATCCGATCTTCTTCTCCTAATGTCAGACTAGCTAACCATCCGGTTAGGTTGTCGTGCCATCGTGATCGGGTCTTCGATAGTGACAAAAACTCTTGCCTATCCCCCTTAAATTTGAAACAAGTTCCATCTAAGGAGTAGGCCGTCACTGTCTTCTGGTGACAATCGATAATAGCGCGGTGAGTGGATAACCAGTCCATGCCTAGGATGACATCAAAGTCGGCCATGGCTATGACTCGAAGGTCACACGTTAGGCGCAATCCTGAGACTTCTATCTCACAGTTCTTACAAACTAAGCTCACAGAAACTAGTCCTCCTAAAGGTGAGGTAACGCACATAGGAGTTTCTAGTTGTTCAGGTACAAGTTCTAAAGTACTAACACATGCTGTTGATATAAACGAATGCGAAGCACTCGTATCAAATAAAGCTGTAATGCACGAGTTAAACAGTACTAGTGTACCTTGTATGACCGAAGGATCATACACTTCTTCTTCTGTGGCTTCAGCTTCTCCTTCTCCTTGGAGGGCAAAGATCCTTCCTCCATTGTTCGGCCTGGGCCCAGTCGGTCCTCTGTTCTGTCCGGTTTGATTGTTCTGCCCGGGCCTCTGCTGGTTGCCAAAATTATTCCGTGGCTGCCACTGTCCTTGTGTCTGCTGTTGAGGTCCTCCAGCTGGAGTGGTCCCCACTCTCTGTTGGTTAGCTCCAGTGGCATTGGATGGACACTGAGTTTTGATATGGCCTTCTTTGCCACAACCAAAACAAGTGACAAAATTCTGCTTCACCGGGTGATGTGGTGTGGAATAAGGAGCACTCCTCTGCTGAAACTGCTGGTTCTGCTGGGGTGGTGGTTGATTGTAGTTGCTGACATTGTTGCGGCTGACGGTGTTGTTGCGGTTAAAGTTTCCAGTGTGGTTGTTATTGAAGTTGTTGCCGTAAGACCTTTGTATGGGGTTTTCTCTTGAATTCCGCATTGGTCCACCTAACTGTGGTCGACTGCGGCTGTCGAAGATTCTCCTTGAATCAGCTGCTTCTTGCTCCACCAGTAGAGCACACTCTACGACTCCAGCGTAGGTTTGTTCTCTTTGAGTTACTACACCCTTCCGGATGTAGGGGCTGAGTCCCCACTCAAATTTCCTGGCCCTGGTGGCGTCAGTTGCCACATGCTCAGGGGCATGTCGAGAAAGTTCTTCAAAGCGGGCGGCGTACTGAGTAACCGTACGGTTGCCCTGTTTGAGGTTCAGAAACTCTAGGACCAAAGCCT
Organism: Arctostaphylos glauca; assembly: GCA_019985065.2. NCBI lineage: Eukaryota > Viridiplantae > Streptophyta > Magnoliopsida > Ericales > Ericaceae > Arctostaphylos > Arctostaphylos glauca. The sequence goes on from JAHSPW020000001.1 coordinate 43,729,479, forward strand.
GCTTCACAGGGGTAGGAAAATACTTAGCCAAGAACAAGGTCTTGAAAGTCTCCCAGTCCATCATATCATCATCGTGCGTTGTCTTCACTAGGTCCCACCAATAATCTGCCTCTCCTTGAAGCTGATACGTCGCTAGAGCCACTCGATCTCCATTGTCGGGGACTTGCATGATGTGCAGAAGTTTCTGAGTCTGCTTAAGCCAAGCCTCTGCAGCTCCAAGACTAACATCGCCGGTGAAGACCGGTGGTCGTCTTTTGCAGAACTCATTGAGCAAGATACTACGGTTGGGTTGCCCATAGTAATGAGGAGTTGCATATGGTTGGTATTGTTGCTGTGGCGGCGGAGCTGTATGATTAACTGAGATAGGGGGTGGAGGTGGTGGTTGGCAGTGTTGGTTATGTTGATTTTGTCCAGTTGTGTCACTCGTGTATGCTCCATTACGTGTTTCTACCATATTTCTACAATTTAAACAAACATATAGGCCTAAATAAGAACGAGTAAAGAACACAATTTATAAAAGAGAATACTTCATTAAACTTAAGTCATTTAAACAAAGCTAGGCCGAATCATGCATACTACAAAGTGAATGTATGCTATGATTTATACGTTGTGGAGTGTTTTACAAAGGTTTTTCTAGTTAAGCTCGCAAAATAACACTCTTTACGCTACGCAAATCCGTCACTGAAAAAGACGGGGATAGTCTAGGCGGAGGTGAGATTCACGCTCTCGGGTGGTCTCAATGCAGCCGAAACATCGCCAGTATGTTTTGTAACTCCAAGAGTTACGCTCCCACGGATTCTGCAGCTGACGATCTTCAATCATAAAAGGGCGCTCTATGTAGACAAACCGATTGGTGAAGTCCAAATTTCCTTCAGGATCCACGATCCTACTTTCGTCATCTGGCCTTGCAATCTGCACCCATGAGCGGGGCGCGGTGTTTCCCACTTTCTCTACAAAACCGACGGGCAAGCTCAGTAGGTAGTTGCCGTTGGGATCTTGGTCTAGGAGCATCACTGGCCCCAAGAAATAAGGCTCCGAACGCACTTTCCAAGAGCATCTCTTTGCTGGTGAGATCTTCACATATACCATAGTGCCTGTCTCAATGTCAGGGGTCCAACCCCACTGCCTCCACGTTTCGACTTCCATTGGTATCTTCTCGGTTTCAGGTGTCGGTGGTTGTTCGACATCGCTCTCTGGGTTGGCATCTTCGGCTTCTTCGTACGCTCTGATCTCTGCAAGGTAAGCATCTTCGCCGTCGTCTTCCTCGTCGCTATGCACTGGCTCGTACTGGATCCACTGTGCTGCTTCCTCCCAGTCTGGTAATGGCTCTGGAGACGCTGGTGGTATGTATCCCGGTACGTCTTCAGGGAATTCCATCTCTGGTGCCTCGAAGGGGGGAATATATTCGTCATCTCCTGGAAAAGGAGGCTCTTCAGGATCTTCATCCTCGCTGTTGTCGTCGTTAGCGCTACTATAGTCAGTGCTGCTATTGTCAGTGCTGCTATCGCTGTCGTCTGAATATGGGACCAATTGTGGCCCGCCCACTGGTAGTCCGTCCATAAGTTCGTCTTCCGAGATATCGTCGTCTGAGTATCGCGGTCCGCTCCTATAATCCATCTGTAAAGTAATTATAAATTAGACTTACGTATATCGTATCATAAAAGGAAAAAGACAAATAAAAGTCTAATTACTCGGAGTAAGAACGCTCGAAAGTGTAAGCTACCCAAGTCTACCCAAGGTCGAGAGGTGGTGAAACCTAAGCTCTGATACCAAGTTGTAACGCCCCGAATTTCGGACACGTTAATAAAAAGAGTAAAGTAACTAAAATACCATCATTATATTGAAATACGAGTTTGATACATGAGATCGTCAAAATACATTTCAGAAGAGACTGTTTACATTCAAAAAGACTTTAAAAGTAAAGTCAGAGCAGTCTAAACTAGTCTAAGTGATCCACGGCTCGATCACGTCTTCTGCAGGATAAACGTCGTCATATGGTGTATAGTCTGGTCCGGCTCCATTGTCGTCAGTACCTGGTTATGAAATACCAGGGGCAGGAGGAAGTTGCACCATGAGTTTTGACACTCAGTAAGTTTCCTACCCTTAAGTTTCCCTTTTAATGTTTTAGAGCATTTAAAAGAATATGTAATGTGTAAATGTGTAAAAAATAAATAAGTGTGAACAGTGATAGATACAAGATTTAACCGAATTAAAAGAATTTGCAGTTATAACTAACACAGAGTATATCAATTCTAAATCTTTCACAGTACTCAACTTTAATCAAAATATTCTAAAGCATGACCACGTCATATAATTCAAAAAGGCTTTTCTAACATTAATGACATCGTCATATATTTCGAATAGGCTTCTCTCAATCAATAAAGTCCATATGGTGCTCCCGAACGATAACGATCCCGACCGCCCAACTAACCGATGCTTCCCAACCGCCCTGCGCCCCAACCGCACCGCTCCCGATCGTCGTGTTCCCAATCAAGATGCTTTCCCTAACATTATATCCTTTCATATCGTGCCGGACAATATAAGTTTAAAGTTTACACTAGAAGATCGTTAGACTAAAAAAGGCACGATAGGGCTAGATATAATTTCGGCTCAAGCGAAATTTGGCTAAACGCACGACACGGCTAAATTACAGCGCTTGGGTGTTACAAAAGCTTGGGTCTATCACACCCTCTGGTTAAAGTCAAAGCTCGGCTCATGTCGCATCACGGCTACAAGACACGCATAATATTCCCACGGGGAATAATCCACAACAACTAAACGTATATTATTATCAGTGTGTTTACGTTCGGGTATCCACGGGACACCCTGAGAATTAATAATCAGGATAACCAATGTAATAATCAGGATAATCAAAGAAATAATCAGGATAATTTCATGCTCGACTAATAATCAACTACTAAATAGAAATGCATAATAATAAGATAGTTGTGCACAAATTTAAATTAATAATCATAGTGTTTTAATTTAAATAAAATAAATGATAAGTTTACTTATAATTAAATAAATTAGGACAAACTTGTAATTTAAATATTTTAAGGATAAAATGGTAATTTTAATAAAACAAGGACAAATCTGGAATTTTATAAATAATAGGATTAATGTGTACCATAATAATTAATAATACTTTATATTTCTTAAACTATTAGTAATTTATACAAATTGAACTTAATCTAATTTAAACTAATAGCTAAGGGTCGAGTGCAATTATTCTATCTTCTTTATTTTCTTTCTCCCCTTTTTCCAGTAGTCCTTTCCAGGTTCTGTTTCTTTTTCGGCAGAGCTCCGACGAACTCCGACGAGGCACCTAATTATCTCGGGACAACTTGATACTAATCCGAAACATTAAAAAGAGAACTCTAAAATAGAAATCTTACATCAGTTCGGAGTGTTGGTCGCGTATTCGGTTCGGGGAGTGGCTGCTCTTCTTTTCCTTCCTTCCTTCCTTTCTTTCCTCCTCTTCCTTGCTGCTATTTCGGGGTGAAGAAAACAGAGAGGGAGGTGTCCTATTTATAGAGAACGGGATGGGACGAGATCAACGGCTGGGAGGAAAACCGGGAAAACCAACGGCGGGGGCAAAACAATGATGGTTTAGGGGTGGCTGTGGCAGGAGTAGCTGACGAGGGATGGGAGAACGGCGACTTGACGGGGAGGAGGTGGCTAAGGCAGAGAGGAGTAATGAGGCGGTTGATTTGATGGGTGCGGCGACTTGACGGGGATGAGGTGGGGTGATCAGAGAGGAGGCTTGGGGAAGACGTTCCGTCTTTTCTGTTCCCAGCGCGCGCACACACACAGATATACACATATATATATATATATGTATATATAAAATATATTATTTTAAATATATATAAAATCAGAACCGGACGGAAAAATCCCGAAACCGGCCAAAAAACCGCCGAACCGGACCAAAAACCGGCCAAAACCGGACGGAAAACCGGGCAGAAAAACCCGGGCAGCCGGCCGGGCACGGCCCAAAAGCCGGGCACGGCCCAGGAGCCGGGCACGGCCCAGGCGCCGGGCACGGCCCAGGCCCAATCCGAACCGGCCCAAACCCGGCCCAGACCCGGCCCAAACAGCCCAAACCCGGGAGAGAGAGAGAGAAAAGAGAGAGAGAGAAGAGAGAGAAAAATTCGTACGCGAACGAGAAAAAAAATAATACGCGGAGTATAAATATATAAGAAAATATTTTCGAACTATTTATTTATTAAAAATATTTACGGGTTATTACACCCCCTATTGCTAAATTCTCGCGATAATGAAATTAAAAAGGAAGTGAAAATACTTCCATGTCTTAACCTAATTTTATATAATCATATGTTCGAATTAGATTACACACCTCTTGATTAATTTTGTAATTCAAAAATTTACTACTAAACAAATCTTTAATGCCATCGAAAATTCAACCCAGGAGCATGCTGGAGTAAGCCTCTTGTTGTACGCTCCCGTTTGTCCAATCCCTTGAAATTATGTCTTCGATTTTTCTAAATTTTTCCTTTGTTCACTAGATAATTCTATTCGCTTTCAATATACATCTTTGGATTACTACATTAATGTTGTTAGATTTTAATGAGAGTGTGAACTTTCTCATAAGAATTTTGAAGGTTTTAATTACTTTACCTATTTAAATTTGTTTAATGTTACAGAAATATATAATTTTGAAAGTTTTAATTACTTATCTATTTTTGATTTGTTTAACGTTACAAAAATCTGACCAGAATACATTAAGCCAATTTTACGATATGTCCTTAGAAGTATATCTCTTATTGTGTATCTATAGTTTAGAGGAAGTTGGTGGTGGTGTTGAGGATCATGTGAAATCTATATAGAGCATTGATGCAAGCATAATGTGCAGGGATCGAGCTAGCGATTAAGTAGGGGCGGTCGCCCCTACAAAAAAAAAAAAAATCTTTGTTATTATATAGATTAAAAAAAATTGCTGTGAAGTATGTAGGTTAGTCCCTGCTAAATATTTTGATTAAAAAATTAAATAGTAGTGATTTGCCCTTGCTTAATATTTTCAAAAAAAGTTCTAGTAGCAGTGACCTTAAATTTTAATTTTTATACATCAATGGATTCTGCTACCACCTCTTGAGATTAGCTTGACTAGTTGAAGGTCGAATCATTCCTAAAGAGCGACCATAGAACTACCACAAGTGTAACTTCCCAGCAATGTTGCTCAAGACCATGAAAAGGGGCATTTAAATCATTGTTGCACGAGGCTAAATAATGTAGAAGTGAAGACTCACGGAATTCTCATTGTTCGAGTTTCGATTTTAAAAAAATCTAAACAAATTAACGTAGGCTATTTTGGACGTGATTAGAATTATGTTGCAGTTTATTTTGCTGAAAAAAATTCAGAACTTAGGTTCAATAGCTTGAGTAACAACGTTTGACTGTTTTTAAAAGCCAGGAAAAAATAAAAATCTAATAATTTTAAAAATAAAGAAGGTTAAAGTAATTTCTCAACTACAAGAGAAGTTATTGTATTTATCAAGAAACTCAGCAAAAGTTAGTGTAATTTACCCTAATTTTTAGTTATAACAAAATTAAATAATTAATTAAAAAAGTGTTTAAATGTTATGTACTGTATAGATTTTGCTATAGTAGTATTTAGAACATAATCTGAAAAATAGATTATGATTTGTTACTTGACCATGTTATCTTTATTCAAAATATAAATTGTAAAATTCAAAAAGGAGACTCCCAAACACCACACGATTATCCTCCACAAATAGAATTTTTCTCTGTCACTTTATTATATCATATTAATGTAAAATCTATTCTTATATAGAAAGAGAGTATTTAATTTGGTGTGATTTTAAAAATGAAGCCATGTCATAAAAATAAAAAACTCTCTAAAGAAAATGATTATACTAATTTATTATTGTGATAAAAAATAACGGTAAGAGTTCAAATGCAAACTAACACTCACTCTAACCGTCATATTTTACATTCTATCAAAAATGACAAATAAATACATAATGTTCATGTTCTAATTGCAAACACACTGTGTGCCCGTGTCTACTTATATTTAAATCTTAAATTTTGCATCAATATAGTCTCATTTGGCCTATGGTATTTTTCTTTATTTTTTAGCTTATTTGAAGTCAAAATTTGATGTCCATTTGTGCTCATTTATTGGGAAATAAGCCATACAATATGAGAAGATGTATTTGCCCCAGTAAGGGTTGGATGAGGTAGGGTTTGAGTTATTTTCAAGGGTATTTTTGTCATTAATTCTCTAGAATTAAACAAAATTTGTATTAAGTACGCTCAAAATACACCCCAAAAAAAAAAAAAATTACCCCAAACACCTTGACTAGATGATGTTCTACTTAAAATAACGTAATATAGTAATTCAATAATCCAATCATAACCACAGGTTAAATAAGAATAAGAATAAAATTTACATATATAAGTCACGACGTAACAGTGCAGAGCATTGGATAATTTTCCATTTTATAATACAGCTTGATCTTCAACTCGCCGACTTTTTAACGATTGAGTCGTTAGACGAGAAATCATCAGAAAATATGAAACATGCCAAGTGTGAAGCATGGGATTCAGCCACGCTCGTATTAGCTATTTCCCCCCTTGCTTGGCGTGTGACACTTATTCTCTACGGTAAATTTTGATGGTCGAATTGCTTTTTAAAATTACCCAAAAAAAAAATAATAATAATAAATTTCACCTACACCTCCTAAGGTTACTAACAAGTCCACTGTCCTCCCCTGTGGTTCTAACAATTGCACTGCCCTCCCTTGCTTTACAAAGTATTCTTTTGACACCCCTCGTGTTAGTTTTTTGTTAACAGTGTTAAATTTAAAATAAAATACTGTTTTTACCCTTACCCATCTTCTTATGTCACCGTGCTCCAACTTTTCTCTCCTCCTTCATTCTCTCTCTCTCTCTCTCTCTCTTTATGGTTCCATTTGCGGTTGAAACTAAATTAGAATGTGAACATCAAAGAACCAACAAAATTGGAAATTTTGGCATTAAATATTAGTGACACTCTCTATTTTGCACCTCAAATTGTATAGGCATTTTGCCTTTTGAAATATACCGTAGCAAACTATTTTCTCCTCTTCCTCTCTTTTGAACCAAATTGGCCGGTCCATTTGGCTTAACTTATTTATATTAATTATTTTTTGTCTTTATTCAAAACTTTTTTGTATTTGTTATTTTTTTAATTTTTTATTAATTATTGGTTTGTTTCAACGAAATGAATCTAAAAAGTATAAAAATTATGTCAAAAAACTAAAAAAAGTCGAAAATAAGTTAGCACAGACACTATTTTGGGTTTATTTTTTGTGTTTTCTGATTTTTTTTTTTAGTTTGTGGATATAATTTTATATTTTTTTGAAACTCTTGCCTAGACGAACCAGTAACCATACAAAAATAGACACAAAATAAAAAAAATTATAATTTTTTTAAAAATAAGGACAAAAAAATAAGTAGACGAATATTGCTTAAGATGACAACGATTCGTAATCGGCCTCTGTAATCGAACTCAATGATTCGTAATCATCGGTTGCCAAGAACCTCAATGACGACCACTTCTCAATTCCCGAATCCATCCAGACCGAATATCTAATTTTGCAATCCAGAGGATTTGTGGAGAGGGATTGAGATGGTGGTTTATGGTAGAGGATAAGATCTTCCTTAAAAAATGATTTTTAGTATATTTTATACGTATTTTTTAATTTTTATAAGATTTGTTTTTCTATTTGTTTTGATATATATTGTATAAACTCTATCAATTAAAAACACACAGAAATATTCTAAGGTACTCACTAAAAAGAAAAAAAATATTCACATAAAATCAAAAAAATCAAAAAATTAAATTAAAGTTAGTTATTTATTTGGTCTTTAGTAATTTCTTAAGATAGTGGTGTATGTCAATACTTCAAAAGAAGATGATAAATTTTCATTGAACAAATGTTGAGAAATAATTATAAAAATATGAAGAAATTAACTTCGCCAAAATAATTATGAAAACTTGAAAAGATTGACTAACAATGAAACAATTCGAAATAAATAATTTTTTTAGAAAAAAAAGTTAATATATTCTATTTTTTAGGCTTAATTATATATTTTTTGAATCTAAGTATTTTAAAAAGTGACAGGAAAAAATCAAATTAAAAGTTAAAATTTTTTATTAAAGATAATTTGGCTTAATCTTTTATAAGCAAAGAATTCCGAGTTAATTTAATGTATAAAATATAGAATTAAAAGTAGCATAAGGAAGTGGTGATTATGGAGAAATTAAGGATAATTTAATGTAAAAAAGCAAAAAAAAATAATTTAAAAGGGATAATTGAGAAAAATATTAGTTAACACAAACGTAATACATTAAGAGATTAATATAATACAAACCTAAATTATATTTCTCAATACTAATAAATTACTGGATCTATGCCTTGCAGATGTAAAAATAGGAAAAAAATTGTTATATATATCAAGAATATTGAGGAAACATAAATGCTTTTACCTTAGGGGGTGTAGGTGAAATTTACCCCCCAAAAAATAAATTACCAAAGAAAAGAATTGCATTTTAAAAGGATTAAAAAAAATGGGATTAAAGACGTTAGAGATAAAAGCGACACGCGGAGTCCACGGGATAGTTGACGTGATTACATGAATTATGAGATTAGTCTATACTATGGTTAGTTGATTGGGCTAAAATTGGGATAAGTCAATTGTTTTTTAACCTCGATTGTTTCATACCGTTCAATGAGGAGGGAGATAATTCGGATACGAAAAACTAGATAATATGTACCACTCTCCCCGTGGTATTAGCCAATCACCTATACAGGGTTCTCGAGTGCCCACAAACACCAAAGTAAAAAATATAATAGTAAAATATTATAATAAAAAATTTAATAAAGACGAAAATAATTATTTTCACAAAACTCATATCAAGAACAAATATTAATCTATACTATGAGAAAGCAAAGTTTAATTTGTACACGATGGTGAGTGGGTATGGATATATAGAATTAAAGTAATATGTTTTTAAAGAGATAAAAAGTTGACTGTGTCTTTTTCCAGTGAAAATTACATGGTCTTAATTTAATCAATTTCTTGAACCTCTCGGTAAATAAAAATCTTTGAGTGGGTAGTTTTGCAATGATGCAATTTTGTTCAACTCAAAATGTTCTCTCTCTTAAGTATCTCGTAAGCACGATATTCGTACTATATGTATACGAAAGTATGAATTTTTGAATTGATTTAACTATTTAAGATGTAAAAATTATATTAATAGAAATTTCTTGAACGTGAGCGGACATTTAAAGGCTTTTTCTTAAAAAACAAGAAGAGCGGACTGTATATTACACACTTGCTTAATATATAGTATAAATTTAAAATTCATGCATTGACTCCGATGAATAAGGTCAAGGGCCTCAAGGCAACTGATTGGTCAATTCCTTATGGTGCCATTAAGTTGTTAACAAACACTTGCAGCCAGGCACATGCGGTACGCGTGCTAGTAAGAGTTAAACAATTTACCTGATGGTGAAAGCGGTCAGAATAAATAGTAGAAGATATTGTTCCGTTCTTACCTTTATGGTCATTGGATGATTCAAGATCTTTTCAAAATAAGGAATTAAAAAATTGACACGATCACAATTTAGAAAACATCAAATTCTTAGAATAGATTAATATTTATTGTGCTTTTGCAAGTGGTATTAAAGAATGACTTTATTTTGAATTAATGACTAAAATTAAGGTTATGGGTTCAACTCCTAAGGATTGGAATTCTTCAAACATCTGACAAAAAAATAAAATAAAAGAAGAAGATCGTAAGCATCATATTTTATATTCACACATGGCCAATGGATTCCAATGCCTCCTATTCAATTTATGCCAAGAAGAAGAAGAAGATCGTAAGCATTCTATTTTATATTCACAAAGTAGGTAGATTCCAATATCTACCATTTAATGTCTACCATTCAATTTAGAAAAAGTCTAAGGACACATATGCGTCCTTAATCGTTGGATGCACATGCGACTCTTAATTTATTAAGAGCTCCACGTGTATCCAATGGGGAAAAAGTCTAAGGACACATATGCGTCCTTAATCGTTGGATGCACGTGGGATCCTCAATTTATTAAGAGCTTCACGTGTATACAACGGCTCGAGACACATCTGTGTCCCTAGCATTACTCTTCAATTTATGCCAAGAAGAAGAAGAAGAAGACGACGACCGTAAGCATCATATTTTATGTTCACATAGTCAATGGATTCCAATGTCTACTATTCAATTTATGCCAATGTTTTAATATAAGTCCTTTTTGAATCTCGGCAGGGCAGCAAGCTTCTTGCGTGCTACCTTTCTAACTATCCGAATTTTCTAAATTATTATTAATATTAATTTTTATCAAATTTATTTGTTTTATTGATATTTTTGAAATAGTCAACCTTAAACTATTGATTTTTTAATTTAATTAGTATATTTCTTTTATTCTGGACTCTCTAGATTCATTGAACCTTCGGAGAGAAGGTTACCCAATCGTTTTGTTAGGAATCCATAAAAATATATAGTTTCTAGTTTTTTTTAAAAGTTCGATTTAGATATTTTTATATAATTTGGTAATAGTCAAATTTGAGTAATACTCTTTCGATTTATATCCTATTTGGGCACTCTCTTTGTTTATTTATACAGTCCTTATTCGACCCTTTGTTCATTTTTCGTTGTTTAGAATTTTCTTGCGCGCGTATTTGATTTTTGCGAGTGTTGTGATAATCGGATCTCGGTGCGGTGTTTGATTTGTGAGTTTTCAGTAGTGTTTTATTCGTCGGATCGCGGTAGAAATTTCGGACCGAGTCCTACTTATATATTTGATTTATGAGTAGATTTCATTGTTGTTCGATGATTGTGTAGGGAATGTGGATTGAATTTTTAATATTTAATTTTTGAAGTAATTATGTGTATTCGATTGCTTGAATTAAATCAAGTTGTGAATTTGACAATTACTAGATGTTAGATTGGGATTGAATCTGAACTATAGGAATACTAGATATTTATTACATGGGACGATTTGTGAGTTAATTTAGTTTAGTTGATTAATTTACGGACTACTACTTGTTGAGACCGATTCGTATGCTAGGCCCACGAACGTTATACGTGATGATTTGTGCGATGTTGATGATGTCGTATGATTTTAGTGATTTTAGTTTATGCCCAATGCATGTTTAATTGAAATCACATGATGAAATTTTATTATTGTATGTTGAGCATGACGCATGAGCATTGTGCATGCATGCATAAAAATTGAAAGTTAATTGAACGGTAGAGTTAGATGATCTCATTGTTGCGATAATGAGTAATAACCAGGATGATTTGGAGATATGGTGGATTATAAGAGATTGCGAGACCCCAACGTTGTGATATCGATGAAGAAGATTGCGAGATCCTGAGGTTGTAATTTTGATTATGCGGGATTGTGAGACCCCAATGTTGTGATATTCATAAAGGGGATTGCAACACCCTGAGATTGTAATTTGACTAGAGGATTGCGAGACTCCGATGCTCCTATACCAATGAAGGTGATTGCGAAACCGTGAGGTTGTAATTTACTACAATGGGTTAAAATAATTGTGATTCTGTGAAGGATATGTTGGACCATCCATTACCATAAGAAGAAGAAGAAGATATGGTCTCGTTTAATTTCTTCAAAACATAAGACCAATGTCTCTACATACTTGAGGGAGGGAACAAGGAATTACACCAGACCATTAGGCTTGATGAGGTTCTTTTTTTGGGTGATGATTGGGAGGTTTGAATTGAGATTATACATAGAAGTTACTACAAATGTTTTTCTTAAAATTAGACAAATTAAATCACTTTGTATGTGAAAGATGACAATTAAAATTTACAAGTATTTCTCGGCAACTGCAAGCATCGTAACGTCTATTATTTAGATTCTTTAGATTTTTAATTGAGTTTAAATTTGAATTTTTATTTATTTTTGTTGTTAAAACTGGTATCCTCATAACTTGTATTACTGATTATCTCCATTTCTGATCGAATTGAATTTTAACAAGATTGCTTTAAGAATTGAACTTAAACGAACAGTAAATATCATAGTTTTAAACTCAGAATAACTCATTTAGGCCGAGTTTTAAGCAAAATGATTTTCTATTGAAGTATTGAGTATTATTTGATGTTATGCATTTTTAAAATATTTTTTACGTTTTTTATCTATCTTGACGAGAAAAATAAGTAAGTATAAAATATGAGTCAAAATTAAAACAATTCTTACAAAACAACACTAAGGATTATTGAGGAGGATAAAAATGTAATCGAGAAAATACATTTATTCCTCTTAGCAAGAGATTTAGTTCGGCACCAGATAGGAAATATATCAGGACACACGTGCCGATCACGTGAGGGTATAGCCGACCTGAGTAGGGTTATCTATACTTTATTCGAGCCGAAAAGGTCAAATATTTAGCCAGCCAATCTGAGAAAGATAGCTTGGTAAGCAGCCGACCTTAGAAAGGTGGCCAACGTCTTGCCGACTTGAGAAGGGCGGTCCGAGATACCATCGGCCCAAGAAAGGCGATGAGTGACTATTATTCCGAGGTAAGACAGAATCCCGAATAAGTCGAGATACAGTTCTAACAGATATGGATAAGAAATTCACGGTAAATTTAATTAATATGAGAAATATTAATTGAATGAAACTCTAATTATAGAAGATAACTGCTTAATCGAGAGTTATTTCATTAGTGGCCAATCGGAAAACACTTCACTCCAATCAGAATTCTTTATAGAAAAGTCTATAAATAAAGCTCAACGTCAACAAAAAAGATACATTCTAACTCATGTATAATTTCACTTGCTAATAGAGAATATTAGCTTGAGTTATTGATCATTCTGTGAGATTTTGCCTGACTTAATCATCGAAATGTCTTCCTACCACAGCGACTGAGGGCTCTTTAACGGTTTATTGTTTTGTAAATCACAAGTTCACCCACATTGAGAGCACTGATTCTGCTGGACAAGTGAGGTATTAACTTTCCGTCCTGATTAAGAAAATCTACCAATCTACAATTATTAAGACAGTGAAATTTTTTTTTCCTGTATGTACTTTTGAGCATAATTTTTGACTTTCTAAATTTATTTTTTCTAGATAAATATTTAATTACAAAATGAAAGTAAATTTGTTAACATTAGAAATCTAAAAAACACTACCATAAAAAAATAAAAATAAAAAATTCTAAAGGGCTATAGAGAATTAGAGGATAACCGGTTTGGCCATTTCCTCTCGTGGTGTTGATATTAAACACAGGGTGTCGTACAATAACAAAAAGTAGAACAAAAAGTAGGAGAAGAAAGAAAGTAGTTGCTAGAGAGAAAAAGTAGAACAGAAGAGAGAATTTTGGAGAATTGGCCGTGCCTTCATTCAACAAGCTTTACAAGTATTTATAGCCCAAAAAAGTAGACTAGGACAAAAGTGGTAGATAAAACTAGAAAAAGGTAGATAAGCCTAAGTACATGAATTGTCTCGATAGTTTACAAATGTCTAGACACATGTAAGGTTGGATGACTTCCATTGACACAAAAAATAATTAAAAATGTACAAAGATATCTTTCGGACTTCAAAATGACTTTTTGATGTCCAAATCTTTTCATGTGACTTCATGCCTTGCGTCATCATATCATCATTGCTTGGATAATACTGACGTTCTATTTGCATCTGTAGTCCTGTTAGTCCTCCATCCTCTTGATAATATTTTGATATTCAACATCATCTTCTGAAGGTGGAGAATCGGGATCTTGGCTAAATTCTTGATTGCAGAATTCTTCAACAAAATCGGCCTCTATGATCATTTCCAGAGGAAGATCAAGATTTTCTTTTTTTTGTAACTTGGTTAGTAGATTCTTTAGTTCTTGTAGCTATTCTGAAGTCATGTCATAGTCTATTGAGAAATGTGTAACAAACAGATGTCTTCCATCTGTTACCATAAAGGGTTCTGGAGTTGTTTCCTTTATCTGAGCTGCATGCTGGCTTACTTTCAAAAGATTATTAATCTCATATTCTTCTGTATCCAAATTATGGACTAAAGAAACATGATTCTTTTGGCCTAAATTATCGAATTCTCAATTTTCTGTGGCCTTAATGTACTAATTTTGATAGGGCTGAAAAAAGTGTTCTCTTTCTCTCCAACTCACTGTGCTTGAAATCCAGAATGTAAAATATTTGTCCTATATGTAATTTTTTGTTACATATAAGAGCATTGCCCTGATCATAGCAGGAAATGATGATCAATATGTTGGGTCTAATATCTGAAAAATAATCTGATTGGTTAATCTCCAGTTAATTTTTCATCAGTCTAGTCATCATGATTTAAAAGAAGAATCGTTTTGGGTATCTCTCCCCTTATATTGATCCTACTATTTTCTGAAAGTAAAATTACTTTAATTTTTTCATGGTAGTTTTCTACCATTGTATGGATTTTCACAAAGAGTTATGGTGGCAAAATTTTTCTTGATTTTTCATAAAGACAGAATCTCTTGATTTTTTTTAAAAATTGGATCTGAAAACTCATTGGTTATGAGATCAAATAATTGAAGAAAATTATTGATTTTCTCAAAATTGAACTATATTTTCTAATCCATTTCTTTAATGATTTGGAAACATAGAGTTTGTAAAATATTTTATTTTATTTTTAGCTTTGTAATCTGAGTATGTTGCGTTGCTAGCCTTTATGCCAAATTTATCATGTTTTGGCGAAATCTTCGCTTATTTCCTGATATGTGAGTTTTCATACATCATTGAGATAATCATACATCGGGCTTGGAGTTCCAAGATTATAGAAATTTTTTATTTCCAATTCCTGTGTGGGATTCATTGGATTTTCTAAAGGCCTTTCTAATGCCCTCATTGGGGTAGCCATTGGTGCTGTACTATAATAAGCTTTTATAGCTTTGGTTATACTGTCATAGCTTTGAATCTTGATAGCATGTTTCGGGATATCTATTAATTTGCTGGTGACATTCTATCCATGTTTTATAGATTCCTGGTAGGAAATCTATAAAAACAACATAAACTCTTTCTTTCTTAGATTGAGCCTTTTTGGTTATTGTTACCCAGTCTCTTTGTGTTGGCTGTTTGCTTTTGTCTGCCATAGCTTTCTAGAATGTTACCTGCAAATATTAATAGGTCTGCTCAGGAAATTAGCAAGAAAATTATTAGTAGCTTTGAGGTGTTCTACTTCAAAAGTATATTCAGTAATTTTATTGTACCAACTTAATCGTCGGCCTTCATCTGTAGACTTTTTACTAACCAAAAAATCTTTCACATCTTTATTATCTGTTCCGATAATAAAGTTTTTTGGTGTTCGAAAAATTTTAAATCCTTCTAAAGCAAGTTTAACAACTAATAATTTCTTTTCAAAAATAAAATATTTTTGTTGGTTTGGTTTAAATGTTCCGGAATTATATTCACAAATTAATTCTTCCTTTGAAGAGTTTTTGGAATATGAGCTTTTCTAACTCTAATCTTATTTTCATTTGCTGGGAGTACTTCCTCTTTCCAAAATTTAGTTGGTATTGCTTTTAATACACAACCCCAACTAGTATCAGAAGCATCTGTTTCTAAAATAAGTTTATCACCTTGTTTAGGTAAATAAACATTAGATAAATGAGTGATACTGTCTTCAATTTTTCTAATCAAATCAATATCTTTTTTCTGCCAGGTAAATTCGATATTTTTTCCTTAACTTGACTAGTAAAGGAATTTCTACTTGTGTAAAATTTTTTATAAAACCTCTTCCATAATTAAGAATTCCTAAAAGAGTTTGTAACTGAGTTTTATTTTCTAATATATCAAGAAATTCTCTTACTTTTGAAAAAATGTGTTCTTGTAATTTTAAATTTTTTTGGTCAAAAATAATTCCCAAAAAATTTGACTTTTTGCCAAGTTCAATCTTTTTAGGGGAAAGTATAATACTATGTTTTTGAAACTTTTCACATATTGTAACGCCCCGAATTACGGAGACGTTAATTTAAAATAATTTATCAAAAGTCAACCATACTTCCATTACTTAGTCAAAATAAAGTTTGATTACAACATCCGAATTTAAAGAAATTACATTAAAGATTTAAAATTAAGAGCTCGAATAAATCTAGGTGAACCACGGGGCTACGACATCCTCCTCGAAAGTACCGCCGTTGGTATCTGGATAAACGGGCTCAGCAACGTCATCTTCGACACCTGGCATGAAAGGCCAGGGGCAGAGAAGTTGCACCAGATGAGCGATTAACGCTCAGCAAATAAAACTACCCTAAATCTCAATCTATGCAATAGATCAAATGATGCATGATCATGAAGATAGTATGAGCAATTAATCAAGTATTATGAACATAACAAAATAATCAGAGTTGACATAATCAGATTAAACAAATAAGCGGAAGCATTAAACACGTAAGTTAAGTAAATGAATGAAACGGCGACAATATATCCTTAAGTCAAACCCTATGACTTGTTTCTAAGTTTCTGACACACGCAACCGACTTATATCCATAAGTGTTTACCATTGTTGACAAGTGTCTCAAAATTTTCCTTTCAAAATACAAAGTTCGAGTTGACACAAGCATTGCCCGTTATCAAACTTTCATTTTCCAAAGTGGTGTTATGATGTTCCCGACCAATATGGTCCCGACCCCTACGCTGACCTCGTATTCGGCGCTAGTGTACCCAAACATCGGCTCCCGTATCCCATGCTCCCAACCGTTATGCTCCCAGCATTATGTCTCCCATATGTCGTGCCTTCACTCAGAAAATATCTAACTCCTCCCCTTCAACTATATTTTATTTTTGAAAAGACACGACACGGTTTACGAACATAACCGGCTCACGACATAAGTTGGCTAAATACATGAGACGTGACCGACTCGGCTCCAAGACACAGCCCGGTGGTAACAGACGTAGTTCGGCTAAAATCCATATCCCGGCTAAAGACATCCTAACACGTCTCCCCAAGGAGTAAGTCAAATCTCGGTTCATCAAACATAAGAGTTTATCAAATTCTCGATTTTCGTTACAAAGTTCGTGACTTTTTATGACTCGTGTCAAAACCTCGAGTGTCGTTTCCACTAACCTCAAACGTTCCTCATTGACTCCATGTTTCGTTTAAACGACTAGACTCATGATAACATGATTGTCACGACCCATTCCAATTTGGAATAGATTAGTGACCGGCCAACGAGCTAATCCCGTTAAGGCCTATAACGAACACAGTTAAGGATCTCCAATCTGCCACACAAAAATCTAAGCCAAACTAATCAGAGTAAATGGAAACGTGTATTACAACCTCAAAACAAACACCAGGGAAGTGTACGTGTTAACTAAGCATACAGACATCCTATAACATCATCCTCAAAAATGTCAGCCTAACAGGTGGCCGAACAAGTCCTAACGATTAAAAAAAATTAAACATACTATCTATGCAATATATACAACCAAGAGTCCTTTATCTCTCTACTGTCCATGGCTCGCCTCCTCAGAACCTGGTATGTTGTTTAACAACATCATTAGCACATCGCTAGTGTGAATTCAAATATGAAATTCTACGTATTTGCCATGTTATCCATATGCACAATGCATGTAACATAATGATCTTGATAAACATAATTAACAGCATAGCCCAAAAGGTCAAGCCTAGGACTTTGTTCAAGCTTATCTCATTTAGTTCAATTTAAACGGTTGCCAATTGTTCGTAGGTGGGAGCTACCCCCTTATGCATCATCGCATACGTGGAATGACGTCATCCATAAACCACATTGGCCGTGGTTAACAACCTTGTTTCACACCTCTCGCTATATTCTAATCCCCTAGCGGTCGGGGTACCGTTTGAACCACTTTCCACGTATTAATCAATGTTTTCTTAATTAATGCATGGTCCAAGTATGAACAATTCAATATGATCTAGCATGGCATTTTCATGCTTAAAACAACATATAACCTTGAAATATCTCATGCTTTCATGCTTTTAAAATTATACACGTAACAAGTCATATTTGAACTCACCTTCTGTCTTGTTTGAGTAATTAACTATCTTGCCAATTTCCTACAATAAATCAATGATATCTTATTTAATATTGATGTTTAATGGTCAATGATATTAATAAAAATCCTAATATTTTATCGGTAATAAATCCCAGACTACCGGTAATGGATGCGCAAATTACCGGTAGTAGAAGGCAAAGGTTCACATCAGTGCCCCGCACTACCGGTAGTAAAGACACGAACTACCGGTAGTAAAACCTACTGTCAGAATTACCACAAGTATTACCACAATTACTACCGGTAGTACCAGCGTTACTACCGGTAGTAAAACCTACTGCCCAAAATCCGAAAACTGGAAAACAACAGTACTACCGGTAGTACAGACCCTACTACCGGTAATGGAACATTCTGGGCGAAATTTCCAGATTTTGACAAATTCTTGACAGATTTTCTAACTTCCATTTTCAAGCTTTAAATCAACAACCAAGCTCATTAACCACAAAAAACAAGTCATAAACATATCATAGAGGCAAGAGGTCCCTACTACCGGTAATCAATGTGCTAAACGGGATTTTGGACCTCTGTATAGCAGCTGGGTTTCCTTTCAATTTCAGCTATGGCTTTTCTCTAATATTTCCATTAACACCTCTGTTTCTTCATTATACACCTCCATAATCACTATCTAAAGTCTAGATTGGTTTATTTCATAGTTATATTACTATATAAACCATTAAACTAAGAAGAGCAAGGAAGTATACCCAAAGTTCAAGTACCTCTTCAATGGCTTCTTCTTTTTCTTCTTCTTCTTCTTGTTCTCCCTCTCTCTCTCACTAACTCACGCACGAACTGAAAGGAAAAAGAAAATAAGGCCGGGAGATCATTGGACATGTTTTATAGAGGCTTATGAGGAAGCTTGAGGTGGGAGACAAGCACCTTGGTGTCAAGCTAATAGAAGGAGTTGATGATGACTAGCCAAACTAATCCCTGTTAACATCAAAATATCCAGCCCCTTTTGCAAAAATATTTATTTGGTGTATTAACTTATACCAATTCTACAAAACACACAATTCCCTTATTAGTATTATTTCTTTAAAATCACCCGTGTTTTAACTACGCCCAATCAAGTTCCGGAATTAAAACACGTTCTAACATATTTCGGAATTAATTCGACCGAATTTTCAAATTTACCAATTATATATATATATTTTTTTCCTTTTTATTTTCTTTATTTCGGGTCGGGGTCTCACATCCTCCCCACCTTAGGAAGTTTGGACCGCCAAACTTAGGTGTTGTTATTCTGAATAATTAACTAGTAAAAAGATCAATACTAACAAAAATAATAATTCTACGCAGATCGTACCTTAATCGAATAACTCCGGATATTTCTGATGCATATCCGTCTCCTTTTCCCATGTGGCTTCTCCAGTCATCTGATTTTCCCACCAGACTTTAACTAATGGGATATCTTTATTTCTCAACTGTTTGACACGGGTGTCCAGAATTCTCACCGGTCGTTCTTCATATCGCAGATTTTTCTCCAATTCAATCGGTGGTTGTTCTAGTACATGATTCGGATCTGATACATACTTCCTAAGCATGGATACATGGAAAACATCATGCACATTGGCTAGTTCAGGTGTCAAAATCAACCGATACGCTACCGGGCCAACCCTCTCAACAATCTCAAACGGTCCAATATATCGGGGATTAAGTTTTCCCCTCTTCCCAAACCGTACTACTCCTTTCATTGGTGAAACTTTTAAGAAAACTAATTCACCCTCCTGAAACTTAAGTTCACGTCGGTTCGCATCTGCATAACTTTTCTGACGATCCTGGGCTACCTTAAGCCTGTCCTGAATTAACTTAACCTTTTCTGTCGTCTCTTGTACTATTTCAGGTCCTGTAAGTTCCACTTCTCCTGTTGTTGTCCAACACGACGGCGATCTACGCTTCCTTCCGTATAGAGCCTCGAATGGTGCCATACCGATACTAGCCTGAAAACTGTTGTTATAAGTAAATTCTGCCAGCGGTAGATGTTCCTCCCAACTTCCCTGAAACTCTAGTGCACAAGCTCGTAACAGATCTTCTAGTATTTGAATAGTCCTCTCAGATTGTCCATCCGTCTGGGGATGGAAGGCTGTACTAAAATTCAATTTAGTACCCATAGCCTTTTGCAATGATTGCCAAAATCTAGAGACAAACCTCGTATCTCTGTCTGACGTAATCGAAACTGGTGCACCATGTAACCTTATAATCTCCCTCACATAGAGACTAGCCATCTGGTCCATTGAATAAGTATTTTTAATTGCCAAGAAGTGCGCTGACTTAGTCAAACGATCAACGATCACCCAAATTGAATTATTTCCTTTCACTGTCCGGGGAAATCCTAAAACGTAGTCCATCGTAATGTCCTCCCATTTCCACTTGGATATAGGCAAAGGTTGAAGTAACCCTGCCGGTTTCTGTCGTATAGCCTTGACTTGTTGACACTGAAGACAACAACTAACATAGTCAACAACGTCCCTCTTCATCCCCATCCACCAATAGGTTTTCTTTAAGTCTTGGTACATTTTCATCATTCCGGGATGAATAGCCAACCTTGTTCTGTGGCCTTCGTCCAAAATTCTCTGTTTAAGTTCCTCATCTTTGGGTATACATATCCGATTTCGAAATTTGAACAATCCGTTCACCATACTAAATTCAGAGTTAACATTAACCAAAGACTGTTCATAAATTTTCTTTAACTTGGGATCCTCCAACTGCTTTACTTTTATCTCCTCCAAAATGGCAGGTTCAGCGACTACCATTGAACAAATCCCGCCTTGTTCCCTAGTCAACCATTGACATTCCACCAATAAGCCATTTAGCTCACTTTTTGTCTTTCGACTTAACGCATCCGCTACCACATTTGCCTCCCCTGGATGATACTGGATATTGATATCATAATCCTTCATCAATTCCAACCACCTACGTTGTCTCAAATTCAAATCCTTTTGAGTATAAATGTACTTCAAACTCTGATGATCAGTGTAAACGTCACATGTCACACCATACAAATAGTGCCGCCAAATCTTTAAAGCGAATACCAAAGCTGCCAACTCTAAGTCATGCGTTGGATAGTTCTTCTCATGTGGTTTAAGTTGTCTTGACGCATAGGCTACTACCTTACCATGCTGCATCAGAACACACCCAAGTCCTTGGTGTGAGGCATCACTATAGATAGCAAAGCCTTCTAGTCCCTCTGGTAAGGTAAGAATTGGTGCCGTCGTTAGCTTTCTCTTCAACTCCTGGAAACAATCCTCTCTTTCTACTGTCCACACAAAAGCCTCTCTTTTTCTTGTCAACTCAGTTAACGGTACTGCTATCTTGGAGAAGTTTTGAACAAACCTTCGGTAATAACCAGCCAGCCCGAGAAAACTCCTAACCTCGGTCACCGTCGTCGGTCTAGGCCAATTTACAATTGCCTCGATCTTCTGGTTATCAACTGCGATTCCCTCTTCAGTGATAACATGACCCAAAAACGCTACACTTTTTAGCCAAAATTCACACTTCTTGAATTTGGCATACAACTTTTGGTCCTTCAATGTTTGTAGCACTATTTGCAGATGCTCTTCATGCTGTTGTTCGTCCCTCGAGTAAATCAAAATATCATCAATAAAGACAATGACGAACTCATCCAAGTACTCCTTAAAAACTCGATTCATAAGATCCATAAATGCAGCGGGTGCATTCGTAACTCCAAATGGCATTACCAAGAACTCATAATGTCCATACCGAGTTCGAAACGCAGTCTTCTCAATATCTTCTAGTCTTACCTTAAGTTGATGATAACCAGATCGCAAGTCAATCTTCGAGAATATCTTCGCCCCTTGCAACTGGTCAAACAGATCGTCAATCCTAGGTAAAGGATACTTGTTCTTGATAGTGACCTTATTTAATTCTCGATAGTCAATACACAACCGCATTGTTCCATCTTTCTTTTTCACAAATAGTACTGGTGCGCCCCATGGAGATGAACTAGATCGAATAAACCCCTTATCCAATAACTCCTGAAGTTGAGTCTTCAACTCCTTCAACTCTGCTGGAGCCATACGATACGGTGCCTTAGATATGGGTTGGGTTCCAGGTACAACATCTATAACAAAGTCTATCTCCCTTGTAACAGGAATACCAGGCAAGTCCTCGGGAAACACCTCAGGAAATTCCCGCACTACTGGAATATCTTTCACTGACTTTTCACTTACTTCCAATATCGACACACTACATAAGTAGCCACGACAACCTTTTTGCAAAAGTCGACGGGCTCGCGCCACTGATATAAAACATGGGGGAGTCACAACCCCTTCTCCTTTGAACTCAATATCCTCGACATGTTTCTTGAATGTCACTCGTTTATGAGCGCAATCAATACTTGCCCCATACTTGGATAACCAGTCCATTCCGATGATCAGATCGAAATGTCCCATGTCCAATGGAATCAAATCCATACTCATTTCCACGTCACCAAACCGAACATCACAGTCTCGATATATCGTGGAACATATCACGCCTCTACTTAGGGGTTGAGTCACTAATAACTCATAACCCAATGGTTCATCTCTCCTATCGAACTTACCCGCAAAAGTTTTCGACACAAAAGTATGCGATGAACCAGAGTCAAATAAAGCATAAGCAGGATATGAGCACAAAGTTATGTTACCTGCTACCACGCTCTCATTGTTCCTGGTGTCACCTGGTACCACTGCAAAAGCCTTTCCCTGTCTTTGACCTCCTGCATTTTGATTCTTTTGTCCCCCCTGACGGTTGTTAAAGTTACTGGGTCCTGCCCCCGTGTTTCGTAATACTCTTGTCCTCGATTCCGTCCCCCCTGATTTCCAACGGGTACAGTATTCGCCCCAGTCTTGAACTTAGGGCAATCTCTCCTTATATGTCCTGTTTGACCACAATTAAAACATCGCCCTGACCCTTGCTTCCTCCAACACTCCCCGGCATGCTCTTTCCCACAGATTGAACACCTCGATACAGACTTTGGCTGATTGCCTCCATCTTTCTTCCAACCACCAGTAAACTGACATTTTTGACCCCCAGAAGTATTACCCTGCACAATTTGTCGTCGTTTGCTATCTTGGTACCTTCTGGTCTCGTCCACATCCTGCTCCACCATGAGTGCTCTATCCAGAACATCAGCGTATCTGGACAACAGAAAAGGTCGCACTACCCTCCGAATATCATGTCTTAGTCCCTCCTCGAACCTTCTTGCCTTTAATTCATCTGTCACAACCAAATGCGGTGCGTATTCTGCCAAATTTGTAAAGGCAGCCTCATAGTCAGCTACTGTCATTGTCCCTTTTTGCTTCAGCTGCTCGAACTCCGAGCACTTAGCGGTTTTCACCGCCCTAGGCATATACTTCTCTTGAAATACTATCTTAAATCGATTCCAGTTCATTCTCGGCTCACTAGTCCGTTTCAAATTCCACCATCTGCTAGCCTCACTCACTAAAAGATACGATCCCACCTCAACCTTTTGATACTCATTGCATCCCAATAATCGAAAGTTCTTTTCTAATTCCGATATCCATTCATTGGCCTTCACCGCGTTGATCCCTCCCTCGAACGTTGGGGGTTTCAACTGTAGGAACTCCCTAACCACTGTTACATCCGGCACGGGAGGCACTGGTCGCACAACCTCCTCTTCTCGTCTTATTTCATGTTCTCCCAAATTTGTAGCCTCCGGATTGGCTACCCCAGGTTGAGGAGCAGCTAGTTGTGATTGCACTAAATGTGCCTGGAGTAGTTGTTGTTGTGCCTGCATGGTCCCAACTAGGGTCTGCATCATACCTCTCAGTTCTGCCAGTTGTGCACCCGTATCACTATTATGGTTATCATTAGTCTCGTTACCCTCACTTTCCGTTGAACGTGTCATCACCATAGTGATTATCTGTAGTACAACTTCTAAAATTAATGTTCATAAAACCACAGAATAAACACTACTATCATATGGAGTAAAAGAAACCGTCGCACAAAAGAAACATATTACGTATATATACATGTACTGCCAAAAACTGTTACATCGTTCAACCAACATATACAACCACTAGCATACTGTTACCCAACTATGTACAATGTAAGTCAAACTACTGCACTAACCATTACCGTTCAAACTATACATTGTTCATCCGTGTGAAACTTTCTATTCATACTCAAAAATAAAGTTTCACACTATATAAACACAACTACCCCAAAAAGAGAACCTCTCATCCCCAAGAATACTCTCACTTTCCGAGCCAGTTCACAGAAGCTTCCGAATCACTACGAGATTTCACCACATATTCTTCTGGGGCTTGCGGAGTCCCTGGGTCTTCTGGGTCTTCATCCTCATCAACCTAGTTCACATTATTTTCAGATTCCACAGGATGCTCCGACTGAGCATCTAGCTCTAAATTCTGTTCCTGTGGAGCTGGTGATGACTCCACCTCCTCTTCCATAGTTGCCCCTAGTAGATGTGAACTCTCTCCTACCTCACATGTAGATGAAAACGCAAGTGGCGGCCAATTTCCCACATCTCCTCTCCTCATCATCTCTGCGAGAGTACTATGATAACCTATATCCGACTCCAGCCACCAAATACCCCTATCAAGTGCCACTCGCCGGGTCCGAAGAGAACGTATAGCTAACTGTCTTCGCATTTCATCCGTATAGAATGGTTTGTTATCTACTGCCTTTTTCAGTTCCTTATAAGCTTTAGCTGCTGCTTTATGACATATATTCCTTTGGAAACATTCTCCGTCTACATCCTCTATTCCTCTCGGTCCGAACCTGTAAGTGCCCATACTATCCTCACTATATGAATTATTGGCCATACCTACAACACACCAAATATATTCTTGTTAGTGCCATCAAAATCGTTCAACGTTAATAATTATAGACCATAAGTCAGAAATAAGTAACATATAAATTACGCATGTGGTGTGCAGCTACGTATACTGACACCTATCCCCTGGGTTTTTAATCTATTGCAGATCCTAAACTACTGCTCTGATACCACCAACTGTCACGACCCATTCCAATTTGGAATAGATTAGTGACCGGCCAACGAGCTAATCCCGTTAAGGCCTATAACGAACACAGTTAAGGATCTCCAATCTGCCACACAAAAATCTAAGCCAAACTAATCAGAGTAAATGGAAACGTGTATTACAACCTCAAAACAAACACCAGGGAAGTGTACGTGTTAACTAAGCATACAGACATCCTATAACATCATCCTCAAAAATGTCAGCCTAACAGGTGGCCGAACAAGTCCTAACGATTAAACAAAATTAAACATACTATCTATGCAATATATACAACCAAGAGTCCTTTATCTCTCTACTGTCCATGGCTCGCCTCCTCAGAACCTGGTATGTTGTTTAACAACATCATTAGCACATCGCTAGTGTGAATTCAAATATGAAATTCTACGTATTTGCCATGTTATCCATATGCACAATGCATGTAACATAATGATCTTGATAAACATAATTAACAGCATAGCCCAAAAGGTCAAGCCTAGGACTTTGTTCAAGCTTATCTCATTTAGTTCAATTTAAACGGTTGCCAATTGTTCGTAGGTGGGAGCTACCCCCTTATGCATCATCGCATACGTGGAATGACGTCATCCATAAACCACATTGGCCGTGGTTAACAACCTTGTTTCACACCTCTCGCTATATTCTAATCCCCTAGCGGTCAGGGTACCGTTTGAACCACTTTCCACGTATTAATCAATGTTTTCTTAATTAACGCATGGTCCAAGTATGAACAATTCAATATGATCTAGCATGGCATTTTCATGCTTAAAACAACATATAACCTTGAAATATCTCATGCTTTCATGCTTTTAAAATTATACACGTAACAAGTCATATTTGAACTCACCTTCTGTCTTGTTTGAGTAATTAACTATCTTGCCAATCTCCTACAATAAATCAATGATATTTTATTTAATATTGATGTTTAATGGTCAATGATATTAATAAAAATCCTAATATTTTATCGGTAATAAATCCCAGACTACCGGTAATGGATGCGCAAATTACCGGTAGTAGAAGGCAAAGGTTCACATCAGTGCCCCGCACTACCGGTAGTAAAGACACGAACTACCGGTAGTAAAACCTACTGTCAGAATTACCACAAGTATTACCACAATTACTACTGGTAGTACCAGCGTTACTACCGGTAGTAAAACCTACTGCCCAAAATCCGAAAACTGGAAAACAACAGTACTACCAGTAGTACAGACCCTACTACCGGTAATGGAACATTCTGGGCGAAATTTCCAGATTTTGACAAATTCTTGACAGATTTTCTAACTTCCATTTTCAAGCTTTAAATCAACAACCAAGCTCATTAACCACCAAAAACAAGTCATAAACATATCATAGAGGCAAGAGGTCCCTACTACCGGTAATCAATGTGCTAAACGGGATTTTGGACCTCTGTATAGCAGCTGGGTTTCCTTTCAATTTCAGCTATGGCTTTTCTCTAATATTTCCATTAACACCTCTGTTTCTTCATTATACACCTCCATAATCACTATCTAAAGTCTAGATTGGTTTATTTCATAGTTATATTACTATATAAACCATTAAACTAAGAAGAGCAAGGAAGTATACCCAAAGTTCAAGTACCTCTTCAATGGCTTCTTCTTTTTCTTCTTCTTCTTCTTGTTCTCCCTCTCTCTCTCACTAACTCACGCACGAACTGAAAGGAAAAAGAAAATAAGGCCGGGAGATCATTGGACATGTTTTATAGAGGCTTATGAGGAAGCTTGAGGTGGGAGACAAGCACCTTGGTGTCAAGCTAATAGAAGGAGTTGATGATGACTAGCCAAACTAATCCCTGTTAACATCAAAATATCCAGCCCCTTTTGCAAAAATATTTATTTGGTGTATTAACTTATACCAATTCTACAAAACACACAATTCCCTTATTAGTATTATTTCTTTAAAATCACCCGTGTTTTAACTACGCCCAATCAAGTTCCGGAATTAAAACACGTTCTAACATATTTCGGAATTAATTCGACCGAATTTTCAAATTTACCAATTATATATATATATATTTTTTTCCTTTTTATTTTCTTTATTTCGGGTCGGGGTCTCACAATGATGATGCGTTGGAGATGCAAGTTTTTAGCAAGGAGATAAGATAATACATTAACGCGAAAATCTATCATATAGACGGAATATCATGATCACAATTTCGTAGAAAATGCTAACTTAATGATCATCGAATAGGGTGTCATCTTACAATAATTGATAGTACTTAAGGTTCAAAAAGATAATCTAAGGTTAGTTACGGTTGGGTGATCATTAAGTAAAAGTTGAGAGCGTTTTCTTATTTTCTGAAAATTTTCATAGTCTGGAAATTTTTCTAAGTTTAGAAAAAGTTGAATTTTTCAAGTTTCGAATTAGGAGATAAAAAGTCCCGGAAATGATTCCTTGATTTTTTCTAAGCACAATGGTATATTCATACGTCTCAAACACATAAGTTTAGGGTGAGTTTCGGGCCAAAATATAGGAAGAAAACGGGTGATTTTTCTATTTTGTACTAAAATAGGGAGGGCGACATTTTGATTCGAATCGAATTTTAATTTTCTGTAAATGCCATTGTTTCCAAATGGGGGGTACTTCCTTATTTTCATTAAATAAAATTAAAGTAAATACATTAAGAATAATGTATTTACTTAAATTTATTTATAGAAAATAAGTATATTTTCATAACACATGCCATGCCTTAACAAAGCCTAAGTCAGAAACTAAGTGTCAAAATTCCATAACAGAGGCACCGGTGTAAGGTTTCAGAGGCACCGGTGTAAGGTCAGTTCTGTAGTGTAATACTAAGATACAGAGAGTTAAAGGCACCGGTGTAACCAAAACAGAAGCACCGGTGTAAGGTCTATTCTGCAGTGTACTACTGAGATACAGAGAGGTATGACACCGGTGTAACCAAAACAGAGGCACCGGTGTAAGTATGAAACTACAGGACATTGTAAAATACAGAGAGCCAAGGCACCGGTGTATAAAAAACTAAGGCACCGGTGTAACCATGAAAACACAGAACATGTTAACATACAGAAAGCAAAGACACTGGTGTAACAAAAACTATGACACCGGTGTAACCATGCAAATACAGAACATTAAAACATACAGAGAGCAAAGGCACCAGTGTCACCAAAACTAAGGCACCGGTGTCAACATCATCTTCTACGAATTTACAGTTCTGGGTTTCGTTTTCTCCGAGCTCCGTGGAGCTCAATATCGATCAATGGCATAAATTAAAGGTTAGGATAGAATCATTCACCTTGGTATTGAAGAATCAAAGGTTGAATTCGAAAGTTTTGGCTTGGATTTTGGTGATTCGAACTCCAAACAAGGTTCTCCCTCTTCTCTCTCCTTCTACTGTTTTTTCCTAATTTCTCTCCTCTAAACCACAACCATGGCAACTCTCTCCACTCTCTGAACTCTGAAATTCGTAGGTGCAATGTGAGGAGGGTAGAATAGAAATAGAGAGGGCTTGAGTGTAGAAGTCTCTCTTGCATGGAATGCCATTGGTTAGGGGAAAAAAAATCTGCAGAATTTGATGGAGTGAAGCTATTGCCTTGCTCAGTCATGATGAACATTTGAGGAGTGGTTTGGCTAAAACCATGGGTGGAAGGGATTCTGCTGGGGAAAGAGGAGTGTCCACCAAGGTTTAGGTGTTCAATGGTGGAGAGGAGAAGTAAACGTCTGTTTTTTGGAGAAGGGGGTGATCATTAAGGGAAAATTATCCCATGTGACAAGCTCCATGGGAATTGGCTGATGAAATGGGTTCTGGGTCAAGCCAAAAGGATTTGGGTTGTGGGCCGGGTTAAACCAAGTTGGGCTTGGGTCTACACACACACATGCACAAATCCATGAGTATAATGTACGGCTAAAGATGAAAATGCGCAAACTTAATAAATCAATAAATAATTTCATATATCAAAATTTATTTATTTATTTTTTTAATTTTCTTTTTTTTCATTTAAAATTTTTGGGTCTTTACACATATGATTTTTAAATATTTTTTATGATCCTCCCGGGTTTTGAAAAAAATCAATTTGTCATCAATATAAATAACACAAAAATCTTTAAGTTCTTTAAAAATACTATCCATCCATCTTTGATAGATTTATGGAGCTATGTTTAGTCCAAAAAGCATTACATTCCAATGATAATGTCCTCTAGGAGTACTAAAAGCAGTTAATAGCTTGGAGTCGTTTGTAAGCTGTATTTGCCAAAATTCACTTTTACATTCAAATTTACTAAAAATTCTTGCTCATTTA
The DNA here is from genome assembly GCA_019985065.2 of Arctostaphylos glauca. NCBI lineage: Eukaryota > Viridiplantae > Streptophyta > Magnoliopsida > Ericales > Ericaceae > Arctostaphylos > Arctostaphylos glauca. Next base: position 43,758,868 of record JAHSPW020000001.1, read on the forward strand.
TTTAAGCAAATCAAAACGTCTATGCAACGTATAAAACAACCATTAAAGGCTAAATGTTCATTTAACCTTTTATAATTGATCATCATTCTGACTTTTCCTCTTTTAATCTCAGCATGGTTTCTTACGATGAATGCTGGACTAGAATGCGGACTTCTTGTTTCTTCAATTAACTTTTTGTTTAGAAATTCTTTGATTTGTACATCAAACTTATCTATATCCTATCTGGTATAGATCATTGATTTTACCCTAATGATTACATTGAGATTTTTAAGCTGTAAGTCACAATATTGAGGACTTCTCGACCATAACTTTAAAGGATCTTCACTAAAATTTTCTTTTAAAATTTTATATATCCAATGAGACTCATCAATGGTTTTAATAATAGAAGTCATTTCTCCTTTTGGAGTTGGACTAAAGTCTCGATCACACACATACTTATGCTGTTCTGGCAAAGGAATATGAATTAAAATTTTTCACTGTTAATGCTAATTCTTTTTCATAAATATGCATAGATAATATTGATAGATAAAATTGTTTCCTATTATGAAATCACCATGCATATATGGAAACATATAATTTTTGGAATAAGAAACTTGTTATTTTCTATCCAAATGGATATATTTTTTGCCTTAAACTGTATTTCAGTGTTGGCTCTATCTATTCCAGTGACTAAAATAGGATACTTCAAGAGCACCCATTTTTCTTTAGGAATAGCATCCATTTACATGTACAAATAGTAGCTCCTATGTCAACTAAGATATTTAGTGTATATAGTTTATAACCCAAAAAATTAGAAGTACCCATAATACAGGTATACCTTTTCTTACCTTAGCTAGGAGAAAAAATTATATCTTTATTTTTTGTCTGAAAATAATATATTTGTACTGCTTGAACAACTTTCTTACCTTTTTGTTTATTTCTATGGGAGGAACTTGGACATTTTTGGTAGCAATAGGTCCGTGATAAGGACTAGAAAAATCTTTTTGCCAAACATTGTCTAGTTTGGTTTTGTTATGAAGATATAAATTTTTTCCTGAAGCTGTTAGTTCAATACTATCAATAGAGCAATTTTTTCATTTTTAGCCTAAATCAATTAATAGCCAGTGCTTAAGGATTTCTAGATTTATCCAATTTATCAACCTTGGTTGAATAATAGAATCAAAAGGTCGTGGCTCAAAAATTTCTTCCAAATATTTATCTATGGGTATCACAGATGTCTCGAAAAATTTAGTTAATTCGTGGATTATTTTCCAATATATAGCCAAATCGTTGGAATTTGATATCATATCAATTCCTCGAGTTTTAATTTTAATTCTAACAGTATCCTCTAAATTTGGATCATTTATAAAAATAAAATAATTCGGTTTGATGTTAAACCAAATAACTCCATTAACTAAATTCGACTAAATGTCTCCAATAATGGATTTCATTAGATCATTAAATCTCTTATCGAACAGTACAGACAATATAGGATCTATTTCTTGTCTAAATAATACATTAATTCTTACTTAAATTAATCCAATATGGATGTATCTAAATTCCGGATTTTTTTTTTCCATCTTGCCACTTTCTTTTTATCAAAAAGTGAAATGTCTATAAGACCTTCTCTGGATAACTGAGGTGTGGTGTTTTCACTATATTGCTCAAAAACTCATGCTGAAAAAAATTAAATTTTAAAATTTTATAAACCTCATTTTTTTTACTTCTTGTAATTTTTTAATTTTTTCAATTTCTTGATCAGTGAAGAGATTTTTCTTCACCTATCATATTACCTAATCTTAATGTCTCAAATTCATTAGCTGGATTAAATGTTATCAAAAAGTCATTATCTGTATGACCTGACTCATTTAACGTGAAGATAAATTCTTCATCTGAGAAACTTTCTTCTTCACTGTCCATTTCGTATAAAATTTCTTTTACATCAAATAGTTCCTCTCTAAATAAAATTTCAAGATCTTGTTCTTAAAAAAAATTCACTATTTTCGTTGCACTTTTTTTCTTTTTTAGGACAATCAAGTGCATAATGATCTTCTTCAGTATAAATAAAATATCGACAAGCCTTCTTTTTTTGAAGCTAATTTTTTATTTCGAACATATTTTTTTTAAAAAATGGTTTAGTTCTTGTCCATGACTTCCATCTAAAAGTCCTTTTCTTTTTAAAAAATTTCTTTTTTGGAAAATTAGATTTACAACCAATTTTTCAACTTTCATGTAAAATTTTATCACAACATTTTCTTCCATAAGCAGAATTAGAAATCTGATTTTTTACCTATTTCTTAGCCTTTACTTCTAGACATCTGTCTGCTATAAGTCTCATAACTAGATTCATTTTGAATTCTAAATTTTCTTCTTTTCCTTGTTTTTTAAGGAAATCAGAATAACTTTTAAAACTTAATTCATCCCATGGACTTGAGAGTTTATGGAAAAACTAATCAAGCTAATAACTAATAGCTGAAGGTTCTAAATGATAAAAATACTTTTTGAAAGTGTTATAATATTCTTCAAAATAACATATATTACATAACTCAAATTTTGATAAAATATAATTTGTATCGTCTTGCAAATTCTTTTTATTAACAAAGCCATAAAAATTTTCTTTTATGTAGATCGCAAAAGCAGCTAATATTTCATTATGGGAATTAAAATTATTTAATAAAGTTGCTTTTTACTATCTACCCTTATCAAATTTTTTCACTGTTTTTACTATTGCAACACATCTCCTTGAAGTGTCACCGCTACGTAGTCAATGAATTTTTCCTTTGTCCACGTATTTCTATAATTTGTTATTATAATAAACAAAGATTGTGCCCAATCGTCTATTACCTGAAGTTATCTTTAAAAGAAGCATTAGTTAAGTTTAAAAATATCTCATTTTGGGCCACGTTATATTTAAGCAAATCATCTCTTTCAAATAGTTACGGATCTGAAGTATTACCTTCTGTTTTGACTTCATTAGTACATAAATATTCAGATGTATCTGTGTCTGAATCATCATCAGAATGTTTTGAAAGTATTCCATCTGGATCCTGATCTTCAGCCTTCCTTTTTCCTAAAGAAGGAGATTCAATAACTATGTTTTCTGCACGATTAAATATGTCTTCTTCAGCTTGTGAAGATATGTCATCGTCAAATGTTATTTCATCGTCAAACATAATATTAATATCATAATGAAAATAGTTTAACAATTCTTCATTATGAAGATATGTCTCATTTATCTGTTTTAAAAGAGTATTTCTTTCTTCAATACTTAAATGAGGATCTTTATATAAATGCCTCCACTAGTCAAGTATTTCAACTATATTATTATACTCAGTTATATTATAATGATGAATACTCAGAACCTTAACATCTTCAATGCCATAATATAATCTAGGAACTTGATGATCTCCTGAATTATCTATACCGTTGGTGTCTCCAACCTGAACAGAATCTAATTTGACTATTAAACTCTCCATTGTAGACTTTGTGTCTGTTGTTAAATCTATATCAAGTATTGTTCCAAAATTGTCTATTTTGGACTCAATAGACATTAGCTTTGCTTCTAGGTAATTTTCATTAGTATTTTGACTTTTCTCTAACTTTGAAAACCAAGACCACATAATATCGTTTATATTGTTTAGACGAGCACAAATATTATTAACTATAGCTCTTTTTTTAGGGATATGAACTAGATGTTCATATTCATCTTTTATAATTTCTTTAGTATTTCCAATACATGTGATATGATCCTTATTTAGTGTCATTTTAAACTGATGCTAGTACCTAAAACCACTTAGAAAATGTTTAGTGCCTAAAACTCTCCTAAGGTTCTAAAAACCAAGATAAATTAGTTTAAACCAACAGAAAATATGGACTTTAACACTTTTCTAAGTATATGAGTTTTGGAGCAGCTAAAAATGAAACACTAAATTAAAAGATCAATTCTAGAAATACTTACAAGAGTTGATGTTTGGTCTTGTCGAAACTCTTCACAAAATATCTTTTTCTCTATTCACACGCACGCACGAGGAGAGAGAGGGAGAGATGTGAAGCAAAGTTATCAATCTTGTACCGGCGAGCGTATCGATTTTATTATTGGTACGGTACATATCGGTACCGGTATATACCGGCGTACCGTTTCAAATTTATCGCTAAAATTAATTGTTAGCGCAATCACTCAATCACACACACAATGTCGAATACAAAACTGTAAAGAAATCAACACAAGATTTACGTGGTTCTCCAAAATCGGGTACGTCCACGGGAGCGAAGCGAGATTTTGTTATTGATCTTAATCCCTAAGATTATACAATAAAGAGTATTTATAAATATACTCTATTCCAATCCTAGTCTGGTTCTAATTAGGTAAACCAATCTTAATTAGAATACAACTTTAATTCGAATACGAATCTAATTAGGTCGTACAGTCCAACTTTAATACAATTAAGTTGTACCGTACCGCGGGGGCTTCGCCCCCCGCACCCCCCCCAAACCATTGGGCTTTCGACCCAACCTCAACAGTTGAACCCCTGATGAACTAGAAGTCTTGCTCCGTTTCATTACGCTCAGCTTTTGGCCCGCCCATATGAGCCATAAATTCCAACATTAATATACATATTTTAACAAAAAAATATACTAAACATAAAAATAAAATATCACAATTTAAAAAAAATCACCAAACATAAAAAAAGATGATTTTAGCCTCAAATTATGTCTAACTATCTAAAAAAATTAAAAAATTAAATATTTTTTTAAAATACAGACTAGTACGGTACGGTACCGACCGGTATTGGTCGGAACAGTCCGGAACATGCCGAAACAGGCCAGAATAATTGCCGGAGTGGTACTCCGGTGGTATAGTACTATTATGGTGGCGGTACAGGACATACCAATTAGTACCGATCAGTACAGGATGGGATTCACAACTTTGATGGAAAGATTGAGAAGGAAATACAAGAAATCAAGACCAAAAGTTCAAGTAGGACTACCCTCGCTTATTCAAACCGTCCTCCTCTCTCCCTCCAAAGCTTCGTTCCCTCGTCGACTCCGCCGATCTCAAATGGGATGACCAAGGCACCGTAATTCGCAATTACAAATCCTTCGGCGTTGTTTCAAACTCTAACCTGCTCGGTGTCCGATCACGCACTTCTCACATCGTCGAAAGCGACTCTCTTCAGGTCCCCCCACCCGACACCGTTGTGTGGGAGTTCGAACCATTGGATTCTGGAAGACTGGAAGCGACCTTGAAGAAGACGGTTGGTTCCCTCTCCTCGTCTATAACGGTTCAGTAGTTTTTATGTTGGACGATTAATAGTTTTTTCCCTCGCAAAATGATGCATATTGTTATTGCTGTTATTGGATATTTCACAAATTAAAGTTTTTCCTAGTTCGACTCCTACTTACCACAGAACACCTAATTTGTGTTGGTATACAAAGGAATCAGCTGAAATTGGAAGAAGAAGCAAAGAACAATTATTAAATCTTCCTCTGGGTCATTGGAACTACGTGAATCATGCATAAATTTTATAATGAGGGGGCTCAGAAAATTGTAGGTTGAACTTCTTCTGTTATTCGCTATCATAACCTGATGTAGCAGAAGTAATAGTGTGCTTGACTAATGGGTATAGCCAATGCCTAGTTGGAGAATTTTGGTTTGTCAAAATGTAGCTTTAGAAACCTTAAAGACTCCATATGTCCGCTTGATAGTCTTCAACTCTTCCGAGATTTTCACCCTGTCATCTACCTTAATGTTCTAGGCTTGCCCTAGTCATCATATTGGATGTTTTCAGCCCGTCTACTACTACCAGATCCATTTCTTCTCTATTGATCAATTGTAGAATAAGCCTTTACATGTGTATATGTATATGTATATGTAGAGAATATATTTGAAGAACCCTAGAGAAAGAAAGGGCAGAGAGACGGAGAAAACAAGGGACTTATCCCCGAAATTGGGCGAAAAAATAGCAGTTTATACAAGCGTATAACGACGCCGTTTTGATCCAAACAGCTGCCAAGAAAGATTGCGTAGACAACTGTACGGATTTCTTTATTCGTTGTGCTGGTTATACTCATTTTAGAGTTTTATGTTCTTCATCTGGTTTCAACAACGCATGAGGGGTGATCTATTTGAGGGTTATACTCGACTACTCTTACAATTTCATTAGATACAATTCCTAGTTGTTGGCAATTGTGTGATTTCCACATTTTGTTATGCTGAGTTATGAGAGAACCCAACTATGTCTAATTGTCTAGCTAACTGCGGTCCTACTTTTTTTCCCATTGTGAATGGATAAAGCTCGGTCAGTCACGCCCGCTGCCACAAAATGATTGAGAATATGTGAATGGCTTGCTGACCAAATATAAGTAGAGACTGTCTTGATTATACACGTTATAGTAGTTATATATGCATGCACATGGTCTCTTGCTTTAGTAACAGATGATGTCTTTTGTTTCTTGAGGCTTTATGTAGACTTAAAATCAGCGCTTGGAAAGAAGCGAAGAGATGGGAAGAGTGCACCTTTGCAACCACTGACAAGCATGCAACGCCTTCACATTGGTAAACTCATCGAAGAATACGGAGATGATTATCAGGTAAAGGAAAAACTTGATAACTTACTGCCAATTTGTTGTATTTTTCATCTCCCTTCCTTATTAGCAGCTTCTTTTGCACAGCATGTTTATGGATTCGAAACTTAATAAGATGCAACATTCTGTTGGAACACTGGAGAAACTATGCAAAAGGTATCACATGTATAAAGATAAAAACCCCTTGATCGTTGGTTCTTGAGCAAGATTGCCTTTCATGATGTTTCATCTAACGAGACTACAGAGTTGCTATTTGGAACATTTCCTCTTTGGCTATACTGTATGGTTACACTGATTTTCCAATATCAGGGGTGATGTTTCTGTGTGTAGTGTGATTGCAAGTCCCTCAAGAGTTTTCTGGACAGAGTAATGTTTGTTATGGTCCTTTAGAGGATGCAAGTTGTATTCTATTCAAATATTTGGATCTCCTTCTAATGTTTTAGTATTTTTTTTCTTTCTGAGATTTGCTAAAAAGTTGCAGAATTGTGTAAGTTTTGAGAAAGTAGAGTATCATCAGTTTACATGTTGCACCCATTGTTGACATATGTCTGGAATCTCTTTCCCAACCTTGTACCATGGTCAAGCACTCCTTTACATCCTCATCATGTCTGGTTAGTGATATTATTTTGTGGTCTATTATTGATGGTAATACGCATCGATGATGATACCATGAACTTGAAGGGAAATGTGACCGTTCATGTCATTGCACAACAACAAACTGAAATCTCCACTTTTAGAACTCCTTGAAGATTGGTATGAGAGATTCAAGCAGGTTGTAAGAAAGTGACTTCTGACAGCTTCTTTGAAAACAATCAAATTGTCATTTGTCGATTGTCGATGTTCTTGAAATTAAGGATAGCAACGGGATATGACCATCCATGTCCTCGATTTCCAAACTTGTTACCTGCCTTTATCCCGGCCCCGTACTTGCCAAACGGGAATTGGAGATTTCTGCCCCGCTCTGAAGCAGAGGCATGCACCAGTTGGAGAATGGTGAACTTGGGTACACAAGTGTGTCATTTTGGTTTGTAAGTGTTTCCTTATCTGTGCAATTTTCTTTGCCTATTCCGGTACCAGGAAAATAAAGCGATGGGATAGGTTTCCATGGAAAAAACTATTATCAACATGGCAAAAACCAGGGCATAAAAAAGCCTTATGGAAAACATAGTTTATATTTACAATTTATTGCTAGGTCAAGGCATTTTCACAACATTGTAATCGCAGAGACACAATGTGTAGGAGCACAAAAAAATAAGAAAAACTTCGCGCGAGTAGTAGCTAATATTAACAACTAGCGGAAAGAAGAATGGCAGCTTCAGACACCCATAAATGCCCTGCACTGGTTCTCCCAGTGCTCCTTTGCCTGCCGAATTCTCTCTACTCTCTCAGCTTGGAGCCGCTCCTCCCAATATTCAGGACAACTGGTTCGAAATTCAAGAGAAGCCATAAGAAGAAAGTTGATCCCACTGAACTGTATGTCAAGCAAAAGGGAGAAGATGCAAGTAGAACATACCTTCGGCTTAGTAAAATATTAAGTTCATCCAAGTGTATAGCACCTTCGAACACTCCAGCCTGAAAAACAACAGGAAAGAGATCGCAACATGGAAGCTAATTTCTAATATTAAAACGGACGGGAGGAAAGGATGTACCCAGACATTAAGGTGAAAACGACATCCTCATTAGACGAAAAGAAAATATACACAATTGGTACGTTGAATCCAGTTGATCTAAATTAGGATCAGATAAAATCTTCAGATAGTTACCCCTGGCTTTTTGTTGACAAAATGCTAGTGCATAGATTGATTGGGGGAGCTTCTATGAAGGTAAGGAGAAGTGGTAGGAAAATTAGCAATTGATGATATGTATACCAACTTACATTTCGGCATAGAGGGCATTTCCCCTTGCGATCTGCAGCCTTTAATCCATCTACAATGGTTACAGATGCAGCCTTGCAAGCACACATATAACAGTAGATGTGACCGCAGGAAAGAGCAACCGGATCAAATACTGTGTCCTGTCACAGGAATGAGTCAAATCCGATTATTAATTGTGGATCTTAACAGAAAGAAAGTTTAAACAGTATCATAATCCTCTTGAATGTTAAAGTCAATGGTCACGACCTATAAGAAGTAACACTAACAAAAATATTATGAAATGGCATATTTTGGTACACAATCACTTACTGACCTTCATGTTTGACATCATATAAAATTTAGTCACTTTCTTGTTAGCAATTAGTAACCAATGTAAAGTAGTTGACCCTTTTTAGTATTTGTTAAGTGCGCACGGACGTTGATGTGGGATGGTGTGACAAGTTCAAGAGCTAGAATACAAACAGTACTAGGAGGTGTAGTAATATGGATTTTGATATCTGAAAAGCCACCGGATACAGGAACCAAACACATCGAAAGGAGGTTAAAATGGAAGTGAACTCGCAAAGTATCAAAACAAGATGGTTGCATCCGTAGATGCAAGTATGCAACATACTTCAAAAGCAAGGAATGCAGTTGATATAACACTTGGTTATTCCTAGGGGAATCTTGATAATTCTTGAACTTTGGTGAAGGAAAACTCCACAATCTTGTTGGGTTATGTGTTATCTTCAAGTTTATTAGCATGTAGACTGCAGCATTAAAACCAAAAATTTGGAAGACTTACCAAGCATACAGAACAAGTCAAGTCGATATCGAGCTTGATGGAATCAAAGAGCTCACAGTAGAGCGATGGTTTGCCCTCGTTCAGCACAAGGGAGCATCCATCAAACAATGCAGAGGCCTTCCTTTGTTGGGACTTTGATTCCCTCAAGTTTATGTGGAAAGCCATTAGCTCACATAGCCATGGTGACTGAAGTATCTCAAGGTGCATATTTTGGGCTTGCGATTTGAATGCTTGTCCTTGCTTAGAGTAATGAATCTGAAGACAAAACGATCCAATATGAGTAAAACCCCTAAAATAATTGAATCAAAAAAACATAGGAGAGTTTCAAGTATATGCTCCATCTTCATTTTTGAAAAAGAGGGGAGTAGAATACCTTGTCGTATTTCTTCAATATTTTGCGCATCGCGATGGCATTGAACATTGCATACGTAACAAGGTCCTTGCCTTCCTGAATTAAGGCAACATGGTTACCCTGTACCTTGTCTTTGAACCAGATAAAACACTTGTGGAATCCTGAAGCTAGATGTAGGTCAAGCAACTTCTGTGCTCGCTCATTGAAGGAACCAACTACTGCAGACATTTCATTCAGCAAGGAAGGGAAAAAGGTTCCATCGCATACTGAAACACAGTTTTAAAAAATTAGAACCCAATCACAACTTATAATCTTCTTCGTATGTAGCTTAGTTGATGTTTCCATTATTAGATAATTTCAAGACCCCAATGGATATAGGATAAGATCTTTTATTTACAACAGAATAGTATATTGAAACCATTGCATTCAAAGGGAACTATTATAGTGAGTTTATTGAAACTGTTGAATTCAGAATATTGTAACGTAGCTCCTAGATGGGAAACGACTCGTTTGATGGGTGTTGCAAAGGCTTTATTTGCTATGTTTTTATCTATTATTGGCGATTTATGATTCTTCTGTTTTAATGAATCGGATTTCAATGAATTAGATTTATAAAAACCAAAAAGTCCCAATTCTTAACACAAAATAAATCATTTAGAGTTCGGATTTCTAGCCAATTCTACTTTGGTAGTTCTAACGCGGAATTTTTCTGTTTCTGTATTTAAGGAATATGAGTGTGTGATTTGTAATAATTGATCCCAACACAAAATGGGTCTCTGTTCTTGATAGAGATGGTTCTAGAGTTCATAGCGAGTGTCAACCAGACAGTCCAGACTTTATACCGAACACAAAATTTCTTTAGCCTTTCATATCTATTATTTCGTAAAATCAGATTAAGTTGATTGATTCAACAAATGTTTATTATGGTACTATTCACAAATATGGAATATGATTGGAAAGAAAAAGAAGTGCCACAGAGAGAGAGAGAGAGAGAGAGAGAGAGAGAGAGAAGGTAATTTCACCTCCTGTAAAGAATCAAAGAAATTGATAAATGACAAGAAGATATAGGAGAACATGGAATTCCTGTAAACCGCACAATTCAAAATCCATAACAAAGAGCATCAGTTCTGCCGTTTCTGCAACTCGATCAAATACAAAAACAAACGTTGATATACATATGATGGTATATATGTGTGTGTTTGTGCCTGTAAGTGTGTGGGGAGAGAGAGAGAGAGAGAGAGAGAGAGTAGTTGGCATACCGGGGCAATGGTGGGGGCAATTGGCGGAGATTTCACGGCGAGGATGGGTGACAATTCTATTATCGTGGGAATGAAGGTCTCTCCTACACTTCTTCAAGATCTTCTTGAGCTTCTTGAACCCAACCCCTGGTAATTCCTTCTGATTCTGATTCTGTTCCTGCATGTACTGCTCGTATTTCTTGCAAAACTTCATCTTCTCTCTCTCTCTCTCCCCCTCAAACACACACAAGCAATTCCCCGAACAGTTAATCTTCACAATTCATATACCAATAACTGTAAGTAATGGAATGAATAGATTAGCCACCACCACCAACTTTTGAGCACGATTCCTAAGTGTGATGATGAGCCTTTCCTCTCTCTCTCTCTCTCTCTCTCTCTTCCCCTGTTGCATATACAACGGTGTTGGTTAAACCTGACGTAAGTAAAGGATCAAAGGCCGGACTCTGTATTTAAAGAGAAAAAGTCAATTAATCGTGATACCCCCCATTGCTAAATTCTCGTAATTGATAAAATAGCTATATAATTTTATTCACTTTTAATAAACATATTTGGATTACTACAATCTTGTTAGACTCTCTCAAAAGAATTTTGAAGGTTTTAATTACTTGTCTATTTTGATTTATTTAATGTTACGAAGATATGTAATAAATATTAAAATTAAATAAATAAATTATGACGAAAAGAATATACTGTAGCAAAAGAAAAGATAAACGTTGGTGCTTAGTATCATGTGAAATCTTGATATAGCATTGATGGAAGCATCATGTGAACCCACCAAAATGTCCAAAGGCAATAGAAGCTAGCAAAGATAAGGATGAGCAACTCCTACCCAACAAAGAAGGATAAAAGCAACTTTTCCTTCAATGTGAAATGGGAAAATGTTTAAACACATATTCGATACAGATATCTCTGAAATTACACGATGCATGTAAAATTCATATTATTTTAAAAGGTTTTTTTACATCGAACAGTGTGGAGGTGTGGAATATTTTCTCGTATGAATCACTCCAAGATCCTGCACAGTGAACAGTTAATTAGTGCCAATCGAGTTGTTTCCAACCTGATGGTACTTCGATACTAACGTCAGAACACTTGAGATACTAAAGTCAGAACACTTGAGAGATCAAAGTACAATAGTAATTACATAAATGAATGATAGAGTACCTGATTAATGACCTATAATCTCTTATTTATAAGCCATTGAATGCCCATTTTTTGTAATGCAATTTCTAGAAAATCTTCTCTTATTTGCTGATATCAAATCTCAATCATTTCATGTGTGGTTACCTTCCAAACATGGCACATTCCCAATATTGACTATTGCCTAAACTTAAGCTTTTTAAATTGGGTTCTGCTATTCTTCTAGACATATTTATTTTCGAATATGTATTTTAAAGGTGTTTTTTTTAGCATTGTTCAAATATAAATTGTAAAAGCCAAGGAAGAGGCTCTCAAACACCTCATGCTTATCCTCCGCAAACCCATTAATAAGTAATTATTTATGTTGCACCATCACGTAATGTTCTCAACCACTTCATTATCCGTTCTTAGTACGGATTGCAGGCTGCAACTTGCTTGTATGAAGTTGAAATTTATAATAGTTGCAGGTCAGTTATACGGCAATGAATTCATTTTTAGGCCATATACCTGTTGTTTGTCACGCTAAGAGAGCTGGCTATGCCTCCAAAGACGTTACGCTCTATTTGGCCTAACTAAAATTTTTGGATTATTTTTTTTCTCTATTCAAATTTTTTTTGCATTTGTTGTTTTGGGCTTAATATTTTGTGGATTATTGGTCTGTCTCGATGAAAGGAATTTAAAAGTATAAAATTATGTCTAAAGGTTAAAAAAATCACTAAAGACGAATAAGCTCAAAAAAACTTTATTTTTGGATTATTTTTGTCTTTTTTAAATTTGGTCAATTATTTATAATTTTTCTGAAAGTTTTCGTTGAGATGAACCAATAATCTGAAAAAAGTTCATGAAAGAAAAAAATTAAAAAAATTCACATAAAAACAAAAAAATAATTTAATAATCTAACCAGCCCAAATAAATTTATTAAAGAAAATGCAGAAGACAGAATAAGTGGCCGGAATAAAGTCCTAACAAGTTGACAGTACTAAAAGGCGAGACTGGATCACATCTTTTTTTCACATTAAACATGCCACGTGTGTAGTGGGATTCAGCCGCACTCATATTAGCTGTTCGCCCCCCAGCTTGGCGTGTCACACTTGACCAACCACAATTACAACGAAAATAGTCGTTTTTATTTTTAAAATATTCCGATAAATTTTTTATTTGTATTTATTTACAAAAGATAAACAAATAATTTTCTAATGTAGCAAAAATAATTTTAAAGAAACTTTTTATTGGACCGATATAAACAACGAATTGAATTATTCATGGAAAAAGATCTTCTATTCCATTTGAAATAAACGTCAACCAAATATATTTATAAAGTATGAAATATGCCAACAAGTTTAAATTAATGCGAAAAAATTTAAAGAAATATTTATGCATGGATCTTTTAATTTTTTTAATGTAAAAATTACACTACTTTTTATACTGAATTAATATTTTGAAATGAAAGGATTATTTTTTATTTAATTGTGCAAGTCTCACGCTTAGCACATGGGTTATTGCTAGTTTATAATTGCGTGATGGAGATATTACAGAAACGCACGAGTTATTACTAGTGTATAATTTTCTGATGGGAATACCATAGAAACAAACGAGTTGTTATCAATATATAATATATTTTCTTCAAGTTTTTATGTCCGATGTCCTAATATAGAAAAGAAAGACGGGTTTCGCACGGTGCATGATGTCTGGTTTCTGTTTCTTGGAGTTGAAAATCCGAAAAAATACCCTTATGTTAATAACTGATCTTGAGAGTTGAGCAACGAATTCCCCATACAAATAAAGGTGTCTATCAAAAAGATACTCTTGATCAGGCTTCGAAATCGAGGCTAGTTTATAATTGTGTAATGGGAGTATTGCAAAAATGCTTGAGTTATAGTACTAGTATATAATTCCGTGATGAAAATGCTATAGAAAAACACAAGTTATTGCTAGTATATAATTGCGTGATGGGAATACTGCAAAAACACATGAATTATTATTATATTATTGCGTACTTAATGGGGTTATTGCGAAGGTGACTTGGGGTTTCCACAAGGAAAAAAAAGTACTCCACTAGTGCTTTGTCCGCCACTAGTGTTTGCTCTTCCTCTACGAAAGCCATAGCCAATGATGTTTCTTTCGAATTGGGAGACACTGTTGTGTACAAACGTGGTTTTAAAATATAATATATTTTTTTAGTGTAAGTTGCAGCCTGTGCACAACAAAAAAAAAAAAAGGGATTAAAACGTGGAGTTCACGGGATAGTTGACGTGATTATATAAACTTTGAGATTAGTTATACTCAGGGGAGGAACTACATGGAGACCGCGGAGGGCTTGGGCCCCTCAAAATTTTAAAAAAAATTTAAGACCTAAGTATAAAATTTGAAAATTATAGAAAAAATACATTTCGACCCCCCCAAATTATAGTCGGTCCCCGACCTTTCTCCAAAATAAAATCTCGACCCCCCCAAACATCGAATCCTGGTTTCGCCTCTTCAACTTATACTATAATGTTTAGTTAGAGTGGGCTAAAGTTGTGATAAGTCAATTGTTTTTTACCGTTCAATGAGGAGGGAGATAATTCCGAGAGGGATGAGTAACTAATACCACCCTCCCCTGGTATTAGCCAATCTCGTATATAGGGTTCTCGAGTGCCCACAAACACCCCAAAGTAAAAATACAAATAGTAAAAAATTACTAAAGACAAAAAATAATCAATTTCAAAAAACTCATGTCAAGAACAAATAATCTCCACTATGAGAAAGCAAACTGTAATTTGTACACAATGGTGAGTGGCCATGGATACAGAATAAAAGTAATTAAAGAGATAAAAAGTTGATTGTTTTTTTTCCAGCACCCTACCAATCCACTCAGTGAAGATAATTTAAAGGGTGAAAAATATAGTGAAAATAACTCACTAATCCAGTGAAAATTACACGGTCTCAATTTAATCAATTTCTTGACCCTCTCGGTAAATAAAAAACTTTGAGTGGGTAGTTTTGCAATGATGCAATTTTGTCGTTTAGCCAAAAAAAATGAAGCAATTTTGTCCGACTCAAAATGTTCTCTCTCTTAAGTATCTCGTAAGCACGGTATTCGTACTGTATGTATATGAAAATAAAATTTTTTTAATTGAATAAACCATTTAACATTAAATGTGAAAATTATATTAATAAATTTTTTTTTGAATATTGTGAGTGGATATTTAAATTTTAAAGATTTTTTCTAATGAGTAGAAAAACAATAAAGATGAAAGATAAGTATATTTTTATTTTTGTTAAAAACAAGAAGAATGGACCGTATATATATTACACACTTATTTAGTATATAGTATAAATTTTACGTTCATGTATTTATTCCGAAGGATAAGGTCAAGGACCTCAAGGCAACTGATTCGTCGATTCCTCAGGGCACCATTAAGCTGTTAAGAAACACTTGTCGTCAAACACACGTAATGCGTGTGTAAGTAGGAGTTGATCAATTAGCTGATGATGAGAGCGTTTACAGTAACTTCGTGGAAGAAATTATTTCAATTTTGTCCTTATAGTTATTGGTTGATTCAAGATCGTTAAATAATATTTAGGAATTAAAAAGTTGACAGAATGCCAATTTAAGAGATACCAAACTGATGCTTTCTATTTATATATATAATAGATTAATATCTGTTATCATTTATTTATTACGTACTAAAGAATGACATCATTTTGAATGAGTAAAATTAAGGTTAAGGATTCAACTCCTAAGGAATCTAATTCTTCAAATATCTGACAAAAAAATAAAAATAAAAGAAGAAGAAGATCGTAAGCATCATATTTTATATTCAATAGTCAATGGATTCCAATGTCTACTATTCAGTTTAAGCCAATGTTTTAATACAATGTCCTTTTCGAATCTCCGCCGGGCGGAGAGATACTGGCGTGCTTCCTTAATATTTTAATTTTTTGTCATCGTCTCAGCAGTTTTGGGCTTGAGGGGATCTGCCCTTTTATGTTTACATAATAAAAATAAGTTTCTAATAAAAGATTTTTTATTTGGTTAAAATGAGAATCTTTTAGTTTTTGATCAAATATTGATGATCGAACCGTTTAATGTATTTGAAATATGTTTTGAAGAGTACCTGTGAGAAATCAGCTTAAAATATTATTGGGTAGGACTTGATCCAATCAGATTTTTTTTTTTTATAAAACTGTTCCTGTTGGTATTTATGAAAAACTGTTTGGATCAAACTCTTTCGGGTATTTTTTTAAGCCAATTTCTTAATTGCACCTTTAAAAACATGTTTTAAATACATTCAACGGTTCAGATCTTTAATTAAAAATAGAAGATTCCCATTTTAACAAAATAAAAAATTTCTTATTAGAAGGAGACTCTACATAATAAAAAAATCAGTCCTAAAAAATGTGTCAGGAGAATGCATTCTACATATTTTTTGACCAACCAAACGGATAAAAACAGAAATAATCTGCAAATTAAAAGATAAGTATAGACTTTTATATGGAAACAAACGACCCTTTACATATGTTTCTTTCCGCTCATATTCATGTCCTTTATTTGGTGGAGGGACTGGTGAAGGCTCATTCAAAATTGACAATGAAATTGCTTTTGGGATCATCATCATCATCATTTGCAAGACAAATATTGCTTTTGGAAAAAAGCTTTTAACTCTTAATACAAGCCATCAGTAGTGGAACCTACCTTTGTCATGTGACTGATATTCTTGAGCCATTTGACTTAGAGGAGATTTTTGATCTCAGCTTGTTTATTTTCACACAATTTGCAGCTTAATTGTTTGCCTTCAAATTTGGTTCTCATTTTGGGTATTAGTATTCTAGTGGGACAAGTTAGTGTCGGACCGAGCCCGATGTGATCATTGTCTTGTGCAATCAGTTCGCTTGGCGGATACATATTCTGTGTAATGGGCCGAAGCGGTATTCGATTCAGATGACTTGATCGACATGACTAGGTTTGTTTTCACATGCTTTTAGGTGATTCGACCCTAACACGTGACGTTCAACTTGAAGTTTGATGCGTCATGCACAAGCTCTAATGTAACGACAATTATTTCTAACATTATTAACTCACTCAAAGACCATATTAGGTTTGACTATATAACGCCCACAAAGTCCCTCTTTTTGGAACAGATGTATTAAAAGACCCATAATGTGATCTTTCGTCTCTGCTCAAAGATCCAATAATAAAGACAAATCTATTGGTTTGATTAAGAGTTTGGGCTTAAAGGAGGTGAATAACGCTGGGCTGGAACTTAATATCGAATGTACGTCTGCAGTACCAACAAATTTGTGAGATTAATGGATCCTACGCTTCTTGTGTAGAGTAGCGAGTTATTAAATAAGGACTTCATCATCGGAATTCCTAGCGCTTTGAGGCGTCATTTGCAGAATCTTGCTGATCGGATCTCTAATTGGTTTTATATGGCCAAGTGAGGTGATTTCTAAAAGACTGAGTGTCTGCTGATAATATTGTCCTGAGAGCTGGGTAATTGAGCGGCCATTTTATGAGTTGAAAAACGATAAAGATGAAAGATAAATATATTTTTATTTTATTAAAAAAAATGAAGAATGGACCGTCTATTACACACTTATTTAGTACATAGTATAAAATTTTAAATTCATGGATTTATTTCAATGAATAAGGTCAAGGGTCTAAAGGCAACCGATTGGTCCATTCTTCAAGGCGCCATTAAGTTGTTAATAAATATTTGCGGCTAGGCACTCGCGGTGCGTGTGCAAGTAGGAGTTGATCAATTTATCTAGTGGTAGGAGTGGTCAAGCAAATAGTAGAAAATATTGTTTTGTTCTTGCATTTATGGTCATTGGGTGATTCAAGATCGTTTAAAAATAATTAGGAATTAACAACTTGGTACGATTACAATTTAGGGAACACCAAATTAGTACTCTTCCTTAGAATAGATTAATATCGATATTCATTTATTTATTGCTTTTTTTTTTTGGTCAAATATTTATTGCTCTTTTGCAACTGGTATTAAAGAATGACTTCAATTTGAATGAGTAAAATTAAGGTTATGGGTTCAACTCCTAAGGATTATAATTCTTTAAACGTCTGACCAAAAAAAAAGGAGAAGATCGTAAGCATCATATTTTATATTCGAGCAATGCTAAGATTCTAGAATCAGATCCCAGAAATATCCCAGAAGGTTAAGGTGACAATTCCTCATTCCTCCCTCACACACACCACTCTCCCTTGAACATCTAACAATTCTTGGACATTTCTGAAATCCATCCTAACATTTCTCTTTATATTCACATAGTCAACAGATTCCAATGTCTACTATTCAATTTATGCCAATTTTTTTTACCATAAGTCCTTTTCGAATCTCCGCAGGGCAGAAAGCTTCTTGCATGCTTATTTAGGGTGTATTCATTTTGCTTGTTTCGAAAAAAATTTCTCAAAACGTGTTTCTGGAACAAATTTTCCAAATATTTTTACTTTTTTCCCAAATAATTTCATCTCTCTATAAAAGAAGAGAGAGAGAGAGACACCTCGAAAACGCCGAAAAAATTTAACTCCTAGATTTTTTCTGAAACACTTATACCAAACAACATCTCAGAGTTTTTTTTTCCAAAAATTATTTCAAAAACACTCAAAATTAGGGGTGTACAAAAAAACCGAAAAAACCGCTAAACCGGACCAACCGGACCGAATCGGTCTTTTTGGATTGGTTCCGTGGTTTAGTGGATTGGTTATGGTTTTAAAAAAATTAAAACCGGATATTATGGTTTGGTCCATGGTTTCATAATTACAAACAGTGGTTCAAACCGAATCAGACCGATTAATATATATATATATATATATATATATATATATATATATATATATATATATCCCAAAAAAGTTACAACCCTTCCATTTCTAAGATAAAAAACTCTTTCATTCTCAATGTAGTAGTGTTTTTCATAAACTTATTAAATGTATAAATTCAATTTTTAAAATTAATGAAGTTGATGCAATTATTATGTTGTTTATTTTGTTCACAATTTTAAAAAACTAGTGTTATTTTATTCATATTTTTTTAATGCTAACATGGTTTGAAACCGGAACCGGAACCAAACCGGACCGGTCTAATGGTTTGGTTTTTGAATTCTTATAGAACCGGTCCAATCCGGACCATGTACACCCTTACTCAAAATGTAAGGACCTCGAATTTTAGAATTTTAATATATGCCTAACAGTTTTTATTAAACATTTAATTTCTAATTTTATTAAGTAGAGTTATAATGAGATAAATATATAATATATTTGTGTATATATTATTATTGTATTTATATATTAATTATTCATTATTTACCATGCATTATTATTAAATATAGTTGTAAATAATTATTATGCAACTCATTATCCCACTCTCCCCACTTTCCCCTCTACACTTCTTTTTAACCTCCATAATCACGGATTGGGGGGACCTGTTGTGCACAAGTGCACAGCAGGCTGTGCCGTGAGATTAAACGGCACAGTTTTGTGCCTTGGCCAAAAATTTTTTGTGTGTTTTGTGCACGAAATCTATTAACAAAATTTTATTTTAAAATTTCGAGTTCACGGTTAATTTTAAAATATTCGTTTAAGTCGACGCTGAATTTTTTAAATTTTTTTGCCACTACCGCTTTAAAAAAAATAACCAATACCGCTCATTTGAATCCCTTTAGGTCGTGTTTTCTAAATTTTATTTTCAAAAAAATTTAAAAAATTCACCGTCGACTTAAGAGAATATTTTAAAATTAACCGTGAACTCGAAATTTTAAAATAAAATTTTGTTAATAGATTTCGTGCACAAAACACACAAAAAAAATTTTGGCCAAGGCACAAAACTGTGCCGTTTAATCTCACGGCACAGCCTGCTGTGCACAACTTCACAGCAGGTCCCCCCATTCCGTAACATTATGTTTTCTCCAAAATTCTCTCTCTCGGCAGAATATTTTTAATTCTTTAGATTTCTATCTCTTTAGGCTTCTCTCTCTCTCTCTCTAGGTCTCTATCCTTCTTTGGAATTCTCATTTTTTCTCTTGATCTCTCTTTTTCGCTCTATCTCGTGCGCACTGACGGATTCTTGAGGGTGGAAAGATAAGTTAGAGTGCTCATTTCACGAAAAAAATACAGGTAAGTACTACATTATCGTTTTTATGAAATTCATACGCGTACATATGTAGTGTGTTAGATTATTGATATAAACGGGTTAATGAACCAATTTCGGACAGCCACTTCGGGCTGCAAAATAATAATTTTTCTGGATATAAATTATGCGTTAATTGATCTAAAAACGTAGAAAATTGTCTAACATTCGTTTTGACATCTCACGGGTCTAAAACAGACATCGGAAAGGGAATATATTACCGTTTTAGTGGTCGGCGATTTCGCAACAGATTCTGTCTGAAAATTTCAGCCACTTTGGGCTATCATTTGGGAACCGAAACAAAACTGAATTGGGATTGTTTCTTCAGGAAAGATGTTGGTCTTAATCTTACGTACATTCTGAAATTTTTCGGGGCTCAATTGGAGTTTCAGAGTGGATTTTATGGCCGTTTTCGCAGCAAGGGTCTAAAACTGCATAAATTATGTTAATTTGGAATTTCGAAATAGTTAGTTTGAGAATTTAATAAATTGATAAACATAAAATAGTTAGGGTTCAGTCTTAGCTTCGCAATGATGTAGACTAGAGCATAATCGGACCATCGGGCGATTTTATATGATTTTTCTTACAAGATTGACTTTCGTACATATATTTTAGAATATGCAAGTATTGAATTATTATTCTTAATAGTATGTTCTTTTATGTTTTTAGTTATTATTTGTGGAGAATTTTGCATAAAAAACGTAGTCACCCCACGTCTTGCATGCAACTTTGGATTAATAATAAAAATGAAAAAAATTTAATGTGTTATGTACCATGGCTTAGTTTAAGGAACTTAACCTAGCGAAAATTGGAGGGTACCATTCATACGGTCTAGACCGGCTGCTACCGCCTGATATTGTATGGGATCGAGGCTGGCTGAAAGCTCGACACGCATAATCATGGTATCGCATGTACAGGATCGAGGCTAGCTGAAAGCTCGACACGCATGGGTTGGAGGGCTGAAGACACGGGATGGTGGTACCATAGGTGAGAGGTCTATGAGACCATTGATTGTGGATTGACTATGTGATGGATTGGAGAATTGTTACATGCTAGATCATTAGCCATGCTGGTTCACGACCTGTGAATGAGCCGTGCGGGTTCGCGACTTGTGAATGAGAATCTATCGCTTGGAAACACAGCATATGGGAATCTAAGCATGGGTGTAAGAATGAAACTGATAATTTGAACCATGCTAATAATAACATTAAAAGTTAGAATTAATCTATTCATTACATACTTGCATTAATGGGGATTCATAAAGGATAATTGGTATATTACTGGGTTTCAATACTCATGGTATGTTGTACCCTGGCCCCGAGCCAGATGTAGGAGATGAGCCCGAACCTGAACCTGAACCTGAATCAAAAGCAGAAGTGGTGGCTACCGAAGCGGAGGAAAAAGGTCCCGAGATATCGGAATCCTGATTGTACCAGTAGTCAGTTCGTCCGAAGTTCGTTGAAGGTCCCGTGTGTGGGATTAATGTTATTCGTGTTATTTAAATTGTTCCACCACTATTATTATTTAGAAATTGAGATAATATTTTAACTATTTTATTATGTTTTAAATTATAAACTTGAGAAATTTTCTTTATATTAATATTAATTAAGTATTAAATTCTAATTAATTAATTATGAATCATTTTAATAATTTTAAGTTAAAAAAATTTATTTAAAATTTTGGGTCGTTACACAAAACGAACACACCCTTAATATTATAGTTTTTTTGTGGCTCGAGGGGCTCTGCCCTTTTATATTTACGTAATAGGAGTAAGTTTCTAATAAAAGATTCCTCATTTTATTAAAGTATAAATTTTTTATTTTTTGATCAAATATTGATGATCGAACCGTTTAATGTGTTTAAAATATATTTTTAATGGTACTCGTAAGAAATCAGCTCAAAATATTGTTGGATAGGACTTGATCTAATCATATTTTTTTATAAAACTGTTCCTGTTGGTATTTATGAAAAACTACTTGTATCAAGCTCTTTTGGGTATTTTTTTAAACTAATTTCTTAATGGTACCCTTAAAAACATGTTTTAAACACATTAACGGTTTAAACCATCAAAATTTGATTAAAAAATAAAATGTTCCCATTTTAACAAAATAAGAAATCTCTTATTAGAAGGAGACTGTACGTAATAAAACAATCAGTCCTCAAAAAATGTGTTAGAAGAATGCATTCCACATCTTTTTTGACCAACCAAACGGATGAAACAGAAATAAGTTGCAAATTGAAAGATAAGTATAGACTTTTACATGGAAACAAACTACCCTTTACATATCTTTCTTAAATAAGTCTACTAACGCATCAAATTATATATCAAAAGGTACATTATACTTACCTGGCATATTATTATAAGACAAAATCTAAAAGCGGATTCTATGAATTTTGATATGTGTTCAAATTATTGGATATAAATTTTGATATGTGTTCAAATTAGTAGATGTCATATAAACATGATGTATAACTTAATGTACAGCGTGATGTGTTAGTAACGTTGCTCATATTTCTTTCCTCTCAATTTCCTGTCCTTTAGTTGGTGGGGGGACTGGTGATAGTAGGCCTAGCTATTACTCATATTATTCATAAATATCTTGTTCCATTAATTTATGAATATATATAGCTGTATAGTTTGTTTCCTTTTCAGTAGCCATTAATTTAGGAATATAGTTAGCTAGGGTTAACCTAGTTTGATGTATATATACATTGGCAGCAGTTACAAGTGCTGCACGGAATAAACACAAGAGAACGATTCTTTCTTCTCCATTCTCAAATCTGTCTTGGTATCAGAGCAGGTTTGATAATATTTTTTTCTCTTCTCTTTGTGGTATTCTCTATTGCAATGGGCGATACTGAAACTATCAAGGGTGTGGATTCTTCGTCTCCATATTATTTACATCCTTCTGCGAACACAGATCGAATTATCTCCCCGGTGGTGCTCCGTGGGAATAATTACAATGAATGGGCTCGATCGGTCCGCAATGCTCTCAAAGCGAACAACAAACTTGGGTTTATTGATGGCTCGATTCAGCCACCCAAGTCGATCGAAGCGACGATATATTCTGCATGGGTGCAGGTGAATTCGATGCTCGGGGCATGACTACATAACACCCTCGATGCATCCATCCGTTCTACTATCCCTATTACTGATGATGTTAGGGAAATGTGGGAAGATATTCGACAGCGTTTCTCGGTTGGAAACGGACCTCGAATACATGAATTAACGAGTCAATTGACTCGTCTTGAACAAGGTGGCGACTCGGTGGTCGACTATTTTGGTAAAATCCGAATGATTTGGGACGAATTGCAAGGTTATTCCGCTCCTGCGTGTACCTGCAGCTGCAAGTGTGGTGCGAAGGGTGCATTGGTGAAGGAAAGGGAAGATCAGAAGGTTCACCAATTTTTAATCGGTCTTGACTCAGCCATACATGGTACGGTCCGTTCTCAGATTCTCATGCAAGAACCCCTTCCGCCATTGAACACGGTCTTTTCCAAGGCATTGACTGAGGAACGACATCATTCCATTGTTCATCAGAGTGACAAGAAAGAGGCCGTGGGTTTCGCGGTGCAAGGCATTGCTCGTGGGCGAGGTGCAGCGTCTGCCAAAGAGGGTGACAAGCCTCGCTTCACCGGCACATGCTCTCATTGTAACAAATTCGGGCACGCCAAAGACAACTGCTTCCAGCTCCTAGGATTTCCTGACTGGTGGTATTCTGAAAATAGGGCAGCAGCCAGGGGTGGCGGCGGCGGCAAGTACACCCGTGGTGGCCGGAGCAACGGTCGTGGACGTGGGAATATGGCAAATGCTGTTGGTCAATCCTCTGGTAGCACCTCAGACCAATATATAAACGCACTCGATCGCAATGGGGTGCAACTGTCGGATGCGCAGTGGCATCATTTGTTGGGTATGCTAAAAACTTCTCCATCCAATGCAGTTACTCCTACACATGATGGTAAGTATAAGGCCACTCAATGGATTATTGACACTGGTTGCTCGAATCATATGACCGGGAATGTTTCTTTATTCGAAAGTTTGTATGATATTTCTCCATCTCCAGTTGGGTTACCAAATGGCAACCAAACGACGGCAATTAAGGAAGACAGAATTGTCTTGAGTGATGGTTTGATTTTGACGGATGTGTTATATGTTCCTGATTTGAATGTTAATCTCATCTCTGTTTCACAATTACTGGCTACCTTGAATTATTTTCTCACAGTAACTGATAAGTTATGTATCATACAGGACCGCAATTCGAGGACCCTGATTGGAGCGGGTGAACAATGTGACGGAGTATATTGGTTTAAGTCCACGAAGCGGATTCAAGCTAATCAAACTACTGTGGTTGGACAGCACGAATTGTGGCATCGTCGGCTTGGTCATCCCTCCCGAAAAGTGGTGAATCTGTTGCCTTTTATGTCTAGTAATAAAGCTTATCGTGAGAGCAATGATGTTTTTGACTCTAAGGAACCTTGTGGTATTTGTATGATCGCTCATCAAACTAGAAGTGTTTTTCCGATTAGTGGAAGTAAAACAGTTGACTTGTTTGAGATGATTCATTGTGATATTTGGGGTGCTTACAAAGTTGCTTCTAGTTGCGGTGCTTATTACTTTCTCACCATTGTTGATGATTTCTCGCGGGCCGTTTGGGTGTATTTAATGAGTGCTAAGAGTGAGGTTGGACAGATTATCAAAGATTTTTGTTCTATGGTTCAAACTCAATTCCATAAACAGGTTAAAATTTTAAGAAGTGACAATGGGCATGAATTTACTTGCTTACACCGTTTTTATGCTGAAAAGGGAATGTTACATCAAACGTCATGTGTTGATACACCTCAACAAAATGGTCGGGTAGAACGTAAGCATCAACATCTACTTAATGTGGCTCGGGCTTTACGTTTTCAAGCTAACCTTCCGTTGAGTGTTTGGGGTGACTGTGTCTTGACGGCTGCCTATGTGATCAATAGAACTCCTTCTCATGTGTTACATGGAAAATCTCCGTACAACGTTTTGTTTGGCAAATCTCCGAATTACTCTCTTATACGCACTTTTGGTAGCTTGTGTTATGCTCATTATCGTCCTAGAGTGCGGGATAAGTTTGGTCCTCGCTCTCGGAAATGTATATTTGTCGGGTATCCCTTTGGGCAAAAGGGTTGGCGGCTTTATGACTTGGAGAGGAAGGTTTATTTTGTCTCTCGTGATGTTATTTTTTTGGAAAATAACTTTCCTTTCAACGACATGGATGCACCTGTGAAACCTAATGGAGTTGGTATAAATGAGTTCTTTCATCGCCAACCGCAAATTGTTGATGAGAATCCTGACGATAGTGGAGTTCGGGGGAGGAGTGAGGGCCATGAGGTTAGAGCGGCTGACCAGCTTACATCTCCCCCTGACCAGCAGTCTCCACCGCCTGGGTGTCCTCTTGACCAGCAGTCTCCCCAGCCAGTCCCGTTGCAGCAGTCACTTATCACTCCACCACCTATTGTGGAAGAACCTCTTGGTAAAGGACATCGTATACGGATTCCGTCCACACGTTTAAAAGGCTACATCACCAACACAATCCAAACCATTGCTCCCGTCACTGTCACTTGTTCATCTCCTCCAAAGCGGTCCTCAGGTACGCCGTTTCTTATAGCTTATTTTGTTAACTGTGATAAATTTTCTGTGAAACATAGGCAATTTTTGGCAGCAGTCACATCTTGGGTTGAACCAAAATCCTACTCTGAAGCAGTCAAGCACCCAGGATGGCGTAATGCCATGAGAGCCGAGCTTGACGCTCTCGAACGACAAGGCACGTGGACATTGGAATCTTTACCTCCAGGAAAGGTTGCTCTTGGTAGTATGTGGGTCTACAAAGCTAAGCTCTGGCAGGACGGGTCCCTGGAACGACTAAAGGGGCGTCTTGTTGTCTTTGGTAATAGACAATTGCCTGGTATTGACTTTCATGAAACGTTTGCACCAGTAGCCAAAATGGTGACCGTCCGTATATTTTTGGCTGTTGCTATTACTCGAAATTGGGAGCTTCATCAAATGGACGTACACAATGCATTTCTTCATGGAGACTTGGAGGAAGAAGTCTATATGAAGCTTCCCCCTGGCTATGCACCTTCGGGTTCGACGGGTAAGGTTTGTCGTCTCCGTAAGGCTTTGTATGGTCTTCGTCAAGCCCCTCGGCAATGGTTTGCCAAATTATCGTCCGCTCTGAAGTTGTTTGGTTTTAAGCAGTCTACTGCAGATTACTCCTTGTTTTGCTATACTAAAGGGGATGTGTCATTATACGTGCTTGTGTATGTCGACGATCTCCTCATTGCAGGTTCAGGTCATGATGCAGTGATCAAGCTTAAGGCCTATCTACGTGAGTGTTTTCATATGAAGGATCTTAGGGTTCTTAAGTATTTCCTTGGCATTGAGGTGGCTCGAGGTCCCGATGGCTTGTTTTTGAATCAAAGAAAATATGTCTTGGATATCATAAGCGAGGCCGGCTTATTAGGATCCAAGCCTATTTCTACGCCCATGGATCAAAATCATCAATTGGCTCGGAGTGAGGGGGAGTTGTTTTCAGAACCTGAAAAGTACAGGCGGCTTGTAGGGCGGTTAGTCTACCTGACGATTACTCGACCTGAGCTCTCCTATTCAGTTCATGTATTGGCTCAATTTATGTCTTCTCCTATGATCACCCATTGGGAAGCTGCCCTTCGCGTTCTTCGATATCTTAAAGGGTGCCCCGGACAAGGAATTTTGCTACATCGTCAGTGTAACTTGCAGATATATGGTTTTTGTGATAGTGATTGGGCTGCTTGTCCTCTTACACGGCGATCTTTAACCGGTTATTTTGTACTTCTTGGGTCTTCTCCGATATCTTGGAAGACAAAGAAACAACCCACAGTTTCACGCTCTTCCGCCGAGGCAGAATATCGTTCCATGGCTACGACTACGTGCGAGTTGAAATGGTTGAAGTCTATTTTAGTTTGTCTTGGTGTACGACATGATCAACCTATGCGTATGTATTGTGATAGTCAAGCAGCTTTACATATTGCAGCAAATCCGGTCTTTCATGAACGTACGAAACACATTGAGATGGATTGTCATTTTGTTCGAGATGAGCTTAAGGCTGGTACCATTGCTACATCATACATACGAACGGGTGATCAATTGGCCGATATCTTTACCAAGGCTCTTGGAAAATCACAATTTTTGGTACTTCTTCGCAAGTTAGGCATTCGAAATCTTCATGCTCCAACTTGAGGGGGAGTATTAGGCCTAGCTATTACTCATATTATTCATAAATATCTTGTTCCATTAATTTAGGAATATATACAGCTGTATAGTTTGTTTCCTTTTCAGTAGCCATTAATTTAGGAATATAGTTAGCTAGGGTTAACCTAGTTTGATGTATATATACATTGGCAGCAGTTACAAGTGCTGCACGGAATAAACACAAGAGAACAATTCTTTCTTCTCCATTCTCAAATCTGTCTAGTGAAGGCTCATTCAAAGTTGACAATGAAATTGCTTTGGGTTCATCATCATCATTTGCAAGACAAATATTGCTTTTGGAAAAAGGTTTTAAACTCTTATCACAAGCCATCAGTAGTGGAACCTACAGTTGTCATATTCAAAAAAGCAGTATCATGATTAAGAGGAGATTTGATCTCGGCTTGTTTATTTTCACACAATTTGCAGCTTAATTGTTTGCCTTCAAATTTCGTTCTCATTGTGGGTATTAGTATTGTAGTGGTACAAGTTAGTATCGGACCATTAATTGGACAAGGTCTAATTGGCTGGATTGAAGCCCAATGTGATTCCCGTCTGGCGCAATCATTTCGCTTGGCAGGTACGCGTCGTGGGTACTGGACCAAAACGGTATTCGATCTGGATGATTTGATCGACGTAAGTAGGTCTATTTCCACATGCCTTTTAGGTAATTCAACCCTGACACATGACGTTCAACTTGAAGTTCGATGCATCGTGCATGACCTCTAGCGTAACGATAGTTATTTCTGATTTTATTACCATATTAGGTCTGACTATATAATGCCCGTAAAGTCCCTTTTGGGGGATAGATGTGTTAAAAGACTCATAATATAAAGTGTCTATTTGGACCTTGGTAATTATTGACTTATTGTTTGATTAGTTTTTTTCTTTATTTAAATTTTTTTTGTAATTTTTTGTTTTACGTCAATTTTTTTATAGTTGTTGACTCGTCTCGACAAGAGATTTTTGAAAAATATAAATTTATTTTCAAAAACTAAACAAAGTTCATAAAATACAAAAAAAAGCCAACACAAGGTCGTTTTTTACTTATTTTTCGTCTTTAGTAAACTTTTTTTAACTTTGGACATAATTTTATATTTT
Source organism: Arctostaphylos glauca (assembly GCA_019985065.2). NCBI lineage: Eukaryota > Viridiplantae > Streptophyta > Magnoliopsida > Ericales > Ericaceae > Arctostaphylos > Arctostaphylos glauca. The sequence goes on from JAHSPW020000001.1 coordinate 43,787,329, forward strand.
TTAGATTTATTTCATCAAGACGAACCAATCAACAAAAATTTGATGAAAAATAACAACTAAAAAAAATGAACATAGATAAGTTAGCACAAATAGAGTTTGACAGGCTATTTGTGAACTTTACTGATTTTCTACACCATTGATGATCTTGAAGACCAAAACCAGAGAAATGAGAGAAAGAAGAAATGCCATTTTTATTGATTAATGAATCAAGGATACAGAAGGCTATTTATACAGAGAACTAACCGACTTAGGGGACTAACCGACTTAGGCTAACAACCATATGCTAACAGCCGACTTAGCACTAATACAGAATAAAACTAAACTAAACAATTAGTATTTAGAGAAAAATGCCAGCTGGAAGCCAGCTGGACAAGAGCTAACAACTTGTAACTAACTTCTGCTAACCACTTGTAACTGAATTCATGGATCACATGGGCTTGCATTAGGTGCTTTAGATCCATCACTTAACACCCCCCCACAAACTGATGGTGGTGGAACACAAGGCATCAGTTTGGAGGCCAGCAATTGAAACCGCTGAACAGGAAGAGACTTAGTGAACAGATCTGCAAGTTGAGCGTGAGAAGGAACATAGTGAACTTTTAACTGATGATTAAGAACCTTTTCACGAATGAAGTGATAATCCACTTCCACATGCTTAGTCCGAGCATGAAAGACTGGGTTCGAGGCTAAAGAGATAGCAGAAATGTTATCACACCACAGATCAGGAGTATCAGCAGAAATGTGAAGATCAGTGAACAATTGGTTCAACCATAGGATCTCTGCAGCAACATTGGCAAGGGCTTTGTACTCAGCTTCAGTGGAAGAACGTGCAACAGTAGGTTGCTTTTTCGCAGACCAGGAGATCAAATTCGAACCCATGAAAACACAATACCCACCAGTGGATTTGCGGTCAGTGGTGTCACCTGCCCAATCAGCATCAGAGTAGGCAGTAAGCTGAAATTGGGTTTTGACAAAAGTAAGACCATGATGCAAAGTGCCTTGCACATAGCGTAGAATGCGTTTAACAGCATTAAAATCAGTGTGGAGAGGGTTATGCATACGCTGACAAACAGAGTTGACAGCAAAGGATAAGTCAGGTCTAGTGATGGTAAGGTATTGGAGAGAGCCAACCAAGGTACGATAGAATTCTGGGTTGGGAAAAGGAGTATCATCTGTGGGAGTACAAGACTTCAAGGTAGAAGGAGTGCCACATGGTCTACACCCTGTCATACCTGCTTTGTCCAATAAATCTTTAGCATACTTGGTCTGAGATAACATAAGTCCAGTAGAAGTAGAATTCACTTCAATGCCCAAGAAATAATGAAGTAACCCAAGGTCCTTCAAAGCAAACTCAGTACCCAAGGTAGTAAGAACAGATTGAATTAGGGCTGAGTTATTACCAGTAACCAGGATATCATCAACATAGACCAAGAAGTAAATGACATCAGAATCATGGTGAAAGATGAATAAGGAAGAATCTGCTCTGCTATTAACAAAACCTCGCTTGAGAAGACAGTGGGAGAGCATAGCATACCAAGCTCTAGGGGCTTGTTTCAACCCATATAAGGCCTTATGAAGTTTACACACGTGATGAGGATTAAGTGGGTCAACATAGCCTTGAGGTTGCCGGAGATAAACATCTTCAGTGATGAGACCATGGAGAAAAGCATTGGACACATCCAATTGCTTGATTGACCAGCCATTAGTAAGAGCCAAAGAGAGGACCACCCGAATGGTTTGTTGCTTAATCACAGGACTAAATGTTTCAGTGTAATCTACCCCTTCAGTTTGTTGAAAACCCTGAGCAACCAAACGAGCCTTATACCTTGCTATGCTACCATCAGCATGTTTCTTGATCTTGTATATCCATTTGCATCCAATGGAAGAAAAACCACTAGGTAGAGGGACTAGAGACCAGGTCTGCTGAGATTGAAGGGCATGAAATTCTTCACCCATAGCCTTACGCCATTCAGAATACTTCATAGCTTCTTTAAAAGAACTAGGTTCAGTTGTTGGAGGTGACAGATCAACAGATACCAGAGATAAGGGAACCTTAGGGACAGATATACCATTACGTGACCTGGTGATCATTGGATGAACAGATTGTGAGACAGGAGCAGAAGGTAAAAGATGAGTAGATGAAGCTCGAGAATTAGGATTAGGATCAATATGAGAGGGAATAGCAGGAACAGAAGAAGGTAGAGATGAAGTGGGTGAAGTAAGAGGGGATAAAGGGACTCTAGGAGGTAAAGAAACAGAGATGAATGGTGAAGGTATAGTAAAAGAAGGAAACTGAGTGGACAAAGAAGGTCCAGAGGAAGAAGACTTTGTCACAAGTTGAGAATAAGGAAAATCATGTTCAACAAATTGAACATGTCTAGAGATGTACACGCGATTAGAAGTAGGATCAAGGCATCTATAGCCTTTGGAAGCAGAACAGTAACCAAGAAATATGCATGGTTTGGACCGCATATCAAGTTTATGTGAAGAATAAGGACGTAACCAAGGGAAGCAACAACATCCAAAGGGTTTGAGACTAGTATAATCAGGGGCATGTTGATATAGCAACTGAAAAGGAACTTCAAACTGTAAAGAAGACTGAGGTAGGCGATTAATGAGATACAAGGCTGTGGTAATAGCTTCCAACCAAAATTTAATAGGTAGGTGAGATTGATGCAGTAAAGTCACAGCAGTTTCAATGATATGTCTGTGTTTTCTCTCAGCCACACCATTTTGTTCAGGGGTGTGAGGGCAGGTTGTTTCATGAAAAATGCCAAAAGAAGAAAAGAAGGTATTCATTAGATTATTGAGGAATTCACCCCCATTATCAGACCTGAGAGTTTTAATGGAGTAGCCAAACTGATTTGAGACAAAAACTTTGAAAGCCTGAATATGAGAGGATACCTCAGACTTAAAATGTAAAGGAAACAACCATGTATAACGTGTGAAATCATCAATGATCAGTAGGTAGTACTTGAAACCACTAAAAGAGGGAACTGGAGAGGGTCCCCAAACATCTGTATGTAGTAATTCAAATGGCTGTTGAGTAACAGAAGTAGAACTAGGGAAAGGAATTTTATGACTTTTAGCAATTTTACAGGAGTAACAATCAAAGTCATATGGTTTCTGAACTGAAAGATGGTATTTATTACACAATAGGTGCAAAAGCTTAGAATGAGGATGACCTAATCTTTTATGCCACAGCTCAGCAGTAGAGGTAGTGGTGGCAAGGACTTGAGCTTGATTTCCATCAGAAGAATGAAGAGGGTACAAACCCTGGTGGCATGGTCCTTTGTGAAGGATCCTCAGAGTTGTTTTGTCCTGAATGACATATCCACCAGAGTCAAAAATAACATTACAATGATTATCTGTAGCGAATTTATGGACAGATAGAAGATTATGAGAGATAAGAGGAACATGAAGTATATTATTGAGATGGAAAGAGGCTTGTGGAGTAGGTAGAATTCCCTTACCAGTTTGAACCACTGGTATCTGTTGTCCATTACCTACAGTGACTGAATCAGTGCTTGGTGAAGTATGAGGTACAGAAATGTGATGAGGATTGCTGGTGACATGAGAGGTTGCCCCTGAATCAAAGTACCAATTGCCTGTGCTCTGAGTCTGAGTTGGATCAAAACTGGGAAAACCATAACTGGACATCTGTGATGGAGTTCCATTCTCAGAAACATGTAAAACCTGTGGAGTATTCCCATTAGCAGCCTGTTTTTGAGAAGGAAATGGCTGAAAGTTGTGAGTTGGATGAGTTCTTGGAGGTTGTCCAAAAGAAAAAGAAGGTCTGTAGTTCAAGTTTTGTCTATGGTAGCATGTGAGAGCAGTATGATTATTCCTTCCACAGATTTGACACCCTGGATTTGATGAAGTAAGATTCGCTGAAGGAGAGAAATTGTATCCACTTTGATTGTCTGATGAGTGAGTCCCTCTTTGATGATAATTTCCTCTATACCGATTGTTACCTCTCCTATTTCCCTGATATCCATAATTGGAGCTGCCAAATTGAGAATGAACAGAATTGCCTGATATAGGAACATGATTGCCCTGGTTGTGTTGTGAAGAATTTGAGATCTGAGTAGGCGAGACTCCTGTATTTCCAGAATATGGACTTTGATGTCCTTGAGCAATCAAAATAGACTGTGAATCAATTTGAACATTTTGCTCCTGATCAATATGGAGGTCTTCTGAGAGCAGAACTGATGCAAGGTGGCTGAAAGATATCTCCTCAAATCTGGTTCTAATACCTTGTTTAAGAGAATTGTATTCTCTTGGAAGGCCATGAAGTGTATGGAAGACTAGGTCTTCATCTGCAATTTTTGTACCTGATGCAGCTAGCTTCTGTACGATATCTTTGATAGAATCTATGTAGGACTCCATTGAACCAGTCTTTTTTAGATTAAACAACTTCCTTTTTAGATCATGCACATGAGATCTAGAAAGATTACTATATTTTTCTTCCAATTTCTTCCATACTTGAAAAGAATGCTCCGATCCTACTACATGTGGTAGAATTGATGGTGTAAGAGTGGCAATGATGCAAGACATCAGCATCCTATCAATAGTTAGCCAACTAAGATACTCTGGATTATCTGTTTTTGTTCCGTTTTCATCAAGAACATGTGTAGTAGGCATTAGTTCTGGATTATGTAAGAACTGAGAGAGATTATTGGCAAGTAAGGCATTCTCAATTTGTGTTTTCCATGCAAAGTAATTTGATGTTTCAAGTTTGATAGTAATGAATGATTGAAAATTTGCAATCAAAAAGGTGAGGGAAGAAGGAAGGCAATTTCTGTCTGCCATAGCAAGAGAGGAACGAATAACCTTCTGTCAGATCAGTTAAGTATTTGCTGCAGGAAGTTGTTGTGATGAGCGGAAACCTAAGTGACTTTCGCCATTAGGCTCTGATACCATGTGAACTTTACTGATTTTCTACACCATTGATGATCTTGAAGACCAAAACCAGAGAAATGAGAGAAAGAAGAAATGCCATTTTTATTGATTAATGAATCAAGGATACAGAAGGCTATTTATACAGAGAACTAACCGACTTAGGGGACTAACCGACTTAGGCTAACAACCATATGCTAACAGCCGACTTAGCACTAATACAGAATAAAACTAAACTAAACAATTAGTATTTAGAGAAAAATGCCAGCTGGAAGCCAGCTGGACAAGAGCTAACAACTTGTAACTAACTTCTGCTAACCACTTGTAACTGAATTCATGGATCACATGGGCTTGCATTAGGTGCTTTAGATCCATCACTTAACACTATTCGTGTCTTCCCAAAGGCCCAATGATGGAAAAACCCATTGGTTTCGTTCAGATTTTGGGCTTAAAAGAGGTGAATAATGCTGGGCTGAAACTTAAATTCAATGTACATCCACAGTACCAACGAATTTGTGAGATTATGGATTCTACGTGAATTTATAGATGTCGATCACGTTCTTCTTTTCTTGTGTAGAGGAGGAAGTTATAAAATAAGGACTTCGTCTTCAGAATTCCTAGCCCTTTGAGGCGCCCTTTGCAGAATCTCACTGATCGAATCCCGTAATTGGTTCTATCTAGTCGAGCGAGGTGATTTCTGAAAAACTGAGTGTCTGCAGATAATGTTATCATAAACGCTAAGTAACTGAACAACTATTTTATTGAATGAATGAATATTGGACGATTGAATATCAAGTAAAAAGCATTGAAAGATCAAACGCAGAATTAAGCCAATTCAGACTCATCAAGTCCAAACAAGACAAAGAGTTTCGTTCGTTCGTTTTTTGTTTATCATCTATTTTTTCTGATGTACCAAAGTAAAAGGCTTGGGGTAGGGAGAAGTGATAAAGTTGAAGTTGGGGTGGGTTTCGAATTAAGAAGAATATGGAGGGTGAAACTAAAAACTTCAAATCTTTGTAGATGCGCCACGCCACCAGATAACGACGAATTATATGCTAATATTCCGCACGGCGATCCAATGGGCACCTCGTTGCCACTTGTCATCTGCGAATCTCTCTCTCTCTCTCTCTCTAAAGCCGAGAACATTCGTTTCACTGGACAGTTCTGGTTCTTCTGGCTTCTAGCTCGCGCGCTTGCGTCCGAGAAACTTCTACACACCACGACGAAATGACGACGGCAGAGAAACCAGTAATGGTGGTCGGAATCGACGACAGTGATCACAGTTTCTACGGACTGGAGTGGGCTCTCGCGCACTTCTTCACTCCTTTGGCTCCAAATTTCCCCTTCAATCTCGTCATCGTTCACGCTAAGCCTTCAACTAGTTCTGTGATCGGACTTGCTGGTCCAGGTATCTACAAACTCAATCACAAAGATTATATGTCGTGAATCAGTGATTTTTCGTCATAGTCGTTGCGGCTTAGAAGAGATTTTGATTTTTCTTATGAATTGGATGCAGGGGCCGCCGAGGTCTTTCCAATCGTCGACTCTGATCTTAAGAGAATTGCTGCCAGGGTTATAGAAAAAGCTAAGGAGATCTGTATCAGTAAATCGGTAATAATCAACTCGGATTTACTCTCATATATCTGTTTTCCCTCATCACTTTTTCGTTTTATTAAGTTATTTTTGCCTTATCTGAAAACTGTTCGCTGATGAATTTGTTGCTCTTAGATAATGCCATCGGTTACTTTGTTGCGACTCAATAAGAATTTCAAGTTTAGTCTACAATACCTCAAGGAAGGTAGATATTGTGGATGCTTTTGCTTTGCGTATGCATAGAAAGTCGTGAATTTGTCAGCTTGACTACGTAAAAGTTGATTAATTATAGTAAACTCATTCCTGAAACATGGAATGTGGATTTCGTAACTGAATCTGGGGAAGGATGAGTCGGTTGGTTACCTTTGTCAAACAGTTTCAGTTAGTTTTGGGAGGAATACTGTTTTGAATCTGGAATGAACTATTGTAAAAGCTAATTCTTTGAAGCTAGTCCCACTTGGGCAAAAATAAGAATTGAAGAACTATTTTAGCATGTCATAAATGCTGGGTGTTGACTCTTGACATGGGTCATTACATACATAAGAGCGAGGCCACACAGGTCTAAGACCCCTTGAATGGTGTTTGTGTACTAGAACAAATATACAGGCTATTCTCAAGGGCAGGTGACCATGGCCCCTAACTGTCGAAACTTAGGTGACTAGGTCCGAGGGAAAGCAGTGCAGAACAAACCTTGAAGCATTTCTACCCTCTTCTTCTTCCTCGACAAAAGTTACATCACTATTCAGACCATCAACTGAATTTAGGTAAGAAGCTAGTCGCGAGGCTTAGGCACCAAAGTCACATTCTAACATGCAGCTTGGTAAAAATGATCATATTTGTTTGCAAATAGAGGTATTTGGAAATATGTCAACCTCATTAATCCAACCCTTCTGTTATCCGATTCAAAATCTTGACTACTAAGAAGACCAGTAATTCCAAGTGTTCAGTTTGTGTTGGCAGCAAGCCATGGCTCCAAATATGTCAAGTGCATGATGACACATGGCTTGCTTTTTATGGGTTTTGTGAAATTCTAGACGGGTCAGCTAACATGTTCCACTTGGACTTTTGGCTGTTAACTAGTGAGCTAACTGGGGGCTACAAACTAATTTGTTTATAAACAGGAATACAGGGGAAGCTGGAGTTTGTTGCTAGACGTTTGAGCCTTTGGCTGATTAATAATTTATTCAAACTACAAAATTACTATGACTCTTAGAGATACTCAAGTTTTATTACTTATCTGCTGATTTATCACATTTTCACTGTTCGGAGAGGTTTTGAGTTCAGTGTTATGAGCTATAGGTTGCCTTACTTTGCTGAAGATAAATTGACCAGCCATTCCTGCAGACATTACATACTATTCATAGGCACAGTGATTATTGCGACAAATGCATATCAACTGACCTATACAGCTTGTATTATTGATTTCCAAAGCAAACAATCATTCCAGGAGTTGCTTTTGGAATTTGGATCTGTCAACGAGGGTACTTGCAGGCTGCTGCAGGAAGTTTTTGTATTTGGGAAAACATCTTTCTATTCCTCTGTGATGCATATATTATATCCCAGCAGTATTCTGACCTAACCACTTCAACTAAGAGCTATTTATATAGGATCTTTAAACTTGCAGTTCAGTAATGATTTTCGCAATTTGCTTGATTTGGTATTTGTGTGGGTAATACTTGTACCTTACTTGGAATTTCAATCCAAGCCTTCAGGGATGAAGTTAGTCAATTTTGTGAATTTCAGTTGCCCAACCTTCTGTATGAGGATTCAATTTCTATGCAGGTGAATGAGGTGACATTGGAAGTTGTGGAAGGCGATCCTAGGAATGTTCTCTGTGAGGCTGTAGAGAAACACCATGCGTCCATATTGGTCGTGGGTAGCCATGGTTATGGAGCTATAAAAAGGTATGAAAATCTGGGGTCCACCTTATTCCCCATTGAAATTTTGTTGTTTTGAAGTTTTAGTGCAATTCATTGATCTTGTAAAGCCATTTATGCTCTCATTATATGTTCATTAAAAATTGTTTCTTTCACGTGAAGTACAAATGCCGTGCTAGTTAATTCAGCTTAAAGTCCTTTCCGTTCCTTAAATTGGGTATTGCAATAACCATTTTCTTCTGCTGATTGGACTTGTATTTTAGTTTCCATTTTTCCTTCTCAGTACTTGCTAATCAGTCAGCCAATGGAACAACTTAACTGTTGTGCTTATGTTCAATCACACATGCACACAAACACAGAGACACAAGAAATTTACGTGATTTTCCAATTAACTACATCCACAGAGAGAATCACAATATTTATACCAAATATCGGAAGAATTTTATACAAGAAAACTCAACTCTCTCTTGCCCTCTCTGTCTCGCATTCTCTGGTTCTGCTCTCACTTCACACCTCCTTTCCTTTAACTCATCATAGCCTCACTAGAGGCTCCCTCCCGAAGGTCACTCACTCTCTACTCTCTTTGCTCTGGTCTATTCAACTCTCCCTATACACTGGTTTATATAACAGAGGAATGAAGGAAGAAGCCAAAGATGGCATTCATGCGAAATCTCCAGAGGATCTTCAAGATAAATCTAAAATTAATTTCGGGGTTCTTTGGGTCAAAACTAGCTGTAAAGGAGCAGCTCACAATTAACACATGGGGAAGTCAACATCATGTCAATATCTAGTCGTGTTCGAAGATTCATTGCTGCAGTGTTGCACTTACTGTCATCACATTTATGGATCCGGTATAATTGCCTAAAGGGATATGGTAAGTCGGACAAAATGAATAAAGAAAGCAACATGGAAAGGGAAATTCTTTTGCTGCTCATATTCAAGATAAATCTTTTGATTGTCGCTCATTCCATTGATATACTGAAGCAATATGGTTTTATGTTGCAGGGCTGTTTTGGGGAGTGTAAGTGACTATTGCGCTCATCATGCTCACTGCAGTGTGATGATTGTTAAGAAGCCTAAGATCAAACACTGAGATGCTCCTCATTTGGTCTGATTTAAGTGTGAAACAAATAAAGTGATTCTCCGTTCACTACATGTTACTGTGGATTTGTATTTTGGCTCAGTGCTTTGTGGTGTTCGAATGTTATTTGTGTTTGCATATAATTTGAGCAGCTAAAAGCTCAACGTTTAGCTTCTACTGGATGTCTGTAATAGTGGCTTAATTTTGGTGTAATTTATGGAATAATGTTTTAGAAGTTTTGATTAATAGATGGGATTGGTTATATTGTGTTCGTTGCATCCCCGACCTCCATCTTAGACCGCCCGAAATGAGTGAGTTAAACGGCATTTTAGTGGTTAGTATTAGGGGTGTAACCGGTCCGGTTTGGTCCGGTTTGCCCTATAAACTCGGACCAAACCGGTTGACCGGTTTGAGAAAAACGTAAACCGAAAACCGGACCGATGGTGTTCGGTTTGGCTCGGCCGGTTTTGGCTCCGGTTTGGTCCGGTTTCCGGTTTGGGTTGTCTTGGGCCAAAATCATCAAAAAATGTAAAAAAATAACTCAGAAATCATAAAAATAACTTGGTATATGAATCCACAAATCAAATGCTAAATCAGTAAACAAATAAATCAAAAACATAATTTAGTATATGAAGACCAGAACTCAGAAATCACTAAAATAAGTATACGAACTCAGTAAAAAAAATACAAAATAAGAGGGAGTGAGACATAAAGAACCTAAACACTTAAAATTATAAAGTATAAAATGACTTAGGGTTAAAATCGGTCCGGTCCGGTCCCAAAAACTCAAAAATCGAAAATCAAACCGAAACAATTTTAAAAAATCAAATCGGACCGAATCGGACCGATCTATTTCCAAAATCGGACCGAACAGACGGTTTAGTTCGGTTTACTGATTTGGTCCGGTTTTCCGGTTTAGACTTACACCCCTAGTTAGTATGGTAGGTGGATAATAGGTATAATATCAACAACATAGAACGACTAATCTACTTGGAAGGAATGCCTTTTCGAATAAAGGCCATCCAATATAAGTAAGTCAAATGGCACCATAAGCGGCTAGTGACTAGTGTAGTAGGCGGATGATATGTACAGCATCAAAAAAATGAAAATGAGTAGTCTTCTCGGAATGAATTCCTTTTCGAACAAAGTCGTCAGTTCAATTTGGTTTGACTTTTTTAATGAATATTTTTTCAAGTGAATTTTTTAAAAATATTTTTTTGTCTTTCGTCTTGGTTTATTTCGGTGAGAGAGCTCATAAAAATTATAAATAATGAATTAAATTTTAAAAAAAGACAAAAATAACTAAAAAAAGAAATTATTTTAATTTATTCGTCGTTTTTATTAATTTTTTAAAAAAATTTTGAAATAAAAAATAAGAAACACAAAAAAAAAAGAATGAATAGACAAAAAATACAAATAAAAAATGGGTAAATTTTACTTACCTCCCCTGAGGTTACTAGTAAATGCACTATCATCCATCATATACAATTTTATTGTCCTCCCTTGCTTTACAAAATAATTCTCCACCACCGCTGCCGTGAAGTAATGTGAGTTGATTGTTAAAATTTGATGATGTCATTCTACTCTTTTTCTAAAAACCCTATTCGCCCCCGTTTCACACATACACACACTCGTCCAACCCCTTTTTTTTCATTGTAAGTTAAATTAACTTAAAGTTGTCATACCTTAACGATTTTTTATTAAATTAAATTAATGTATTATCAAATTTTCACAATCCATACTACCCCTTTCTCTCTATTATTTTCTTATTAAATTATCGTTCATATTACTAATTTTTTTAATTGTTTTTTGTACATTCAATTCTAGGCATTTCAATAAATTAAAAAATAACTTAAATTTTATTTTTTGAAAAACTTGAATTTTATGTTTTAGAAAATTTGAGTATGAGGAGCTTTTGAGATCAATTTTTTTTTTTTTTTTTACGTTTTTGGTAATTTAAAAGTTCAATTTTAATTTTTAGCAAATAATACCAAATCGTCATAATTTCACCAAGAAGGTACATGATTTCTTTCCCTCTTGGAAAGGGATATTTTGGAACTGTACCCGTGTTATAAAATAAAATTTAGCAAATTAACCTAGAATCTTCACACAACAAATTAACCAAATTAGCAAATTAACTCAAAATTTAGAAATTTCCATAAACCTTGTGCACATTTTCACTACAACAGAGTACTTGAAAAAACTTTCCAAATCCAAATGAAACACCAATTAGCTTCAATTGAAATCAGGAGTGATCCTCCAATGGTGTACTGGCCGGCAAATGTGGCAAACTTGCCAAAGATGTGAAAGGGAGAGCCAGGTACTGCGCGACGACAATACAGAAAATAGGAGGTAGAGAGAGAGAGAGAGGGAGGGGGGGAGAGGAATTAATATGTGTGTGTATATATATATATGCATGTATGCGTGTGTAGAGATAGTGTCACGACCCATCCCTATATAGGAAGGATTAGTGACCGGCCAGTGAGTCCAACTCACTAAGGCCTCTAACACAATGAGTTTGAGGATTTTCATCAATCAAATCTATATAAAAAAAAAAAGGTTATAGAGTACGGTTGCATAAACAAAATAAACTAGAGTTGTGCGTGCAGACAGTTATAAGCACAAATAATACCTAACTACTGTACTCATTAACTTACTACTACGGTCATCAGAACCGGCTCAAATGTAATCAACTCAACACCTTCTATGTATAGGCAGCTAGGCGTGACATAACGGCCTTCTTGTCATCTATCATCACCTGTAATGTTGTATTACAACATTCTTAAGCATAAAGCTAGAGTGAATTCAAATATGAAATTCTACGAGTTTGCCATGTTATCTATACGCACAATGCATGTAACATAATGATCTTTTTAAACGAAATTCATGGCATAGTCCAAAGGTCAAAGCCCGGGAAAAATCATTCAAGATTGTCTCATTATGGTCCATGGCCAAAGCCGAGGACAAATATTCAAGATTGTCTCATTTACATTCAATTCAACGGCTGCCAATAATTCGTAGGTGGGAGCTACCCCCTTATGCATCATCGCATACGTGGAATGACGTCATCCATAAACCACATTGGCCGTGGTTAACAACCTTGTTTCACACCTCTCGCTATATTCTAATCCCCTAGCGGTCGGGGTACCGTTTGAACTACTTTTCAACGTATCAATCAATGTTTTCTTAATTAACGCATGGTCTCAGTATGAACAATTCAATATGATCTAGCATGGCATTTTCATGCTTAAAATAACATATAACATTGGAATATCTCATGCTTTCATGCTTTTAAAATTATACACGTAACAAGTCATATTTGAACTCACCTTCTGTCTTGTCTGAGTAATTAATTATTTTGTCGATCTCCTACAATAAATCAATGATACTTTATTTAATACCGATGTTTAATGGTCAATGACATTAATAAAATCCTAATATTTATCGGTAATAAATCCCAGACTACCGGTAATGGATGCGCAAATACCGGTAGTAGAAGGCAAAGGTTCACATCAGTGCCCCGCACTACCGGTAGTAAAGACACAACTACCGGTAGTAAAACCTACTGTCAGAATTACCACAAGTATTACCACAACTACTACCGGTAATACCAGCGTTACTACCGGTAGTAAAACCTACTGCCCAAAATCCGAAAACTGGAAAACAACAGTACTACCGGTAGTACAGACCCTACTACCGGTAATGGAACATTCTGGGCGAAATTTCCAGATTCTTGACAGATTTTCTAACTTCCATTTCCAAGCTTTAAATCAACAACCAAGCTCACTAACCACCAAAAAACAAGTCATAAACATATCATAGAGGCAAGAAGTCCCTACTACCAGAAATCAATGTGTTAAACGGGATTTTGGACCTTAGCATAGCAGCTGGGTTTCCTCTCAATTTCAGCTATGGCTTTCTCTAATATTTCCATTAACACCTCTGTTTTCTTCATTATATACCTCCATAATCACTATCTAAAGTCTAGACTGGTTTATTTCATAGTTATATTACTATATAAACCATTAAACTAAGAAGAACAAGGGAGTATACCCAAAGTTCAAGTACCTCTTCAATGGCTTCTTCTCTTTTCTTCTTCTTCTTCTCCTCTCCTTTTCTCTTTCTTCCAATTTTTGCTTCTCTGTTTTCCTTTGGCTAATCCCCCGTTATTCTATTGGAGAAATACAGAAGGTTTGAACAGCTTGGTAGGGTAAATATCTCACAAAAACCATAGCAGGAGGTGTAACTTTGCAAGCTCCTTGGTGTCATTCTAATAGAAGGAGTTAAAGATGACTAACCCCAACTTACCTCTATCCACGTCCAAAATATCCAGCCCCTTAAGAAACAAATATGTTTATATGGTGTATTAACTTATACCAATTCTACAAACACACAATTCCCTTATTAGTATTATTTCTTTAAAATCACCCGTGTTTTAACCACACCCAAGCAAGTTCCGGAATTAAAACACGTTCTAACATATTTCGGAATTAATTCGACCGAATTTCCAAATTTACCAATTATATATATATTTATTTTTTTTTTCCTTTTTATTTTCTTTATTTCGGGTCGGGGTCTCACATCCTCCCCACCTTAGGAAGTTTGGACCGCCAAACTTAGGTGTTGTTATTCTGAATAATTAACTAGTAAAAAGATCAATAATAATTCTACGCAGATCGTACCTTAATCGAATAACTCCGGATATTTCTGACGCATATCCGTCTCCTTTTCCCATGTGGCTTCTCCAATCATCTGATTTTCCCACCAGACTTTAACTAATGGGATATCTTTATTTCTCAACTGTTTGACACGGGTGTCCAGAATTCTCACCGGTCGTTCTTCATATCGCAGATTCTTTTCCAATTCAATCGGTGGTTGTTCTAGCACATGATTCGGATCTGATAAGCCTACTTAATGCCGTGTCTTTGGTGTAGTCTCGAGATAATGTCTATCAACTTCAACAATTTATCAATACATCAACTGTATTTAGCTCTCATCACAAGGATGACATTACTTCCTTCAATATAATCAACAAATTTTCTATAGAAGTTATTGGCCTCAATCACGTGTACGTTACATGAGAGCACATCTAAACCTACCTCTCAATTCAGTTCCTTAGTAACTTCGATATTGGATAACAATCCAATTCAGTATCACAATTCAATACACCTCAATAGTCCCATGCATTAAGTTTGCAATCCAATCACGGCAAATCATATCACAATTCTCATATTATCCACAGTCTTACACCTAATTACGTATCTATATCCCACTCATGGGCTGCAAACTAATACTTCATATTCTATTGACGTCATATTATTATCTCTCTAGTAACCATATCATGTAATTTCCCCCTCAACTTTATCTCTAAATTATAAAACCAAATCTATCAGAACTCACCCAAGTTTGACACCTCACAGTTGACCCCAATCACTATACTCCCAAGTTAAATCTACATGCTAAGCTCCAATGGCTCCTTTTTCCCAATGGCTTACTAAGAACAAAACCCAATTATCCGATACCATCAAACGTTGCTCATTCAACCCAGTTAAATACTTAAGTGGTCAATCAATTCCACCCCAATTCACCATATTAAGTTCTCCACAGCCTAATCATATGCTCAACTTTTATTTACTCATGTCTCTCACTCAAAGTTTTCCCAAGTCTTTCATTACCCTGAGTACCACATCCTCAAGTGTTCCAATATCTCTAAATACCGCATTAAATACAGCCTCCATCCTTTCAACTTCAAAGTCATAACATGTACCGTAAATCTCAAAGATTCCTATATTAATCTAAATTTCTACCATAAAGAACGGATACCCTTACCAACGCATCCCAATTGATCGAATGACACACTCTACAATTTGATAATACACTAATGTACAAACTTGTATACAAGCTTCAAATCAACGTACATCGTCAATAACCCTCATTCATCAAAATATTTCCCAAGTCGACATTCCGTTGTTATTTCTACCTTGAATTACAATTATAAAATCCAATAATAGTTGACGTGACCCAAATCTTTCAATATAATCTCCAAACTCCCTCAACCCAAAACTACCTTTCATTCCTTGCATAATCAGTCCTTTAAAACCTCAAATTTACTGAACTTCACAAGCCCAAACTATAGCCTCAAATGACAAAATAGAGCACATCTACACTTTAAACACAACAGGTAATGTACAAACATCGTGTACGTACTCTACAACTCTAGGTTTTATATTTGAAAATCCAAAAACTCAGCTCTGATACCACTTCTGTCACGACCCATCCCTATATAGGAAGGATTAGTGACCGGCCAGTGAGTCCAACTCACTAAGGCCTCTAACACAATGAGTTTGAGGATTTTCATCAATCAAATCTATATAAAAAAAAAAGGTTATAGAGTACGGTTGCATAAACAAAATAAACTAGAGTTGTGCGTGCAGACAGTTATAAGCACAAATAATACCTAACTACTGTACTCATTAACTTACTACTACGGTCATCAGAACCGGCTCAAATGTAATCAACTCAACACCTTCTATGTATAGGCAGCTAGGCGTGACATAACGGCCTTCTTGTCATCTATCATCACCTGTAATGTTGTATTACAACATTCTTAAGCATAAAGCTAGAGTGAATTCAAATATGAAATTCTACGAGTTTGCCATGTTATCTATACGCACAATGCATGTAACATAATGATCTTTTTAAACGAAATTCATGGCATAGTCCAAAGGTCAAAGCCCGGGAAAAATCATTCAAGATTGTCTCATTATGGTCCATGGCCAAAGCCGAGGACAAATATTCAAGATTGTCTCATTTACATTCAATTCAACGGCTGCCAATAATTCGTAGGTGGGAGCTACCCCCTTATGCATCATCGCATACGTGGAATGACGTCATCCATAAACCACATTGGCCGTGGTTAACAACCTTGTTTCACACCTCTCGCTATATTCTAATCCCCTAGCGGTCGGGGTACCGTTTGAACTACTTTTCAACGTATCAATCAATGTTTTCTTAATTAACGCATGGTCTCAGTATGAACAATTCAATATGATCTAGCATGGCATTTTCATGCTTAAAATAACATATAACATTGGAATATCTCATGCTTTCATGCTTTTAAAATTATACACGTAACAAGTCATATTTGAACTCACCTTCTGTCTTGTCTGAGTAATTAATTATTTTGTCGATCTCCTACAATAAATCAATGATACTTTATTTAATACCGATGTTTAATGGTCAATGACATTAATAAAATCCTAATATTTATCGGTAATAAATCCCAGACTACCGGTAATGGATGCGCAAATACCGGTAGTAGAAGGCAAAGGTTCACATCAGTGCCCCGCACTACCGGTAGTAAAGACACAACTACCGGTAGTAAAACCTACTGTCAGAATTACCACAAGTATTACCACAACTACTACCGGTAATACCAGCGTTACTACCGGTAGTAAAACCTACTGCCCAAAATCCGAAAACTGGAAAACAACAGTACTACCGGTAGTACAGACCCTACTACCGGTAATGGAACATTCTGGGCGAAATTTCCAGATTCTTGACAGATTTTCTAACTTCCATTTCCAAGCTTTAAATCAACAACCAAGCTCACTAACCACCAAAAAACAAGTCATAAACATATCATAGAGGCAAGAAGTCCCTACTACCAGAAATCAATGTGTTAAACGGGATTTTGGACCTTAGCATAGCAGCTGGGTTTCCTCTCAATTTCAGCTATGGCTTTCTCTAATATTTCCATTAACACCTCTGTTTTCTTCATTATATACCTCCATAATCACTATCTAAAGTCTAGACTGGTTTATTTCATAGTTATATTACTATATAAACCATTAAACTAAGAAGAACAAGGGAGTATACCC
Source organism: Arctostaphylos glauca (assembly GCA_019985065.2). Taxonomy (NCBI): domain Eukaryota; kingdom Viridiplantae; phylum Streptophyta; class Magnoliopsida; order Ericales; family Ericaceae; genus Arctostaphylos; species Arctostaphylos glauca. The sequence goes on from JAHSPW020000001.1 coordinate 43,804,659, forward strand.
AAAGTTCAAGTACCTCTTCAATGGCTTCTTCTCTTTTCTTCTTCTTCTTCTCCTCTCCTTTTCTCTTTCTTCCAATTTTTGCTTCTCTGTTTTCCTTTGGCTAATCCCCCGTTATTCTATTGGAGAAATACAGAAGGTTTGAACAGCTTGGTAGGGTAAATATCTCACAAAAACCATAGCAGGAGGTGTAACTTTGCAAGCTCCTTGGTGTCATTCTAATAGAAGGAGTTAAAGATGACTAACCCCAACTTACCTCTATCCACGTCCAAAATATCCAGCCCCTTAAGAAACAAATATGTTTATATGGTGTATTAACTTATACCAATTCTACAAACACACAATTCCCTTATTAGTATTATTTCTTTAAAATCACCCGTGTTTTAACCACACCCAAGCAAGTTCCGGAATTAAAACACGTTCTAACATATTTCGGAATTAATTCGACCGAATTTCCAAATTTACCAATTATATATATATTTATTTTTTTTTTCCTTTTTATTTTCTTTATTTCGGGTCGGGGTCTCACAGATAGATAGAGAAAGAGCTGAGCCAATGCCTTTGTAAACCCATCATCTCTTCTATTCAATGTGAGAAACAAATTTCATAGTAAGAATATGTCAAGATGGACATTGAATCCTCATTTTCAATTTAACTAAAGCAATTCAAATCATAAATTCAGCTGAACGAATTCCTAACAGTAGTTCGAATTGAAACTATTTTCACAGGATTAGCAATTCAAAATACTAAGCAAAAGCAAAATGGGGAAGGAGAGAGAGAGAGAGGAAATGAGGAAGGATAGAGAAAATTAGAGCAGAAGGAAAATGGATTTGTAGTATATATAGGCCCTATTTGGCAAAAAAAAAATTTTTAACTTATTTTTTGTCTTTATTCAAATTTTTTTTGTATTTGTTATTTTTATGTCATTTTTTCGTGGATTATTGGTTCGTATCAACGAAAGGAATCTAAAAAATATAAAATTATGTCCAAAAGTTAAAAAAAAGTCACTAAAGACGAAAATAAGTCAACACGGACGCTGTTTTTGACTTATTTTTTGTCTTTTCTGAACTTTTTTCAAATGTAACCGATGATTGATAACTTTTCTGAAAGCTCTTGTCGAGACGAACCAACAATCATCAAAAAATTGATGAAAAACAAAAAATTAAAAAAAAATTTCAAATAAGAACAAAAAACTAAACAGTGAATAATCCAATAATAACCACAGGCCAAATGGACCCATAATAAGGATAAAGGGGGCTCTTTGCATTAACTTTTTAACGCTTTTGACAATAAGGTAACGGTAGAGGTGCCGGAGGATTATTTTGTAAAAAATAGGGACGAAAGTGTAATTTTCAGAACTATAGGAGGACAGTGAATTTATTAGTAAAATCAGGGGAGGTATGTGAAATTTACCCATAGAAAATATAGGTTAACTTCAACCCCTGAACTTCACCCTGGACTACGCAGCTTCTTCTGCTGCTCTCGACTACTGGTGCCTCTCTCTCTCTCTCTCTCTCTCTCTCTCTCTCTCTCTCTCTGTCTCGCGCAAGCGCGCCCGACGCACTCTTTAAGTGTTTCTCTCTCTCGTCGAAGTTGGAATTGAACGCAGGTACCCTTATGTTTCTCACTCATTCAAAGCAATATTTCTTCTCTACGCGTGTGTATATATGTACTATACGTGTGTGTGTGTGTTTCCATGTCAGGCTTGCATTTTTTTGAAATCCCCTGTTTTTAAAACCCTAGTCTCTTTAGATTATATATTAGTACTGTTATTTCTTCTTCTTTTTTTCGTGATTCCATGCTGGAGGAAAACCCTATGCTTTAGGCTTTCTAATTCTGCGTTTTAGATTCAGTTTATAGGGTAATATCTGATTCCAGGGGCGGAACCACCTATATATATGTAAAATCTGAGCCTAAATAACTTTAGCCCACCATTGTTTTTGCCAATGCAATCTTAGCCCACCCCACCCCAACTCTACCCAACCCAATTCATTAAAAAAGGCCTAAATCAAATGAGAAGGGTTTAAGTATTCTGAGAAAGGTTGAGAGGGTTTCAAGTTTCAACATCATTCGAGGATCGCCCGTCGCCTCCAGCCTCAAGGCTCCAGTCATCCTCCTCCAGTTCTTTCTACAGTCTGTTTCTCGAACTTCATTCTCGTTGGGGGTGGGGAATTGGTATCTCTCTCTCTCTCTCTCTCTCCCCGTCTCTGACAAGGTTTTCAAGTCCAAAATGTCTTTACCAATACTTAACCACTGCTGTCAAACTGCTTAATAATTTTCGCATGGAACGTGATTAATAATTTTAAAGTTCCAATCTCTTTAAACCGGCTTCCGACTGAAAGTTACCCATGATATTTTATGAACAAGGGCCTGTCAACCTTATTTCTTAACTGTTAAAATTAGGGCCTGTCAAACTTTTGTACGAACACTTGGTGTCTGCGGGTTTGAGTGTTCTATGTTTAACAATTGATCATTGCGACCGATGTTGCAGCTTGACAATTCCATTTAATGTTCAGTTGCAGCCTTTTTTCGTCTTCTACTTGTAGGGTATTGCTTGACATGTCTTAGGTTGATTAGCCTCAATCCTATAATTTTTCAGTTTCTTTAGTTATGTTATGATGTTGCCTCTTAGGAGTCTTTATGCAGCTCTAAGCTTGTGTTACATTTCTATGTTTTTGGCCTTCTAATTAAAATTATGTGCTAAATGCTAAATACTATTTGGGCCTTTTGATAAAATTTTGTTTTTATATGACACTCGTATTCTTTTAGAAAGCAAAGAAAATTGCAAAGGAAATTGTAGAAGGCAAAGAAAATTGCAAAATAATTTCTGTAAGTATTCGGTTATTATGCAGATCATTGGCGGGTGTGCTTAGATTTTTGAACATTTACATTTTTTTGTACAAGTTTGCTAGATAGTTATTATAATTATTGTTGGTGTGTATATTTATATTCTTTTTGATAGCCGGATGTATATTATAGTTTATTAAATTTTAGGTTAGCCCAGGGTAGATTAGATTCCTGGTTCTGCTCTTGCCTGATTCCACTGTATTTCTTTGTTTAGTTCTTGTTATATAACTTGACTTTATGCTAATTGCTGCACTTGTTGGAGATGGACGGGAAATTTTTAAATTGCTGGACCAAAACCAACCAATTTCATCACTAGTTCTACATAATTGTTATCAATGCTTATTTATGTTCCCAATTATATTCATGAAATTGCTGGTGAATGCAACTTATGTATCAACTTATATGTCAACTTATTTGGTCATTCCTCTGGGCCAAGTGTGCCATACATATTTACTTTTCATTTACAATTTCACTTCATTTTGTATCATGCTTGGCATGCTCTTGGGCTCCCCGTTAATTAGCACTTGTTGGAGATGGAACGGAAATTTTCAAATTGCTGGACCAAACCCAACCGATTTCATCACTACTTCTGCATAATTTTTATCAGTGCTTATTTACGTTTCTAATTATATTCATGAAAATGCTGGTGAATGCAACTTATGCATCGTATTTCCTTACGTATCAACTTATTTGGTCATTGCATGACTTCACCAAGTTTTTTTCTTTCAAATTCCTCTGGGCCAAGTGTGCCATACATATTTTCTTTTCATTTACGATTTCGGTCCATTTTGTATTATGCTTGACATGCTCTTGGGCTGCCCCTTTTTGTTTCCACATTTTTTCTCTTTCGCATCTTAGACTTGATTGTACTAGGTGGATGCTCTCAATTTACAAAATCATGTTACTTGATTTCATGCTGTCGTTGAATATCTTTTGGGAGAGTTGCCTGAATTTAATGGCGTCACTCGCAATTGGAATATATAGTTACAAAGCTGCAATTGCTGCATCTGCATCTGCATCAGCACTTTTAGCTGTATAATTTTGTTATCTTTGTTATAGAATGAAGTATGTGATGGTTTGTGTTATTTTGCCTCCCCCCCGCTAACCCCACTGGAAAAAATTCCTCCTTCTTCCTTCTTCATTGTGTTGATTTTTCAAACCAACCATGTTTCTTTTTTCCAGATCCAACTGCAATGGTAAAATGTATTTTGATTTAAGTGTACATGTTCTATGTGATTTTCTAAAGAGGACCTTGTGTTTGTTTAAACAAGGTTACAATGAATGATGATGTGGTGGAGAATCCTGATGTGGAGGTTTCTGAATCAGAAGATGAAGATGTGAAGTTGACGGAACCTTTAAAAACCTCCATATACAATGAGGATGGTCTGCTTGATAAACTTGATGACATCAGCTGGCCCCAAAATGTGGAGTGGATACACAAGCTTTCCCTTGACATCAATCAAGAGCAAGAGGTGGACGTGAATGATGACCTGGCTCGTGAGCTTGCTTTCTACACCCAGGCACTGGAAGGTACGAGACAAGCATTTGTCATGTTCCAATCAATGCAGCTTCCTTTTCTCCGGCCACCAGACTACTACGCTGAGATGGTGAAAAGTGATTCTCACATGGTGAAAGTCAAGGGCAGGCTTTTGGCAGAGAAGAAAAAGATTGAAGAGGCAGACGAGAGGAGGAAGGCCAGGGAGTCCAAGAAAATAGCTAAAGAAGTACAGGCTCAGAAGCTGAAAGAGAGGGCTAAGCAGAAAAAGGAGGAGATAGAGTCCGTTAAGAAATGGAGGAAGCAGAGGCAACAGAGTGGGTTTGCCGGAGGTGACAAAGATGGTGAAATGGTTTTGAGTTTTGAAGATGGGAAATCGTTTGAGAAGTCTAGTAAAAAGAGGCCAGGGGTGGCTCCATTTGATCGCTCTGGTGGGAAAAGAGGCAGAAGTGACGGTGGTGGGAGGGGAAAGAAAGGAGCAGCAGCAGCAGCAGGTGGAAAGAAGAAGGGTAGGGATTTCAAGAACTCCAAGTTTGGATTTGGAGGAAGGAAAGGTTTGAAGAAGCAGAATACTGCAGAGACTACAAATGATTTTCGAAGTTTCGACAAAAGTGGGGTCTCCGGAAATAAGAAAAGGAAAAGGTAATGATGAACTCCTTTTCGGTTTGTTCTGTGATGTGTTTTTTTACATTTGCTTGGAACTTTTGAGATAATTTATGGTTAATTGCATTCAGTTTTAAATTAGATTTCTAGAAGTACTTCTTCAAGTACTCTGTGTCATGTAGTTGCCATTTGTGGAGAGTTGATATTTTCTCTCGGGTTCGACCTTGTTATCCCATCAATGACCCGAATGGCGCTGATCTAGTTTTCTTGGATTGGTTCATTAGTACTGTACTAATTTGCTACCTTTCTTATGGGAAATATTTGCTGTGAAATTCCTATATTTTCCGGGGCGCAATATCTATCTGTTCAATCGACCTGAATTGAGATATGAAGAGAATGTTGTTCTTCTGTTTGGAATATTTTGGTGATGTTCGCTGGTGCGAACAGCTTGCTTCTAAGTGAAGCACAAAAGTTCATAGTTCATACTGTGTGTGAAAGAGATAGATAACCATTGGTATGATCCATAGGACTATGAAAAGGCAAACATTGTGATTCATGTGTTTGAAATGGCAAGTTTTTTTTTTTTTTTTTGAAAAATTAAATTTGGAAAGTAAACATTCGCTAATTATTCAAACTGCTTGAACATTAGATGGTTTTTATAATTACAACAAGAAACAGACATATTTATTGAAAATTAAAGTAATTACTGCATTTAATGGAAATATATATACTCGTCAGATTGATTCTTCTAGAGGGATAACATCATTACATATTGGTACACCAATAACTAGCACCTTTGTTCTGCAAATAAATCTGTAAGGTCTTGTTTGATTCACGGATTAGGAGCATGAGATTGGATTATTCATGTTTAATCTCGTGCAATCTCATATTTGGTTTCTTAAAGGCCAAAACTAAGACATGACAAATAATCTCGAGATTATTATTACATATATGGGGGTATAGTTTTATTCTGGGGGGGATTTATCTAATCTCATATTTATCAATCATTGCTCCACCATCTCCGACCACCATCACCACCATCATCTCTGACCACCGTCACTGCCAACCACTGTTGTCACCGCCAAACATAACCATACCACCACCAACCACCACAGCTGCTACTACCACTATCGCCAGTGGCGGACTTACCTGGTGGGGGGGAGTGGCACATGCCACCCCCAGGTGGCCAACTTCAACCAAAAAATAATAATAATTCTATTAATTACACAAATTTTTTTCTCGACATAATATTGTTATACCGTTACCGATTGCCCCTTCATAAGTTGAGGTGAGAAATTTATTAAACTTTGTCATCTATTTTTTACTTGTGTGAATGGATGGTGAAAATTAGGAGAGCAACAAGTTACCATTTAATTTTTCAAGTCGTTGTACTTACACTTCGTGTTTCTACCGCAATAGCAGAACTTTCATTTCCGGCCATGAAAATTATCAAAATTAGACTTCAAAACAAAATTAAAGACGATTTTCTCTCGGACTCGTTGCTTATCTACATTGAAAGGAAAATTACTTTGAAATTTAGTTTAGAATCAATCCTGGGTGATTTTCAAGATTTTAGAGAACGTCGAGTTTCTTTTTAATTTTTTGTTGCATTATTTGTTTCTAGTTGAATAGAGTTCATACAAAATATTTGAATGTATTTTTTATTTTTTATTGCGTTATTTTATTTCTAATTGAATGAAGATTCACACAAAACAATTGGTTAGTAAGGAGTCATTAGAACACATGTATTTTTTTATGTTGAATATTATAATTTTGTTATTAGTAGTGTCACCCCCAATATTAAATCCTAGGTCCACCCTTGACTATCGCCACCACCATGTTGCCACCACCTCCAGCCATTGTCGCCGCTACATACGTATATTTACACAATTTCAGCAAAACACCTCTGTTCAAAATCTTAGACATTCGAGTGGGATATCCTAGAAATAATTTTCAAATCAAACGTGGAATTAGATTTGACTGGTATTAAAACAGTATAAAAACAAATAATCTCAGGACTATTAGTCTCATAACTATTATTTTCGTCAATTTTAATTTGCAAATCAAATGAGGCATAAGTCTCTCTAGCTGTCCGAGGTGTATGTATGAAGATGATATTTTTGAATTGTTGTCGCCACTCATAACTCAATTCACCTTTTGATTGTAAGAGGTTAACTTGGGAACCCAAGTTTTTAACGTTTGGTTGTTTTGCTGAATGATCAAATAAGAGTCTGCATACTTGTGAGCTTTATGATTTCATAATCCACGGCCATGTGTAGCCTTGTGATGTAGGATTTATACTCTCGATACAATGTGAGTTGCGATTGAGATACTGAGATTCAGATAATTTGCATCGTCTTCAAACACGAGTTTAATTATTACCGGCAAATGAGTTGCAATTTCAAAAATCAAAATTGTCCCAATCTCAACTCCTCTTCTATTTGGAAGTTTACGCTCTTTGAACTTTTTAAACTTAGCAAATTGAAATATCTTAGCTTGAAAGAATCTACTCTTAATAATTTTAGATAGGTGCAAAAATATCCAAAACAAAAAGGGCCGCCGAAAGTGATGGTAATGGGAGGCTTGGATTGACCTGGGAATTAGTCTTATTCATATTTATAAATAAAAAGGGAAATATTCCTAGACAATTATACATCTTATGCCTATAATATCTTTGGTTTTATTAGACTCATAAATCTTACTATGCCCAACAAAATCTTCAGGTCAAATTATTATTGTCCCATCGTTAGTAATTAGTATTTTCAATTGATATGTCAATCACGTTATATGATACAAATTTCCCTTATTTAAGTCATTCTATTTTGTAATAAAGGAAAAATTATTCTACTAAAAAATCACATAGATTAATAACCGAATCCACGTTATAAGAAACATATAGAATTTTTTACTTGCTGATATCAACTACTCATACGTATGGTAGCAGTAAACAAAAGGTAGAACAAAATTAAATTTAAAAAATAATCATTCAAAAGAGTATAACCTTAGTTGATTGAGACTTACTCCAAATTTTGGTTCTGATAACTCCGCCTTAGCACTATTCAACTACCGATCGATCAGCGGTCGTCTGTTGTGCTGAATAGTTCATGCTTGTTTATAAGTTGGCGACTTGATCACACGGATGACCTATCAATCAACTCGACCTATACTACCCCGATAGGTAAATGCTCATTCCATTCTAGCAAAACTGGCTTGACCTTTGATACTATTTCAAGGGAATCAAATGCTAGATTCCGACTAGAGGAGCCCGACAAAGGCACTATTAACTATACAGAAGGCTCCGGGGCTGGTGCCCTTGACTGCTCAAAAGCACGACAATGTCACGAGTAATTGGTGAGATGCTCTTCCCAATATGGAAGGGGCAAAGTAAACAGCCCTTGAACACGTTTGGGACTAGTTCTTTCAGCAACCTATTAAAGATGTCTTGCTACGAAGAGACCAGTGTGATTACGATTTCACATACACTTTGTAGGCCATACTGGAAATGTTAGGCCCACAAGGCATGAGTTTAGAAAATACGGGCGAGAGGCCGAAAACAGGCCACACGAAGTCCATAGGCCGAACTAAGGTCTTGAGGCTTCGCGAACCAAGTCCACAAGCCGTTTGCCTCGCTGATTTTGCGAACCGAATTTCGGGCCGAACTTAAGACCATGGAGGTTCGTCGATTGAAACCCAAAACCCGAGCCCGAAGGGTTAAAGGGCAGTGCCGCGACAACCAATCCACGGACCCCAGCCGCGAAAGCCAACCTCGCCCAACTCGGGGGGTGGGGCGGGGCGCACACCGAACTGCGACGAAAACGATATTTTCAAAATTCGATGCCATAGAAAAATATCATTTTTTTCAGAGTCAATGTCGCGGTACACGAAAGAAAACCGCGGGGGGGCTGCAAGGGTCAGTGCCACGACCCCCGAGCCGCGATGGAGGGAAGGCCGCAAGGGCCGCGGGGATCAGTGTGGCGGGCCTCGAGCCGCGACAGAGGGGGCTGCCTCCAGCGGCAGTGCCGCGGGGGAGGGAGGGGAGGGGGGGGAGGGGGAGGGAGGGCCGCGTTGGAGAGAAGGTGGCTGCAGGAGAGGGGGTGCTGCGGGGGGAGAGTAGGGGGCGCGGGAGAGAGGTGTCACGATAGAAAGAGAGGGAAAGAAAGAGAAGGGAGGGGGTCGCGCCGTGGCCGTCGGTGCACTCCGATTCTAACTACGCCGAGTGTCGAGCCTCAAGGTCGACGGTGGCCGAGTACGGACCCCTCTATGCTGGATATCTAAATTCGAGACCTGCGAAGATCAGGCAATGGTGGAGAATCAGGCCCGATGGTGATCGAACTCGAGGTCGCGACCCATGAATCATCAGAGTCTAAGATCGCAAACAAAGGCCAATCAAAGCTAGGTCATCGCCGGCACCCGAAAGGGGCTGCAGATCGAAGACCAGAGCCAAACGCGACAACATGTCCGGCTACCAAGCAACGAATAGTGAAGTCAGAGGATGGAGACACGATTAGAGCACATCTCGAGTTCCAGAATATTAGTCTTGACGCATGCCCACATGAGCCGCGATGGCAGGGCTCAGGCGAATGGGCCGCAGGGATAGGATGTCAACGGTCGGGGAAAGACTGAGCCGATGGTCTCTCAGTCCTACTCAGGGGAAAGAAAGGAGACTAGTGGATTGGTGATTTTAGAGGAGGAAGGGTCGCCATTGGACCTACCGTCACCTTGAGTCATAGCGGGGGTAGAGTCACTGTGGTCAAACATTTGGGGAAAGAGACACGTGTCAAGCATACATAAAGGACACTTGACACTAGAGCATAGGCCTAATGTGCCTATATATACTTGAACCCTTTTTATGTCAAATCAATTGATTAATTCATTGATAATTGACTGATTAGGCATAAAAGTATCTTAGAGAGAGAAAGGCTTTCTTTAAGCTTAAAAGAGATCTTCTCCTCGCCTCCTTCTAGTTTACTCTCTAGGTTTTGTCCTCCACCTATCTTCCTAGGCCCATTTCAGAATTAGAGAGAGTTGTCATCCTCTTTCTCCTAGTGTTTGCCTCCTCCTTCTCCTTTTCATTTCTTCTTCTTTCCTTTTGATTAAACCAGATTTCACTGTTCTTAACCTTTTCAACATATTTTTACGAATATTCTCACTCTATAAAATCCATCATCTACACACTTTTATTGCACTCGCACCTTCTTCATATTCTCTTTAGTGACTTGATCATCGTCGTCTTCGATCATACGACTACCTAGTTACAAGACACGAGTGCAGACCGTCTCGCTACTTTTTGACACCATTAGGTTTATGAAATATTTTATAATCTTTCTGTTTTTGTAACTAATCAAACTAGTAAAAAAACAAAAAATGTGCCACTATTAATCAAAAACATTTCCATATTAAAACAAATTATGTTATCCAAAAAAAAAAAAACAATATTATAGCATTAAAAACGGCTCACCGGCCGCCGGCGGCTCACCTATTTTCTATGACCACGTAATAAACTGTTCATAGACGAAGGGACCATGAACGGTCCGAAGACTCCGAACCGCGGAACCTGGCAGGTCGGATAGAGGTAATACAATACGCGTAGATAGAGCTAGAGAGAGATATAGAGGGACAGAGAGGAGAGAGGAGAGAGGAGAGAGGAGAGAGAGTGACATCTCCCTCCCCTTTCCGAATTTTGTCGCCATTGATAAGTTTCTCTCTAAATTTCACATTCCAGCTTCAACTCTTGATTGAGAGTAACACGATGTCGCTAGTGGGGGTTACGGAAGAAACTGGTGATATGGATGATCCCAACGGCGATGAGAAGACGACGTCGTCCGTCGATGTGTCGTCCGTTCCTTGCTCGATTTGCCTCGATTTGGTCAAGGATAACGGGAATAGGTCGATAGCAAAGCTTCAATGCGGCCATGAGTTCCATCTCGGTGATCAAAACCCCCCCTTCCCTCTCTAACCCTTTTGTCTCTTCGCCGTTGATTTACTAGATAAATTGTTCAGTTGAATTTGTGAATTTGGGCTGTGCTTTGCTTGCATGTCTACATCATGTTTTTCCATTTCCACTTCCTTATTGTTTTGGTTACACAATGCGACCTGGGATCTACTAAAGATTTGACCACACGTCGAAGTGGTTGTGCTTTGTTATAAACATTTGAATGCCTTCTTTGGGATAGATATATCCTCTTGGAGACCTGTGCTGCGCTGAAATTCTTCTTGATATTGTTACCATTTGGATGGTTTTTAATGGAACGTTTACACAGTAGTTGTATGCTTCCTTCTTGGATTCAAACATCTCCGTGGTGTTGAATATGGATCTCATATAGGTTAGGGATCGTCCCGCTTCGGTTACATTGTACCTCCAAAAGTACTATGTGAGCCCTCTTCACTTCTTACTAATTAATGTTAAATTGACTTATCTATCATGCTATCAGAGCTAGGATTTGATATGTTTTTGGCAAGGGATGATATTTTCTAGTCACATGTAGTTGAGGCTGTAACATACTATAATAATCTTCTCAGATCTTGGTGTCCAAAAATTTCTGGTTAGCGATTCATTGATTGCTTCAAATGAAAGAGTTCTCTTAGAGATTTTTCGGAAAGTTAGTTCCTTACTGTTAGAATGCCTATTCTGAATAAGTCCAAGATCTGGCCACGAGGCAGCTTAACTGTTTGCAAAGGTTTTAGAAGAATCTAGTAAAACTGGCACAAACCACGTGTCCTCTTTATCCAGTCTACCTTGGATGTGGCACTCATAATCCCGTAACTTTCCTGTTTCTCAAAGTTCTGAAACGGTTCTTGTGCCATGCTTTGTCATGTTACTTCCTATAACACTTTTTTTCCCATGAGATTCGTTGAGTGCCTTCTAGGCATGGTTTTATTTATTATGTAGTTGTTAGAAATATAACGGAGAATATGTGGTGTTAGTTTAATGTCCATGTATCAATGGAAGGACAAACACAAAAATATTATGGAACTTCGTACCACTTCATGCATGGAGTAGGGCTATGAATTGTCTCATGCTATTCGTAAGGAGCTAAAGCATGCCCTATTACGAGCTCTTGAATTCTCATTTGTTGGCCTGGTCAACCTCATGCTCGAGCTAGATCACTTTACTTGTTTACAAAATAGGTGGCCTGCCAGCTCTTAGTTGCACTCCCTAGAATTCACGATTATTGGTTATTCATCAGTGACAAAGAGTCTTCTTGAATAATGAAAAAGGGATCTATATAACACAACTGGGGACATAAAAAGGTGAATCTTCTGTCCTCCTCCCACCTTGTAATTCCTTGTGAGAAGCTGGATACCAGATTATACAATCAGAATTTGTCCCTTAAGATGAATTTAGAGAACAGTTCGTTAGAAGCTGCTCTCTGTAGTCCTTGGCCATATTTGAATCCTTGCATCAGTGAGTTTCCAAAGGGTTATTTTTGTATGTAAGATATGCACCAATTTCCCAATTTGGAATTGAATCTCGTGCCTTCTTTTTTGCTGTTGTTAGCAGGAGATGTTATTTTCAGGTTGATTATAGTGAAACTTGTTTCTCATGAGCTTGGAGTTTGATGTATCTGTTAACCTTCAGTTCGAGTCGACAAGACTCCTACCATGAAGACCGACATTCTTGTTCCTCTTTCAGTTTGTTGTACTTGACTGCGTCTTACATCCTTGTTGCAACCAAAAGATTTTAAGTTAGAAAAGTGAAATCCTTTAGATGGAAAGTACCTATGCCATCCACTCATTAAAACATTTGAGTGTAGGTTGGCTTTTCCTGATTTGCATTCTGTATTAAGCATGATTTCTTTCCTGGATTCTATTTTGACGCCCCATCCACTTCCATAAGGTTTTAGGCTTATTTCATCTTCAAATTTTCCACCTGATTCTGCATTTCCATGTGATCTACCACATGAATTCGGAAAACAATTCAGATTATTTTGATCATGTTTTTCGATGATAGATCCGTAATTTTTCCATGTTTCTGCTATTCTACACAGATTGCATTGGTTCGGCATTCAATGCTAAGGGAAAAATGCAATGCCCAAATTGTCGTAAGGTTGAGAGAGGTCGATGGTTATTTGCAAGTGGCTCTACATGTTCATTTCCCGAGTTTATCATGGATGACTGGACTCCTGATGATTATGCGTTAAATTATTCTGAAATGGTAAGCACAATGCTTATGTTTACCTCCCCCTTTCGTTCTCCAACTCCGTCCCATATTCTTGATCCTTTATGGGGACTTCTACCTTCCAATGAGACATGCAATTAATGGGTTTGAATTCTAATTCTACGGCATCATGTCTGATTTGCTCCAATATCTTTCACTGTTGAATATATTTGTTGCTATTTGTAAAGCATACTTTCGAAATTACGGACTTTTTGCTTTGACTCTTCAAAATAGACAGACTTTGGCACGCCCAAAGAAGGAATACATGACCAAGAATATGGGATGCAGGGAGTATTAAGTTTCCTGTTTTGGCAAGACTTGTGTCTGGTTTATCAAAATCTCGAAAAGAGCTATTAAGGATTAACGTGGCAAGAGAATTCCAAATAGAGTTCCCCGTTTGCCTTAATATTATCGATATTAATGTCACTTATCTTCTTTTATCATTTTTTTCGAATTTTATCACGTTCGCGTCAAATGTTTTGGATTGATCATTCATCTTGACGAAAGGAATGTAATAAAAGTAATGGCGAAAAGGCCCAAAAAGTTTACCAAGGACAAAATAAGTTTAAAAAAGACAGCTTTTTACTATTTTTAGTGTCTTTAGCGTGACTTTTTTATTTATTTTCGGTCTATGTTTTTATAGTTTTTCGATTCCGCTCGTTGAGACAAGTGAGAAAACGTAATAAATTTGACGAAAAACCATATAGAAAATCACGAAATGTCAAATAATGCCCACTGTCTTTAACAAAAAAATAAATTAGTCCAAACTTGCCATGCAATTTAACCATTTGAGTAAAGTACAGTTCCTGTTTTATTAGACCTTGCTCAAATATGAAAGAGTATCATCAGTTTGCTGTGATTGGAGGAGGAGCAATACTGAAGATCTAATTTCCTTGCATCCTTTAAGATGTCACCGCTCTGAAGTTTGTATTGCTGCTGTTGTTGTGCTTATATTTGGTCAGAAGTGTGTCTGGTTGTTCAAAACCTTAGAAGAGGGCTTGGTCAAGGTGGAATGTGACTAGAGAAACGAAACTAAAAATCTCAAATGATTCATTCGATTAAACAGATTAGTTATAGATTGATTATATAGCAATGGTGATTTGACCTTTCTAGTTATGTGTCAAACATCACAAAAGTAGTTGGTCAATAATTGACCTTTAGCAGGTAGATACTTCTGTCATTTTTCTCATTGTGGTCTCACTTTTACCACTATGCAATATTTCCAATGGTGATTTGTCATCTCAAAACTGCGATGTTTGTGTAATAGTAGAAAGTTGCAGATTTTGAATATATTTTTTTAACAAATGTGTTCATGAGATGTTCTCTGGTTATGTCTTATACATGTTGCAGCCGCTCGGAGTTCATTGGTGTCCATTCAGTGGATTGGCGCAGGTTCACTCTTCTTTTGAGTAAGCAAACTTTCCATGTAGTTTCTTACAAAGGTTAATCTTCATGGTAGTTTCAACAATCTATTGAATAGTTTTCGCTTCTTTGACACTCAGGTATCAATGATTTTCCTTGCACGCTGTAGTTAATCGAGCTGTTTTGTGGCTATTTGTTTTGTATTTGGTATAGAAAGTTGTATATAAAGTAATTTAGGTATTTGTTTTGTATTTTGTATAGAAAGTTGTAACTAAAGTAATTTAGGTATTTGTTTTGTATTAAAGTTATTTCTATTCCACTTCTAAATTCTAATCGAATAAATTTATTAGGTTGTAATCTCTAATTGATCAATTTACTAGCAACGAGCAAATGACTTTACACTACAGAATACAGATTACATATATTAATCTCAGTTTAATCTCTTCCAAACAATCAGTGTTGCTTTGGGTTTTTTATCTTCACATTTCAAGACTGAAACTAGAGATGCTGTGGGTAGCTTCATTTGTGGGATGGAGTTATGTCCAGCTCTTGCTGGTTTTACCATTACTATAATATTCCCCTCCATCCTATTTTGTTTATTTATCCATTTTCAACAGTTGTGCTTTTTAATTGGATCAACAAATAATTTCTTTTCATGAATATCTTTTTTTAAATTGTCTCACTGATCAAAATATGTTGAATAGTTCTTGTAGACAATTTTCAAAATCATCTGACAAAGAGAAATAAAAAATACATACGATTTTTTGAGATGGCTAGAATAGTGAAAACACTGGAAAGTGAACAAATTGCGCCTTATTCATCTCAACTAATATTAAAGTTACATTCAAGAGGAGCACTAATGACTTGTGAGCACTGTTTATTGAAGGTCTAAGTTTTTTTTTTTTGGTGCTGTTTACACTTGCTCCTTTATAAAATTTTATCTCCAGCAGCAATTTCTCTTATGGATCAGATATTGCACTTTGGGAAACCATTTAAACTTAGTACCTTTAAGAACATTTGTACCCATTAGATAAAGGTAAACAATGTGAAATGTTTGTGTTTTCAGACATCCCATTGTATTCGTTTCGTTATCCCTAGACCCTAGTACAAACTAGACAATGACAGCAATGCCTCAGACCCTAAATTATCGTAGGAATGTTGTTGTAAGTTTGAGGTTTGCTTAATTACATATGGTGGTCTCTTCCGTGATGTCATCTTTTATTGCTGTCTTTAACAAGTTAACATTTACATTTTCTCAGGGACGTGGAATCTGCATCAGCAACATGTAAGTTAATTCGTTTTGTGATTCTGGATCAAGTTTGTATTGGTTCCCGGAACCTAAAGTAATAGCAAAATATTCTCCGTGCAGATCATAGTTTACAGAGACACCATGCCACATATGCTGAACAGGCATCTGCATCATCTGTGGCTCATTCATATGTTGCATACTTGGGGCCCGTTCCACCAGTTTCCTCGAACACCAATGAGAGTGTCGAAGATCCCCACTTCAATCATCACTGGAATGGCATATCTGGACAAAATGAGATCTTTACTGCCCATGGTTTTCCCGTCATTGATGTCCAATATCAAAGTTGGGGTCACCATTCCCATCCTTTCTCCTCAAACAGTGGTCACATTAACAGGACTGATCGTGCTTCAGTTCCTCCTGCCACTCTCAGACCTACCGGGGCTGAACATGATGCTATCACCAGATCCGCGCCTGTTGTGCATCCATCTTTTCATGGTCGTAGGTAAGTTGGTTTTTTGTAAATACCAGAGGCTGCAACGTTATTGGTTGGTTTCTTCATTGCATTATGTCTACGGTGCCTACTGTGCTTTCTCATGGTGATGGTGCTAGGACCGCTCCTCTTATGACTCAAGTCATGGTGGAATGTGAATAGACCTCAGCTTGAATTTTGTTGACTTTTGTGATGATTTTAAAGATGGGTAGAGATGGCAGTCAGTTAGGTTTCTTTCTTTGCCTGTGGATTACATTCTCTTCCCCCGCGAATTGCTTTTGGTTTTAATGAGAACACACTAATATGTACAAGATGCTTGTAAATGAATCAGAACACTGATGACTATTTACAAACTTGGCTCTACTTGTTGCCTTTTGAACCACAATTGCTTGTGGACTACAGAAGGTGAGTTTTATCCATCACTGTGCTAAAATGAATTCCCATCTTAATATTTGGTGGAATCTGACGCAAAATGGGGATGCCTGTATTCCTTTTCTTAGGCCCGTTCCTAGAGCTGCTAGCTCATTCTCCTGATCAATGTTCATCTTTGCAGCAACGGTCGTTCTCATGAAAGATCATCAGCTTCTCATGCCAATGGCAATCATCACCAGCGACAACTGATCAATCCACCTGGTGCACTTCCACCCACCATTACCCCTGTCCGGAGATCCAACGGTGCAAGGGGGAGCTTATCAACATCTCAATCTGATCAGAGTGGAGGCTTCTTCAACTTCCCTCCTCCAGGCTCAGCAAGCAGAAACCCACATGAAACAGAAAATTCATTGGCGAACCGCATCCATATGCGTGAGAGAAACCATTTGCCTCACCCAGTTGTCTCATTTGATTGGGACTCAGTTTGGGGTCCATTTCGTCAGGCCCATGGCGGCTCTGATTCCACCAACAGGTCTGGTAACTTTTGGAGTAGGCACTGGTCTTAAAAAGACGGGTTTGCCCTTTCGAAGCTTATATATCAGCCTATTTATCTGGTCTCTGAAGATTACATAAAAGCTGTCTGAATTTTAACAAACCGGAACCAGTGAATTTGCTTCTGTACATTTTGATTTGTCCTGTCATATGACCGGCGAAACTTAAAAACTGTTCTTGCCATCGTGTGGCCTCTTGAGAACTGGGCTTTCTTCAATATATGATTTTTTGCGCGAGAATTTGAAATGGGTGATCTGAGTGTAGTTGCTATAAGCTTTGCTGTATCATGGGAGATACAAAGAGAGGCTCAGCTGAGCTTGAATCAAGATTCTTGTATTTTGTGTTCAATGCGTTTTTTTTACCTAATTGAGAAGAAGATAATCGAAATATCAAAGTACGATATTAGAACTCAATGGGCTTGTCGGCAATGTTCAATTATGTTTTGGTAGAAGATGGATAAATTTGTTTGCTACTTACTCACATCTACCTGATGCTTTTTGAGTTGTGGTCTTGGTCCGGCTAAATAGGTTCTACTAGTTTGCGGCTTGAGCACATACTTCTTTGGATAGTGGCATTATAATCTGAATAAGGGACTTGTCTTGATTTCTTGGATAGTTCCTTCAGTACATCTGATTTGCTACCTTAAATACACCATTTCTTTGCGCACTCTGTAAAAATAAGAAATGATTACTATTATGATTAACCATAATCACAAGAAATATGACGCGGTTAGAGTCTTTAGGTGTTAAAAAGGGAATTGGTAGAGTAGAATCATTCTCTGTTTCTTGTATTCATCAATTGATCATTTGGTTACATATATAGGGAAGCACTACAATGTAAAGATAGAAACTAGGTCCTTAAAATAAAGAAACAAATTAAATCCTAATCACAATCCCAATATTTCCTAACTGAAGATAATGCCAATCTCCTTAACGGGATATTTCCAATTGCTATGAATGTGCCGTAGTATCCTCTTGCTGTGATTGTGCTGAGATATCCTCTAATACTCCCCCTCAAGATGGAGCATGGAGGGACGTAATGCCCAGCTTGGTAGTGAGACGGTGAAAGTGGTCAACGCCCAAAGCCTTAGTGAAGACATCGGCAAGTTGGTCAGGAGAAGGGATGTAAGTAAGGTGAAGGAAACCTTGTTGAACTCGGTCACGGACGAGATGGCAATCAATTTCAATGTGTTTGGACCTTTCATGGAAAACTGGGTTGCGGGCAATATGCATAGCGGCTTGATTGTCACAGTGAAGAGGGATGGGGGATGAAAGGGGAACCATTAAATCAAGAAGTAATTGACGGAGCCATAATAGTTCGCAAGTTGTGGAAGCCATGGCGCGATATTCGGCTTCAGCAGAGGAGCGGGAGACAACACTTTGCTTCTTGGTGCGCCAAGAAATGGGGCTGCCACCAAGTTGAACAAAGTAGCCGGTAGTCGAGCGGCGACTCATTGGACAGCTGGCCCAGTCCGAGTCAGTATAAGCTGTGAGATTGAGGGCAGTGTTGGCAGAGAAAAATAATCCATGGGAGACAGTACCTTTCAAGTAACGGAGGATGCGAGTAGCAGCATTCAAATGAGGCAGGCGTGGGGTTTGCATGAACTGACTAAGGAGATTGACAGCAAATGTAATGTCGGGCCGGGAAATTGTGAGATATATCAAGCGCCCAATAAGACGACGATATAAACTCGGATCCGAGATGAGCTCACCAGAATCTGCAGTGAGTTTAAGATGTTGTTCCATCGGAGTGGAGGCAGGGCGGCAGCCAGTTTGGCCAGCATCAGTGAGGATGTCCAGAATATATTTGCGCTGATTGATGAAAATTCCTTTGGCAGAGCGAGCCACTTCGATTCCCAGAAAATATTTGAGTTTCCCAAGGTCCTTAAGCTGGAATTTTCGAGACAAGAACTGTTGTAGTTGTTGGATGGAAGCTAAATCATTTCCTGTAACAAGTAAATCATCAACATATACGAGAACAACAAGAATGGTGGAGCCAGCCTGGCGGGTGAAGAGAGAGTGATCAGCTTTGGATTGTACAAAAGCAGCGGAGACAAGCACGGTGGAGAGTT
This sequence comes from Arctostaphylos glauca, assembly GCA_019985065.2. NCBI lineage: Eukaryota > Viridiplantae > Streptophyta > Magnoliopsida > Ericales > Ericaceae > Arctostaphylos > Arctostaphylos glauca. Next base: position 43,823,855 of record JAHSPW020000001.1, read on the forward strand.
TAGAATACCAACTGCGGGATGCTTGTTTGAGGCCATAGAGAGATTTTTGCAATTTGCAAACACGGGTCTCCCCCTTGCTGCCATATCCAGGGGGAAGGGACATGTAAACTTCTTCGTGGAGGTCGCCATGTAAAAAGGCATTGTTAACATCCAATTGGTAAAGATGCCAATTCCGAGAGGCGGCAATAGCAAGAACACACCGAACAGAAACTAACTTTGCAACAGGGGCAAAAGTTTCATGAAAATCTAAACCTTCGACTTGAGTGTAACCTTTAGCAACCAAGCGCGCTTTATATCGCTCGATAGAGCCATCTGCTTTTAGTTTGGTTTTAAAAATCCATTTACAGCCAATTGGTTTTTTACCAGCGGGAAGAGAAGTTAGAGTCCAAGTGTGATTTGCATCAAGGGCATGGAGTTCTTGAGAAATAGCGTCACGCCAGTGTTGGTGTTTGATGGCGTGACTATAAGAAGATGGATCATGAGAAGCAGATAATTGAGATAGAAAAGCAAAATGAGAGGAAGAGAAAAGAGAATAAGAAACATACTCACTGAGGGGGTGGACCGTACCAGAAGACGGTGATGGAGCAAGGGTGGAAGCAGCCGTGGCGGTAGGGCCGGGTATAGTGGGGCATATGTAGTCCTGAAGGTGGCGGGGTGGTTGGCGAGTTCGGGACGGTCGAGAAGGTGGAGGTGGTTCTGGGGCTGAGAGTGGAGAAGGTTCTGTAGCCGAGGTAGGGTTGGGTGTAGATGAAGAAGTGGAAATAATTGTGGGATTTGGAGGTGGAATGGTAGGAGAGGTTGAAGTTGGGGAATGTTCAGATGGTGTGGAGGTCTGGTCGATAGGGCATAGAGGTTCGGCTGGGTAGAGTTCAGTGTGGCTAGGCAATGGGTTGGGGGGTGGCCGAATGTGGTGAGGACTTTGATCATGGAAGGGAAAAATATCCTCAAAAAAAGTGACATCCCGAGATATGAAAAAAGTATTTGTGTCAAGATTAAAAAGACGATATCCGCTGTGGCGAGGAGGATATCCCAAAAACACACAGGGAACACCGCGAGGTTGAAATTTATCTCGACCAATACGGGATGTTTGTGCATAGCATAAGCATCCAAATACACGCAAATAGTTGTAATTGGGGAGGCGATGAAAAAGCCGTTCATAAGGCGAAACATTTTTTAATGTTTGAGAAGGGGTTCGGTTAATAAGATAAACTGCTGTGAGAATGCACTCACCCCAAAATTTGAGAGGGAGGTGGGCATGAAAACGTAAACAGCGAGCCACATTTAAAATATGACGATGTTTACGTTCAGCTACACCATTTTGTTGTGGTGTATCAGTACAAGTGAGTTCTTGTAAAATGCCATGGTCATGAAAGAGTTTTAAAATTTCATTAGACAAGAATTCAGTACCATTGTCCGAATGGAAGTTTTTAACCTTGGTATTAAATTGGGTTGTGACCATGTTAAGGAAAAATTGGATTTTGGAAAAAGCATCTGACTTATATTTCAACAAATAGACCCACGTAGTGCGTGTGGAATCATCCACTATGGTAAGAAAATATTGAGCCCCACAGGTAGAAGGCATATGATAGCCACCCCAAATATCAACAAATATGCGAGAAAATGGAATATTACTTTTATTGAGAACAGAAGCAAAAGGAAGTCTAGTGTGTTTGCCACGCAAACATGCATCACACGGACAAGTATTGTTGGTGGTGGGCCGAACAAGAGATTTGGGTAAATTGGCGGAGGAGGGATGGCCTAGTCGGAGGTGCCATATATTGGATTGAGCAACAGGTGTGGCGAGGGCAGTGGAAGATGATGTGCGAAGGTAATATAAGCCATTGCGTGCTTCACCCGCTCCAATCACTGTCTTCGACTTCAGGTCCTGAAAGATGCAAAAATTAGAAAAAAAGAATACAACACACCGGAGATCACGGCATAATTTTTGTACAGACAATAAATTAAAACGGAAAGTGGGAACATGGGAGACGCCAAAAAGAGTGATGGATGGAGTAACTTTTATATGGCCGGTATGAGAGACAGGATGGGTGGAACCCGAAGCAGACCGAACTGGTAAAATTTTATCCGTGACTGTATATGAATTAAAAAGAGATAAATGAGGCGTCATGTGAGAAGTAGCCCCACTATCAATAATCCAATCATGTGAGATAAAGCCTGTATTACCAGAAAAGAGAGCAGATGGATTATCGAAAAAATCACGCGTTTGGGATGCTTCAGGTAAACTCAAGAGAGGAGTTGAATTCATGACTGGTGCGTCTCCGGCATAGTTGGACTGGTTGGAGCGACAATTGAAGAACCAATCCGGGTACCCAATGATCTTAAAACACCCCGACTTATAATGGCCCGAAACTTTGCAATGCTCACAGAAAGCATTTGGATCTTTGATTGTGCCGGACTGATGGTTGCGGGTGTTTTGTGGCTGTCGTGACTGATGGTTGCGAGTTGCACTCTGTGGTTGTCGGGGCTGTGAACCGGCATAAGGACGAGACATATGTGGATAGCGTTGCTGCCCATTGGAAGGTTGTGGATATTGATATTTTTGGCTAAACATGGCTGAGTCTTCTTGAATGGTTTGGACAGTGGTGGGAGTGACTTTGGTTTTCTCTTCAGAGATCAAGAGGCCATATACTTTTCCAATATCGGGAAGTGGATCTGTGGCAAGGATTTGAGAGCGAAGGACAAAGTAGGGTTCATTGAGGCCCATCAAGAGTTGATAGACCCGTTCATTAGACATCCGCCTTTGCAATACGGAAGCGGTATTGCATGTACAATGGGTGCAGGTGCAAATCGGAAGGGGGGTGATCCCATCAAGTTGGTCCCAAAGGGTTTTGAATGAGTTATAATAATGGGTAATATCAAGGCTGCCTTGTGTAAGATTGGAGCTCTCCCTTTGAATTTTGAAGATGGTAGCATTATTACCTTGAGTGAATCTGGACTCGAGGTCACGCCATAATTCATACGGCGTGCGACAACTGGCTAAGCTTGGAGTGATGGTGTTGCTGATGCTGTTCAACAACCATGAGAGGACCATCGTGGAAACTCGTTTCCATAGAGGTATAATATCTGGATCGGTGGGACAAGGTAAAGTGTTGTCAATGAAGCATTGTTTATTTTTTGCACATAGAGCCATATCGATGGAATGGCTCCAAGACCCATAGTTGGTATGGGTTAGGACGACATCAACAAGAGGAGTGCGAGGGTGGTCAGCGGAATGGAGAAAGTAAGGAGAGGAAAGGTCAGAGATGAGTTTCTGAACCTTTTCTTGAGCCTCTACCATGTCGGTAAAGAGGAGTTTGAGATAAAAACTATCTAAGTTTTCCAGGTTTGTGGTTGGTTTAATTTTGTGGAGAAGATGAAGAAAAAGGATGAGAACACGGCTTTGATACCATGTTAAAAAGGGAATTGGTAGAGTAGAATCATTCTCTGTTTCTTGTATTCATCAATTGATCATTTGGTTACATATATAGGGAAGCACTACAATGTAAAGATAGAAACTAGGTCCTTAAAATAAGGAAACAAATTAAATCCTAATCACAATCCCAATATTTCCTAACTGAAGATAATGCCAATCTCCTTAACGGGATATTTCCAATTGCTATGAATGTGCCGTAATATCCTCTTGCTGTGATTGTGCCGAGATATCCTCTAATATTAGGTATCACATTAGATGAATGTGGGTTTGTTAGATCTGTCAATCTGTGTTCTTTCTTTCTTAATCCGAATAGAACCTCTGCAAACAAAATCAACTCATTACTTTCACCAACCAATACCAGTTGGTGGACTTTCTGTTGTACCTTTTTAAGATTTTGTGTCTTTCTTTATACAGTTATTTTGACTTAATGTCATTAAATTCTTTTCAAGATTCTTTCCAAATTATTTTTTACCTCTAAAATTCTCTCGAGATTCCCTTGGAATTTTGTCATATCCTTACAAGATCTCATAATATTTTGAAAGTTCTGTCTGCTCGGGTCTCTATTCGGACCACATTACAGACGCAGTCTTGGGCTAAAACTTGCAGGCTCTATTAGGCCTCCAACCTTGTTGGCTCATATTTTGGTACAAACCCAATAATTTCTACCAGATCATGTACTGTGTCGCCAAGTTAACGAGAATGACCCATCATTTCAGCCTACTACAGTGAGAATCAGTCAGATCCAAGAGATGGAGTAGGATAACCCACCAAGATTTATCATCCATTGCAAACAAATGAAGACACAAAACTATTTTATTTCAAAATTTATTAGATACAGAATGGTAAAGTGTCCATGCCCAATAGACACTCCCATCATACAATTTGCAAAGCAAAAGCCTACTGAGAAGAATGAGATTGAGAAAGAGAGGAAATCTTCTTCTCAACTTCAATGGCGCCATTAAGACTCATGCTCTTTCCCTTCAAGAACTTGGAGTACCAATGTGCAAAGAGCTTGGGATGTCTGCTCAAATCATTCAAATCTACATAGTAGAGTCCATACGAAGTCCTGTAGCCATCAATTAACTCGAACAAATCCATGAAGGAGCAGTAGAAATATCCTCTTGCAAAGATTGCAACTTTTACCGATATGGGAACCGTATAAATGCAATCAAACTATGATGAAAGATGAGAACTTTCGCTCACAATGATTGAGCTTATGGGTGCTCCAACTTCTTGCAAACTAAACATACCTTATAGCATCAAGCAAACCTCCTATGAAACCATGTAAATATGTCACCCTTGGGGTGTCATTCAGTGTACCATCCCTCAGCGTCAGTTGACCTGTTGAAAAAATTGGAAGCTTCAAATATTTGATTTCGACAATAAAAATAGAAAAAGAAATGGGTTAAACCCACACTGTACAATGATCCACACTGTACAATGATCAAACGACCACACGAAGCTTTTTTCTGCTAACGATTCTAACAAAGATGAATTTCTCTTGAAAAGCCCGACCTGTTTTTCTGAATTCTTGTCCTCGTGACCTACCTGACATCAGTCTGTTTGGCCCTTGTCACAATCCTCGTTATAAAAGTGAATTCAAGGTTATCAAAGGGCCATACACGAGAGCTAGAGAGGGAGAGGGAGAGAGGGAGAACCATTTTCATGGACATAAACAGGAGGGTTCCCGTAAAATTGCTTGAAATGTTCCAAGAGCGCCACCAGACCAGATGGTGCAACAGGAAACTGAGTCAAACAAACTGATTAGTTGATCGAATAGTAAAGTCTGCCCAAAGAAAACAACTTCACAGAAAATTTGTGACCTTGCCGTGGATCATAATGATCATCTACTACCACCCAAAAACCCTATTAGCGGTGGATCAGATCCATCAAACATTTATACACGTTTGAGAAATAGTTTAGTTGTTGGCTCATCAAAGTAGAAGAATAAATAAATCTGTAGTCTAGGTATATCTAATAAACACACTGAGCAACTCCACTGCTCTGTCAGCATTGTAGTCCCTACAATTCATTTTCAAGTTGCTTGATTGGTCCTTGACCTTGACCGTGTAGTAGTGGTTCAGTCCTATGAAATTGCTTGAACCCTTGACTAGTTCAGATTCAAGTTTGGCAAAGGCTGGAATCCTTTTGCCCGCATTCTTCTTCATTATGTCAGGATAGTCTCCAAATAGCAGGGGCTCCACAAACCTGCAATAGAAATTAGACAAAGACAGTAGTGCAAGGGTGGTTGTCATACGCATACATGCGTGAAAAGCTTCCCGTTTGAACCAATTCAACGATTAAGTTTCACGCCCATCATAGTTGGAATAAAAACCCGAGATGCATGGAGATGAATTAAGAATAAAGAATAAAGATTAAGCACCCGAGGGAGAATAAAGAATCCTTATACTGTGTACCCACATTGTCAAAACGAGAACAAAAAAAAAAACAGAGAAAGAGAAAGGAGAAACGAAACCGAGATCTTGGAACGTAATCATGTTCCGGAATTTCTTTCTAACAAGACATGAGAATAACAGCCATTAAGTAGTGCCTTAAAATTTCGTTTAATGCTCTAATTGTGGGCTAAATTTCTAATTCTTCCACAACAAATATCGATCACAAGCATTAACAGTAGCAGCTCAGCATGCTAATCATTGATCTGAGCAGCATAAGTTTCCAAAGGAAGAGTGAACTTATAGAACTCCCCTCCCACCTTAGGTTCAAGGACTCAGACAACAGAAAATCAAAACAAGAGAATATGCTTAACAAAAACCATCTTACCCTCATGTAACTGCTCTCCCGTTATGCTCTGCGGAGGAATCATCGACCACACATTTTATCCGGAAGTGGAAAGAAAATGAGAGAATAACCAAAAAACAAAAAATAGGATACCTTGTAGCTGTGGTACCCATCACATGCTACCTCGCCAGTGGCTCCATGCTGATTATCTAAAAGTTTGAATTGGATCCATATAACAATCAATTTCTGGCAACATAAAGTAGCTATTTGGTGTAGTTTTCTGTCAGCAACTATTTATCACTAGTGATTTGAAGAATCGATAGTGATGAAGGGATACAGATATCGTCACGTTACAAATGCAATTGAGTTATGTAGTCAATATAAGAACTGCCCATGCACTTATAACGGTGCTGGCTCAAAGATGAGGACCTGAAACAGCTGATCAACTTAACCAGAAATTTGAGAAGCCGGAAGCCTAGAATTGCATAGATCGTTCTTCCAGTTTTAAGCACACTCAAGCGCTCATGATTCCTCAACCCAGAGCTACTATTGTCAAAATTTGAAGAGCACTTCACCGCTGTTTATTACTATAGTAGTATTGGACATTTTTTACCCGGTTGGATATTTGGCGCTCTATTGTTTTATGGATCTTGTCACCTTACAGTGATTCCTCTGACTCTGCTTAATTTATAACCAACCCACGTATATTCTTGCTCCTTTTTCTCTCGATTTTTGTGGGTTGTGAAATTTACAGATTGAATTCAAGACACCACAGGCAACAACTACATCAGAAAGCTTATCCCTTTATGTTAAAGCAATTGTGTGTGACCAGACACGACACAATCAGACCTTAATTAAATCAGGAGGCCGAGGTTAAAAATTTACTGATGCACTTGCCAAACCTTGAGTTGGGCTAGCAGTGTAAGCACTTGTGTTTTTGAAGCTCTTTTGCCCCTTCCTGTTCTAGTGGTTTTGATCAATCACTTATTTGTGTTTACAAGCTAGCGATGAGGTCCCTGTTTTTTTAGGAGTTTCTTAGTTGATTGGGAGTTATGACTCAATTTGAGGTATTTTGAGTTTCGGTTGGGTTGACTCAATTGGTGCTTTTAATTTTTTAGGTATGTAAGTTTTGTAGTTGAGTTATTTGGAGTTCGCAACTTGCTACCTCTTCTATTTGGTGTTTTAGTTTTATTTACAAAAATGAGAGGTTGAGGGTAGGTTGAGTTTCTTGCAAGTAGTATCACTAGGAGGGTCCATGATTATTTTTCGAACCTCTCTCAATGCGATGGTTTTCCTATTGTAATGATTTCATATTTTATCTTATGATAAATGAAATTTACTTTGCCGATTAAAAAAAAAAAAGCTAGCGACGAGAGTGTGAATTTATCCTTGCATGCCCTAGACTTTGCGGGAAAGATTTGCATAAAAAACAAGGGTGTTTGTCGACGAAGATGGAAGAAGCTTTGGGCAAATTGACCGCTGTCGAGGGAAAAAGAAGAACACGAGGACTTCAATGACCAACACTCTTACCCAGAGGGAATACTAGTTGCCTTTTGAACCACAATTGGTTGTGGAATACAGCAGGTGATTTTCATCCATCACCGTGCTAAATTGAATTCCCATCTTAATATTTGGTGGAATCTGATGCAAAATAGGGATGCCTGTATTCCTTTTCTTGGGCCTGTTCCTAGAGCTGCTAGCTCATTCTTCTGTCAATGTTCATCTTTACAACAACGGTCGTTCTCATGAAAGGTCATCAGCTTCTCATGCCAATGGCAATCATCACCAGCGACAACTGATCAATCCACCTGGAGCACTACCACCCACCATTACCGCTGTCCGGAGATCCAACGGTGCAAGGGGGAGCTTTCAACATCTCAATCTGATCAGAGTGGAGGTTTCTTCAACTTCCCTCCTCCAGGCTCAGCAAGCAGAAACTCACATCCAGTTGTAAACCGCATCCATGCACGCCAAAGAAACCATTTGCCTCACCCAGTTGTCTCATTCGATTGGGAGTCTGTTTGGGGTCCATTTCATGGCGGCTCTGATTCCACCAACAGGTCTGGTAACTTTTGGAGTAGGCACTGTTCTTAAAAAGACGTGTTTACCCTTCCAAAGCTTATCTATCAGCCTATTTATCCTGGTCTCGGAACATTGCATAAAAGCTGTCTGAATGTTAACAAACTGGAACCAGAAAATTTGCTTCTGTACATTTTGATTTGTCCCGTCATAAGCCTACATGCTCTATTGAGCCTCCGGCCTTGCCCATATCTTGGTTCCCCAACCATCTCTAGTAGGGGCTGCACTGTGTCATCGGGAACGACCAGCCATTCCGGCCCACTACAATGAGAATTGGTGATCCGCAGATACAACATGTGTAACTCAGATCCAAGAGATGAAGTAGGAGACCCACCAAGATTTATCATTCATTGCAAATAAATGAAGACACAAAACTATTTTATTTCAAAATTTATTAGATACAGGATGCTGAAGTGTCCATGCCCAATACACACTCCCATCATACAATTTTGCAAAGCAAAAGCCTACTGAGAAGAATGAGATTGAGAAAGAGAGGAAATCTTCTTCTCAACTTCAATGGTGCCATTAAGAATCGTGCTCTTTCCCTTCAAGAAATTAGAGTACCAATGTGCAGAGAGCTTTGGATGTCTGCTCAAATCATTCAAATCTACGGAGTAGAGGCCATACGAAGTTCTGTAGCCGTCAAATAACTCGAACAAATCCATGAAGGACCAATAGAAATATCCTCTCGCATTCGATCCATTCCTTTCACATTGTCGAATTGAAAACAGAAAACGGAAACAACGCCATAAGTATATACCAGATACGGATAGCCTACAATTATTTAAAGGACTATGAGCATAAAGAATTTGTGACAAAGCAGTTATTATATGAGGCACTTGCATCTATGACCCTGGTTCATTGTCCTAGTGCACTCGCCCCTATTGCATAGGGTGTAATTACCCTTTTTGCCTACACCTTTGAGACTATGGGCAGTGCACAAAACCGCAGAAGACACCCTTGCTTTCATGCTCACTATCCTAGTGTTCCAAAGATTGCACTTTGTGTTTACGAAATTTGTTCTAACTTCCCCCCACGGGAAATGTATAATTGCTTCCCCTCAAAATCAGTTTGTTCCCTTCCTATTTTGTTTCAGGCTATCAAAAGAGCCATTGTGAATTAACCCCTTTAAATCTCAGTTTTGCTAGAAGGCCTTACGGAAGTAGACAGGACTCCATTGTTCACAGCGCACAGCAAGTACCCAGGTCTTCTACGGGACACATATTTTTTTATAGCAATCAAAGTCTGATGAAAGATAAGAACTTTCGTTCACAAATGAAGTTAATGATCAATTTATTTATGATTGAGTTTATAGGTGCTCCAACTTCTAGCAAACTAAACATACCTCATAGCATCAAGCAAACCCCCAATGAAACCATGTAAATATGTCACCCTTGGGATGTCATTCAGTGTACTATTCCTCGTAGTTCGTTGACCTGCCGAAAAAAGTGGAAGCTTCAAATACTAGATTTCAACACCAAAAATAGAAAGAGAAATGGGTTAAAAGGAGCTCTTCCTGCCTCAATAGTAAGAAATTAGAATGATCAAATGACTAAACCAAGCTTTTTTCTGCTAATGATTCTAACAAAGATGAATTTCTACTGAAAAGCCTGACCTGTTTTTTGAATTCATGTCCTTGTGACCTATGTTGCTACCTTACCTGACATCAGTCTGTTTGGCCCTTGTCACAATCCTCTTTATAAAAATGAATTCAAGGTTATCAAAGGGCTATACACGAGAGCCAGAGAGGGAGAGGGAGAGAACCATTTTCATGGACGTAAACAGGAGGGTTCCCGTAAAATTGCTTGAAATGCTCCAAGAGTGCCACCAGACCAGATGGTGCAGCAGGAAGCTGATGAGTCAAACAAAGTGATTAGTTGATCAAATAGTAAGTCTATCCGAAGTAAAAACAACTTCAGAAAATTTGTGTAAAGCCCTCACCTCAACGTGCCGTGGATCAAAGTGATCGTCTACAACCACCCAAAAAAGCAATTAGCCGTGGATCAGATCCATCAAACATTTATACACGTTTGAAAAATCGTTTAGTTGTTGGCTCATCAAAGTAGAAGAATAAATAAATCTATAGTCTTGGTACATATAGTAAACACACCAAGAAAGACCACTGCCCTGTCAGCATTGTAGTCCCTATTATTAATTTTCAAGCTGCTTGATTGGTCCTTGACAATGACTGTGTAGTAGTGGTTCAGTCCTATGAAATCGCTTGAACCCTTGACTAGTTCAGATTCAAGTTTGGTAAAGGCTGGAATCCTTTTGCCCGCGTTCTTCTTCATTATGTCAGGATAGTCCCCAAATAGCAGGGGCTCCACAAACCTGCAATAGAAATTAGAGAAAAACAGTACCGCAAGGGTGGTTGTCATATGCATACATGTGCGAAAAGCTACCCGTTTCAACCGATGCAACGATTACGTTTCAAACCATAGTTCGAATAAAAATCCAAGATGCATAGATATGAATTTATGCATTTACGTGTGTGACTCACCAACCAACAAGAAAATCAATGGCTCTTTTGGTTGCAATCACATCTTCTGTTGCATTTGTAAAAGGGACAAACCCATAAGTGTACAGATTTATTCCGATGAATCCGTGTTGCTTCCCCTGTTAACACTTCTCCAATTAAATCAACATTTTCTCTGATATTTCTTTCATTATCTTCATAATCAATCGAAAAACTGAAAGTTGAAGATGACAACTTTGGAATCAACAAGTAAATACGAAGAGTTCAAACATTTTCCACGTATATGGCTGCGGCAAAGTAAGAAATGGGGCAGAAATCTTGTGGATAACTCAAAGACACTGAAGATGGCAGAAATCTTCTTGCAACTGACCAAGCTAACAGCACCACTCAAAAGCAGAAGTAAAAAGAAACAAAAAATCAAAACGTAGCTTCTCAAAAATCAGGGTTTTAAAGTTGTTTTGGGTCATAAGCAGAAAGCAGAAGCTGTGTGAAACAGGTAAGTCATAAGCTGCAGCAGAAAATCCTTAGAAAAAAAACTCATCTGATACCTGATACGTTTTCCGATACAGTCTTGCAGCCGATGCGTGTGCAAGCAACATATGATGACCAGCAACATATGGCTCAGTTGAGGAGTCACCCTTAGAACAATTACCAAACCCAAATGGAGGAGAGCATCGCTTAGGTGGTATTACTCCCACATCATAACCACCCATGGCCCACATATTGGGCTCATTGGAGGTAGTCCAATGGAACACCCTATCGCCAAATTCTCTAAAGCACACATTGGCATATGCTGTGAAGTCTTTCCTGCATTACCATATGATTGGTTAGCTTTGTTATGTACCGTTTGTTTACTGGTTCAACCAGGGTACCCTAAGGGCTAGAAGTGAGTGAAGTTAAAGGTAGCGGAAGTTGAGAATCATACACCATTTGTCTACTAATCCATCCTCCATATTCATCTTCAAGAACCTGAGGGTAGTCAATGTGCATCAATGTAACATGTGGTTGAATTCCTGTTTGATAAAGAGAGAGTGGCGTCAATAGCAGAGACAAGGAGAGATTTCATTAGGGTGTTATTTGGTTGGCCTTTTCATTGTACTTTTCTTGCTTTCACAAGAAAAAACAAATATTTTTGGGCATTTTCTTAAAAGATCAAATATTTCAAATGCTAACCAAAACTCTTGTATGTTTATAACGAAATTTAACCATATTTGATAAGCTCATTAATGAGGTGGTTGTAATATTCTAGGCCCTTTCGGTTGATAGGTCCTCTTCCATCTGCAAATTAGAGTGAGCACAAGCAATGAGAAAAAGAAACAGAATTTGCTTTACGTTGTGAAGTTAACATGAGACAGTTATGTAGTCGTACTAGGGATAAGTCTTGACCAGGAGATAGAGAATCGGTAAGCTTCCAAGCCGGTTTCAGCCATGAGTTGGACATCTTCCTGCATGAGATTTAATGCTGCAAATCACACATGGACCACACTCCGGAAAAGCTATGCATGCTAAAGTAGCAGTCATATGTATCGAATTGACAACAAAGCAAGTGAAGGGAGAATGACGAATAGTTATACTGTGTACCCACATTGTCAAAAAGCGAACCAAAAAAAAAAAAAAAAAAGAGAAAGGAGAAGAGAATATCAATCACAAGCAATTAACAGGAGCAGCTCAGCATGCTAATCATTGATCTGAGCAGCATATGCTTCCAAAGGAAGAGTGAACTAACAGAACTCCCCTCCCACATTAGGTTCAAGCACTGAGACAACTGAAAATCAAACCAGATAAAAGAATATGCTTAACAAAACCCATCTACCTCATGTAACTGTTCTCCCATTATGCTCTGGGGATGAAATCATCGACCACACATTTTGTATGCAAGTGGAAAGAAAACGAGTGGATAACAGAAAATCAAAAAAAAGGATACCTTGTATTTGTGGTACCCATCACATGCTACGTCCCCAGTGGATCCATTCCCTAAAAGATTTAATTGGATCCATATAACAATCAATTTCTGGCAACATAAAGTAGCTATTTGGTGTAGTTTTCTGTCAGCAACTATTTATCATTAGTGATTTGAAGAATCAACAGTGATGAAGGGATACAGATATCATGACATTACAAATGCAATTGAGTTATGTAGTAAATATAAGAACTGTGCATGCACTTATAACGGTATTGGCTCAAAGATGAGGACCTCAAACAACTGATTAACTTAACCACAAATTTGAGAAGCCGGAAGCCTAAAAATTACATAGATTGTTCTTCCAGTTTTAAGCACACTCGAGTGCTTATTATTCATCAACCCAGAAGGCCAGAACTAATATCGTGAAATTTGAAAAGCACTTCACCACTGTTCATTTCTGTTATGGCAGGTGACAAAAATCGAGAGAAAAAGTAGCGAGAATATATGTGGGTTGGTTATAAAGCAGACGTACACAGGTGAAAATTGGCAGAGGAATCACTTTACTGTAAGGGGACAACATCCATAAAACAATAAGGCGCCAAATATCCAACCGGGTAAAGGAATTTGTCCATTTTTCGTGCTCTCAAAGGGGCGTGAAAAACATAAGAACTCTTGAATGGAAATGGAAAAGAGATGGAACTCCAGTCAAGAAAACGGAATTGCAAGCAGCATGACTCGGGAAGCCCACTTATGGATCGATAGCAGGTGGGTAATCCTTAGCAAAATTAGTGATGAACTTGTCAAACCTTACTTGTTGAACTTCCATTACATGGGTCTGAACTGCTACCAAGAACACAAGAACGAGGATTGTGGGGGTTTGAAAAAACTCAAGATGATTAAGATAGAAGAAACGATAGAAAAAGAGAATCATACTCGAAAGAATTTGATAAACTAGTTTATACAGAAACTGAAGAAATTAAAGCACTAGAAGCTGACCAGCGTGAGCAAAGGTGTCCCAAACGCTCGGAGTCCGCCCATCTTCCGATGTCGCGCCCTCAGACTAATATACATACCCACGCACATGCACACAAATTATACACCCAAAATTCATCAGATTCTTCTAAACATATTCCCTTTTTCTACTGGGTTGTTGTCTTGCGAAAAAAAGAGGAACGAAACAACATAACAGGAGGAATTACTACAGGTAACCTGATAAGCAGAGGTTCCTGAACCAAAGACGAAGTGAGGTGGCAATGGGAAGTCGTCTCTGGTAAATGTGTCGGCACAGAACACGATTAGTGGCGCTAAGTTCAGCAAAAAATGCAGCAGAAAGAAGCGTGGAAAACAAGGTTTCGCCATTTGTTTCTCTCTCTCCCTCTCTCTCTTCCTCCTTTTAAGATTCTACTGTCATGGCTTGTTGTTTACAAGATTCATTAATTAATGAGTAAGTCTACATACACACCCTCTTATTTACACCCTCTCACACCCTACCTATATTTCACAAGAGCTTCATCCACTTAACCCTTAAAAAAAATTCAAAATTCAAAATTCAAAAATCAAAATCTCACACATATAGGTAGGGTGTAAGAGGGTGTAAACAAAAAGGGTGTGTATGTAGATTTATTCTTAATTTATATGAAACCAAAAGCGTGGATGATTACCTCATCGCTTACATGAGAGCAGAAGCAAGCACCAGAAAGACATGGGGGAGCTATTTCCTGATTTTGAGTACAACCCACTTTTTCACTTTCTAACCGTAATTTGGCGATCCTGAAGGCATACTGCCAATTGGTGGCCACTGAAAGTTCATTGAAAAGGACGTAGGCAGATAACACAGTAGTCTTGTACCGATGTTTTGTGCTGTCGGGGTGAGAAGACAAACTTCGACACTCACATTAGTAATGGATGTGTCGTTGGATTTACGTGGGTACTCAACCAATTAAAAACTCTACGTGCATCTAACGGCTCGAGATATATTCGTGCAGATGTGTCCCTAGCATTACTCGGAAGTAATACCCAATGTACTAATCTCAAAAGAAACTATAGCATCTTGATTTTGAGTCTTTGACAAAAAGAAAATATATTAGAATTGACGAGTCTATTGCTCGGCTATGAATAATAGGTCATTGAATTCATTCAACAAGCTTGAGATCTTTTTAAATCTTATAAACGAAACTTTCAATAAATAACCCATCCTCCCAACAACAAAATAACGGGCATGGTCGATTGGAATAAAGCCTTTTAAAATCTTTTACCGTTCACCCTATCCTATAAAATAGAGAGTTGAGTCAAGACCAATGCACTCTATACTCTCTCTCTCTCTCTCTCTCTCTCTCTCTCTCTCTCTCTCTATATATATATATATATATATATATATATATATAGTCACCTTCTAATAAAGGATCTCTTATTTTGCTACGGTGCGGACCTCCCATTTTCTAACCAAATTTTGATGATCCGAACCGTTCAATGTGTTTAGAACATATTTTTAAGGGTACGTGCAAGAAATCGGTTCAAAATAATATTGAGAATGGTTTGATCTAAACAGTTTTTAATAAACGTTGACATAAACAGTTTTATAAAAAATTGAATAGATCAAACCCTTTCGGATATTATTTTGAGCTGATTTTTTGCGAGTACTCTTAAAAATATGTTTTAAACACATTAAACGGTTCGGATCATCAAAATTTGATCAAGAAATAAGAGGTCCACACTGTGGCAAAATAAGGAATCCCTTATTAGAAGCTCACTCTCTATATATATATTTGGATATCTCAGAGTATCAGGACTAATTTACGCAAATCTAAACTAATCTCAGAGGAATCATTTTTATCGTCCATTAGCGGGGACCCATTTAAAGCATTAACTACCAAGACAACTCCGTAGATTATATATCAAACTTGATTCTTGGCCGAAAAACACTTCGGCCAATAATTTATGTGCAAGAATCTCAACAGAAACTCGAGAAGTCACTGTCTAGTTTTCGACAATATCAAAAATAAATGATGGTGTTCTGCATTTAAAGACACGTAAATTTTTTGAGACAGAATAACGCATTATTTGTCAATAGTTTCATAAAGTGAGATGGAAAAGATATTTTTGTTACTGGTGGCATGTAGTCTTAATAGTTTTTTTGTAATGTTTTTAAATCTTATTTATAATCACTAGCAAATGAGGTGAGTTGATTCCATGGTAACAAAGAGACAAAAGAAACTTAGGATAACTAAACAAAACAATCTGTCCAAAGAAATGAAAAAATAACAACGGTTGAGAGGTCATCATCCAAATTACAAAGAAAAGAACTCAAAACTCCTTTCTTGTGTATATATGAAACCCACATCTCAGTCTTATCATTGCAAGTGGTTCCAAAATAGACTTAACGTGTGTTGATCATCAAATACCACCGACCAAGAAGCAGAAACAATACTACTTTAGATTACATAGATTGATCATGACTGTACCTACATTATAGTATGAATGCGCAGCAAAAATGTATTTGTGCTTCCCTCCTTGGGATTGCCAAAACCTTCCAAACTCTATCCCAAGTGAGGTTAGTTCTACATCACCCCCCCAACATTTTCTCACCTCTTTGGGTTATTGTCCCTGCCTATTGATTAGTTCGGATTGACTCAACTCAGCGTTTAATTTCTCGACAATTAGCTACTCAGCCATTCAATACTTGTCCACTCAAATTTTGGATGTTTGCCGTTACATTATCAGGTGACACTTAGTCTTTCGAGAGATAGACTGTTCAGCCAAGAGAATCCAATTACAAGATCTGTTCGACAAGACCCGCAAATAAAGCTCTAAAGTGCTCAGAATCTCAAAAACAAAACCCTTCTAAATAATCTGCTTCAGCATGATTGACGACCATCAGACCACCTAAAATTCCTTCATCTTTTACCATATAAAAGAGGCTGGTAGATACGTTTCCACAACTTCCTACTTGCATACTCCATCTCTCAACTAATAACTAATTTAATCGATAGAGATTGTTGACCAACAAGTAGCCCTGGGTCTCAAATACTTTTGTACAAAAATCACCATAAAAGCACGAAGGTCGCTATCTATTTTTCGGCATCATCACCCATATTACACCATCATCTTCAGCCATCCAATCAAAAAGAAGGCTTAACTCAAACGAAAATTAGTTCCAAGTGGAATGAAACTACCGAGGAGATACGTTGGTTTCTCCAAATGGGTAACAAAAAAGGATAATTATACTTTTACCCCTTTTAATTATGACTCTTTTTTACGTTATTCCTTTTATCTTTTTTTGGTTATAACTTACCCCCTTCAACTATAAAAATATGACATAATACCCTACTGTTAATTTTTTTCGTCTAATATTTAACAATAAAGATCATATTTCGAACATATGTGCCTTTAAAAATTTATTGTGATTGGAATACCCTTCATACGCATATACTCAAACACAATATATAATTTACAATATATAGATTAAATTAGTTAATATTAATTCTTACTTTATTTAATTTGTATTGTAAATGAGTTTTAAGTATGACACATCGTAATAGTTTCACACTTACAAAGATATTAGCGTTATTTTTTAACAAAATGTGAATAAAAAATGACACATAATATGTTAGTGTTGCTTTATGTCCTAGTGTTATGAATGTAACACGTAAACAATGCAAAATAAAAATAAAAATTAATATTAACTAACTTAATTCATAAATCATATATTATGTATAATGTTGTGTGTGTGTGGATGTTTGTGTGTAAAGTATTTCAATCACAATAAGTATTTTTAAGGGCACACGTAAACAATACATGATTTTTACCGTTAAATATTGGAAGAAAAAACTAACTACAGCGCATTATGTTATTTTTCTATAGTTAAAGGGGATAAATTATAGTTAAAAAAAGACAAAAAATACAACATGAAAAAAGTCATAATTGAAGAGGGTAAAGTGTAATTAACTCTAACCAAAAAAAAAAAAACTGAAAATTGTTTGGACAAGTAACCATTTATATACTTGCTTATCATTTTCCCCACCAAACAAGAGATAGTTTGTTACCATTTTCTATCCATAACCAGCATTTTCAAAAAGGAAAAGTCCATATGCACAGATCTGTGCACACAAATGTGTTCGGCACAGTCAAATGCACATGAGACCTTGATAATTTAAGGACTCCACGTATATCCGACGGTGCCGGACACATTTGTGTCCAATCTGCGTCTATAAGGTCTATGTCCATAGCATTACTCTTCACCGCTTTGCAAGATCACCACCGATCGACACACACATCTAGAGTAGACAGGCAATAAGTCTTTCCAAAGCCATCGCCTTAATAAAACCCTAACAATATAAACCCTCAACTCGGTAACATAGTTTAATATATCAACCTGATTCAAACTGTTCATTTTACAAAGTTCATTGAGAATTTTACTTGTATGAAAAATCAGATAAAATTGGAAGTTTATAACCCCATAACCGAGGGAGATTTCTCTAAATCATAGTACACATTTATTTTTAAAACTAAATATTATCCGTTCATGTAAATACCAATATCTTAACAATCTGTATCTTGTGAAATAAAGTGTAGCTTCATAAAAGACAGTTCAAATTCTAAAGATGACATCTCAAACAACCCTATCGAACCGCAGAAATAACAGAAATAGCAATCAAGCAAATAAAACGGAACCTCATATAGCTCTGAGCAATCAACACCAATAACCCAAAACAGCACCACCGCCTTTGGCCAAATATAGCAAATCTCACAACAGTTATAATTTAGTAATTTGGTAGATACTGGGTTTTAGTTTCAACAAGCATTTAAGAAGAAAATAGTCCAAAGATAACAGATGTTCCCTACTCCAAGTCCACCCAAACTCAATCCAACAGTTTACCGGAATACATAAATTCTAAGGTGAAGCAACAGCCCATAGTTCACTGCATCTGGAGTCAACAGATTCAACCTCGACCAAATCTCACCTGTTACAACACAATTGCAAAGCAGAAACTTGACACATTTGGGATAACAAAAGCACGAAATTGGATGATAACACAAAAACATCACGGGGAAGAAAATGCCCAAAAGAACAGAAAGATGTTGCAAAACAACAGGACCTGGACACACTCTTGCTCCTGCTGCGGCTCCGGCTCCGGCTCCGGCTAGGACTGCGCTTTTTCAGGGTTTTACTATCACGCTTCTGGCGCTGAAGAAATGACTTTCAAAATGAAATGCAATACACAGGACAAAATGGCAGGTGTATATGACAAAAAAACATAGCTACTGCAAAAAAGTTTAGTCTGGGTGGAAGGAGAGGTGTTCAAATGGAAAACCCTATTTCAAATATTCGATCTTATAGATTGTTAAGAGTTCAACACAACTCAATTACACTAGGATTTTAAGTTCATTCCTATCTTGAAAGGAGAATGAAAAATCCAGGTTCATGCTTCATAGACAAGAATGGGTAAGTTAGGGGAAGTATGCTAGTAAGTGCAGTAATCCATTCCATGTACAAAAGTACAGATTAAAACAATACGAGTTCCCACTTACAGATGGTAAAGGAGATCTGGACCTTGATGGAGATCTGCAAAAGTTCCAGAAACAACCGATTTTAATACCCAGAAGTTCCTTTTAACAAATGTGATCCAAGAGCCTTGATGCCTCTTCCGTGTCACAGTTACCAGTTACCACAAGCAAAATGGACAGGAAGAAAAAACCATTAACAATTAAGATCCCAACAGTGAAATGTAAAGATTAACGTGCCATCCAATAAATCAAAACCCTAATGAACTTACAGTGTAATGGTTAATGGAAGCCATACAATGGTTGTTTAAGACAGCAGTAAGCAGGACGCCCAAATGGCCAACAAAGAATCCATACACCTGCCCTATTAGCATGGCAATGTTGGAATAGCAATGAAAGTAAAACAGTTTCTACCGCAGATTGATGGTGGTTTCCAAATGCCAATGCACTTAGTTCAAATTCCAGCTTTACCATTGCAATCCATAATCTTTGTTCCCAATCTAGCACCCATGGACATTTGCAATGCTCAGCGTATTAGAACAGACATACATGATGATCTCTAAAGCTCTCCATCTAGAAAACACCATACCTCCACAACCGAAAGAGTTGCAGGCAGCAGGAATTTGAACTGTATCCAACCAAGATGCAAGATCCTAATATGCAATCCCCAAATCGCCGCGAAATCCATATCTAGAAAACAAACCAGGTAATTTCATATCTTTTTAAAGGACAAAATGGAATTGGCATAGTTATCTGGCAGTTTTCTCACTACCAAATCTGCTAAACAAACCATGAAAAGGATACCAAACATGGGACAAACAGCAGAGTAAGCCATAATCATTTCCGGCTTGATGTTGGCCAAAAAGCCAATTTACTTATACAGTGAAGAGCATACAACAATCCGCTCACCACTTCTCCATTTAATTGGACCCCGACCAAAACTCATACTTATAACCTCGAGTTAAGGTTCTATATGCCATTACACTAATCGAGAGTAGATACACAAATCCATCCATTGTTTTTATTTGTTAAGCATTAATGTCTTTCATACGATCCCAACACACATAGGGATCAAGTTGAAAGGCAAGGGTTGAGACAGAGTGGTTACCATTTGTCCCAAAAGTTTAAGTTAATAGCAAGGAACCCAACAATCTATATCAAGCTACTTAACAATCTATATCCAATTATTCAGCAAGAGTACGCAAGATATTTAGCCTGAAAATGCCACCATAAGTTCAAATGGCAAATAATAATCTATAACCATCAAACGTAACGGCAATATATTCTTATCCACTCTCTGCACGCTGAAAACCACCTTCTTGTCCACCAAAAAAGGTCGGATTATTAACATTCATCAAAGACCATAACAACTCCTTGGTATGATTGTTCAATTAGCTTTATACATTGCATTCCACCTCTCATGCAATCTTAGGATTGGATGATGGAGGAGCTCCACTCGCTCTGAAACCATTTGAACATATTTCAGTGTTTACGAAGGATTCCTATGAACCCTAAGATGATTGCAGGCATTACAAAAGCCTATACTCCCAGTAAGAGTAGCAGCATATCCTCTCACCAACATATGTACATTAACAATAAATGGCAGATACAGGGAACATGTCCAAAATTATCGACAGGTAAGATGGAGCCAATTGCGCCATACAAACTCAATGGCATGAACCAAAATCAACACGTAGCATTTCTTATTAAAGATTTCCAAGTCAATATTGTACTGATGGATTAGTTGC
This sequence comes from Arctostaphylos glauca, assembly GCA_019985065.2. Taxonomy (NCBI): domain Eukaryota; kingdom Viridiplantae; phylum Streptophyta; class Magnoliopsida; order Ericales; family Ericaceae; genus Arctostaphylos; species Arctostaphylos glauca. The sequence continues at coordinate 43,844,734 of JAHSPW020000001.1, forward strand.
AGGAAAATTCAAAACTGTCTACACTCAACTTGCTGATATATTCAAAATCTGCTCAAACTGTTTCCCAACTCCGACATGATTTGCATACCAGAGTGGTATTCGTACCATAAGTATCTAAAAATAAAAGTGATGTGATCAAGCAATGGGTAGAGAGGGATTTTATCTGATTGGCTAACAAGTTTGATCACAGATATATGGAAATCGGAGGGGACAAATGGGTCTGGTTGTAATGATAATATGGTTTTGTTGAAGCATAAAATAGTAAAAGCATATTTCCTGGAAACTACAGTTAACTGACAATGGATAGGAAAGGTCACGGTAGTAGTTCAGAAACCACATGTTCAGAGACCTTAGGAAAGGCCATGTAACTATCCATCAACATACCCATGATCATTCATAAAAACAGATTTGAGTTGAGAATTCTATGTTTTGACTTCTCAAAAGAAATACCTCGACTGAGAGCGCGGCTTTGATCCAGAACGAGAGCGAGGAGGAGCAGATCGTGAACGAGATCTAGCAGGTGAGCGGCGTGAAGATTTGGCTTTGGGAGACTTGCTGCGTGACAATTTCAAAAAATAAGAAGTCAAAAAAATCACATGACAACCACCAAAAATAAAGAAACGACAACAACATCAACCAACCTCCTGCTCCTACTCCTGCTTCGACTATAGCTCCTGCCTTTTGAGCCAGAAGGACTACGACTACGGCTCCTGGAATAGCTCCGGCTCCGGCTTCGGCTTCGGCTTCGGCTTCGGCTTGATTTATATTCTTTCACCTGATGGAATGCCAAACATAATCATGTATGGTGAGTAATACTAAGTTAGTCAAATATTTACATTGAAGTATCAAATATGCAAAATAAGCAAAATAAAATCCTAAAAACATACACGAACTATTCCGTCAGAAAAAGCATTCCGAAACTCAGAGTCGTCAAGTTTCCTAATCTGCAGATAGGGAAAACAAAAGGTCCGTTTGACATCTCAAGTAAATAATTGACGCTTCATTGTAATTCGGAAAATGCCCAAAAAAAAAACTCCAATCAAAGATAAACTCACTGCATATTTCATGTCATCATAGCTAGTATAGTCCACGATTCCCTTTGTGCCTGCGAGACAGCCGTAACAGAAAATATAGATTCTGTTCACAGAGATAAAAAGACAGCCAAACCTATGTGTAACATAGGCATATTTAAAGGAGCAAGTTGAATCCCTGGGCAAAAAGAATCATGCAGAAAATGGAATCAACATCCAACAGAGAAGTTTAAATTTTTCTGTGAAATGAGAAATCCAACTTCAACTGCTTGTGGAGTAAATGGGTATTTGTCTCCAACTTACATCCAACAAATATTTTCAACGGGCTTGTAGCATACAATGTCCACATTGAAGCATTTATCAGTTTTAGAATTTTGGATGACACTAAATAACCACTAGCCTAACAACTATTATTGGGATTTTTTAATTTTTTTCCTTCCAACCACTTCATTTGAATAATTTGCCAAGAAGAAGGTATTGACATTAATATGATCATTATTATCGTTCACTGTTAACTACTTTCTAATCATTCCACCAGTTGTCAAAGGTGAGAGGAGCATCAAGGAGCCAAATGTCTCGCGGCCTAACTCGAAGCGCAAGGCAGGAAGAGGGGGGGATTTGTGAAAGCACTAAGATCCATCCAACAAGTTGAAGAAGAGGGGAAACAGAAAAGAGCAAAATTGAGATGAGGCAAAGGAAAAAGGCTAAGGTTTTTAGCACTACTTTCAACAGTAACAAAAGGGCCATTGTTTTATTTAATTGTTAATTGGGGCTACGAGCAAAACTCAATCGGGATAGGGACAAGGAACTTCGTTAATCAACCTAGTCCGACAACTATATGCAACAAGGATTGACCTAAATCTTTCACTAGCTCTCCTCAAAGCCTCAAGAAATTAGCAATAAACCAAAAGTCACGAGCCAATCCTGTTTCTTCAACTACAGAGTAGAAGACAATTAATTAGAACCATCAATTTAGTGTTTTCTTCTAGTTTTCCTGTTTTGGGTAACATGTTTAAAGAACACCCAAACAAGTATTTCAAGCATGGAAAATTCATCATCAACACAATTTAAGTACTCACATCGAACACATTGTCCGTGACAAATACTTCATTTGATTGGCTTGTCCTAGACAAATTCTCCAAAACAAAGCAAGAATCTGTCTAGAACACGTGACCTCTAACTGACATTAACATGTGAGTTTATACTATAAACAAGGACAATGTGATTGCATCATACCACTTGCATCACGGAAAACTTGGGAGAAACAGACATCCCCTGCTCGACGCATGTGATCCTGTGTGAAAACGGATCGCATCAAAGTCCATTAAAGAAGACGGCAGTATTATGTACTGCAAAAAATGAGGTGTGCGCTATTTTGTATATGCATGCACATACATAAGCCATTCCTAAAGTCCTACTCACCTTAAGGTCTTGCCAAGAAGCAGAGCTAGGCAATCCGGTGACTAACACTGGAGAATACAGAAAAACAAGAATAAATTGGTGATAGATCAAATGAAGCCAAAGTTCAATTTGCTTCAGTGGTGTCAAACTCGCACAGCATGTGAATATCTGTTATATTGAAAACAAAATTTCACCCCATAGCATACCATTTACAAAACTTGAATCGTAAGACATGTTTATGCATCATACCATCCACAATTCTACCTGTTCAGCATGTTTTATAAATTTCTAACTCCAACTCCACCATTGGCAGCATTAAAAAATTTCTTCATTGTTAATGTTAATCACCATGGTTAAAAACTCATCGATCCGACACTAACCATATTTTGAGGAAAAATCACGTGGACGCTAAATTCAAGACCTGTAGAATACTTGAATGGAAGTTATCAACTTTTACAATACACTACAGATATTCAGTTTCTTCATAATTTCTTATTCATTAGATAATTGGTGGCGATATTTGCTGCAGAGTTCTGTGCATGTGCATATGGAAAAGCTCCGGTTTGAGCTGCTCCCTTAAGTAAGATTTGGGCCTTACAGTTGGCCAAAATAGAATCCATTTCTGAATCCACGAATCTGCCTAAGCTAAATAGCAAATTTGAGGCGTTTCCATACCCTTTCGCAAATCCAAGCACAAACTCACCTCCTAAGACGGATCTGTAACCAAGTTTTTCAAAGCAGTAACTTTAGATTCTAGGAACATGTTCTGTTAAGAGTTATGATATTTTGTCCCGTTGGCTATATGATTCAGAACTTCATTTTTGCAAGTAATGGAACCAATGAATATAGCTATTTTTTAGTTCTACATGTTGCACTAATTTATGTAACGATATACAACATAATAAGCGATACGAAAAGATGATACATGTGACAATTTGACTACACTGGCTTGTTGATAGAGTAAATGAAGCCAAACAAAAAGCATGCAAGTATCAAAAATGAAATTCAAACCCCGATATTCAGAGCGCCTAGACACCCCACCACGCCCACCACCACCACCACCACCTCCTCCTCCTCCTCCTCCTCCTCCACCTCCGCCTCCTTTCTTATAACCACTGTAACGATCTACTGCTGATGAATGTCCACGTCCTCCGTGTGCAAGCTCTACCTTTAAACATCACATAACTCTCTCAGCTACTGACAAATAAATATGCGCTACACCAAAAAAGAAAAATAAGTAGGAGTGCAGGGCTAACCCGCAGCCGATGCCCCTCAAAATCATAACCATCACGACCACGAATAGCATCTTCAGCATCACGAGCCTCTTCAAACTGTCATAAATATTTGGTAAAAGATCGTACAAGATAAAAAATTTAGTGCGGTGAAAGCTTCTGCCAACTGACCTCTACAAATGCATAACCAGGGGGTCTTGGTGGAATCTTCAGATCAATATGGGCAATTGGTCCATACTGCAACATGAACACCCCCGTTAAAAATCCATGTACATAAATGCCTCATTTCAAAGCAAACCCAACTTATCTGCCAACCTTAAACATCATGTGCAAAATAAAACCAACCTCACCATGGTGTTGACTTCGTGTTTAAATCTAGAAGTTCTTAAGGCTTAACCAACAAAAATTCTCTATATGTCCACCAAAACTTCAATCAGATACTGATACTTTTTATAAGCTAAAGCTACTGTGACTAAATCGCCATACCGAAATTATCCGAGGTATTATACTGATTTAGCATGACTAATATCCTTGCATTTATATAGCGCTGATTATCATTTCATCCTCACATTAAAGGAGAACCAAAAAGGAGGCGTGACATAATCCCTTCAAATTGTGAAAGTATTGCAGCAGAAAGGATATCTTACCTTGTAAAAGATATCTTCTACTTCCCGTTCGCGAATATCACCAGGAAGATTGCCAACGTAGAGTGTTCTACTTGAGCGACTCATTCTTCCTGACAGGAAATATCCCAAATTATGAAAATCAAAAATAGAATTGAACCAGAAACAAATAAGGGGAGAATGAAGATGGTGATATCTAATCAGCTAAATCAAAATTCAAACGGTATATAAGGGGGGCGGAGAAAATGGAAGTGGGATAGAGTGAATGCGGATAAATCCTTTCCACGTAAAGCCGTTACAAAGGACAGCTATCACGATTTTCCAAAAGACTAGGGTAAAAGGCTGGAAAAACATAGCAATGGACCAACTAAGGATCTTCTTCACATAAAAACATGCATAGATATACAACACGATACAAATCTCAGCTACAGGCACAAAGAGAGAGAGAGAGAGAGAGAGAGCAGACAGAGGTCTGATCTTGATGGATTACAGGTAGAGAGAGAAGAAGTTACCCTTGAATTATATCGGATAATATCGCGCAGAATGCACAGAGACGGAGATTTGTTTCGGAGATTAGGGTTTTGAAATAGGTGAGAGGGCAGGGTGGTAAATAGGACAAGGGTTGGATAGCGTGTAATGCGCCGCACGTTGTCTTGTAGTACGCCCTCGGGTTTACAATTTTCTCCTGTTGCTAAGAGCATCTTCCTTCTTTATTCTTTGGGGCCCGATTGGATGGGGTATTATTTTTAGGGGGATAATTTTTAGAGGGGGTATAAGATAAGAGGGGGTATTATTTTTAAAGGGATGGCCCACATTGATGTGATATTTATAAAGGGGTATAAAAAAGTAGATGGTTTGGATGAGGAATTAAACAAGGGGATAAAGGGGGATAAGAGGGGTGAATAAGGAAAAAAACTGTTGCTCGTTTGGATGGGGGAAAAAAGAAGGGGGATAATTTTTGGAGGGGGTAAAAGGATCGACGTGACATGTTTAGCATAGTTTGGGAGCAAAAAATGCAGGGGGATAATTTTTCACCCCTCCAAAAATAATCCCCCAGAGAGGGATAAAGGGGGATAATTTTTGGGTAGGGTGGGAGGTGCCCAAAAATTATCCTGGAGGGGAGGGAAAAAGAGGGGAGGGGGTATTATTCTTGGATAATACCCCTTCTTCCTCATTACAAATACAAAATAACCTTATCCCCCTATTTTATGTTTCATTCAAATTAAGTACTATTTTATCTCATTTTTTTAATACTTCATCCAAACTATCTACTTTTTATTACCCCCTCTATAAATATCACATCAATGTGGGCCAACCCTTTAAAAATAATACCCCTCTTATCTTATCCCCCTCAATATCTCCATTTTTTCGTCCTTATTTGAAATTTTTTTGTAATTTTTTGTTTTTCATCAATTTTTGTTGATTTGTTGATTCATCTCGACAAGAGCTTTCAGAAAAGTTATCAATCATCGGCTAAATTTGAAAAAAGTTCAGAAAAGACAAAAATAAATCAAAAAATAGAATTTTTTGTACTTATTCGTTGTCTTTAGTGACTTTTTTTTAACTTTTGAACATAATTTTATACTCATTAGATTCTTTTTCATCAAGACGGACTAATAAACTATAGCCAAAAATAATCCAAATAGGGCCTATAATCCAAATGGGGACTAATAAACTATAGCAAAAAATAAATAAATAAATAAAGACAAAAATAACAAATAAATAAAAACTATAGCCCAAATGAGACCTATAATCCCTTATCCAATCAGCCTCTCAAATGACTATTTTTGAATAATTTAAGGGTTTTTTAACTTTGTTTTACCAATTAACAAAAAAAAAGAAAAAAATAACAACAAAATATAAATCAACAATAAAAAATTTAGTTAAAAAGAAAAAATATATAATTTAGCTCGCGTAAATTTAGTTAATAATAAAAAAGAGAAAAAGAGAAAAATTTAGTTAACAAAGAAAAATATAATTTTGGGAGGGGGTGAAATATAAGAGGGGGTAATAGGGGAGAAGAGGGGAGGATAATTTTTGGAGGGGCACTTTTTTCCCATCCAAACCATGCCAAAATTAATAATAAGGGGTGATAATTTTTGGAGGGGGGATATCCCCGATCCAAACGGGGCCTTGGGGTAAATTTCACTTTATCTTGCATGAAGTTATTGACAAATGCACTGTCCTCTCCCTTGTAATTTCGATAATTGTACTTTCTTCTCTTACTTTACCAACTATTCTTTTCAAATCCCCCTCCCGTTAGTTTTATTTTTAACAATGTTAAATTTTAGACTAAAATCCCCCATCAAACCCTTACTAATTTAATATTTGTAGTCACCTCCCTCTCTCTTTCTCTCAACCTCTCTCTTTTAACTCATTCGGACTATCTACTGTAAAATTCACCGTTGACCCCAATCACTAACTACTGCAAAATTGGGTACTCCATTCTCTCTCTCTCTCGTTCTCAGTCCTCTTCTATACGAAATTAAAAAATCACCCAAAATGAAAAATGAATTTTCGGAACAAGTAAATTTCGCAATCAGTAGAGTTTGATAATCGAAAAATTGGTACGTTAGGGAGGTTTGATGTTGGATTTTTAAGAAGAAAAGCAGCATCTTTGGATGGGATAGGTGATCACATCCATGGTGTGAAAGGTTAGAACGCAAGGTAGAGGGAGGGTACCATTGCATTTTGCTGCAAAAATAAAAGTTCTGCGACACCTGAACCACTTTCTCAAATCTCATTCTTTTAATTTGGCCTTACTATAAACCCGTCTCCACATTTTTAGAATCCCCACCACGCTTGGTGTAATTTTAACCATAAATAAATTAAACAAATCCAAGTCCCAATATATATCTCTCTTAGCTCACTTTGACCTGTGTTTTTGCATTAACTCTGTCCATTTGATCCGTTTGCACGATTTGTGCTTGTGCAAAAGAACATTAGATAGGACGTTACGAGTTAATAGGACTTGCTTTTTGATTTAAGAGATCTGTCTTTTCTTTCGAGGCCGGGTTGATGTTCTTTTGTCCAATCTCATTCTATGTGTATGACATCTTATTTATATTTATTTTGTTTTTTCACCTCCATTTCATCATTGTTTTCCGAAGCTAAAATTTGTTTGGTTTTCTTCTCTAAAAAGTATTTTTTCAGTATATTTTATTCTTGTGTTTTTTTATGAGTTTTGATGATTTTGACTGGATTTGTTTTTCTACTTTTTTGGGAATATCTAGTATAATTCCATCATAAAAATAATATAGAAAAGTTCTAAAAAGTTAGCTTAAAATCACAAAAAGTAAAAAAAAAAAAGAAAAAAGTGTCTAAATAGATTTCCTTAAAAAGTAAAAAAAATTACTGTTGACCAAAGACAAAAGAATACAAAATATTATATAGCAGTATGTTCTAATAAAATTTCATTTCTAAAATCAAAACACACCATAGTGTAATTAACTACTAGTTTTATATACGTATGATAGAGTGAGTTTATTAGTAAATTTTTTTCGGCTAAAATGGGAGGGAGGCAGAACTCGCGTGCGCGGTAGTGTTAGGAGGGTTATATAAGAAAGAGAGCGAGGGAGGGGTAATTTAGGGTTTAGAAATTTTGAGAGCATTACATTATCAATTTTTAACAGTCAATGCTTGGTCCTTAACAGCGGGGGATTCCGGAGCAATAGTTTGTAAAATGAGAGAGAGAAGTACAATTATCAGAACTATAAGGGAGGACAATGCATTTGTTAGTAACATTGGGTAGGTAAGTGAAATTACCCTTATTCTTTTCCTTCCTACATATATTTGAAATTCAAATAGAAAATACTTTGAAAATCTTTTTAAAATTTGTCAATTTATTTTTTCTTTTTGGATATATGTAGTGTATCTTTACCAAAAAAATTGCGAATATAAAAACGTTGCAGAAATATGAAAAAAGGTTTGAAATTATTGACAACTATTGAAAACCAAAAAATAAAATAAAACGTTTTTATTTATAAAGCCAAAGTCATATAAAAAAATGACTTGTCATTTGTTTCCAAATTATCATTACGTGAGATGGTAATTAAAAAAATATACATCTCATCACTCTGGAAAATTTGCCAAAAAAAAAATAATTAAATGAAGCAATAACAAATTTACAAAAATAGCTTCAATAAATTTAAAAAACACAAACCATTAACTAGACACAAGGAGCAAGATTGAAGGCAATTACCGGAGGAAGGATTACCGAAAACAGTAAACTTATCGAAAAAATTATTGTTCGTTCAATTTGAAATAAGGATTGGTCGATTTTAGTTTAGCGTTTGCAATTTTTTTAATATTTTTGGGTTCGGTTTTGTTCCTTTTTTAAATTTTCATTTGTGCGACTAAACTGATCCGATTGCATTGTAATTTTCCGATTTCTCTTATGAATGGCTGAATGTGCATTGCATTTTTTGTTATTTAAATAGGTAATTTGTGCTCAAATACAGGAATTTTTTATTTAATATTGTTTATGGTTCAAAATTTGATTTATTTGGTAAAAAATTAAGTTTATTTTGATCAATTTGAGAAAATTAAATTTCTGGATCGAACCAATATTAGCAAATAGTCCCGTTAGTTTACCCCGTTTCAATTAAATTCATGTGCTGTTAATTCCAGTGTATTTGATTAGGGGTGAAATCGTTTGAGTTGAGAATCTAGAATTTGCTACTAGGTATAATTTAATTAAATATATTTAGGGTTGTTATTGAATAAATAAATAATAGTTTGGTAAAGATGTGTTCATGTGCACAAATAGAGTAAAGAATAATATTTATTGACTAGAAAAAGAAGATTAAATAATTAAAAGTTTGAATACATAATATATACTAAACCGAAATATCTCGCACGAGTTCTAATAAGACATGGATGAAAAATTATAAGTCAATTTGACTCATAACGAGAAGTTAACAGTTGAATAAAATTATACTGGTAAAAAATAAGAGTTATTTTGTTATTAGTCAATCATAGGTAAGTCTAGTTCATGAAACATGGAGTCTGTTGTATATTGTGCATAGTAAGTCACGTTGTACACCAATATGATATTATTTTAATATACACAATATTATTCAATAATTGTTTGAATATTGTTCAATTATTTATTTTCACGCATAAAATACTATTTAAAAAGCCAAATATTCGGGCATTGTTTTGTTCCTTAAAATGACCCCAATTTCCTAATCCTTTTCTAAGGTGAAATTAGGAGATAAAAAATGGATTTGGATTAGTGGCTAAGAAATTCTATAATGAGGACACACACATAAAATAAAAAGTAATGTTAGGAACACAAACGATCCAGACACATTAGGATACACATGTATCCAGAATTATTGAATACACGTGAGGTCTTCAAAGACACATGTATTTAACAGTTTTGAACACATCTGTGTCCAAATGTATCTGGCCGTGTATACAGATTTTTTTCTAAAATAAAGGCGCCATGTAATTTGTTAACTCGGCTCGCTTGTACTTCAAGTTTCTCTCTCTCTCTCTTTCTCTCTCTCTCTCTCTGTGTGCAGTGGAATTTGGTTTGATCCTCCATCTCTTCTGGTTTCACAATCCAAAACCCAAATTTCATCTCCAATAAAACATCCAAATTGCCCGATATCACAGCAAAGCAATGCGACTCAGACCCCTCGATTCGCGCCGAACCATAGAATCTTGTACGTTAGAGCTTCACAGCTGGAGACCCTTTGATGTCCAAACCACGCCCAAAACAGTAGAATCCAACACTCATTGTACCACTAACGAGAAGCCTTGCCTCTCCGATCGAACGACGTCTTTCCCGATCGCCGCAGTCGACATGTCGAGACTGATCTTATTCGACGACTATCGGTCCGTTTCGAGTCTCCGACTAACCGACCGGAAGAGGCGTCGCAGTAACCGGAGCGGCGCTCGACGGAGGGGATGCTCTTTCGGGGCTTATGCGACTTACGCTACCTGTTCGGACTTTCCGGTGGCGGCGGGAACGGATTCGAGTGGGGAGCTGTTTTTGAATGGGGGTGGTTATTGGGCGTCGGAGGCGGCAAAAGGTTCGGGGAGAGTGAGGGACGGCGGGACTGGAGAAAGAGATAATTTGGGTGCTGGGTTTGGGCTAATTGCCAACTGTGACAATCAGGGGATTGAACCGGGATATCGAGGTGATACAGAATTTGGATATGGTGAAGAGGTGGATGAAGAAGAGGACGACCAAAGTCTCGTCTTTTGGGGTGAAAAATTGACAGGTATTGCTCAAGTTTTTCTTTTAAATTTCACTTGCTTAATTTCAATGACAGTACGCAAATTTCTTGTTGCCATCTTGTGCTAAAATGCTTATATACGGTGTTAAAAACTCATAAACCTAACTTAACTATCGGCTTGTAGAATAAGGGTTGTCCAAGATTTATAAGGAGGGAAAGGATAACGAACATAAGTGATGTGGGACTTGTTAAGCGTGGATCGCATATGTGAGGATGGCGGAGGGTTTAGACGAGATAATTCAACCTTGAAACCGGCTTATAAGGTAAGAATTACTCGAGGTTTATAAGCAAAAGAAGGAGAATGAACATAAGCGATATGAGACTCGCTTACAAGTGCAATTTTGTTCACTTTTTTTAAGGAGGGTGAACATTAGCTTCATTATCATTGATTGAGATTGTATAGATCCTGCCTATACAATACACTTTTTGGTAAGAATGTGACCATCTCAATCAATGAAAATAAGGGTAATATTACCCTAGGATGAACAAAATTCATTTCCTCGCTAAAATATCAAAAAGAAAGTATGGGCTGCCTCTAGTGAATCTTTTGAGGTAGGAAGGGGAGGAATTTCTTTCTTGCTCTTCCGAGAGCAAGGCCAACCACTTCATGACCTTGGTGGCTTTTCTTTTCTTACTGGCACCAGATAACCAAAGCATTTATGGTATTGGTTGATCTTCTTTTTCCCCTTTCTCCCCAACGATGGCCCCTGCGAGCCAACTTAAACCTAATTGATTTTTCCCATTTCTCAACATCAAGGATTATAGTCTGCACCAACTTATGGATAATTTGGAGGCCATCCATATGATTTATCAGTGTTTCCCTTTCTGCTTACCTTTTCTGGTTTTGGTTTTTTTCCCACCAGAGTTTGTTTAGGCAGCTCTGTTTTCTTTCTTTTGTTGGTCTAGGTTGGTTTCTGGCCAACCAATTTCAAACCGTGTAAGTTCTTATTTTTAATATATATTTACTTTTGCTGATAAAAAAAAAACATTTCTTCATGTCCTTGACCCACTGAAAGCATCAGAAAGTTAAAGTGAAAATTGGTTTAGTTATGCAATGGTTAAAAGCTTACATTTGATATAGTTTCAAACATGACATTTTGCATTATCTTGATACAGGTACAGCAGGTACAGATTCTAGTGTTGGCAAGAACACGGTGCAAAAAGCCCATCGCAAACGTAGACGGAAGGAACACGAACGCGAGAATGGTTGATCCGCTGGAGTAAAACAGACCAACTATTTTTTTCTTCTGTTTTCCAGTGCTAAGACCATTGTATATATAGTCTCTACCCTGCTATATATTGTACTAGAGTTTTAAAAGATTTTCCACTCACTAAGAGTTTTGGATGTTCATTACCTTTACATATCCCGCACAATGTACCGAAGTAGTGGTATAGTAATTTTGGTTGGCGGATGCCTGAGAATTTTATGACCTGTTTGAAGGTTGCTGAAGCCCTTATTATATATCTTTTAGCTATTGTGTAGCGAAATGACATACTAGACAAGCTTCGAGTTTTTGATTTTCTTGATAGGGTTAAGTATCGTCTTTACTTTGTTTGAAATGAAAATAAAAGAAGAGATCTTCCGACATTTTTTCCAGTTCGGGAAAGAACTCTTTCTTGATCGCCTCATTCTCCAGTAATCGTTTCGAAACAAAATAGAGGTGGATTATTTGTGGGTTTGAGCTTGTAATAAAATGGCGTGCTTTAGAGTTGAACTTTGCAAGCATAAAACCTTTTGCAAGTTATATTCTCTCTCTCTCTCTGCCCTTAGAAATTTATTCTCTTTCCTTTCAAGCTTAATGGAAAAAGGAAGAAAAATCACAAGTTTTCCTCCTCCTCCCATCATTGTACGATTAGGCGCAAGAATCTTGAAATATACATCTTTTCTTATTTTGTCTCAATATACTACCAACATGTGTGTATAAAATATAATAAAATTTAAAGAATAAATGCAAAAGTAGGAAGTGGATGAGAACCCAAAAAAATACAAATGCTAGAAATGGAAGATCATGTGCCATGAAATATTGTCGAGCCAAAATAACGTCGTATTGAGCGTGCTAAATACTGTTCAAACGATATCAGTGTTCAAAATACTGTTCAAACGATGAGATAGTATTTAGATTATATTTTATTGGTCAGAACTGTACCGAACAGAATATACATTTTATTTTCCTGTGCATAGCCCACAACAGGTTCCGGTTCCAATACTCAAGAAAATAATGTTACTTGTGCTCTTAAATGAAGTAGAGGAGGGGCTTAACTGAAATAGAGTGATTCTTGAAGGGTTAAGGTCAAATACAAAAGGACGCCGCGGGATTGCCTTGAGCAAATTGCGAAAAAGGAATGCGCTGTCGTTTCGTGGAGAGGTGGGGGTTGGGTCTTTGATTTTCGGAGCTGCTGTGAAGAGTCACGTAGAGGCGGGGAGAGAGAGAGATGGGGGGAAGGGGAGCGGGAGAGGCAATGATGGCATACAGAGCGGTGCTAAAAGCGACACGGAAAACTTTCGCAGGGGACACTTTGATGCTGAGGGAGTCGGCGGCGGAGGTGAGGAAGAAATTCGAGGAGAATCGCCACATCACCTCCGAAACCGAGATCCAGAGACTCCTCGCCGAGGCTCGAGAGGCCTCTGATTTCATTTCCACCACCATCGTCCAAGCCAAACTCAACCCCAGCGGTGGTTACGGTAAGATCACAATCTCCTTTCATAGTTAGTTGTGCACACTACTTGTTTGTTCAATTGTCCCCCTTCTTCCTTTCTTGGATCTCTTCTTGTTTTCTAGACCCAAATTGACATCTTTGGTAGTATTTTTGGTTGAAAACGATGGGTATGGCGTCAACAGGAATTTTCGAAGTGAGAGAAACCGTAGGGAAAAAAAATCCAATCGGCATATGAGACTTCCAATGGTTGTTTCGCCCTCTACATGTCAATGATAGTGAATGTTTAAGATCCCGTAATGAATGAGGACATTGCAGAGTGTAGGCGCATCGTGTGGACGTTGCAGAGTGCGTGAGAGAGGAGAAAAGGCTAAGTCTTACTTCTTTGCTTTGCTGAATGAGACGTGTTCTTATATGGTGGATGGCACTGGATATCCAGTGAGTCCAGTCTTGTGACAAGCCGTTGCAGAATATAGCTCCCACAAGTAGTGATTTGATGGTGTAAGCTGAGACCATGTTTGGTGGGGCAAGGAGAGGAGCGGGAGTGGTAGTAACAAAACCCCTTCTTCAGGGGAGAGTAAGATCTCCCAAAGGAGAAGGAAGACAAGACGTTCTTATCGTAGTAGGCTCCTTAACTGGCTCTTCTTCGATCTCCACGTCTCCAGGGGGGCCTCCCAAGATACTTTCAAATGAAGAATCCTTTGTCTGTGGCAGACACCGAGATAAGTATTGTGGAGAAGACAGATTTAGATTCTTATAGGCTTGTTGAGAAGATTGTCACTTAGAAGAGACAAGACACTGTTAGTAATCTTTCTGTCAAGCTAAGGACGGTTAAACGTTAAGCCTTGAGATCAGCTTGGAGTTTCCCAACGTTCATGAGTCTATTTTGCTCAAGGTTTATGAGGCAAGACCAACAGCGTCAAGTTGTGAACCTAAGGTTGTGCTTGTATCATGGTTTTGTTGTGGGATATACTAAATAAAAGAAAATGATAGGAGATCAAAGACACAAATTTAACTGCGCGTGAGTTACCATCGTCTGAGGATCAGGTGATAGACTTCTAGGTGTTATCTTTGTACTGCCTTTGGGTCAGGTGGTTAAGTATTTGCGATTACTCACCTGCCTTTGATCTCAGGTGCTGCCTTCTTGGCTCATGATTCCCCATTTTATCGACTGAAATTATGTGTTTTCTAAGTGAGAACATAGTATGTGTCTTCATGTAGGAAACTGAACCAACTTTCCATGTGAGGAACTTTATTACTAAGCTTATTTTCTTCGAATTTTTATGGCTGGTTCTCGTGTTGGTCCAGTATATTCTGTTGGTTTTAAGTACTTACTGGTTACTACTACTTTTGCTCATCTCGTTCGCAGAGGTGAAGCCAAGCAAAGAGCACGCGGGAGCCACACTCGAGATTCCTTCGGAAGAGCTTCTTAAGAAGTCTGCATAAGGAGAGGGGGGAGTTAATTGGCATCCATTTGACAAATCTCCATGTCTTCTATTGAAGTAGTTGAACTTAACCCTGTAATAAGCTATTATTGTTGGTGTCATTTTGTTCTATTGCAATCAAGAAGTAGTTGTGGGTGAATTTACACTTATTTTAACAGCTACGGGTTTCGCTCGGGGCTGCTGATAAATTTCAAACTTTTTGGGCAGCGATATTTGAAAGTTGCTCAAGATCATATTCTCTTATTTGAAATTCTGACTTTCAACCCTCCCATGATTTGCATTCACAAGCAGTTCTATGACAAAAAAAATTGTAAGGCAATATTTTGGTGCTATTGTACATCTGAAGATTAGTACATTGAGACTATGTATATGATAAAACAATTTTTGACTCTTCCTTGGATCAAAGACTTGCCACTAAAAATTAAGACAACTCTCATCTGATGCCTAAGTATCGGTAGATTCAAGCCGAAAGAGTATGTATGTTCAAGTTTAGGGTTAATAAAAGTGTCGTATTTATGACTAATATCAAAATGAGATTTTATCTCTCTCGTCTCCTTGGAATCTATTTCCCATGAATTTGGATAATACTTGGGTGGTGTGACTGTCTTAGAGATTGGGAATCTTTACCCTAAAGTAAGAATAAATCTAATCTATTCATGTTTGCTCTTTGGATGATGCATTGATGCACTTCCGGTTAGAGTGCATTTTTTACTGTAGGTGTTCTCATAGGACTAGGACTCTTTGTAGATAAGAGGGATCCACTCGAGGGGACGTAAAGACAGCTTGCAAAGTAGATAAACGGCAGACAACTGAGAATGTCAAGGCTTGATCTTGATCGAATAGGCCGAGAAGACAGTAAAAAGCCGAGTTAGCCAGCTCTGCCCAACCAGCAATTTTATACCCATCAGGACATTTTCACCATTTCACAACCAATTACAAAGCCATTATTATACTAAAATTACTATAGTGCATGGATATGCAGGTTTTAGGTGATATATATCTAGTGATTTATTTATGCTTGGTCTATATATGAAACTACAATCACCTTGGTCTATATATGAAACTACAATCACCATTTATTCCAACATACAAACTACAAATAAATAGTAGAATCCCAATAGATCACATCCTCTTAAAAAGGTTTGACAAACCCACCTGCCCATTCACATGATCATAACTATCTCCAACCTATTTTTAGCTCATACATACCTGTACTTTCTCCTTTCCCTTTATTGCATTCACCACTCTCTTGCCCTTTTTCTATCAAACTCCTACACCAAAAAGCTTCCAATAGCCACCTCACTCAAAATCCCCCCTTCTTTAAAGCCATACCCTCATCCCATTAACCTCACCAAACACTTCTCTCCACTCCTCTCTCCCTCTCCCAATCTTCTTGTATCCAAATAACAATGCCACCAAGTACCCTCGTTATCATACTCATATGGGTCCTTGTTTGGCCACCACATTTCTCCAAATTTGTATCAGGGGATGAAAACGGTACGTACGTTCGAGATGCGTGTAGTGTGACCCAATACCAAGACCTTTGCATCCACTCACTCGCCCGGTTTTCAAACACGGCCAAACAGAGCCCTAGCAAATGGGCCCGGGCCGGGGTTTCGGTAACGATAACTGAAGCCAAGAATGTGTTCCAGTTCCTGGTGAATTTAAAGAGAAGTGGGTCTATGAAAGGAAGAAACGGGGGGCGTCTGTCCGATTGCTTGGAGTGTATTTCGGATGCTATCGACAATCTTCATATGACACTTGGGGTTCTGAGGAATCTGAGTGCTACGAGGTTTGAGGAGCAGATTGAGGATGTGACCACGTGGGTAAGCGCCGCAATGAGCGACGAAGGGACTTGTTTGGATGGGTTCGAAGGGCGGAAGGGACCACAGGTTGTAGTGCTGAGGAATGAGGTTTCGGATGTGAGTTGTGTTACGAGTAATGCTCTGGCTCTGGTTAACAAACTCGCAACCGCTGGTCCACAAAGCCTAATTGATCCATGACCAGCATGGGACTATTGTATGTAATACATACATACACACACACACATATATGTGTGTGTATGTATGTATGTATCCCTTTCTTTTATTTGTGCTCTAATAAATTTAGATAGATGTATGGAAGAAATAAGACTGGGGGTTCGAGAAGAGGGAACAATTGTAGGGTTGCTTAGATTTGTCAGTCTGATAAGATTTTTGTAATCCGAATAATACTTATTGCCTATGCAAAGAACAATTTGTTGGTATCACTTGGCTGATACCACCCATAAGGTACTCTGATGGTTAAGCCATGATATGAACGAGAAAGGACAAAAATATTTGTATTTGTAATTAATTGCGTAGATTTGTAGGTTGTACGTATCGTGCTTTATATAAATGGTCATTCGATTTCAAAATCGATAGTGAAATTTATCTGGAATCCTTTTTAGAATAATCGTGGATTCTATTATGGAATTCTTCCATAAATTTTGACTCTTCAAAAGGGGTTCCTTTTTCTTAAGTTTAGAGTTTTCACACTAGGCTTCTTTTCATAAAATTCAAATCTTCTCCAAATCTTTCGGGTTGGCATGTCAGCTCAACCTTGCAACTGGCATAGTCGCTGACCCATTATTGTATTCAGTCTTGGACTAGGCATGCAAGATGTCTAGCATCCGGTACATCCTAGCGGACACACGATTCAATTTTGCCATAAACCATTTGTCGAGTAAAAAAGGACAATCGAACATTTCACCATCAATTCAATAACTAATATGGTTGTAAGTACTGTGTAATAAAATTATTACCCAAATATTATCGGTCATATGTTCAACAATGATTTTTTGCACAAAAATATAAAAAGTGATTTGGGTTTTCATATTCTTTACATATTTCTCATTTCAAATAAAATACTCATACTTTTTAAACTATTATGCAATTACCTCCCTTGTCTAAATTTTGGCTTTAGAAAATTTTTAACATGGGCTATTTCGAAGGGATAAGAATTATATTACAGTTTATGTTATCAAAAAAATCTCAAACTTGAAGTTTAATAACTTAACTAATGGTGTTTAACTGACTTTAACGATAAGGGATGTAACTGGATAATAATTTGAAAAATAAGGGAGGTTAGATTAATTTTTAAAAACGTTAGATGGGCAATTGTATTTGTCAGAAACCTTAGGGAAGTTTGTGTAATATACTCAAAAAATAAGTGGGCTTGGAGTCAGCCCACAGTTCCAATTCTTGTTCAGGCTTCCTTAAGGGCCTTACCGACATTAAGAAAAACAATCCAAAGCCAGTTGGATTGATTTCAAGGCCCTTGATAACCATTCAGAAAGGTTTTGATTCGTAGCTCGGATTGAATCAATTTGGATCATACTTGGGAACGCGGGGTCCCTCTTTTTTCGGGTTTATAACCATTTTTAATCATCACTTTAGCTACTATGAGATTGGCCCTCATATAGGAATTCCAACTATAAGTAATTAGGAGTGTAATCGTTTTGGTCTGGTGAAATTTATAGAATCGAACCAGTTTTTCGATTTGGGTAACTTGTAAACTGAAATCGGATTGGGTGCACCGGTTTGGTTTCATCTGATTTGGGCCCAGTTTGGATTATTGGCGTTTTGGATCACATTTCGGGCCAAGCTCAAAACAAAAAAAAAAAAAAATACCAAAGTCGATAAAATAAACTCAATTTAAACACAATTTTGAGCCATTATAAAATTCAACAACAATTCAGTTCAAACGCATCAAATTAAGCAAAATCAATCAACTTAAATTCAACAATAACTTTAGATTGGATTTTGAACTCTTTAAATCGATGATCTAGTCTGATTCGCCATTTTTTTAATTTTATTCCTACAAACAACCTCACTACTAGGATAGCAACCTAGCTAGTCTAAATCATGACGCTAGAAGGAACAACAACAACCTCCTAATATAGTCTTTTTCTTTACTTAGCTTCTATAAACTTCAAAAGCAAGAAAGTTCCTTTTACTTCTCTTTCTAAGTAGTCGGTGCCAAAAATGCCTAATTTTGAAGTGACGGCTGGTAGAAATAGACCAAATTATTCTTGTCATTTTTTTCTTTATAATCAACTTTGATCAATCATTGTCAAGGCTTACAATTTAAAAATTTGCTCCATTTATAAAAAATTTAGGTTCGAAACCTATTGGGTACTATTAATTCTTACTAGACAAGTCCACAATTTTGAAATACTCCTAACTAGTAGACGATAAAATGAATCTCTAATAATTAATTGAGTTCCGCATAGACTAAAACACCTTGATTTAAAATAAAAAAATCGATCAGTTATCTGAGTAGGTATCAAACGCTTATTTAGATTGAATCGTCTGATGAAATTTATAATTTCTTATGTCTTTGTGTTGTTCGGCCTCTTCAACTAATAAAATCTCATAGACTATAGTTTGAGATGACATATGAGAACCGTCTTCTTTCTCCAATTGGAATGTGAATGAGACTAGAAAGGCTATTATCGGTCCAAGTCCACTTTGTATTTGCATAGCCGACCACCCAATTCAAATTGATTTCAAGTTCAACTTTGGCAATGGCGGACTCAAAAATCAGGTTTAGGGTTGACGTCGAATTGAGCTTCACTCTTCACTACTCATTCATTATCACCATTCGTCTCAACTCCTTATTTTGTGTAGATTTATTAATTAATTTAAATAATAAAAAATTATTTGGTACTTCATGGGCATCGCAATGAGGTGCATATATATTTTTTTCATCGAAACAGATCTAGTTAGTAGCTAATGGTAACCTTTTGTGCGAAAGAATTGTTCTTTATGCTCGATGCCTTATGAAACTGTAGTAGTACGAATTGTCACAGTTTCCCGCGCGTTTAAGTGTCTTCTTAGATAGTTATATATAGCGACTCATAAGCTCAACTCAAAGTGTCAATGAAACGGGAAGACGGGATAAACGGTTACGATTTCTTCAACTATTTTCATAAACAAATCTTCCTGCTGTCCTATCTCTTTAATCAAGCTGCTTGCTCCTACACATCTTTTTCTTTCTTTCCTGTTCGACTCAAATCTGAGTGTGAATAAGAAAGGAGCTTGGTGACCTTTTTCTATCTAAAGTGCTTATTTTCTCAATAGGCAGTGTCGGTCAGTTTTGAATCTTGTATTCAACAGGAGTGTAATCAGTACGGTTCGATCCTGTTTGGTAGGATTATTGGACTGAAATAGTTTTTAGGTTTGGAAATTTTATAAATAAAAACAAACTGGTTACACCGGTACGGTTTCAATCGGTTTGGAATGGTTTTAGTCGGGTTTCGACTATCTGATTTTTTGGGCCACATTTCGGGGCAAATCCGGAATTTTTTTTGAAAATTTACTAGAATTCATAAAATAAACATAATTAAAACACAACTTTAGCCCATTATAAAATTCATCAATAATTCGGGCAAAACCCATCAACTTAGACTAAATCAATCAATTTAAATTCAGCCACAACTTGGGGCCAAGATACAAAAAAAAATGTATATATAGTATACAACTGGTTCGGTTCAATTTAGACTGGTTTTTAGCACTCAGAAACCGGAAACATGACCGGAACTCTGATTTTTTAAATGTTTCAAATCGAAACTGGACAGAACCGAATATTAAGCTCTTCAAACTGACGATCCAGTTTGATTTTTCATTTCGATCCGGTTCGCTGGTTTTTTATTTTACCCTTATCTCCAATACATTTTTCAAGGTTTTTTTTTTTTTTTTTTTTTATAACCGAAGCATCCGGGTTGGCTTGGGACCAAGCTGGAATAAAACTTGAGGGAGTCTTCATTTAAATACCAACTAATTTCTAGAGTCCTGAGCTTATTAACCTGGCAACCGATGCAGTGTCCCTTTTTATTGCTACGAAATTCGAATTAGGCAACTGTCGTGTCAATGGTAGTCAGTTTCCACAATGACTGGAGCACTGCTTAGAGATCGCAATGTGGAAATCTACCCAATCATGATGTACCCATCAATGAAAATTCAGTTAATCTAGAAGGCCCTTGATTGAAAAATAAATAAATAAACAAAGCTAGGAGATCCATTATTTCATATAATGATCACTATCTTTTTTTTATTATCATATTAATGCTGAGTGTTTTAAGTCAATTTACGTATAAATGGAAACAATTTGATTTCGTTTACCACAACATTCATATGAATTTTATTTAGACGAGATTCCAAACTCTCAAGATAAACTAAAGCACGTTATAAGCTCAATTGACTTGAACCTTGAGTTCTACATAGTACCTCGTCGTTCTTTGTTGATAATATATTTCAAAAAGTCGTGTTATTTTTAAATAAGACAATATAGTATTTTCATTTACTCAGTCAAATTTGAAGACTTCAACCCACTCTTCGATTTTGAAGATTGAGAATAACCCTTTAAATACCTTAAAAATAAGATTTATCCCTTATGATACTTGCACTTTAAAACTAAATAGTAATAAGTAATAACATATCTTAATTTAATAAATTTTGAACAGCCGGATGAAATCTTAAGTAACAAAACAATACAAGTTAGTATTCAAAATGCCACATAAGTCTCCAAATTATGCATTACGGTATAACAATTTGGTGTATAAATTGGAGATATTCAAAGACGCCAAAAACAAGTAGTGTCACAATTGCTATAGATTTTTTCCCCTCTAAATCCCAAATTCCAAATAGTTTAATCACGGAATATTATTTTAGGGTACCGTCATGTGGTATCTCAAATATTTTTTACCATCACACAATAATCTAATTTTGTATACTTAGTTTTAAATTTCACATCGATCTTTATGGTAAAAAGAGTTCAAAAAATGACAGAGTATCGAAGCTGAAATTCCAAAGGAGATCCGGGACAAAAAATGCCCTGAATAATTTGAGTAATACTACGCCCACAATCTATAATGCACGTATTTAAAAATAATTGTGTTTGAAATTGTTAGATTCACGTGCAATTCTCATTAATTTGTAAATTTTTAATTTATTTTCAAATACAATTATATCTAAATCGGTGTACAAATTTTTTCGAATAATTTTTCCGATAGTCGTGGGGCAATCATGTGGTGTTTTGTTTAGAAACGGTATCATTATGGTGGTTGTCCCATAGGGTGGCAGAAACGACAGGTGGGGAGAAACGGGGGAAATCTTGAATCGCCACGTGTATGGTTGAGGAGTCAACGTTGATTGAAAGTGAATCCACTACGACGTTCTAACTAAGTTCCGTCATGTCCGCTGTCCGCATGTGCCCCTACCCAGATAGATCTGCCTTCCCCAGGCCCCACTTCTCTTCCATCCTTTTCCCCTTATCAATTCTACTAACGTATTTTTATTTTTTATTTTTTTTTGTACCTCGTACTAGATGAGCTGTCCGATGGTCACATATACGTAATTATTCTATTTCTAAAAAAAAATACAAAACATTTACAAAAACTATAGGACAATTGAGACCATAATGCAATACACTCGAAATTATGTATCTACATACCGTATTTTTGCCCTGGCTCGATAGTTTCGTAGCAACAGACATTTTCTAAGAATAGAAGGAATCGCTATAATGACCAGTGCATGCGTTCCATTCTCTTCGATCTTATTCTTTTTTGTTTTTTTATGAAGTCTCACTGGGAGCTAGTGTTTGCTATCTAAGAATTGCTCCATGTATCTCATCGAAAATGTTTGATGTTTTGTGAGACTTTTTTTGGCGACCGTGAAGTCACCGGATGAATTGCGAAGTAGATAGAATAGATCCGGATGGGCTGTTGCTTTGTAGCGATCCAGAGTCTACGCACTCCTACACACTCATGGGTACCATAACATGTCCGGAATAAGGAGGGACATACTGAATGTAACCATTCCCTTGGTAGGGGACGTGTTGTGCTGCCTTTCAACCAATACACAGTTGAGGAGGTCGATTACGAACACTACACGTATGAGAATTAACGATCCTAGTTAGGAAGGGCTAAGACGGCGCCTCACATATGGGTTGCAAGAGAGTGTTTATGCCTCGACGTATATCAATATGATTACAGTACACTTACTCCTCTTATTTGAAGAAAATCCAACCGAGAATAAATCGAAGGATCGATAATCTTGTTCTGCACACGTTTCAATTTAAAAGGAAGACTTCTATTTGAGAAGGCCGTGATCGCCTGTGACCTCGTCCTCCGTGAATTTTTTGTCGACGATTGTGTCCTTGCCATGATGAGGTAGGAAAGGGCAAAACGTGCTACATAGGCCAACGATCGAAGCTCAAAAAAAGGTACAAAAGAAGCAATTTATGCAGTACAACGTAAGTAAAAGAAGCAATTTATGCAGTACAAAGTAAGTAATAGAAGGCACACCTCTAACTTAAGACAAGAATCGTAGTCTTCTCGCTCCCATCCTTTTTCAAATTTGACCAGAGAGTTAGGCCAAAAATGAGAATACGCAGTGGAGGAGGTCAATTTAAACACAAAAATAGTAGATCAAAATGTTGCAATCGATTGATTAACTACCAATATTGGCAACGAGAAATACAATTGTCTCAACTATAGTTAACTTGCTTGAAATTGTATGAAGGTGATAGTAAAGTCAATGCCTTGATAATTAATTTAATTAATTAGAGATTGATTAAATTAACTTGCTTGAAATTATATGAAGGTGCCAGTAAAGTCAATGCCTTCATACTTAATTTAATTAATTAGAGTTTAAAGTTAATATATAATTGGATAATTTACTACTCCATAAGAGAGCTTAATTAGGAGTGATCATTTGTTAATTCATAATGAAATGCACATGCACAGTAGTTTACAAGTGACACTCCATGCAATGCAGGTGCTGCAACGTGTGATGTAATATATAAGAAAAGAAATAGGGAACGATTAGAGTTATATATTGTTATGATTAAAATTTGTATTTGAAAAAGAACTTGAATAACGGAACAATAAAATAAACATGAATGACTTGAAATTACATGTGTGTTTTATTTTTTTAATTGAAAAGAAGAGATAGTCTCAAGCCTACTATACCCTCTTAGTATATAGTACAGATATAGAAAGATGCTATAGTTTCTCTCGACCTACAAACCTGTTCGAGCAACTCTAACGCGAGCCTTCAAATTTCACGTGATGAAACAACAGTTACTTTTGAAATCAATGTCAACTTCAACAAGTTACCATTTGAAGTCAGGGGCGGACCTACTATGAGGGGGGAGGTGTCACGTGACACCCCCCCATGCTCCACTTGAAGCAAATTTTTTTTTTTTTAAAGATTTTAAGAGTAAATCAAGTTTATCGTGTAATACTGTAACACCCCCATACTCTTTTGCTCAGTCAAACTCTCCCCAATTTAGTTCATTAAATTTTGAATACCTATATTTTTTTGTTATTGAATACAAATTTAATTTTTAGTTGTTCATTTATTTTGATGGTGACACCTCCAGGCTCAAATACTGGATCCGCCCCTGTTTGAAGTGATCAAGCGAATTTGGCATAATGGCATTCATTCATGACATTTTAAAAGGCAATACCAAATATCTTTTTATTTGAAAAAAATGACCATTTAAGAAAAAAATTCATTTTTAATGTTAAGGTTGAAAAGAGAGATTTTGAGGATGTTAAATTGCCACGTAAAACTTCAAATAAATTTGACGACAAAAGTTAGAGATGATGTAAACTAGCCCTTAACGGTCCGTTTAGACAGTGAAAAATAGAGAGTGAGAAGATGAATTTCTATCCAACTAATAATAAGATATATGTGAGAAAAGAAATTGACATGTACAATCAAAAACATAATATCTATGTAGTTGGATGTTGTCTCGGTAATTCAGTATATATGTATTCAAAATAATATTGATTTCAACAATTTACAAATAAATATATTTAAATTTGTGCATGTATATTGTGCGTAGAGATTTTCTCGAAACAAAATGGACCCGTAAAATTAAAGGCCTAATTTGTATGCAGTTGGACGGGAATTTATACGCCCACTATGTTGTTCCGATAACTCGGGGCCATCTCATCGAACAATCATTAAATACGGACCTCGTTTTATGGCTCCTGATTCATAGATCTGAAGCAACCGGTGGAGGTCGCATGTTAAGAGGATTCCCATGTGACATATAGTCCTGTTGTCCTAGCTGGTTTGGGTACTAGCCTCGATTGTGGTTGTGTTCGAGTCGTACGTTTTTTTTAATGGCAGGGGGATCTTTTTCGGTCTTATTTAAGATTAAATTATTTTGTTGTGTGTTTTTTAAGATTTTCCCAATTAATTTTAAATTTTTAATGATGTCGAAAAATAAATGGTTGCTATTCGTGTACATGTGGCATTTCTGCATACAAGTTCAGAAATCAGAGGTATTTTTCGGTCATATGCTATTTGACGATCAAGTTAATTAGATGTTGGTACAAAGAGAGAATGTTACAAGTTTATAAGTAACGAGTGTGAGAACATATATTGAACTTAACATAGTAGCCTTCTTTATAGGGTGGAAGAGGGAGGGGTTTTAAAGAGACTGATGATCACCGATTATGCTCTCATTTTCTTATTGGGAAGAGCGAGTCATTTAGAGGACTCTGTTTTTATAATTCTAAGCACTCTTGGAATTTATTTGTGGGATGTTGCCGAATGGATCTCGTGATTAATTCCTTTTGACCGAGCAACCTGATCTTCTAAAATCTTTGTGCCAACTGGCAACACAATACCTATCGTCCAAACTTGTGTGTCTCTGTGCCGAGCAGGTGAGTATTGAATGGGCGAGTAATGTATGATTGAGTACTAAGCAACTAAACACTGAAAACTAACCTAGACTTGTTAAATTTTAATTATCAAACTTGAATATGTTAACAAAATATTGCTTCGATATCAATTAACACTTGATTGCAAAATATTTAATTTGAGATATATAATAAATGAGTACCAATTAAGTGTGCGAGTATATTGTTTTGGGATATTTTAAGGTTATATCTATTGATATTCAATGAACATGCGTGTTTTGGATACTGTGAAGACTTTTAAAGAAAATTTAATGGTCGAAATGAGTCAAGAAAAAGTACATAAAGAGTCCTAATAAGACCGTCTAGACTAAGAAAATTTGAACCCTTTACGAAATTGCGAAACGAAAAGAAATCTTGAGAATTTATTCTAATTGTGTTTTTCTTAACCTCTTTTGATAAATTTATTCGAATCTTCCGAAAGAAGAATGGAAAAGGAATGTGGTTGGGAAATCGAGGAAAGCATTTAATTGTACAAGCATAGTGTAATTCTCACAACACGCAAGGATTAATTTCCTACCAAATAGGGAAAAAAATATTAAAATTTGTTGTTGCCTAATCATTAAGCCCACTTAACTCATTCCCTCAAAATTATTTGTAAATCATCTAGCCAAATCAACGTCATCCCCTCGTACAGGGTACGAAGCCTGTCATTCTATAAATATCACACACATTAAGTTAGGCACATTCTAGTCACGAGATCTACAAATTTTCTCTCTCCTAAACTTGTAAGTTCAAAATCTCTTAAGTATTATCAACTCTTATAAAATCAGTTTATATTGAGATTTTATTTTGACTTTAATTGGGTCTCTCTGCTAGTGGACAATGACATTATGTGACACCTCAGCTAGGCTGGCCGTATACAATATTGTTCACTTTGACCGTTCAAATTCTATGAACTTCCCAATAGGTCACTCATCTCTAGATTGCTCCAGAATAAACACGCTTAAGTGTGAAATTTTATTTAATTTTGACGCTCTCATGACTTTAAAAGGCATTTGTACAACGTAATGTCATGATTTTAGTATAAATAGTAGTGAACTTACATTTGCCAAGCGATGTGGTACTCTTGTCTTGCCCACTCATTCGGACGTCCACTGAGATTCTCCCTCCTGGGTGTCTGACCTCACAAGTAGCACTACAGTTTGACTGAAATGTCACACATTAATTTTTCAAAAAGTAATCAAGATGTACGTAAACTGACCACGACACTCAAAATTATAAAAAAAAATATAGAAAAGTTATGTTATTTGACAGCTCAATGTGGTTAAGAAGGGGTGCACGGGTTTTAATTACAACAGGAATATTCTTTGAAATTTGAAACATCTTAGATCAATATTAAACCAACATATAAACTCTTCATTTTTTATTAAATTTAAATGATCTGAATCGTTCAATGTATTTAAAACATATTTTTAAGGGTATTCGCAAGAAATCAACTCAAAATATTATCGGAAAGAGGTTGATCCAAACAATGGTTAAAAATGTTGATAGGAACTGCTTTATGAACTACTGTTTGGATCAAACCCTTTCCGATAATATTTTGAGCTGATTTCTCGCGGGTACCTTGAAAACATATTTTAAACACATTGAACGGTTTGGATCATTAAAATTTAATCAGGAATGAAGAGTTTAAATATTAATATAATATTGGTCTAAAAAAGTGTTGGTCTATATAACTTTTCCCGCTATATTATTTAACAGTTCAACATCGTTATGAAGGGATGCACCCGTGGCACCCCTAACTTTTAACAACAATTGGAATATTATTACGTCACTATGAGTTATTAACAAAAATATATATTAATTGACAACTCAACGTCGTTACAAAGGGGTTAAGGAAGGAGCCAGAAAATTTACTATGCAATAGCGAATATGTATTTATTATTATTTTTTTAAATATTTAGTAGGAGCGAGCCTATATATTCAATAAGAAATTTATTTTTCTATATAATAATAAAAGTTTTTTTTCTTTTTTACAAGGACAACCGTCTTTACTAGCTCTTCCCTGGCTCCATCCCTGAAAGGGGTGCACCCGAAGCAGCCGTGTTTAATATACACTGGAATGTTTTTTGAAATTTCAAAACATTCCAGAGTATATATAAAATGGTCCCTAAATTTTCACACGTTCTTTTATCTTCCATCTATTTTGTGAATACTTCTTCAAATATATGACATTACTAGTGTAATGCCCCAACTTTTGGTACGTTAAATTTTCACGTTAAATTTTTTTTTTATTTAAACCACTTTATGTATCGAAATAAATTATCGAAAGAAACTAACTTTTATTTAATGATAAATTATTCCAGCGTTAAACATTTAGGAAAAATAAGTTACAAACTGAATTGACCAAAATACCCTTTCAGGTTTACAAATTTATTTAAGATAAACTAAAACCTTAAGGTAATCTATGGGTAAAGCAACCAAGTGAACATCTCTCCTCCAGTAGTCTCCAGCTCTTCCGACACGATCGGTTCCTCTATATGCACTTCTACATCTGGCATGAAACGCCAGGGGCAGAGAAATTGCACTGATGAGTAATGAAACTCAGTAGGACAGATTACCCGAAAAACCAAACCCAAGGACATACAACATTGAACAGTTCATATTGATAGACAATAAATAACAACTCATGCTGATATCAAATAAAAATAAGCAGTAAACACGTCGGGTTAATTATGCTCTTTTCCGCTTTCGTTATCTTGTTTAAGTGGGGCGACGCCCTGTCACATGGCACGACGGCCGGAGCATGCACGTGAGACTGTATACCCCTTAGCACACCTCGGGGCTTGAACCCGGTAAGCAAGCTGCATGTGGGACTGGTTACCCCTTAGCATACCTCGGAATGACATCCGGTAATCCACCATACACGTGGGACTGATTACCCCTTAGTATCTTCGGAACGACGTCCGGCATCAACCATACATGTGTGACTGGTTACCCCTTAGTATCTTCGGAACGACGTCCGGCATCGGGCAGCACGACGGCCATACCCGACATAACCACAAATTCAATCTTCAAGTTTGATTACAGTTGTTCTCTACAACTAACAACGCACTGAAATTTAACATTTACAATTTACACATGTTAGACATCAATGCATTTTAACGAGATTTTCAACTCTCACGAGATGCCATAAGGATTCGAAGACATAATCAAAGTATAGTGGATACATGTGAGAGTGTTCATGCTGTCTGGTGAACAAAATACAGAATATAATCATAACCGATGTACTCGAATGTTACATTAAACATGCTGGAATTCTGCTCTGTATATCAACAGGTCACTCGAGCGGCCAAAACAAGCTTACTGTCCGAATTTGAAACTTAAAAATTTCTGTAGCTCACTCGAGCGACCTCAAGCTCGCTTGAGCGGCCTATTAAATTTTTTTTTTTAACGAAAATTAAAAAATTTTCACATCAACCTCGCTCGAGCGGCCCAAGATCGCTGGAGCGAGCCATCGTCTTTCCCAGATTCTGAAATTTCCAGAACTGAACATTTCATACGGATAAAACCCTAAAAATTCAATCGAACTACTAACAGATTATAAAATCATGCAATAACAATAAAATTTAACATCCTAAGGTTGGTAGGTAAGCAATCCTACCTCAATTTGGTGGAAACGGTGACGATTAGAACGAATTTTGGCGAGAAAACTTCGACCCAACTTTCTCTCTCTTCAAGAACACCTTCAAAATTCTTCTGGATTTCTCTCCAACACCTCACAACACACTCTCTAACCTTTTGGACTTCGAATATATGTTTAAAACCCAACGATTAGCCGTCCTATTTATAGATTCGAGGGAAAAATCCCTCATAATGTCCAAATTTAATCCCCAATTCATGGCCATGAAACCCCAAATTGAATTCCTATAAAATCCCTATTAATCTGTCATCAAATCCGATTAAAATCCGTTCATTTGTCATTAAAACGAAAGGAATCCGAAGTTTATTCGTTAATTATTCGAAAAATCTCATTCAATGACCATGAATTCGAAAAAATCCCAAAAAATGCCATTTTCGAAGTTGCTGAAGATGATAGCTCGCTCGAGCGGCCTATTAAAATAATATTTTTTTATTTTTTATTTTTTAAAACTCCCAACTTAAATAGTGAAATACTCTAAATAAATATCAAATTTTAATTTTAAATTATTTTAAAATTACGGATTATTACAACTAGGCTGTGTTCGGTTACAAGTTCTTCAAAGATTTTCTGAAATTTTTTTGGAAATTTTTTTTCCAAACACTTTTACTTTTTTTCCAAACAATTTCATCTCTCTATAAAAGAAGAGAGATAGAGAACAACTCGAAAACGCCAAAAAAATTTAACTCTTAAATTTTTTCTAAAACACGTGCACCAAACAACATCGCAGAGTTTTTTCCTCAAAAATCATTTCAAAAACACTCAACCGAAATCTTATTCTAGATATTTATTATAATATTTTATTCTTTTTATAAGCAGTAATTTTGGCCTCCTCAAAATTCAATTTCTAATTTCGTACACCTCTATGGATATTGAAAATAGATACGATTTCTCTATCTTTGGGGAAAAAATTAAATCAAATAATCCACGCAGCCCATTCTCTTTATACGTTTGGAATTGTTTATTTGTTTTTCACATAATATATGTAAACCAAAAATTGTTCATTGGAAATCTATGAAAATGCCAAAAATGGGTTGATATTTAGTGGGCCTTAATTTATGAGTTTTCCATCTACACGTTCGGTTTTCCAATCTTCGTAGCAAGCGTTTCATTTATAAACCATTAAATTTTACTTTTACACTTTCCAAACACACCTCTTAAATAAATCATTTAATAATTTGATTTCCTTAATTTATTTTGACAATTCGAATATTTTATTTTCCAGGTGTTTACGTGTAAACTATTTATCTAGAAAATTAGATTGATTAGACATTGATAATAATATAAAAAGAATTGCATTTATCATGGTTAAAAATAGATGGTTGTAATTTTTGTCGTTTTTCAATTGGTTTGTATGACGTACTTATAGATATCCGACCGACTTTTTTTTTTGTATAAATATTTTACATGTTGGGAGTATAAATAGATAATTTGAATTGTCAAAATAAGTTATGTAACGCCATATTAATAATATGGGAAATTTATGTGCGTACAAATTTAAGTGTAAATATTCGAATATAAATGTGTTCACAAATGTTAAATTCACGTAAAATCTACAAAATAATAGCACCACATACATCGAACATTTTCGAATGAGTAAGTCCGTGGTCCATGAAAAGTTTTTTTCATAATTCAAAATGAATGTTGTAGATTTACTTGACTATGTAAACTTTTAAATCTAAATAAATCCTAGTCTTTGATTTTGAATTTGAAATTTTTTTCGAAATTTGTTTTTCTAGAACCATAGCACTTCTTATTTTCGGATACATTTTTTTCCGAATATGTACACTAAATTAGAATTTTGCTATTGATACAAATTATTTGTACAAATTATATAAAAATGTGAGAGATGGTAGACTCCCATCCCCCTTCCCTACCCATTTCCTCTCTCATTTGTATAATTTATATAAATAATTTGTACCTATAGCGTGTCGGTTCATGTGTTTGAGAAGTATGTCCGGTGCGTACCTGATACCGGTCAATAAATATACCACAAAAAAGATGGTGTGACTATTTAAAGCAACCTCATAGATTAAGGCTCTATTTGGCTTGTTGTTTTGCATTTGACTTATTTTTTGTCTTTATTCAAATTTTTTTTGTATTTATTATTTTTATGTCATTTTTTCGTGGATTATTGGTTCGTATCGACGAAAGGAATCTAAAAAGTATAAAATTATGTCCAAAAGTTAAAAAAAAGTCACTAAAGACGAAAATAAGTCAAAATAAGCACTTTTTTTTGCTTATTTTTTGTCTTTTCTGAACTTTTTTCAAATGTAGCCGATGATTGAGAACTTTTCTAAAAGCTCTTGTCGAGACGAACCAATAATCATCAAAAAATTGATGAAAAATAAAAAATTAAAAAAAAAATTCAAATAAGGACAAAAAACTAAACAGTGAATAATCCAATAATAACCACAGCCCAAATGGACCCTAATTGTACGCCAAATCACAAGCCACCGGCCGGAGAAGAAAAGCAGTCTAATTCCCGGCTGAGCTAATTTCAAACCACCACCAGGTCCACCATCTCATAATTTATCTACCATATAAATACACCATTGTTACCAATTTCCAAACCACCATATCCTCGATCCGATTTCCCATATACCCGAGAGAGAGAGAGAGCGCAGCAGCAGCAGCAGGTGGAGAGAGAACAGCATGGGGACGGAGTTGATCTACAGAGGTCACGGGACCCAACCCACATCCTCGGCGTACTCGCCGAAGCTCCCCAAGCCGTGGCTCTCCGAGATTCATCCGATTCGCTACATCCTTCGAGAGCAGCGACTCCTCTTTGTCCTAATCGGCATTGCAATCGCCACCCTTTTTTTCTCTCTCCGACCCGCTTCCTCTCCTCAACCCCCTCATGGACTCAGATACGATCCGATCTCCGACTCTCACTTCCCATCCGAGTCAACTCAGCTAACTCACCATGTCTTCTACCAGAGCCAAGGTGACTTCAGGTCAATTAACGCAGGCGGGAAGGTGCCGCTGGGACTGAAGAGGAAAGGGCTGAGGATCGTGGTCACGGGTGGGGCTGGATTTGTGGGGAGCCACCTCGTGGACCGTCTGATTGCGAGAGGAGATAGTGTGATCGTCGTTGATAATTTCTTCACGGGTCGGAAAGAAAACGTGATGCACCATTTCGGGAACCCGAGATTCGAACTGATCCGTCACGACGTTGTGGAGCCTCTACTGCTGGAGGTGGATCAGATCTACCATCTCGCTTGCCCTGCCTCCCCTGTTCATTACAAGTTCAACCCTGTGAAGACCATCATATCCTCCCAACGTTTCAATTTTTTTCTGAATCCATTTTTGTTTTTGTGAATTTATTTGCTGTTTTTTGGAGTTCTTAATTCGATCTTACAAGACAAATGTGGTGGGGACACTGAATATGCTTGGGCTGGCGAAGAGGGTCGGAGCCCGGTTCCTGCTAACCAGCACCAGTGAGGTCTACGGTGATCCTCTGCAACATCCTCAGGTCGAGACTTACTGGGGAAACGTCAATCCGATCGGTAGGTCAAATTTCCT
Organism: Arctostaphylos glauca; assembly: GCA_019985065.2. NCBI lineage: Eukaryota > Viridiplantae > Streptophyta > Magnoliopsida > Ericales > Ericaceae > Arctostaphylos > Arctostaphylos glauca. The sequence continues at coordinate 43,877,272 of JAHSPW020000001.1, forward strand.
CCCTCCCCCACTCTCTCTCCGTTTGTGTTGTTGGCCGGCGGCGACCTGTCGGCCGCAGCCGGCTGAAGTTAGTAAAGCAATGCGCGTCAATGCTAACATGCACCACACGACTTTCGTTGGAAGTGTCGAGCCATGACGTCCCAGACAAGTGTCGAGCCACGTGTAGGAATGTGTTTGCGTTACGTTTTAGTGGACTAGTCAACGATTAGCCCGTGATTAGCGGGTCCACCAATATTTTTCTGTTGATTTAACAAGTGTACTTAAAAAATCACATTGATCTGATATATTTAGGTACACAAATGAGACACGTTTATTTTATTTTAAAAAGTTAATTTCCAAAAATATATTAATAACTGTTAATCTTTTTTTTAGATAAATATTTGTTGTTTATGTTAATTTTAATATACATATGCAACAAATTAAATGAATCGAACAAAATAAATACTAATTGAATCACTTTTGTGAGTTCGAAAACTAATATTCATATGAAAACCACTATGTGCTCTGATGGGCCCGAGCCGAACAGCTTTCAGCTTGCTGGCCCTTGATTTTAAATATATATGTATTTAAATTTGTGTATAAAAATTTGTTCATAGATTTTTGTAATTAGTGGAATGATTGATTCCATTTAGTTCGTCCCGTTTTAAATGATTGTTTTAGCAGTAGAAACAATGGTGTTGAGTGTCAGATCTGACATTGGTTGAGGTGGGTGACTGACAGGTGTCCGAAGTTGCTACGACGAGGGAAAGCGCACTGCCGAGACACTCGCCATGGACTACCACCGAGGTGCTGGTGTTGAGGTTAGTTCACCCATTCATCCATCCTCTTAGTTTTGTAATTGTATAGCGAACCGATCTCTTAAAGGGAAATTGATGCTTTAAAACATAATCTTATTTTCTTCTGTCGATTATACGAATTGGATCCCAATTCGCCTACAGTGATGGCTACTCTGTTGGAGCTAATTCATAGGCGACTGCTCTTAATTATAGAGCTATAATTTTTCTAGATTGCTCTTAGTTATAGACCTATAACTTTTTGAGATTTGATACGAAGTAAGCAGTAAAAAATAGAGCTTACTTTTTTATCCAGATCTGGTTTAACAACTCACGATGAGAGAGCTCAAAATTGGAGTTCTCGTGCTTTGTCGTCGGCTTGTTGCTCTTATCAATTACGTTCGTTCAAAATTGAAAAACTAATTTGATCTGTAGCTCTAGTTAAGTTCCCAAGTAAATGGGCAGGAAGAAGACTACTTTGCGGAATTCATTCTAGCTTTTCCTATCTCGAATGGTAGTAGTGTATCATACATAACGAACAATAGATAATCTAATATTTGTTGCGAACTTTATCGTGTTCGTAATTGATTAATAAGACGTTTGCTCCTAGTGCCAATCCTTGAAATAGCATTTGCATCTTCTAATGAGAGAGTTGTAGAGAGAGCAAGTTAGGATTAAACACAAGTGTTTGAAACCGCACATTCTAAAGGCTAAAGCATAAGCGAAACTTGGCAACTGCCAGAATGTGACCTTCTCTGGTCCTAAATCAGAATCCATAAATGTGAGAAGCCCGTATGGCATGTCAGAACTATTTGTGTCCCATAATACGATCAAAACACCTAGTTATGAAATGAGAGGACCATAAAGAGCCATATCATTCTGTTTCAATTTTTTTTTTCTTGGGTAGCTTTATTTGTATGATTCGCAGCATAAATTCTGCGTATGCAAAGTATCAAAATGTTGTATTGTACTGTGAGAGCAGGCGAGGATTGCTAGGATTTTCAACACATACGGGCCTCGGATGTGCATCGATGATGGTCGTGTTGTTAGTAACTTTGTTGCTCAGGTATGTACATCTCCACATATTTTTGTTTTTAATAAAAAGTTCAGACGTACGAAGTAGTATCTAGTTATTTGAGACTAGATATGGATTTGCGAGAAGTAATTGTTATGATAATGCCTGCTTCAGGCCCTAAGGAAGGAGCCCTTGACGGTTTACGGTGATGGCAAGCAGACTAGGAGCTTCCAATACGTCTCTGATTTGGTAAGATTTCTTTGGTTTCCTTGACAAAATTTGAGATCCAAAGGCAGTTTTATGATTACTAGTAAAAAGTTGTACACCTTCACCTCTCACACCATGCCATGCCATGCCATATGTCGTGACCGCGAGTTTGGCATGGTCTTGATAGTGACCATCATTGGTGGGTATTGTTGGCAATGACATTTGGTATATGTGGCCATTATGACTTCTCATGCACGAGTGATTTTTTTTTTTTTCCGTCATTTGAGAAAATATTTAGAAAATTATATTATGGAGGAGTGAGGTGCACTATCAGTTTTTATGGTGTCATCATGGACACAAAGTGTGCTACATGTGAGTCGGGGACGAGCTTTGACGATCAGAAGGGGTGTCTACGTGTCTCCATGCGAGTTAGGGAATCTTATAGAATATGTGTTGCCGGTACTGCATGTTAACATGGGGATGAAGGCTAAGGACATAGGCATGCCATGCCTGTAAAACAAATACTGAAATTCTTTTCTACTTTCTCTACACAATAGAAAACAAATACCCTTGTGTTTTTGGTAAACAATCGCCCGAGCCTGGTCACTGCGACCCCCTTTGTGAGGGGGCACCCCTTCTCCCAAAGTTACAGGGCTATTTTGCCGAGTTCAACCTATACCAAAGGTTTAGAAGACCTATGTCCTATCCATTAGACAATGGACGCTTTTCATTCATTTCGATGAGTTAACCATTAGCTCAAAGTCCTAAGCGAATTTTCACTTAAAATTCTTGTTCGGAGATTCTGTCTTATCTAGGCTAATAGCGGCGCATCTTCTTGATAATTGTTTTTTTTTTTTTTTTTTTTTTTTTTGTTCTTTGCAAGGTGGAGGGTTTGATGAGGCTGATGGAAGGAGAGCATGTTGGCCCTTTTAATCTTGGAAATCCTGGCGAATTTACCATGCTCGAACTTGCTCAGGTATTAACCTCTTCTTCACTATATTTTGAAATCTAGTCAAAACGGTAACCTAACTTGTCATAGAGACAGGAACTTCTTGTAATTACAAGATGAAAGGTGCTAATAATGATCCATTACGTTGTTGTTTTGCGAATGTAATAAAACCGTGTTCGTGTTGGTGTACATAGGTGGTTCAAGAGACAATCGACCCGAATGCGAAGATAGAATTCAGGCCAAACACTGAGGATGATCCACACAAGAGAAAGCCTGATATCACAAAGGCCAAAGATTTGCTGGGTTGGGAACCAAAGGTGTCTCTTCGCAAGGGCCTTCCCCTTATGGTCTCAGATTTCAGGCAACGGATCTTTGGTGATCAGAAAGAAGGCGGCACCACCACCGCCACTTCCACCACCAAAACATCCTCCGAGTAGAAAAAAAAAAGTCGGTAAAGGCAGTAACGTAATGCGTTTATTCCCGACTATACTAGAGGGATCAAGGCTGCAGTAGGATTCGCCCTCTTCTTCACTAGTTTTGAGCTCTTTGTTGTCTCTTAGCAGTTCCATTGTTATTTGTATTTTTCTACCTTTTTTATCAACATTGTTTTTAAAATTTTGGGACCATAAAAGAAAGAAAGTGTTGTACTTTTTTTCTTCGTAATGTGGTCATCATCGCTTTAGACAGCATCCTTGAATAATTACAGGCCAGTCTATAGTACATAAACAGTATAATTGGTTGGCAGTGGCAAATTTATAATGGTATTTCAATAGTTTTAGCCGGTTTTTGTATTTTTAAAGCTTTGTTTGGTTTTGCCTTGGGTAGTTATATTTATTTTCTTTCGGCAAAAGTACGTAAAATGGAAATAAATAGCAAGTTATATCTTACACAAAAATGGTATAGCCCTTGGTCTGGCCGGATATGTCCCTCCAGAGATGGGTATGGAGGCGGTGCTAGACCCGTTTACAAAACATGAACATACCTTAAAATATATGTCCACCGTACTCAGTGTCGGCTCTGACATTTGGGTTGTCTAAACCCGATCATAACTTGACTATCCACATAATATTAAGACATAAAAAAAAATTAAAACACATATAATCAAACAAGAAAACAAGAACAAAAATAAATTAAGTTACATTACGTTTTTAGTTTGAATTACATAAAAAATTCAAAGTCAAAATGTAACTCTGGTCATAGTGTTTTATGACTAGCATGATCCGATTCAAAGAAAACAACTTCTTCTTGAATTTTTTTAAGCAGATTCTTCAATTAAATCATCGTAATTTAATTTGTTCAAGTATTTATTTTCAATTGAAATCATAGTTAATCCACTTAATCTCTCCCGTGACATGGTAGTTCTAAGGTAAGTTTTTATCAATTTGAACTTTGAAAAACCCTTGTCCACTGAAGCAATTGTGACCGAAATAGTCAACAAAATTTGATAATGTTTATATTTTCTTGGAAATTATGTTTATATATTTTTCGTAATTTAAATCAGTATCATATGAACACACGCTGCATAGATTTTCATCTCATCGGTAGTTTCAACTTACGTTTTCATTCTATTGTTACATGGTTTGATATTTTTGCCATTATTTTTTAGTGCTAGTTTACTTTTTATCTTTTTTAAGTAAAAACATATAATCTCCAATTTGGTAAGTTAAAAACATTTTAGTAAATAAGGCTTGAAAAGTTGAAAACAAATATGGTAACTGTATTATGTGAATTAAAAGAATCCAAAAGATACTCACCGAAATCATATTAAGTGACTGAGATTTTGTTGATTCTTATATTTGTTCATAGAATCTGAATTTATTGTGTTTATCCTCCTAAATTCAATTTGGTATATTCATCATCTTATATCACCGATTTTCAATTTTTTCTTATAATTGATTCACTGGAATACGAAGTTCTTGTTTTCATCCTCTCCCAAACCATCGACTTTAACAAATTAACCATCAACTTTAACAAATTAACCATTAGGTAAATAAGTTTATCATCAAATGTATAAAAGTTCTGCAATTTACTATCAACTAATTTATAGAGGGCATTAAATTATCATTGATATGGGACTCACCTATCTCCACATCTCTCTCACACTTTTTAACACCATGTTGCAGTGCCGATCAAATGCTCACACGTGGCCCAGAAGCTTCCTATTGTTCCTGCAGTTGATAAGCACCTAATTGGTGCAAAAGCATCAACATAAAATAAGCAAATGACCCATGAGTCATGACACCATTTATCCAGCTAGAAAAAGTAGCCAAATTAAGATACCGAAACAATTCCATCTACGTTCCACAATAAATGACAATACAAATGAGAGGTCCAAGACGAGGGCTAAAATTGTTTGAACTCAACCTTCACATGAACAAAACAACTGAACTCAATTTGCAGTTACGCTTCCTTACCTGTGTGTTATTATTAACACTCGTCATCAGAACAGAAAGAGGCCCAGTGTTGAATTTCTCTTCCTCGTTCTTAAACTGTCAAAAACAATTTCAATGAGCAAATTTGAACTTTATATCATAAAAGAAGCACGTAGCTAGAGGTCATACTAAATAGAACAAATAAAAAGCCAAAACTTCCACAAAAAGATAGGTGAAATATAAAGATATAAACGACATATACGATATGAGCGATTAATAAACTCCACTTATAGTTTTTTCAAGAAATGACAGTCTAACCTGCTTTCTAAATTTAGGAGATGAATTCCTTGTACCTATCCACGTATTTCGAATTAAAGCTACTAATTCAATTAGTGTAGACACTAAAAGATCAACAGACACTAAATAGGAAAAGACTTTTAATCGAAACTCTCACCTTCTTCCAAAGTAAAAAAATAAATAAATAAAAGAGTTTTGCTATAGGTACAAATTATTTGTACAAATAGTGTACAAATGTGAGAGAGCGCCCCCACTAATTTCTCGTTCTCTCTCTTGATACCCACTTTCCGTCTTTTTTTCCTCTCTCATATTTATACACTATTTGTATAAATGATTTGTAACCGAATGTCCAACATATGTCGGCCGTCATAATGGGATAGGATAAATAGCCCAATAGGGATTGGGGCTATCATACCCGTGCAAGCCGGCCCATATACTTCACTTACAAGCCCATTTCAACCAACGGGCCGAATCAAGAAGCAAAAAGCCCTAGACCCCAGTATAGAAACCCTAAACCTAACTGTTATTCTATCTTCTTCTCCATTTCAGCTCTACCATTCACGAGCGGCGAAACGGTACGTCCTCTCTCTCGGTCTCTCTAAAACCCTTTCACCTATTGGATCTGACGACTTTTGGTTGAAATCTAGAATTGCAGAGGATAGAGGCGAAGATGAGTCGAGGGACAGCAGCAGCCGGTACCAAGGGTGGGAAGAAGAAAGGAGCGACGTTTGTGATTGATTGCGGGAAGCCGGTGGAAGACAAGATCATGGAAATCGCCTCACTGGAGAAGTTTCTTCAGGAGAGAATCAAGGTCGGCGGCAAGGCTGGTGCTCTCGGTGACTCCGTCACAGTCACTCGTGAGAAGAACAAGATCACAGTCACCTCCGACAGCAATTTCTCCAAACGGTACTACTATTTCAACCTTACTCAATCGCATTTTCCCTACGTACCTGGTCATTAATCGCTTATGGCTTTCTTATTTTCATACAAGTGGATTGTGAATGCGGACGAATTTTGCAGAAGCTTATTATTTGGAGCCACATGTTGTTGAGTGCTTGTTTATTTTATATAAGAGCGTAACTTGTTATTCGCAGGATTTTCACCAGCGTAGGCTATTTGATACAAACAGGGATAGAATGCTCCCTTTGTATGCCCTTGTGTGGTTGAAGGTTGCAATTTCGAGTAATAGCTAAAATATGAAAATTGTTCAACTAACTTGCTTGTTTATGGGTATTATTGCTTCTTTCTCCCATTTATCTATCATATATTGAAGTTTCTCTAGAGATCACGAAGTAAAATGTAACGGATTTAGCACAAAGTTAGATATTTGGACTCGAATTTGACAACCAACTAATACCAACATTAACAATGTTTTTAAAAGAATGGGTGATCAAAAGATTCATCAACATTTATGAATTTCCTATTTGACAGCTACCGTCTGCCGATTGGCACACTTCATATCACAGCCACTCACATCCTAGGCTGAACTTGGAATTCCATGAATTTCACATTAGCCCGTGTTCTAGTTAGTTTATCAACCCTAGTCACTAGCTAAGGAAGCATAATGTACTTTTTGGTTGGAGAGTTTACAATGTTGGGTAACTATTTTTGTGCTTTTCATGGATTGGCACACAATTGCAAGGCTGACTAGCCATTGTTTTGGTGTTGATTCCAATATTTGTACTACAGCTCTTGTGATCCATGTTAACTATGTATTTAATTGGTATTAGAGGCTTATATCTCCATATCTGCATGTTTATACCAAACCAAACCAAACCAAACTGAGCCTTGTGTCCCAAATCAATTGGGGTCGGCTACATGAATCCTTTTCCTCCAAAGAGTTCTGTCAAGTGCTATATCCTCACTTAGCCCTAGTAGACTTAGATCCTTGCGCACTACCGCATCTAATGTCAATCTGCATGTTTATACACTGTCCAAAAATTAAGAATTAACCAAAGGGTGGTAGTTTGCCTTTTTTGGGACATGGTTGGATTGGTTTTTAATGGTGACGAGTTGTTTATTAATTGCCTCTACAACTTGTTTCCCCTTTTTAGGTATCTTAAATACTTGACAAAGAAGTACTTGAAGAAGCACAATGTGAGGGATTGGCTACGTGTGATTGCTTCCAACAAAGACCGAAATGTTTATGAGCTTCGGTACTTCAACATTGCAGAGAATGAAGGAGAAGATGAAGACTGAAGATTCAGTTCCTTAGCTTGTCCTAGTAATCTGTTTTCCTTGGGTCTGTTGTGGAGCCCCTCTTATTGCTTCAGTTTGTTGAACTTGTCAACCCATTAGGGTTGGTTGTTAGTTTGTCTTGGTTATCCTCTTCCAAAGTTTTGTTTACTGATTATGGGTATCTGCCTTTCATACAAGGGGGCATGATTTTGTTAATCAAGGATTGATTTTGTTGAAAACCAGTATCATTATGCTGTTGTCATCCCCCCTTCCCCCCTTTAATTTGCTTTTTCTATATGATTGACCATTTTCCTTGTTTCTACTTGCTGGTAGATAGCATGGGAGTATTCCTTGCATATGAACTTTACATGCTTCATCTTGGTCTTTTTATAAAGTTTTCTGGTGGTAATGGCCATTTTAGACGTGATAAATGCATACACAGGCAGATCTGCTGGGGGAAAGATTTAAGAAGGAATTTAGGAGCCTTCAGCTATGGCCCATCCAAGGGGTGTAAGTACCACCACTTGTATGTTACCCGAAGAAGCCCATTAACTGTATTCTTGAGCTTTCTACGTATTGATCATGCACCCACCAGCCAGTTATGCTATATTTACCTTGCCGTGTTCTTCTCAATTTAGCCTTGAAAGAGGAATGCTTTCTTGTTGCCAAGAAATGCGGTGCGGGTGTGATAATTACTTCTTCAATGATTTAGCTCAGCATTGGGTTCTGCACTGTACCTGTGTAATTGCAGCAGCCTGGTAACGCCAAACGCAGTTCTTTCTAGAAGATCACATCATCTTGGCTGCACACACTTTTTCCTGTGGGAATGGAAACCCTACATCATTTCTAGGATGTAAACAAGCCGAGCCGAACTTTGGTTGTTTAAACTTGGCTTGAAACTGAGTTCAAAAAACACGATCAAGCTTTACTGAGTTTGAGTTCAGTAAAAGCTTTACTGAGTTTATTACTTGGGCTGATCTAAAATGAGTTTAATTGAGCTGATTAGAACTCGGAACTTGTTGAGTTTTTCAGAGTATATTCAATCTTCACATTTCGACCAATATTAGTCAAGGTTAATAAGCCACATTTTGTCCATTTAGTGAGCTTGATTAGTGGTGGTTTATCAAGTTTACGATGATTTTGCACACAGATTTTGTCAATTTTCATGCATAAATTCGGATATAGATTTTGTTCAGATGAGATTTTTTGATTTTTTGACATTTTAAATGCAATTTCGAGTATATTTGGATTCTAATCTGTGTTGGAATTCAGAGTTGAGAGACTTACTCTTGCTTAATTGACCAAGGAAATGCTATAATTTTACTTCCGGTTTTCAGAATCAGTAATGCTAGGAATTACCAAGCTGATATCCTCAACGCACCCAAGTCTTAACCTTTCCCGTCCGACCCTCGAATCCTTCATCTGGAACACACTCATTCGAGCCCATGTCCAAGGCAAGGTTCCACCCACAATCCTCACCTCCGATGATGCCCCAATCACCATTTTTCTCCGCATGCGCTTCCATGGCGTCGACCCTGATTTCCACACTTTCCCTTTCCTTCTCCAGTCCGTCAGTTCTCCCTCTCACCTCCACGCCGGACAAAGCATTCATGCCCAAGTGCTTCGCTTTGGGCTCCAAAGTGACTTTTTTGTGCAGTCGTCTCTCATAAACGCGTACTCTGCTAGTGGCAATGTGGGTTTCGCCCAACAAGTATTTGATGAAATAAACAAACCGGATTTACCCACCTGGAATTCGATCATAAATGCAAATGTTAAAACAGGCATGGTCCATAACGCACGGAATCTGTTTGATAAAATGCCTGAACGAAATGTGATATCTTGGAGTTGTATGATGGATGGGTACGTGAGGTGTGGTGAGTGTAGAGAAGCGCTTGCATTGTTTAGGGAGATGCAGAAGTTGGACAGTGGGGATGTTAGGCCCAATGAATTCACAATGTCGGTTGTGCTTTCGGCTTGTGGACAGTTGGGTGCACTTGAGCATGGGAAATGGGCTCATGCTTATATTGAAAAATGTGGGTTGGAGGTTGATGTTATTCTAGGGACTTCTTTGATTGACATGTACTCGAAATGCGGCAGTATAGAAAGGGCAAGATGGGTGTTCAATACTTTAGGTCCTAACAAGGACATAATGGCTTGGAGTTCCATGATATCTGGTTTGGCTATGCATGGGCACAGTGAAGAATGTCTTGAATTATTTTCTAAGTTAACATACCATGGGGTGAGACCTAATGCTGTCACATTACTGGGCGTGCTCTGTGCTTGTGTACATGGGGGTCTAGTGCATGAAGGGGAATTGTATTTTAGGAGAATGAGAGTAGACTTTGGTATTACTCCTCTGATTCAACACTATGGTTGCATGGTTGACCTTTATGGAAGGGCTGGTCTAATAGAGGCCGCGTGGAATACTGTAAATTCAATGCCAATGGAACCCGATGTGATCATCTGGGGAGCTCTTTTGAGTGGAGCTAGAATGCATGGGGACATCACAACTTGCGAAGTTGCGCTCAAGAAGCTAATTGAGTTGGAGCCCACAAATAGTGGAGCATATGTGCTTCTGTCAAATGTTTATGCCAAGACTGGTAAGTGGAAGGATGTAAGGCAAATGAGAGATCTAATGGAGGCTAAGGGGATAATGAAAGTTCCCGGTTATAGTATGGTTGAGGTTGGGGGTATCATTCATGAGTTTTTCGTTGGAGACGAGTCTCATCCAGAGATGAGAGAAATACGTTTGATGCTTGAGGAGGTTATGACGAGGTTGAAGATGGAGGGTTATGTGGGCAACACAAATGAGGTATTACTTGACTTGGATGAGGAAGGAAAGGAGATGGCACTCTCACTTCATAGTGAAAAGTTGGCAGTTGCCTTCGCCATTTTAAAGACAAGTGCAGGTACACCTATTCGAATCGTGAAGAACCTTAGGATATGTGGCGATTGTCATGTTGCTATAAAGATGATTTCTAGGATTTTTGTTCGGGAGATTGTTGTTAGAGATTGCAGTAGGTTTCACCATTTTGCAAATGGCATATGCTCTTGTAAAGACTTCTGGTGAACGAAACAAAATTTGCCGAATTTTGACCTTCACCTTCTATCTATTCTGAAGACTGCTGATGAATAAGTTATTTTTTCATGTTGGAGATGACTCTTTATTTCTGCTGTGTCATTACTGATTTTCTGCTATTCGCTTTCTTTCGATTCCTTGTGGATGGAACTAATGTGGCGGAAACTTGAATTGAGATACAGAAGATTCTGTACATAAAACTTACAAGAAAGTATTTGATACTCATCTTCACAGGTTGTCTTTTGAGCACTTTTACCAATGAGTCAATAGAAGCCACTGAAAAAAACCTTGTTAAACCATACACTCCAAAAAACATTAGGCCATAAAGTCGATTTGCCCTTAACTCTACGAATACTGCTATTGCAAACGAAGGCGTGGATCATTAAACGTACCTAATACCAGTATCAGCAATTTCAGGGAGAAAAAATTCTGGTGCCGATTTGAGCACTCGTCAAATAATTTGGATTTTTCACTTCTTAAGAATCACTAAAACGTCGGTTATTGGGTGAAACGAGCTTGATCATCTGTTAGGACACTGAAGTAAATTTCTTCACAAGAAGTCATACATTGACCAGTTCATTCCAGCACCATCTTTCTGACCTGATAAAGTGTTGGGCAATCCCGTTATCGCGCACAACTTTCCTTGAACAATGTACCAACTCTCAGTGAACTACGTAGCAACATATTGCTTCAGTTCATCAAACCTTGTGGGCAGAGAGAGGCATCATCCATAGCAAGCCATGGTGAGATTTTACTGGAGAAGTTTGCACCATACATAACTATGTTGGTTCCCTTTGTTTATTGAACCAGAGGCGTAATGTGACAGAATTACTGAAAATCTCAAGAAGGGAAATGTAGTTTCTCCATACGAGTCCAAAGACGGGTGGTAATTTCCGATCAAGTTAAATATCGAGCGTGAGAGTTGAGAGTGTATGTGTGAAAGTATGTGGTAGATAACTTGTCAACGTACCTTGGTTATAATGGTTCTTTTTATAGGGTGAATGATGAAGGATGTTATGAGATTGTATCCCTTATTTCCTTACGGGGAAGAAATGGATCATTTATTGATTTTTTGTCTCCGAAATTCCAAGCGCCCACAGACTTCATCTGCAAGATCTTGCCAAGCAGATAGCTTGGTTGGTTCCTTTTGACCGAGAGCCGAGCGATCTATGACTTAGAATACTCGCCATCAATTGGTAATTTGAGATATATTGTCTAGTATCTAAATTCGAAGTGACTGTGCGAACCAAGGATCAAGTGTTGAGAAATTGAGTTTTGGGCAGTACATTAAGAGGTTGAGTGTTGAGTCAATTGGACTCATCACGGTCTATTCAATTAAGCTGTGCTCGGTTAGATTTATCTAAAAGAAATTTAAATTTTTTTTATGAATTATGTTTGGAAACTTTTTCTCAAATATTATTCGTTTTCTTCCCCAACAATATTCATTTCCATATAAAAGAAAAGAGAGAACACCTCGAAAATACCGAAAAATTTAACTCTCACATTTTTTATGAAACATTTACACGTAACAATATTTTAAAGTTTTTTTTTCAAAAATTATTTCAGAAACACTAAACCAAACACACTAGTGTGGAATCCATACCAATATGTGGGTAGGGCTACTTTGGCCACTGAATAATTTTTCTCTTCGTACGAAAGTTAAGATTAGGCGAATGCGCATTACGCATTCCGGAGTTAGGATCACTGCTACTGTGCGATGCCGCCAAACGGAGCAGAGCCCATTTCGCTACGGCCGTCGGAGGCTTAATACTGCAGCAGTGAAGGTTCCTACCGTATCTGACATACATGGGCTTAGCGGCCTTAGCACCCACGGTGGCTACTGCTGTTGTGCGCCTTCCACTAACATCCGCATCCAAGAAATTGAAAAATTGTGGGTTGAGAGCCAAAGTCAACGACGACGAGAATGAACCGTTACTCCAAGCCGCCATTAATCGCGCATCTCTTCGCTTTCAGGAGACCTGTCGTCCAGGCAAACCCATCTCTCTCTCCCTCTCTCTCTCTCCGTGGTTCATGGAAACCAATTATTTGAGACATTTTATCAAACAGCTACGTTAGGACTTAAATCAACAGCCATGTGAGCTCTTACGTAATGGATTATGGTTCCCTTAGAATAGGTATTTAACTTTCCATTGTTGAGGTTTACTATTCAATCATAGGGCGTAAGCTAGCACCGTTGTGGGCATCCTAATAAGTTAGTTGATATGGCATGGTGGCTGCCCTTATTAGTCACAGAAGGAGATGCAGTGTTGATTATGGACAAATGAAGGTGGGGGAAGAAGACATAGGACTTGATTAAGGAATGCCTTATTTAACTGGTTGTTTGTTTATGTTTGATTTGTTTACAGACGCTATCTGTATCTTTTTATTTTGTTCATTGTAACTATAACATGCAGCCTGTTTTTGCTTTTCTAAATGCTTCTGGGGCCGAGGGATGTCCATTCTTCCTCTTCGGGTACAATCGGAGGAATCAGCAGATTTCCGAGCATTTCGGAGGCTTTGGAGGAAGCTTCTTCTCTACCGTTCCCAGAGCTCCCCAGTCTGACGGCTTCCCCAATCAAGAGGAGGGTGGTCTCTTTCAGCCAACTTAGTTACAGACCCTTGGCAGCCTTCAAAAACGAAACGAAACGAAAACAAAACCAAACCAAACCAAACCAAGCTTGTTTTCTGCTCAGCTTGTGATGGTTCATGAATCCTTTTGCTTCCCCTAAGTCGAATGCTATATTTGGCAAAGTGTTCCGAATGTACTTTTTTCCTATGGATTACTTGTTTCATGTGGCTTACTTTTTCTGCAGGTTTCATTATCCACAGTTCGATACCTTTATTACTTCCTTCTAAGGCTAAGACACCATTCCCCGGCCAAGCTTTATGCCTTCACCAAGGAATAAAAATCTAGATCAGGGTGGTCATAGATTAGATCACTGGTTCTTATTACCGTCTATAGGGCAGGAAAGTCCTTAACCTAGCAACAAGAAGAACCATTGGCCTAGCATCCATATTCTATTCAGTTAGCTAGTTAACTCAGGTGCCACTTGTCCATCCTAATGTACCGACTGGATGGATCCTCATAACTAAATTTCTCCCAAATCCCAGTTTAGAATATTTTCTACTTCGCTGCAAATGTTGACCTCTATATTCTCTTGTCCCTTTTGAAGTCTCTGTTTGTTTTAGTCATGTTGGAAGGAGAATTTCTTGGTGAGATCAGAAGTTGCTTGCACTTGCAGATCCACTTTTTGTCGACCAATATGCCGGTTGCTTTGTTTCTCAAAATGGTCCGGTGAATATGGAGCACTACCCAAACCAGTATTGCCTTGCAACAAAGTTTGTTGATGATAAATTGCTTACAACAATGAAAAGTAGGGACGGAATCAAGCAGGTACATTGTTATGCCTATACATGTTACATCGATTGATTATGCTGGTTTTTAAGTATATAGAATTCTACTTATATCCTGCAGGTTGTTTTGTTAACAGATGGGATGGATACACGGCCTTATAGGCTCAGCTGGCCAATTTCAACCTTAATATTCGACGTATCTCCAGAAGGAGTGTTCAGAAATTCAGCTCAAAAGCTTGAAGGTGCATGTCCTTCCCAAATTTATTGGCCTATTAGAAGTAATGCACAATGCAGATTCCATTACACGGTTGATTGCTCAAGACAATTCCATTTTTGTGTCTGAATTTCTAAAGATTCTATTAAATTATTTTAGTTTTACGTACATTACGTGATGTCTAATACCATAGAACCACACTTGATTGTCAAATATGATAAAGTGTCGAGTGTATTCCACTGGAAGACACCCGGGACCAGAGCATGTCGTGAAAGAAGCACACTGGGCGGGCGTGATTTGAAAGGATCTATGGGGCATAGTTGAATATAGATATCATGAATGCGAGGTGCAGTATACTAGGCCGAGAAACCCGGACAACCACTTCCCTTTGGCAGTTGCTAACCAGCACTGGGCATGTTTGCTCGATATTGAGTTGCTCATAGAAGTTCCAAATTGATGGCAATTTTTTATCATCACACAATTTTATTTATGTTTTGAAAAGTATCTGAAAAATTACTGGCCAGTTCTTTTATATTACAGCTCTCTCGCACCTATGGATGTTTTTTAATTTCAACTGTCCAAGTTTCTCTCATACCGGTTTTCCTATTGTTTAAACAAGGATTGCAGCATGTCTGACATTATTGTCTTGAGAAACCATCAGATGTTGGAGCTAAGATTCCAAGAGGCTGCTTGTTTCGTCATGTTCCACTGGAATCGTCTGATCTGCAACAAATGTTACGCAGCAAGGGATTTGATGGTAATCGACCAAGTGTATGGGCCCTCCAGGTGATAGAGGCTTTACTAGTCTTTATGACAAGAATCACATGGCGCTCTTCCATTGAGGCGCGAATGGGCAAATTCTTCAATGAAACCGTTTGTTTTTCTTCGCTAGGGACTCCCATTGATGACTTTGGCGCATTTCGAAGACATCCTCTCCATTGTCAGTAACTTAGCCATCAAGGGTTGTCTTTTCTTGGGAGAATTGCCTGTCTGTTTGACCGAAGCCGAGAGTGGAACCAAGGTAAGTTTGAATTGTTATAAATATATCCTGAGTTCAAATGCCTTTGGAATATGTAAAGGGCCATTTTTCTTCTTGTTTATTTTTTCTCTTTTGGCTCTCTTTCGCAGGGATGTATAGAAAAACTTTTCGCAGGCAACACTTTCCGGGTGGAGGTGATCAGTTTCAATGAAGTTGCTAAGAACTTTGGCTGGGAACCAGCGCAAGGAGACTACAAGGGTATTTTTGTTGCAGAACAGTTAAGATTTTCTGATGATCAGGTGAGAAAGCTTCTTTTAGTTCTAATGTACAAGTTTCATTATTTGCTTGGTTCCATGATGGCTGAGAAGGGTTTGTCTTCCTGATTTTCCCCAAAAGTATGTTTACATAAAAGATGGTTTCTGATGTTAGTACATCTGGACAGATGGAAACTTGGAGGAGAGAATTCCAAAGGATTGAGGAAGAAGGCGATGAAGAAGGATTCGAGGAGCTCTGAATGCAAACAAAAAGCACAATTTTTTTCTTGATTTTGCAGTTTGATTGCGGTGGAGTGAGGCAATGAAGGCTTTTGTGTACTAGTTTGTTCTTTAATGTTTTTTCTTCACTTTTTCTAAAGAACACTTGGAAGATCTCGTTGCGAGGCTTCAAACTTAGAAAAATGTTGTCCAACTTAGCAAAGAAAACACAAGCATTTCGTCCAAATGATCTCAGCCATTCCACACACTGGCTAGCAGAGGCGTAGTTATCTGAAGTGGATTCTCTCTTTTGTAGTAGATGCCGAACCTGCTGCATCATCAACTACCCTTGGAGTTTGGACTATCCAGAGAGAACCAAATCGATCTGTTCTTCTGGTTCCATTGTAACCCAGAAAAAGAGCAACTGTAAAGATGGTCAGAAATTCTGAGGCAATTGTCAAATCAGAGGATGCGATTGCCAGATTTCCAATGTACAAGTTTTTTTGATTGTATAATTTTACAAACACCAAGACTTCACGGTCAAGTACAATCTAGAAACATGTGCGAACAACAAAATGCATTACATAGTTACAAAAGAAAAAAAAAAAATTTGAACTTTTTATGGAACTGGCAGGCCACCTCCATCCAGCTACCATGGCCATACCACTTTAGTGCCATAATTTTTTGCTGGAACAGCAACAATCTGACAAATGAGACCCACGCGCTCAACCAGCAGCCAGAAGCACCACATAGCCATGAAGAGATAGTCAACAAGCAACATGGAATAGTCAACAAGCAATGGTGATATCGTACGCCATAAGCCAAAACCAAGAGTACTCCAGACATTCACCAGGACATCATACATGTCCGCAGCCTCTCTTTCAGCTGGAGCGACCCAAACTGCTATCTGACTGCCAAAGGATAGACGGCAAGCTGGGAGTTGGCTACAACCCTCAAGTCAGATGAATCAACTACATTTCACCTGGCCCATGAGAATCTACAATCCAACTACCTTTAATTGTGTTCAAATTGATGATCTGAGGAGGGATTTATGGAGTGTAAGGACAATGCAGAATATCTCCCCCACAAATTTATGATCAAACACAACCTTATAAATTCTACAACAGACATATAAGAGAGACTATTAGGGGAAGACATATCAGTACCTCATGGTAAAATAACAAGGCTGCTGTGCTGCAGGGATTTCCTGAAGTTTAATTTATGTTATTAGTTTAAAACTGGCAGTGTTGGGCGTGGTCTGACAACATTCAGCACACCTCGTGCAGTTGCCTGTTGACACAAGTATAAGAGCAATCAGAATGTTGAATGTTGTGAATAAAAGCTAAAAGTGAACTCTTAAGAAGGCAGCAGCATAAGTTACCTCAAAGAAGGAATTGAAGTTTAGGCGTAAAAGAAAACGCCTGAGAAATGGGGCTCTCTGACTTCCGGCGAGCCTGCTGCTACGCAATATGGTGTACAAGGAGTTTGATTTCTTGTTAAACTCCTGAATAAGAAAGTGAAAGAAAAAGCAAATTAATGGCGAATTCAATGTTAATAAATAGAACTCGCATTTGCACAGTCCAACCCTAAGAACAAAATCACAAATGATGTTTAGAAATAAAAGTAAATTGAAATGAAGTACAGGTTCAACTCCTGCCATTCCATATGCGATACACGAAAGAGACAACTAGGCTAACTACCCCAATGTTTTTGCTTACTGAAATAGTCCCTTGTTCTGCCTGTCATTGATCCACCTAAATCAGTTCATCTTTGAACGTTTTAAAGTAGAGTTTACAGTGCATTAACTCTCATGCCTTTATGCTCACTTTTCTCATTCCCCTGGTAACACAATTTTACCAAATCGTTTCTTATTCATCTTTATGGTACTGCGCTAAAAACCAGTTTGGCAATCATAGTGACAGCACAATCTAGGAACACAATCCACACGGATGTGTTGCCTAAAGTTATAGGATGACATGGCATTTGCAACGTTGGATCTGAGAGTTTGGGTGAGATGATGGGGTGGGGGGGGAATTAGCAGTAAAAGTATTAGATTCACAATCAAGTCCCTGGTTCATGCAAAATCAATACGAATCTTTAGGTGACTTTATCTGGAAGAGATGGGGGATCACAACTAATGATGATTCCTCCTACCTAACCTATATGCTAAAAAGCGAACATACAATGAAAAGAAAAGACACATCACAGATGCATTAACCATATTGAAGCAATAACACTACCTCAGTGATATGCTCCAATTCAACAGTATTTGCACGGCTTTCTTGGTTCTCAATGTTCCAGCAGAACTGCAGGCAAAGTTTCATAATGCCATCAAGTATCCTTGAGACTGATCCAATGTCCAAGAACGATTGTGATATTAAAGCTGACAAGTACCTGAAAGTAATTTTCCAAATATAACACTGTCACCAATATCGCAGAACCAGAAGAACAGGATTCGCAACAATGTTAAACTGAGAGATTCACTTTATCAGTTAAGCCAAAAGCAGAGCGCCATTAACAGGCAATCATGGAAAAAGATGCCAGAAATTCTTTCAAGAGAAACCAGTTGCATCTGGAGCATTTCTTAATGTACATGCACAAAGCAATATCCTCTGGATGATTTTAAGCTGATTAAATCTAAAGTTCATACAAGAAGCCAAAAAAATAAGCTATAAATAAATTGTTTCACTTTCATTTGGGCGCTCTAAATTCCAGCCCTAGAACTATATAACTTTGGACGACATTCAGGTTTCGCTTAGCGTAAGTATCCCCAACCTTTGGGTTGGACTAGTCCCATACCCTCAACCAAGCAGTTCCCACCAACTTACAGAAACACTTCGAAGAACAAGGGGGTGGCTGGCACCAAGAAGATTTTGGTGTGGGGTGTGTTATGACATGCAATTCCACAAAGCCCTTGGTTAAAACCTGTCCTCTACTTTAATTATCCCCGAAAAAAGTAGAGACGGTTGAGCAGACCATGTTTTACCATGAAGAACAAGCATTATAGAGTATGCCAAATACGCATCTCAACAAGATGCCCAAAGGCTAAGGAAGCTTTAATCATGGCATGCACATAATGACAAAAATAAGCACATGGCGTCAAATTGCGATGTATTGTCAACAACGAGTATGCCTTCTCTCCAGCATACAAAATACACTTTCAGAAGAGAACACATAATTAAGACACACTGCTTTTGTTTGCTATTCAGAGAAGATAGATATAGTAATCTGGGTTGGAATTCTCATATAATTGTTACCAAGTTAATATGGAGCATCTGATCCTAGCGAATATGAATTTTCGGTGTGATTATTCCGTTCACCATCTAACATAATCACATCAGATGACATGTAAGTTGTAAAACAACCAAAAACCTTTTATTTTTCTTACTCTTGATGGAAGCCCACCAATTCTGTGAAATCATGAGAATCCTGAATATGAGCTTGCAATACGTTCCATTGAGATTCTATCACGTCCACCTGAGGAGAAACAGTGGGTGTCAATGAGAACTTTCAGAATCAAAAGGAAAAGGATAACCATTGCGAAGTATCTGTGAGGTTGACTACAATCACATGTTCACTTCAGCATAGAAGTTCCACCAAAAACCTCTGTTGTACACCCAACCATCTACTCAATAGCAAAACATTGACTTCGGAAGCTCAATGGGGAAGTTTTTACAATTTTATTTACATCATGAAAATGTTATTTTTCATAGAACATTGATTGATTTACAGCTCTAAGATGTGTTAAGTACTCACACAGTATGCATAAACAATTGCGCGCAATCAGTAATAGTTAAAACATGACATGAAGTCGGAGGTCCTTTGTATCAGTTACCTGGATATAAAATTGCAGATTTCTAATCAAGAAAGCCATATGTTCCCTAACCCGCCACATTGGTCTGCAGCGTTGCCGTCGCTGATGAGATTTGGAGTAGTTTACACGGTCGTTGCGGCGTTGGGCAAAATCGGTGTGATCTTGATGTGTTACAGAAGCCCATGATTTCTCCAATTCCATTTGTGTTCGCTTGAGCCGGAGCAAATATTGGAAGACTCGTCGATACCTAGAGCATTCGCAAGGTTGAATAAGGTTGACAAGTAAGGCTAGCAAAGTGAAAATCGATAATGCCTCCAACTTTCTGGGAAAATGAAAGAACCAAAGCCCCAAACGTAAGGCACTAAGGAACCTACTTTGAGAGCACATCTTGTGTAAAGAACAACTGTAAGGGCCAATCGATGGAATATTCAAGAGCAATACCATCCCAGCCATCAAGTGACATCTCTGAAGCATCTGATAGCACACTAGAGTCCCCCTCGCTGTAAGCTTTTGCCTTTGGCAAATCCACTTGGGAGGATTTTACCGAAATCCCAAAGGAAGGCATCCTAGTAGTAATGGAAAGACAAGTAAACACACGTTCCTCACAAAAACAACAAACCAGATTAGCAGGAAAAAAAAGTAAACTGCTATATTGAGAAAGCCTATATTCAATAGATATTAAGAGTAATAATTATGGGCTATTACCGCAAGGACACCCTTGGAAAATATTTGTCTTCATCACTTATGGTCTTTATTGCAGCCTGCATACCAATTATGCAAATGAATTTATTTTCATACTGGTACAACCTCTGAAAACCAAGAATCACATTTGGGATTAGGAGAATGATAAAGAAGAAAATGTGTCGCTACGAAGTTCACATGAATCCTGCTGCCTCAATCTTGGTGAGGTGACAAAATCATATTTCTTGTGCAGATTTACCACAGCCCACGGGCCGAGTTGTCATGTAAGTTTGATGAGGGATATATGACTAATGTCCGACGCAGTTACAAGGAGTAGTTAGCATATGTAAACTTCTTTCTATGAGATGATACGGTCTCACATATTTGCAACTCGGGAAACTCTACAGAGATAGGACAAGAGAAACAAGTCCTATTAGGCAAGCATTTTAATCTCGTCACATACCCCAAAGAAGTGACCAAGCTATATGAGCATCAAATTCCGAAACCAAGTTCATACAGAACCATTCACATTCAAAATTGTGCTACTTAGAGCAGAAAGCACGGCAACATCACACTACACATTTGATGTGAATACAATCGGAGTGAATATGTAATCATACCAGTTGAAAAGGGACCATAAGATCAGCTCCAGCAGTTGACTGGCGAGGTGGTAGGCGCATCAACTGGCGACTTTCTTCAAGAAAACTCTATCAAAGATATAAGGTCTTATCAAGGACATGCTCTGACTTTATCAAAGTATTTGCTAGTTAAACTCATACATATGTAAATCCAACAGTAGAGGCAAATAAAACAAGAGAATTTACAATCAAGCCCCCCCCCAAAAAAAAAAACCACCCCCACGCTACAATAGGACTTAGTAGAAGTTGCGGAAACTTAGTTTTTGTTACTGTAATTTTGGCTATTAGTGTAAAGTAAGAGCTAATCCTATCTTTAAGCTGACATTGAGCATGTTGTTGTGACGTGGAAGAATCATGTGAAGAATTCAGATTCTTCAAAGGAGATACAGGCAAAGAAGTATGGTGTAGAAGAGTCTCCAGATCAAATTTGGATTTGCATAAAGAAACAAGTAATATGTAAAGCTATAGTTGGGTATAATCATCAATCCTTAGAGATATGCAAGTGCGTGTTCTTATAACTGTCCCCAAACATTACCCCTACATTTCCTCAAAAGAGAACTCCTGTGTTCCCAAGTGTGTGCACGATTCAGTCATATGCAGCTTAGCAATGTCAATAAAATGACTACACGGGATCTCAGCAGCATAACAACTCCAGGTGACTAAAGTATAACAGGCACAATTAGGCTGTTGCCCATTTACCTGGAAGAAATCGCCTTTGGCCAAAAGAAAGTAATCTTTAAGGGCCTTCAAGTGGCCATTTAAGTCTGCCCGTACAACCACAAGCTGCAGATATGGAGGGAAAAACAGTTAACAGATATTTTTACAAAATAAGAGGAATAAACATTTGAAATTCAGCACCTGCCAAAGATGACTGGCAGCAATAGCTCGAATCGTGTCCACAGCACACTCAAATGATCTTTTGTGGAACTCGGATGATTCCTGCACAGAGTCCAGAAAGGATGTCGCTTAAAAGCAATAATGTGGTAACTACACCTACACATCTCACATTTAAAATACAAAATGATATGGACATTGATAGCAGCAGGAGTGGCACAGAACAATATCTAAAATCAAGAGGATGGCCAATGAAGCAGACCTTCAGGTCTTGAAGCATAGCTTCAATCTTATCAACCTCAAACTGAGGAAGTAATTCTTCTCCAATCTTTGTATCCAAGGAGGGTGCATTCTGAAAAGAAAAGCGTTCTACAAATCCTTGTAGTTTCTGTGATCCTCTTGGTTTATGTTGATGATAGGCAGCATCCTGAAATCGAAATGCAGGACTTGGATTTCGCAAAACCCTCACTGCTTTCCCAGCAAAGTGAATGGATTCCGCAACATGCATGGGGATATATTCTGGCAGCATATCCTGCAGACAAAATTTGTAGCATTAAATATGGAATACAGATTAGTACGCAGCCAGCAATACCGAATAAGGAACTGTGGATGTTGATGAGCAAAACACAACATAAAGTCATGAAAGAGAGAAAACATCAAGTCCTGTCATGCAGTTTAGATGCTCACATAAAAGTACTAGGGTTAATGGGACCAAAGACACCACGAATTATGAGTTCAAATTTTGACAACTGTTTATTATGTAATGACATTGCAAATTGCCAAATTCACATACGAAAGTGGCACAATTGTCACCAAACAAAGTCCCCTATCTCTTTTCATAGTCAAATTAATTCTTTTCTTATTAAAAGAAAAAAAGAAGGGTCATAGTAGCTTGTAGCATTGAATTTAAGAAAAGAAAACATTTTTCTGCAGCATCACATAGGCCGAAACAAATGCAAAGGTGAAATTACATCTTTTTGTGGGGGTCATACTAGAAGCTGGATCTAATTAGCTTAAAGAAAATCAGACAATTTTCATGAAATAGAGTCAAGGAAGATTGCAGATACCAAAGCTCCTGTTAATGACTTGAATAAAAAGGAAACGATCAGAAAGAGCCTCCATAATCAACGTGACTGATGATTGCACTAGAAAGCACAATCAGATCAACACCAAACCACAAGAGACGCGAAGAAGAAGAAGATAAGTACAAACCCAATTCCGAATTTGTAAGTGGCCATCTCCCCACCAATCTATGGTCCAGTTGACGTATAGAGCAAAGAAAATAAAAAAAATGGTAGAAGCAAGAAATGGGAAGATTGGCCAAAGAGAAGTAATTTGCAAGTGGAGAAGATAAGAATGGCTAGAATGGTATGTCGAGAATGGATTCGCATCAAGTGGAGAAGTACCGCCTTTACTCAATCACATGGAACTAATCAAAGAGGAACAGAATCTCTTCGAGCAAAACAAATAATGCAAGAAATATCTCTAACATACCAAAGAGATGTGAAATCCCAAGTGCCAATCGGCAAGAGCTACATCATTAGTTGACATGCTGGCAAACTTTTCAAGCATGTCCGGTTGAGATGAGTCATTCTCTGTGTCCCCGTCTGACTGCCTTGAGAAAAACAAAACCATATATGCATTCTCAATCCCATTTCACAAGTCATAAAGCATAAAAGAACAAATATAAACAAAAAGAACTAGATGGACACTGACCAAACATACCCAATTACTGAAATCACCACTAAAAAGGGGGGGTGTAAAATAATATCTATAGAGAAGTACATTAAGTTGTAAAAAGTACTCCTTATTCATAGCTACATAAATCTCTCTACATTGAACTTAGATAAACTTAGATAGCCATCACAAAGCATTAGAAAAAATTTGTTCTATGACAGTAGAAACCAAATCCGTATGTGCTTATGCTTGATGGTCTTAAGCATCCCCGCTTTGCATTTGAGAAAACTCTAGACTCTTACATGCAAGGCCTAATTACAAAATCTTCATTTACCATGCAACGCAGTACAACTTTAGATCTACAGAGACCAAAGTCCTCTTTCATAGCCACCTTTTGCTGTTCATTAGAAACTTATGCCCAAATCAAATTACTAACTGGATTCAAGTCATCAAGGACAAATGAGTACTATTTGTAGTTACCTGCTAATGAAGAACTCTCCAGATTGGTCATTAAGAATCCCATAAACCATCCATGAAGCAAGTTGATTAAACATGACCTGATGCCCATGCCAAAGAAGCCTATGCTTTGAGGAAACAGAAAAATTAGCCTGGTTAGTATTTGTACCGCTGTAAACTTCATGTCTGGATTTTCATAAAGATCTGGAACATAATCAACACTAGAAGTCGGAGCACACGCCATGCGTTTGCACGTAAAGTTTTGTTAAATTAGAAAAAATTTGTTTTGACTTCTTGTATATTTTATAAACTATGTTAGCTTTTATTTTTAAAAGGAAAAGCAGTACCCGTCATGAAATGTTTACGTAATTAATTCATAATAAAAAAATAACCATGTTTATAATCTACTTTTCAACTGAAACCTTATTGGTAGTAGCATTCTCATGTTGACAATTTTCCAATTATTTCTTTGGCCCAAAACAAAAGCAAAAAAAAAAGGTAAAAAATAGTACAAATTAGAGGACGGGGGTTCAATTTGAGGATCATAAAGTCGAAAATTACTCTTTGTTTTTTTTTTTTTTTATGTATTCGTAATATCCTACTACCTTTAAGGTTGTGTTCGTTTGCTTGTTTGGGAAATTTTTTCCAAAATATTTTTATTTTTTTCCCAAACAACTTTTTCTCTCTATAAAAGAAGAGAGAGAGACATCTCAAAAATGCCGAAAAATTTTAACTCTCAAATTTTTTATAAAACACTTATACCAAACAACATCTCAGAGTTTTTTTTTTCTCAAAAATCATTTCAAAAACACTCAACCGAACACACCCTAAAATTAAATAAAAACTGTTTTGGCAAACATGATGTGTGAAAGAGTAGTATGTACTCAAGTAAATAGAATTCAAATAAAAAATACAGATTATGAGGAAAAAGAAACAACACAATCTCAATTAGTCATCCATGAGTCCCATCTACATAAAACTTCCAATGGAAAAATCTCATTATTTCTTTTCACTTCCATTCTCTCTGTAATGCACAACAACAAAGTTGCATCAATTAGTACATAATTATCAGCAAACTCAATTCCTTTTTTAATTAACACCTCAGTCTAAATTTATAAGATTACTTATTTCTCCTGTAATCTATGGTGAGTAGTTCTTTGTTAACTTTACATCTAACTATGAAAATAGAGCAGGAATTACAGGTCAAAGAAGTAAAGGTAAATTGTGAGCAAAAAAACGAAGTAAGGTAAATTGCAAGGCAAAAAAATAAAGGAATTTGACTGAATGAAACACAATATATATGCACATGTATATGTAAACATACACAACCAACTTACATCCAATTCCTCCTACACGTATGCCATAAAAAGAATTTAGTTTCCTTACTCATACACTTTCGTGTGACAGTACTTCATAATTTACCGCAACTTCTTGACATTGGATTTCCTATTTCATTTCCGTGTTCTCCCCATGGCCATGGGTCATTCACTGTTAAGGGGTGATGGAAAATTGAGGCATTAGGTATTGAGGAGAGAGAAACAAAACAGTTTCTCATTTTGGACGTATTTCTGACATGCAATTGAATCAGTTATGAATGTTTCGTGTGGAGTGCTTTGTGGAAGAGTGAGATTAACACTTTTGCCCTCACGGTTAGTGGGTAATGCTGAGTACTTTCAAAGAAATTAGAGATAAATTTTTAGGCAATTTTGGAAGTAGAAAAAGTTGACACAATGACACAACTGGGAGACGCCAAATTGGTGCTCTCCCTTTATACATAGAATAGATAGTACTTTTTCCACTAAGCTTTCAAGAACCAGTTATTTAGTTTGCCCCAGCTATACATGCTAGAGGTAATACCTATACTCCAGCTTGGTAAGAGATTAACAATAACTGATCTTAGTACAAGTGTTTTGCATATTGGTTACAGTGGTCATGAAAAAGTACAACATACAACTGAAAAGTCATTATCACCCGCTTTGGCTCAGCAATGCTTCAGAAAGATTTACACTACTGCTTTCAGTTCAATTATATTTGAATATCTCATCTGTATACTACATCATTCTCCCAATGCATTAAAGAACATGAAACAGCTACACAGGTTAGTGAATACCTACAACTGCCATATGGTGAAGACCTTAAATTCAATGCAAAGGCTAAATACAAAGCAACGAAAAAGCAAGTGGATGAAAAAAAATAATGCAAATATATACTTAATCAATGTGTTCATAAAACTCACAAGTCATACCTTTGAATGCATGCTTGTAGTTCAGGCACCCCACAATGGCATCGCTTGTGCAAAAGGTTAAGAAGCCGTCCTCCGCAAATATTGTCACGCTCTATCTCCAGAATGAGCTCATAAAGAGGCGGCAAAATAACAAAGAACTACAACAAATAGCCATGAATAAGAAACCCAAATAAGAAAAGGATACAAACCACTTCTAGAATTAAGGAAATAAAATACAAAGAAAAAAGAGGATATAAATCATAGAGAATATAAATATCTGAACACTGAAGCTCAGGAGGCACGTAGATAACACAAGTAACATTGCCAGAATATTGGAAAACTATTCACCAGCAAATAACAAACCTAATTCATTCATTCCCACTGCACTAAAAAACCCTCCTTAGCGGACAGCATATCCCGTTAACAAAAACTATTTTGTTTAAATATATTTTCACCACGGACAACATCATTTAAAAATAAGCATTAGCATCTGTATTACTAAAAAAAGTGTGGTGTCCACCATTCATCAATTACTAGAAACACAGAAACTCCTTTATGAAGACCTCCACTCCAGCAAGGTATGTTGAACAACAATTCAAACACTGCCCGTGGTGAACGCCCATGTTGCCTGAATTTTTAGAAAATTAGACCTGTCGGCTAACCGCTTTATAGTAATTGTTTACTCGAGATTCATATAAACTTTTCTTCCTCAAAAAGAATCAGTAAACCAAATCAAGGATAACTTTGCTTCCACTAGTTCTTATGTCCTTGCCCAAAAAAGAAAGAAACAACAGGAGATAATTATTTTAAGCCCCCAACACGATTTACAACATGTAGCTCATGACAAACCTTATTAAGGCCTTGAGTAACTGTTCCCAAGATCGGTACAGAATCTGCTAACAGTTTCTGCTCAATTTGTAGAACAGCAGACCTGTAGACTGATAGCACCTCAACAATGCCATTAGCTATGGCCCTCCTGTACACACTCTGGTTATCTTTTTTCCCTTTAATTACTTCAGAATTTCCGGACAGAGGAGACTCCTTTGCAGTCCTTATCCAACTCAAATTCCGGGACTTAGTGGCAAAGCAGTCAAGCTCCCTGTAGTAAAACCCTAAGGTAATTAACCTCTCAATAGCATCCCTGCAAAGCATTAGCAGTACAATTCAACATAGGAACCAAATGCATCCAGCACTACAGAATCATATGCACACGTGAGAAAGAACAATTCAAGAAGCACATAAACAAAAGAGGTCCGGGACGTGGTTTTCTTCTTTCTATTAGGTTGCGAAGCAATGTCTATCGCAGAGACAAATAATTAGTCACTTTAACATAAGAGACCAAAAATATGTTATAGGATGCTCATAATTAGGAATCAACAACACAAAAATATCTTTCTCGGCAACAAACAGAGGGTAATGTAATCCGCAATGCTTATACGGGAAGTGCTTGTTCCTCTGCAGAACTCAAGACCCTACTATTGGCCAGAAACACCGGCAGAGCATCGCTGCGATCTACACACTATGGAACACTAACGATTGCCGAAAATACAGAAAAATGAAAAAGAGAAAGAACAGGAGATAGATATAGATGGTGATTAGGTTTTTAAGGTTACCGTTCACTAGGCTGAATGAAAGAGATGTCGGGAGCGAGCTTGAAGGTGCATTCCTCAGAGATAGCGTAGGGAGATAAGTCAATGCCGATCGATTCCTGCTCTTCTCTTTCGTCGATAATTAGGTCTCCTGTGTAGCCTAACAGTGCCAGGAGGAGTTCGTGCAACATTATGGTTACGATGAGAGGAGGAGGAGGGTGGTGATCGTGACGGAGATGACTCTGCGCGGTCACACACTCGCGCGCGCAGTGGACTCAGAGATCGCGTGCCTGAAGGCAAAATCCGTCCGCCGGACGAGTTTTGAACTAGAATTGCGGACCCGATCCACCCAATTCATGCCGAAAACAGGACTCCTTGCATGGGCCTTAAAACTTTGTTTTCCTCTCGGATGTAACTGGGTTACTGGGCCCTTTAAACAATATAGGTTTTATTTGACCTAATTGTATTATTAAATTATATATTACGAAGAACATAATTTAGTCTAGTTCATTTTGACTTAATTATTCGAGAAGGATAGTGACCAACAATTAAATTCTTCCTTTGACTTGGGAAAGAAACGTAATGAAAAAGACGATTATACCCGTGAATGCGAAAAATATCACACATGTAGAATATTAGTTGAAGTAGGGAAACCGAGCTAGCTGGAAAATACGAGCAAGGAAGGATTTCGAATTTCAAAACCTCTCATATTCAAGATCCAGTAGCACTCGGGTTGAGTTGAGGCTAATCTGAACATGTCTCAGGAGAGAATAATTTAGTCCAACTGAGTTGTATTATGAGCACTTCTAATAAGCAATGACAGATGTATTAGAACTTAACATCAAATAGGCCCATATATATGTATGTATAGTCGCCGTGACATTATTATTTGGAAGACAATTATAACTTTAAAAAATGATAAATTTATTCAAAGCAAAAATAAGATAGTTTCACTTCTACTAAAATTTAATTTTCATTTTCTCCTTCCTCCTACCAAGAAATTCAAATTTTCTATGCCCAAATAATTTTGTACTGATGTTTTGATGCATTTTTTATCATTGGATTACGTGAGAATCTCATGTTATTCAATTACTAAACTGAAACACCAAAACAAAAAAATAAATAGTTATCAAGGATTGAATGATTTTGATAATTATCAAGCTTTATTATTTACTCAGACAAATTAACTGCAAACTTAAAGAGCGTTGTGGAATAATATTCACACTCGATATAAAGAAAAAAGACAAGTAAATTCAAATTTCTGTAAGAGGAGAAAAATAAGAGGAGAGGAGAGGAGAGGTACTCGGACCTCCATCACGTTGTACGAAGTCTTCAAGAGGAGCTAGGAGAGGTGAGAAATCCATGTTGGAGAGACAAAGCACGTGCACGTTCACTACATGTATATATATGTAGAGATCATTTGCACGTGCCCTGCTTCTCCAACAAGAACTACTCACCCACTTGTAAAACCATGCACAGACGACACACACAAGCTTCTTGAATACCAATGGTGAGCACAATTGAGTTGAGATTATCTACTGTATTTATAGGTGCAAACCTGTGTATCTGCAGAGAGGGAGAGAGGGAGAGAGAGAGAGAGAAGTGGGGTTTAATTAAAGGCCATGTGGGGAGCAATTGAGTGAGTTTCAGAAAGATTTGTACTGGTGGAGTGGAGTAAAAACTTTGCCATTCCATGGCCCATGATCATCTTCGGTACACGCTAAAGAATTCAAAGTAGATATAGATATACTATATGTCATTGTTAAAACGGGGGAGTTTGTCGGCCTTAGCTTCAAACAAGTCTCCAATCCTTTTTTGCCACTATCGTACGGGAGGCAACCCCTCCCTATGCCCTTGTTTGGTTGTGCTATTAAAGTTTTATCGTACAAATTTATTCCAAATTATTCCATTAATCATGATGGAATAACATAGGTTTTGTGAACTAATTAATTATTAATCTCCTGAACTAATTATTAAAACAGAAAATTCAAAAACAGTACTTGTTTAATTGGTTGTGCCAACAGTGAATGATGGGTAATCAAGTGCGAGCGGATAACTGCTGAAAGCATTTAAGTATTAAGTCCATCTCAAGATAAGTGCTCTCCTATTCCGACTTTTCTAGAGCCTCCGGTAGCACATGAACCGAGACATTGATGGGATTCTCTGCCCTTGCGGAGATGAAGCGACAGAAGTCTTGAGAATTCGAGAGAAGGTCATGGTGAGACGGACTGTTTATCATTATAATAGATGTCAAGTGAAAGTGCAGTTCTAATGATAATCCTGCATGTATTTCGTGTGTATCTCACCGATGGATTAAAAAAAACCTCGCGAATTAACTTGAGTTATAGGTGGTTTAACAGTTATACATTGGAAAAAACTTTTTGTAACGACCCACTCCCGCCTTGTACAATACTGTCCGCTTTTGTTGCCCAAACCCCGTGGACTTCCCAGTAGGTCATCCATCCCTGAATTGCTTTAGGGTGAGCACGCTTAACTGTGAAGTTCCATTTGGTGTTGGCGTCATCGCGGCTTTAAAATGCCTTATACAAGGAAGGTTCATAATCTTATAAATATCACCAAACTTACATCCACCAAGCGATGTGGAAACCTTGACCATCCATCTGGACGTCCCACTGAGACTCAATCTCATGGACGCCGACTTCACAGCTGGCACCACGGCCTGGCTGGGGTGTCACACTTTTAACAATGTTTTATTTTCACAGAAGTAAAGCTAAACAATTCTTAGCAAAAAATGAAATTTTAAATCTTGTACTCTTTTTTGTCTATACAGGTTTTTTTCTTACATTTTGATTATTGAATGACGTGAAAATTTTGAGACATGAAATACTGGCAACAATATTGGTAAAAATAAAGAATAGTCGATGATGAATTTGGATTGGCTCAGCTCAGTTCAATTCTCAACACCTCGAGGCCCAGTTATGTAATATCCAGTCATCCAAGATTCATCTGCTCAGCGCTCATTCGATGGGCACGTAGCCACCCATGTCCTGAATGCTCTATAGCTAGGGCTGCAATGAATCTAGCCATTTGCGAGTTCAGTTCGGCTCGATAAGGGCTCGGTTCGTTTAGTTAACAAGTCGAGTTTGAGTTCGAATTTTAGACCCGTTTCATTTAAGAGGCTCGTTAAATAAATGAGTTTAGTTCAGCTCGACTGTCGACTCATTTACGAACAAAGCCAAGCTCGAGCTCGAAGTTTAGGCTTGTTGTTAACGAGCTAAGCTCAAGCACTCCAAAACTCGGGTCAGCTCGCTTGTAGCCCTATCTGCAGCATATTACTAGCTGACACTTAACCCTTTGAGAGTCAGACAGACTGGTCAGAGAAATCAATCACGAGATTTATTTGCAAGATCTTGTAAATAAAGCTTGAGAGCACTCGGAATATCAGAAAAAAAAACTCTCAATATATGAACCGTTCCGCCTAACAAGGAAAGAAGAGCTTGATCGACGGTCACAATCCCTTCGTCTTCCACCTTATAAAAGGAGCTACTAGGCCAAGGACAACGTACTTTCTCTTGCACACCTTATACGCATTCTTACATTCACCCTCTTTAAATCGATTGCTAACTTAATCATCGAAGAGTCGTTATCTGAAAATCGTCTCGTGACTTTGTGCAAAAATCACTACAGGAACACAAAAGCCACCATCTTGTTTTCGGCGTCAAGATATGAATTGAGGGGGTATTTACATAATGAAGGGAGAGCTTATGTTGTGAATAATGAAATAATCTGCTTTTGTGTTTTTGTGGGAGAGGAATATAGATTGTGGATGAAGTCATGTATGCATGCATGATTAAGATTAAGTGTGAAAGTCTAAATCGGAAAATCAAATCAAATTGGTAAATCAAAATGAAAACCGATGATTTGGTCCGATTTTTCAATCTAATCGGTTCGGTTCGGTTCGGTTTGAGATTGTTAAAAAAAATCGGTTTGATTTGCGGTTTTTGTCACCTAGGAACCAAACCAAATCAGACCGAACCAATTCCTATAATAAATTCTAAAAAATAAAAAAAATAGGTTCATATATACATGTTTTTTAAGTCTCAAACTAGTTATCTTGTGACTTTGATTTTTTAAGGGGCCTTTAACTTGGAATTTTATATATTCAATTTTACCTGACTTTAATTTTTTAGAAGTTGTTTTTAACTAATTCTTAGGCCTAATCAAATCGAAAATTGGTTTTTAAATAAAAAATAATCCGGCCTTGATCCATTTGACACAAGCCTCTTAATTTTTTAGTAGTTTTTTTTTTAATTTTTGATCGAAGCCCAATTAAACTGAAACAGGACTAAAACCAAACTGAATTCGTAAAAACCAAATCGAAATAGTTCAATTCGATTTTAGTTTAGAAAAACTCAAATTAAAATTACCGATTTGGTCTGAATTTTTCGACTAAACCAAACCGATTTCACCGCTAATTAAGATATATATGGAAAATGAATACTTAACGTGTGAAACTTGCCCCCTAGAAGCTAGCTGCTTAATTGGTGGTAGATCCAGCAGTATAAATGCTTTATTTGGTCTCACACTCTTATTTCAAATCAGACGCTGTCCAGACCCAATCATCATGGCCTCAAGAAAATGAGAACCCTAGCCTCCATCACCACTTGATTCACTCCTTTGACTTCTTCTGACCACAAGGAACGCCAACAAATGAATTACAAACCATAGAAGACTATCTCCTCGGGGAGTATTTTGGGTTATGGAGAAAATAGACTAATTATTGAGTAATCTCGGAATACAACGTACGAGGTATCACTTAGATGATATTCTCGTTTTTATGAATTTCCGCAACACATGTTACATGAATTATTCATTGTATCTCAACAATCCAACAAAAGTATGTGTTTGATGTTGCACATGAGAATTTTATCGTTGTGTAATTTGTTGGGAGTACTACTTGAAAATAACACATAGTAACTCAAGAGCATTCAGTAATAACTCGAAAAAAGTTATTATTATCCTTTTAGTTTTAGAAACCATTCTTGTAGACATGCGTTACTTTGATTTTATGATAAAAAACTTTAATTTACTCAATAATAGCTCTCGTATTCCAGCTCAATTCCACGAGCCCATTTATGACGTGGGCTAGAGTTAGCAAATCCGTTTTAAGGGCGTTAAGCACCAGAACCATCAAAGAGAGTAGTAGTAGTGATCAACGCCTCCTTCGCCGCAATAGCCTCAGTGTATAGAATGGAAGACGAAGTGTATGAGTGGAGGTTTTGGCCCTTTTGGTTGAGTCATATATAAGTTTCAATCGGCAACTTAATATTAAGAGTTCCGAACATGAAAAAAGTCTATTACATATATTAATTATATGTTGAAAGTTTGTTCAATCGTTAAAATTAGAATTTATGTAATAAGTAGACGTGTAAACTAACTTAACGAGAACTATTAAAAAAGAAAATGAAATAAACATCTCGGATGATACTCTTGGAGAGGAAAGAAACATGGGGTTGATTTGACATATGGTATTTATTGGTATATTGAATTATGATGTCTAGAGTAGAATTTAATTCATTAGGTACTGTTTGGACTAAATATTTATTGTGTTGTTTGACCATAATAAATGAAGTGTTTTGTTTGACTTAAAAGAATAACGATCAAATTGTCCTTGCAGGTGTATAACCTCATTTGAGTATGTATGAATATTTTGTCTTTCAGTATAAGACAAATAAGTAAAAAAATTATGCAAACAAGTATTCTTTAATAGATAAATTAGTTCAAATGAAATTATTATTTTTTAAATAAAAATAAAAAACAAAACAAACACCATAGGCCGAATTGGCCCATGGTATATGGAGCCTGGCCCAAGTCCATTGGTTCTCACCCACATACTTATCTAGGCATCCCATGGGCCATCGATAGAGCTTGACCGACGAAAACGACCACTGGGCTTAGCCCAAGTGTCCATTCTTATTCAGTTCAATTTTTTTATTTTATTTTTTTCCAAAATTTTGTTACTGTATTTTTATAGTCTTTTCTTATTTATTTTTTACATTTGCGTCAATGTTTTAATTTTAATTGTTCCTTTGATGAATTTAATCTAAAGAAAAAGAGTTATGAGTAAAAATACAAAAAAGTTCGGTAAAGAGGAAAAAGATTTACATTTGTCTTGTTTAGACTTTTTTCAATTTAAAATTATATATTTATCTTTTTTTATTTTTCTTGTCAAGATAAATGATTAGATAACAAAATTTTTACCAGAAATTAGAAAGA
Organism: Arctostaphylos glauca; assembly: GCA_019985065.2. NCBI lineage: Eukaryota > Viridiplantae > Streptophyta > Magnoliopsida > Ericales > Ericaceae > Arctostaphylos > Arctostaphylos glauca. The sequence goes on from JAHSPW020000001.1 coordinate 43,911,312, forward strand.
AGTAAAACACCAGTAATAATAATTGTCATTAAGATAATAATTAATTAGTTTAAATTCACCCTTACTCACTAAAATTTAAAGTTATCAACCAAATTGTTGCAAAATTAACAGTCAAGATCATTTATGTGAATAACATTTTCTCCAACCGACTTTCTTATTAGAATTTTTTCGTTTTTATTTAAATTTTTTTGTAATATTTTGTCTTTCATCATTTTTTTTAGATTATTAGTTTATCTTGACGAGAGACATATCAATAATTTTATTCGCCATTATTTTTTATTTATTCATCGTTTTTAGTAAATTTTTTTAGATATTAAATATAATTTTTATATTTTTATATTTATTTCGTCAAGATAGATCAATAATTTATAAAAATTTAAAATAAAAAATAACAAATATAAAAAAATGAATAGAGAAAAAATAATAACTAAATTAAAATTAAAATATTAGGGTCTAAATCAAGGCAGTTGTGGGTAATCTTTTAGCCTAATTCATAATTTAAAGTTTATATTTTTTAGAACAGGCAGAGAACAACAATGTTAAAATTCATGTTTATTGAATATTAATTGATATGTTCTTATAATACATTTAAAGTAAAAGACGCGTTCCGAAGTTGCATTTAAAATTTTATTCTTTAATTAAAATATAATAAATGACATCCAATAAACATGAATTCTAGACAAATTGATGATCTTGACAAATTTAAAAATATAAATAATCTAGATTATTAAAATTAATAAATACACAAATGTGTTTGACAAATTGGCCGGCTATCCATGGACCATTAGAAACAGGGTCCATTTGGCCTGTGGTTATTATTGGATTATTCACTGTTTAGTTTTTTGTTCTTATTTGAATTTTTTTTTAATTTTTTGTTTTTCATCAATTTTTTGATGATTGTTGGTTCGTCTCGACAAGAGCTTTCAGAAAAGTTATCAATCATCGGTTACATTTGAAAAAAGTTCAGAAAAGACAAAAAATAAGTAAAAAACAGCGTCTGTGTTGGCTTATTTTCGTCTTTAGTGACTTTTTTTAACTTTTGGACATAATTTTATACTTTTTAGATTCCTTTCGTCGATACGAACCAATAATCCAAAAAAAATGACATAAAAATAACAAATACAAAAAAAATTTGAATAAAAACAAAAAATAAGCCAAAATTTTTTTTTTGCCAAATAGGGCCTCAGTCGTGTAAAAATCGTGTTCTGCACAGAGAAGTCTCACTTCCTCAGCAAGCTAAAGCTTCCTCTCTCTCTCCCCCACTTCACTCACGACCTATTTAAATTCCGCTCCTTTCAAAAAATAAACCTCCCCAAATCTCCACTCTCTCCCTCTCTCTCTCTCTCACACACACGCACACTATATCAGATGGCAAACAAATTGAAGGTGGAAGAGCTTCGAAAGGAGCTCGGTCAGCGCGGGCTGAGTACCACGGGCACCAAGCCTACATTGGTACCCACCCCTCCCTCCCTCTCGCCCACCTCTCTCAATATTTCACTCTAATTACTTCCATTGAGCCCGAGTTACTATTATTGCAGGTTCGGAGACTGGAATCAGCAATTCGCGAAGAAACTAAGCAATCAATTGATTCGACCGCTGATGGTTCAACTAGCAAGTTGAAGAAGAGGGGGAGGGAAACTGAGGATGGGGATTCAAACGGGGCTGAGAAAATCAAGGCGATGGAAAAGTATCGGGGAATGGATATTCGACAGCTGCGGGAAGAAGCCGATCTTCGGGGACTGTCAACAAGTGGGTCCAAGAAAGAGCTCCTTCAGAGGCTTTGTACCGATTCTGATGACTCCAAGGACGTTGTTGAAGGTACCGGATTCAATGTTTCGTTTCATTCGCATGGTACGCAATTGGACATGTTTTTGTATATGTTATGTACACTCATTGTACTTATGGGGCCGCGTGAAATTGGACTACAAATCGTAGCGATTGTAGTTCTGGTGTTGAATGCAATAATTAGGAATGATTACACATTTGTTGGACTGCTAATCCCACAAAAATGAGATATCCGATGCTCTGGGTATGCGGCATTAGTTACACATCACTATTGGTCTGATTGGATTTTTCACCATCATTCTTAGTCCGGCCACTCAAACGTGGTCTTTAATTCGTTGTGGTATTGTGGTGGCAGCCAAAGTAGAAGATGTTGCTGAAAGCAAGAAGGAGAAAATGGTCACTGCGACCAAGAAGGGTGCGGCCGTGTTGGATCAATGGCTCCCTGATCACATTAAGGCTCAGTACCATGTATTGCAGCAGGTAAGTCATACCAGAGCTTATGGGTGTTAAGTGAATTTTCATTGATGTCACATTAGCTTGACCTTTCATGTCTCTTTTTTCTTTACTTTGTTTGTAGGGGGATGAAATTTATGATGCTATGTTGAACCAGACAAATGTTGGGGAGAACAATAACAAGTTCTATGTCATTCAAGTTCTAGGTTAAAATTTTCACGCTCGGAGTTATTTGTAGCCCTTTTAAACGGGAAATACAGAAACGAGCTTTTCCTTTTTTGGGTGAAAACATAAGAGAAACGCTTGTGTTAATATGCAATATGTATAATCACTATCATTATATGTTTGATTCTGTTATTTTAATTGCAGAGTCTGATGTTGGGATGGGGTTCATGGTTTACAATAGATGGGGCAGAGTTGGTATAAAGGGTCAAGATAAACTACAAGGCCCTACTTCACGAGATAGTGCTATCCAGGAATTTGAGCAGAAGTTTTTGGCCAAAACCAGGAACCATTGGTCGAACCGTAAGGAGTTTATTTGTCACCCAAAGAGCTACACATGGTTGGAAATGGATTACAGTGACAGAGAAAATGAATCAGAAGTAAGTTGTTATCAGGTTCAAGAGAATAAGTTTTTTTTTTTTTAGCGTAACCCACTTTCAAACATGATAGGAAAAAGGAACATTTCATTTTCAACTCTTGAACACCATCTTCTTCATTCTTCTGAGGCCCTCATTATTGTTATCAGGTTCTAAGGAAATCCAACTCGACAACAGGAGTGCAGGTCCGGAAAACAAAACTGGAGTCGCGCATTGCAAAGTTTATATCTCTTATTTGCAATGTCAGCATGATGAAACAACAAATGATGGAAATAGGTTTGTTTTCTCATTTCTTAAATTCGTCATGCGAAGGCATATTGACATGAATCAAAGAATTGGACAAGCTTATTTGGTTGTTAGCACTACTAAAGTGATTGTAGAATAACTCGAATATTTACCACCCAATTGATGCATGCAGACTCCAAAAGCATGCATAAGTTGTGTGGATATCTCTTTTTATTGCATATTTTGGTGTTCTGTTTCTTGGATAAATGTATTGTTCTAACTATTCACTATTGATGTGTTTTTTGCCTATAATTATAGGATACAATGCTGAAAAGTTGCCTCTTGGTAAGCTTAGCAAAACGACAATTTTAAAGGCAAGTCTTTGAGCTATGCAGTTGAGTTTTATTTGGGGAATACTAGTCACATCTGATTCCTTAATGTTGAAATGATAATAATACACCAGCTGTTGTGTCGTTGATTTGATTTTTGCTTCCTTTATTGCTTAACCCATTTATTCTTGAAGTTATAATGATATTGTGAAGATTTTTCACAATGATTTTTGAACTTCTATAATTAAGTACAAGGAGGGACCTCTACTCACTAGGGTATGGTTCAGTTAGTTGTTTGATACAGCAGATTTGAAGCAAATGTGCCGTGTCCAACCACTTTCTAGTTTTATTTTACGGATCTTCTCTATGCAAACCTGGACATATAATATAGGAGATGAGGGGCGTGTAGCTTTGTATAGTTTAAGTTGTCCCCCGTAGGCCGTATCCAGTTGGTTTCACGATGTTGCGGCCAGAAGCTGAAGGTTTCCTTATGTGGTAGTTAGGGGAAGTGTCCAACCTTATGTATGCTCAGGTTATGTTTAAAATATTGGCCATGTTATTCTTCTTTACTCAGTTTCTCTACTTGTTTGACTCCTTTTTCTATTTCTGTGCTGCTGCATTTGCCTGGAGTAACTCTTAAAGGACTTGTACTGTTTTCCGGCTTATTTATGTATCCATCAAGTACATCAAACTTTCATATTTGAATAGGCTCATTTTGTGCTCTGTTGCTTATTTTTGGTCCAGTTTCATCTACACCATCTACTTACACAAAAGAAGAAAGGCATATTATAGAGTCTGTTTATTAGTCTTCTATGCTTCCCATACTTGCAACTTAGAATTCAACCCGAAATTTTTTTTAAGAAGCATTTTTTTTCTGGGTTTCACAAAAGAAATTATGTTTATTCTTCCTCCACTATCTTTAGCAGCCAACATGTTATCTTAGTATGGTATGTACAGGGCTATGATGTCTTGAAGAGGATTTCTGATGTGATTGGGAAGTCAAACAGAAAAGAGCTTGAACAATTAAGTGGGTAAGGTTATGTTATTATACAACTAGCTTTTTCCCACAATGCTTGACTTTATTTGTTTAAGCGTTCTGCATTTTCCACATTATATTGTTCATTACACTTCAGTTTTATTGTGCTTGGAAGGTTCTAAATTAATGCCACTGAGGAAATTGGTCCTGGATAACTCTAATTTCTGATACCGTGGTTTGATTGCAGTGAATTCTACACTATTATTCCTCATGATTTTGGATTTAAGAAGATGCGTGAGTCTCTCTCTCTCTCTCCGTCCCTCCCTCTCCCTCTCCCATTCTCCCTCTCCCTCTCCCTCTCCTCCCTCTCTCTCTCCTGCATGTGTTTATGCTGTTTCTCATAATATGGGAGATAGGCTTTAGCTAAGACATCATTTACCCTTCGTTATGCATTTCTTCATGTTTTTACTAATTCCCTCAGTTAGACAAACGCTTATGATGGATTCAACAAAATATGTTGCAGGTGAGTTTGTCATCGACACCCCTCAAAAGTTAAAAAGCAAGTTGGAAATGGTAATTTGATTTTGTCAGTTCAGATTCTCTTGTTTTGGGAGAGTGATTGACTATATTTGTTGCTTGTTTGCTTGTGATGATGTCATTTAATATCATTTCAATACAACTGCATCTGCTGAGTTCCTCAAAATTAAGAACTCTGTTCGAATAACCCTTGTCATTTTTCTTGAAGATTTCGTCCGTATTTTACATTTATTCAGTTTCTTTCTTTGTATTATACATGATTATGTACTATTGATTAATTGAAGGTTGAAGCCCTAGGCGAAATCGAGCTGGCGACAAAGTTGTTGGGGGATGATATTCAGATGCAGGTATTGTTTGTCTGGTCTTGTTCATCATCATTTGTTGACTTCGTTCAGCGATTCTTTTCTTCTATCTAATCTTGACTTGAGCCTTGTTATCTAGGATCAAGATGTTACTTAAAATGGCAAACTCCTCTATTAGTTCCTTTTGAATGACTTTTGAACTCAGGTTTTGCCTTTTTTTGTTCCAATTATCATAGGAAGATCCCTTGTGCTCTCATTACCAACGCCTTCGTTGTGAGCTATCTCCACTTGAAATTGATTCGAAGGAGTTCTCTACGGTATTCTTCAGTTACTTACCTCAGTTTTTTTTCCTTTACATACTCTTTGATTTGCGGAAGCTATAATTTAAAGGTGTCAAGTCCTCTTGCCCTTTACTGTTCAGCTTTTAATCATGACCTAGCCTTATAGTCTACTGTAGGTTTTGCATTTTGTTTGGCATGACCACCAGATATTATGTTTGATGCTCATAAACGATGTCTTCTTCTTTGGGTCCACGTTCAGATTGCAACGTACATGAAGAACACTCATGCAAAGACACATTCAAATTATGCTGTCGATATAGTTCAGATATTTAGGGTGTCAAGAGGGGATGAAGTCGAACGTTTTAAAAAGGTTTGCAATGCTTTATCCATGTATGTTTCACTCAGTTTTTATTCTCTTCTTGACCTCTATCAATCTGGGTATTCTCATCTGCAATATGATTTGTGCTTACAATTTTCTACCGATGCATTAAGATTACGTGATTGTTTTAACCTGGCTTAAGTGTTGGTTTGCTTTATTAAGCAGTTCTCTAACACGAAAAACAGAATGCTTTTGTGGCACGGTTCTCGCCTCTCAAACTGGACTGGCATTCTGTCCCAAGGTCATCATTTCTGTCTTCTCTAAAATAAATTACATGTTGTTGCTACTAATTTGTGAAATATATCTAACTGTTGGATGCCATCACTAATCCTACAGGTTTGCGCATTGCTCCACCGGAAGCACCTGTAACTGGCTATATGTTTGGAAAGGGGGTTTATTTTGCTGATATGTTCTCCAAAAGTGCAAACTATTGCTACTCAAATTCTTCATGTAATTCTGGTGTGCTACTTTTATGTGAGGTTTGTCTTTTCTTGATCATAAAGCATTTTCTACATACAGTAGAAATACGGATTTACCAAACAAATTACACTGTGTAGCATATTAATAGCTGTTAGGAATATACCTTGAGTTGTGAAGCAAATTTTATGTCGTAATATCAAAAATCTGTTACGACTTACAAATATATGCTTTACGTTCAGTGAGTTGTTTACATTTAAGCTTGCTAGAGAAAATGTTGAAAACATTGATCTTCTTGTGGTTGAATTTTCTTATTCTAAATATCTGAACTGCGGTTTTCCTTAGGTTGCATTGGGAGACATGGCTGAGTTGTTAACAGCAAAGTATGATGCCGACAAATTGCCGCAGGGAAAGCTGAGGTTCTATTCTTAAATTTAATTACCTTTCGGAATCTTATTCCTGCTCTTCCACCTCTTCTCTTTTCTTCCTTCCTTCCTTATGACTCAGTGGAACATCTGCGTCTGGCTTGTCTGCTTGTTGAGAATTGTTAATTATATGCCATAATCTCCATAACGCAAGCATACTTAGAAGATTTCAACCATATTTGTTGTCCATGTAATCTTTCTTTTGTACATATCCTGTCATGTAGTTTAGAGTTTATTGTTCCTCTGATGCTAAGAAAGAGGCAACGCTTGTCACAAACCGTGGTTTTAAATTTTGTGTACCGTGCTCTGAAGTTAATTGTTTAAACACCAATGTTGCAGCACGAAAGGGGTCGGTGCAACTGCTCCAGATTTTTCCAAGGCGCAAATGCTTGAAGATGGTGTTCTTGTTCCTCTTGGAAAGCCAAAAGAGCAAACCGGCCCTAAGGTACTAACACGTTCAGTGAAAAACTGGCTGTTTTGAATCTATTTTGCAGAACTTCGAATTCAAATTTCCAGCAGACTACCCTTCTTCTATTTGTTTGAAGTCACACTAAAAAACAAGGATACAAATAATTCTTTCAGGGTGCTTTAATGTACAACGAGTACATAGTCTACAACGTGGATCAGATTAGGATGCGTTATGTCGTTCAAGTAAATTTCAACTTCCAGAGATAATCGACTGGTCTGGTGATATAATTTTCACTTTCTACTCAGTGACCCACGTGGTGAACCTCTCCTTGTGATTGGATAGAATCGAAGAAATCTCTTAGGTTTTGTTGTCCGGCTCCTCGTAAGTGATTTATTCAGCTGTTTTGTTGTTCGGGAGTTTATCCCTCTTTGATTTTGACCATATGATGTATGAGTATTCAGTCATTGGCAAAAGAGAAAAAATAATGTGTCTTGAATTACTAATTGCATATTCATGCATATATATTTGGCTCGTCGTCTTTCTTTTTTGCTTTTTGAAATAGAAACATGGCATGTAGAATATGACAGTGAGCAATGTGGAATGGTTTACAGCTTTTGCTCAAAACATTTATTTTCGAGATCAAATTATCAGTGGTGGTTTTACCAATTACAGGAAATATGCATTCCTTGGACACAATAAACTATATCCCTGCCAATTTATTTGTGTATGCAAGCAGAATCATCATAGACACAAGGCAGTCACAGAAAATGAAATGTACAAGGGGAGAGATAGAGAGAGAGAACATGTTGATCTGAAGAACCTGATAAGTGGAACCATAAATGATTGATTTATCGTACAAATGAGAAACGGAGGAAGAAAAATATACAACATCTATCAATTACTTGAAAGAACTGCAATATTTATATCTGTACAAATAACTAACCACTTAAAACACAAACTGCCGTTCTGTCTTCAATAATAATTCTTTGTAGAGTCAACAGGAGGCCTCAGTCCTCTCACAGCTGCAGCAAATATCTGCATTTCATTTAGGAAAGTCAGTAATTAAAGCAATTGGAACACACCAAGTTTGCAGAAAAGGAAAACTCTCTTCTTAATTCATACAGAATCTCCATGTTGTACTTTTAACTACAATTGGGTGGCAGCCACATTCTCGGATATTCTACGGCGATGAGCTTCTTGGCCGTAATTTTTTTTAGAAATAATCAAACTGCATATTTGTGCATGATACTCAAAATACCTACCAAACAAAGGTCCTAAGAAATCAAGTGCTTGTCAAACAATTGCATACCTTGGATTGAGGCTCAGGGTGGTGGCTTGATTCAGCACGCGAAAGTTGTTTAGGGTAACTGTGACTGTTGCATTCCCGAGTGCCCACATCATTGGCAACTATCTTATACTCAACAGAAGAGTTGCCCTTCAATTGCCAGTGTCTTTTAAAATTCTTGTTCCTACTCGTAAAGGCATCATTTTCTAGATTCCGAGCCGTCTTCTTTGTATACTGTGTCGATGCTGCACTTGCAGCAGCTATGGCTGCACTGAGACTTGATGATTTCTCCAATTCGGATGCTTTAGATTTGGGGAAGCACGCAGAAATGGATCCTGCCTTCAGGGAAAAAGGATCTTGTGGATTTGGAAGCCGGAACTTCACTAGCAGTGGACTGTCAACTGGAACAAGATCCCCCATAGCAGCCTCATATATCTGCAAAAAATATCAAGCAGCATGAAAAATGTCCACTTCTTTCGTATATGTATCAAGGTGCATAAATAATGTCCATATGGAGTTGCATATAGACCAACATGGAGCATATAAAAGCACGACGTCAAAGCATCTCATGATTTTTAGCACTGTAAATACCTTCCTTTCCAAGTCATAAACACCGTGAAAACCTCGCATCACAATTGGACGATGCAATTTCTGCATTGAGGAAAATCATTCAGTAGGCGTGTTTTGTTCAAAATAGCATGCATCGCAATTTACTATTAACGTAATTGGGTAAAGAAGTTAAAGATTCTCAATACATAGTAGTATCTAAGTAACAAAAGTACTTACTTGTGGTTGTTCACAAAGCCAACAGAAATCTGTTAGCGCTTCTAGCCTCACCTATAATGAAGAAATACACTCGATCAACCCAAAATGGCCTTCCGAAAAATGAAAATTTATGCTGTACAAATATAATCATATTGGTGCAAGGAGAAACAGAAAGAAAAGATGCTTCGATATCCCACCCCTTCAGGCACCTCATTCCAGCATGCTAGTTCCTCACGCCTAAGACAACCAACTACTTCAATGCAACCTGTGGTATGGACAGAAGCAGTCAAGTCTGAATATTTCTGTTGTATCTATACATTCGAATTAGAGTTTTAGCTACAAACGTAGTTAATGTCTTTAACTATATGCTACTGAAACGAGCAGAATTAAAACAATTAGGGATTAAAAAAAAGAGCTGCTAGGTTTAGGGATTAAAACATTGAAATAATTAAATACCAATAAGCCTTGAAACTGGATAATGCTGTGGAAACTCGAGATCTGTAACCCCATCAACAGCATAGATTTCCCTATAAAAGTTCTCCATGGCTTTAATGGTAGCATCATCTGGAACTTTACCTGCCGCGTGGATCCAAAGACGACCTGCAAGAACAAGATTTGCGAGAGTTGAAATTAACATCAACAAGAGGAAAAGAAAAGACTAATAACTTAGAGTTGCAAATCAGATAATAAACTCAGCAATTATGTTTCTGCTTGATTTCCATCTTGTGGTATCGACCTGCTAAAACAGAGCATGAGAGGGCAACAAAAGACCCATCTTTTAAGAAAACCTTGAGGCAGCCGAGCAGGCCGTGGTGCAGCCAAATAACCGCAAGAACATTGCTCAGGAATCTTACAAAGTGACCAGGTCCTTTCTTCTTTCGTTTAGAGAAGAATTGGAAAAATTCTCCATAGGGTGAGTTCACGATATTTTGGTTCCTCCCATTTTGATAGTCAGTGAAAGAATGTCATTTTGTCGTTACTATAGACTTCATGTTTTTTCCTCTTTCTTTAAGCGCATAATGTAGCAATGGTCATTATCATGATTTGCAATTTTGCATATTCGCATGCCATTTGGTATGGTCCATATGGAAAATATGTGGTTGTGGGGATTCTAAATGTTGCATGGTAAGAAATCAATGTATTTTCACGGGACGCCCTCCGTGGAGTAGTCAAGTTCTTCGAAATTTCTCCTATTTTTCGTGGATTAGCATATCGAGGACCAGTCACCGGGGGAATCCAAGTTCAGAACCTATGTTCTGACTTTCTAATACTACCAGTAAATACACTTTTTAACCAAAAAAAAAGGCAAATTCCCTGCTTCCCCTCGAACACATCAGATGCATCATCTATTTTGTAATTAGAAAGGAATAAAAGATCCGAAAGGCCACAAGATCATGTAGCTGTCACTGCAGAATAAAATTCGGTTACTAGAGGAACAATTTTGAACAAAGGCAGCCCAACAGAAACTACCAATTTACTCGATGCAGATACTATGAAGTAAGAGAGAGTAGAACACATCGAATTTAAAGAAGTTTCCCAATCAGTAAGGACTATGAAATGAAAATAGACGTAGGCTGTCGACTCTCTATCTAGGCTTTTCAGCCGAGGAGATACACATTCGATACAGTTATGAATACAAAAGAAATTCCAATCAACTTCTACTTCTCGGACAATTTCTCAGTAACAAAACAGGTTAAACCAATATTGTAAAGTCTGAAAACCTAAAATCAGAAGAGAAAACGAAGTGATCGTGAAGGTTTTGAAGAATTTGCTTTCGACTCTTACCTCTAATAGGAGCAGGCCAAGACCGGCCTTCGATGCGCTTAATACCATGAACTAGCAGTGACGCCCATGGTTGGTGCATCGTCAGACATGTATTCCTATACTTTCCATTGTTTCTGCTTCCTTCCATCTCTCTCTCTATTCTCTCTTCCTTCTCTCTTCTCTCTCTCTCTCTCTCTCTCTCTCACATACACCGTTTCGTCTCTGCCTATTTGTATGTATGTATAAACAAACTGGTCTGTGGGGGATTCGATTACTTCCTAAACCAGTAAACCCTATACGAATTTGGAAATCTGAGGAACCTGAAAAGAGGTCTGTGGGGGATTTGATTCCTACACCAGTAAGCCCTCTACGAATTAGGAAATCTGAAGAACCTGAAAAAGTTGCGCGGCAAATGTTTTAACCTGGGCCGTAATAGTCCAGCTATGTTATCGGGCTCAGGCCCAATTTGGCCTCATTAATTTTATTTTATTTTTCTATTCAAAGTGCACTGATTTTATTTTTTTACATAGAATATATCATTCTTTCTTTCTTACCAAAACGTGATTCTAAATTATGCACTAAAAAAGTCTCTTAAGAAGTGCCGTCAATGGATAAGAGCAAGTAATTGTAGAAAAAAATATTGAGACAGTTGATCGAATTTTATTTTAGAAAATAATTTTATTAAATTGATAATCTAATATTATAGAAAATAATTATAATGTAAATTCAAAAAATAAAAAATATATTACCGAACCGACTCATGTGAATTTACAGTCCCTTTAAAACAGATTTGTTGCCCCCTGTGGGTATTAGAAGATTGCTCTGGCGCCTATCTCTCAAGGTAAAACGACTTATTCGGCTGATGAACACCACCCAATCGGCCATATGTCGAACTCGCTATGTCTCCTTCTCTCTCCATAAGAAACAATAAAAATCAAACAAAAAAATTTATAGACAAAAAATGACAAAATTTAAAAGTCGTTCAATATTCATAGACATAAATAAATAAATAGTGCAATTCATGGACATCAATGCAACTATGAATGAGGTGTAACCGCTGAGACATTTCAGTTGTCTCGCAAGACCCTCCAAGTATCCCAATTTCATTCACAATTTTTTCAAAATTCCAATAGTAAAGGCACGAGCAAGCTTTATCTAAATCTGTCAACTCCTAACTTTTGTTCTTAGCAACATATTTCCTTCGTCCCGGTTTGTTTATCCACTTTTTAACTTTTACATGTTCCAAAATATTTGTCCATTTTTAAAGTTGACTTGTAAAAGTTACCTTAACGCCCTTTCTTTTTTTAAAAATTACATTTTGAAAAGCGTGTACTCTCATTTAATGTTTAAAAAGTTAAGGGTATTTTTGAAAAGTTAAAACTTTTAAAGTAATGATTGTCTTCCATTAATAAGTTAAAATTTCAAAAATGGACAAACAAATTAGAACGGATGAAATATAATAATCACATGAGCGAAACGATATAATTAATTTCAATAATTTTTAATCTTTTCCAAGTGACAGCAACTTTCCCTTTTTTGTGACTTCTTTCTATCAAGTACAACGATTTCTCCATTTTAATTATTATTTTTCTTCACTTTTCCTCCACTCAACTTAAGTTGAACGAGGGCCAGTAGTCATGAATTTTTTACCTCACACCCATATCGTGAGTTTTTTTTTATACAAAAGAACCAAGAATATACTTACAGATACAACGTATCTCCCAGTGTGTGGAGCTCTTCACCATGTGACCGTGTTCAAGTATTTTTACACTGTTTGTTTTGTAGCATAATTTTTCTTAATACACATTATAATAAACTCGACAATCGAACAGTTATAAATATTCCAGACCGAAAATCTCATGTGTGTATATATATAGGGGAGGCTCAATGAACCAACACTTTTTTAGACTAATACTGAACTAACATCTAAACTTTTTATTCCTGATTAAATTTTAACGATCTGAACCATTCAATATGTTTAAAACATGTTTTTAAGGGTACCCGCGAAAAATCAGCTCAAAATATTATCGAAAAATACTTGATCCAAACAGTGGTTCAAAATGCTGACAAGAACTGTTTTATGAACCACTACTTAGATCAAGTCCTTTTCGATAATATTTTGAACTAATTTCTTACGAGTACCCTTAAAAACATGTTTTAAACACATTGAACGGTTCGGATCGTTAAAATTTAATCGGAAATAAAGAGTTTAGATGTTGGTCTAATATTGATCTAAAAAAATGTTGGTCCATATAGCCTTCCCCCCCCCCCCCCCCCCACACACACACACACACACACATATATATATATATATATATATATATATATATATATATATATATAGGGGAGGCTCAAGGGACCAATACTTTTTTAGACCAATATTAGACCTACGCCTAAACTCTTCGTTCCCGATTAAATTTTGATAATCCGAACCGTTCAATGTGTTTAAAACACGTTTTTAAGGGTACCCGCGAAAAATCAGCTCAAAATATTACCGGAAAGGACTTGATCCAAACAGTAGTTCAAAATGCTGACAGGAACTGTTTTATGAACCAATGTTTGGATCAAATCCTTTCTGGTAATATTTTGAGCTGATTTCTCGCGGGTCCTCTTAAAAACATGTTTTAAACACATTGAACGGTTCGGATTATCAAAATTTAATCGAGAACGAAGAGTTTAGATGTTGTTCTAATATTGGTCTAAAAAAGTGTTGGTTCATATAGTCTTTCCCTATATATATATATATATATATATATATATATATGTATGTACGTATGTATGTATGTATTGGCTAGCATGATCATAAACCTTGGTTGTGAATCATTTTGTCCTCCCAAAAGCAGGACAGAAACCTAAAATTTATTAGGCGCGAAGAATCAATGAGGGAACCAAAACCAAATATTTCCTCTGTTGAGAGTCCAATAGATAAACCCACTTAGTCTAATTGTTTTCATAGTTTATGTGAGATGTTGTGATGCTTTAATAAACTTTTTGTATTGTTAATGGCCCATAATCAATAAATTTAGGTTATTAGAAGCATTAACTTTGAGTTGGCCTGCCAGGAAATAATGTGGGGAGTTGTAGTGCACTTCTCTACGGTGCACGTATAATGCGGACAAATGACATAATTTTGTTTGCTTTGTTCTCGAAACTATATCGTTTTGATTCTATATATTTTGATAATAATTCGTGTGATAAGTTAAAACGATATAATTTTGAGGACAAAGTAGGCAAAACTACGTCATTTTACCCGTATATATGTGCACTACAACCTTTGGAATCCCCTCTGATAGGCGAATTTCAAGTTTTCCTCTTTTTTATAACAGGGGGTGTCTGCATCAATTTACACTCACCTCGGAAAATCAATCACAATGACCTGATATCGAAAATCTCAATTAAAGTCAAGTCAATACAATTTCTCACATTTACTAATTGAATAGTGCAATCGGAATTGGGAAGCGTGATACACAATATGTGTCACTGTCATGTGCAGTAAAATGACATCATTTGTACAAAAAAATAAGATTTGTTATTTTGAAGAAATTCGAGAGCTTTAGATAACGTGATTTGATTTAATAACGATCACAGCTTGTAGCAATCAAATTTGTCCTAATATATATATATATATATATATATATAAACTATTCAACAAATTATTTTCTAATTCTCATACTACTTGATGAAATTCAATTGGATAATTAATCCAATAATTTGTAGAAATATATTTGGTTTTCAGAACTAATAATAGTAGATGAGTTTGCGTGTGGTGAACTCATGTCATGCGCGGCATATATTATTCAATTTCAATACGTATTTTGTCATATTCATATTTTTTATATTTTTTTAAATGTCTCGGATTAGTTAATATGACTATGTTAATCTTAAATTATTGTTATTAATATGTTATACTCATTTCAATATCTCCACCGCCCAACTATACAAAACGAAAAAATTAATGCTAAATTGAAATTATCAGTAAAAAAATTTATTTTTTCCATTTTATTCGTAACTTAATATTAGAAACTTCAAATTAGATAAGAGTTGATTAAAAAACAATTCTGGTGTCGTCGATTTTATTTGAAGAGATCATCTCTCTGTTTTATAGAAGAGCTGTATTTTTTTTCGTGACGAAAAATTCTTATCTTATTCATATGTTGCTAAAAAAAGTGAAACTCGAGATTAGGTCTATTTTTTGAAATAAAAATTTACACAAATTAAATAATATAACATAATGGATGAGTATAAATAAAATAAATTGGACTACATATCTTTCTTCATTGTACCACGTAACGCTCGTAGGTTTTTAAAAGTTGACTTGTAATGCATAACATAAAAAGAAGTTGTCATTGCTCGAGAGGAAAGATTTTCGTCTTGTTCAAGTTGTCAACAGTATAAGAATAACACAAACTTGAGGTGGCACCTTTTTTTAAATAAAATAGTAAATAGATTGCGGCAAAAAAATTATAGATTATAAAAATTATTTTTGCAAACTATATGGTGCAATAGGATTTAAATGAGATATTTAACGATTTTTCTGCATTTTTTTTCATGATGTCACGTGACATTCACGTATATCTTTTTAAGAAAAGATATTATAAGAGTGTATTTGATTGAGTGTTTGTGAAATAATTTTTAGAGAAAAAATTCTGAGATGTTGTTTGATATAAGTGTTTTAGAAAAAATCTGGGAGTTAAATTTTTTCGGCATTTTCGAGGTGTCTCTTTCTCTCTCTTCTTTTATAGAGAGATAAAGTTATTTGGAAAAAAGTAAAAAATTTTGAATAAAAACTTGTTTGGAAATTTTTTTTCCAAACAAACCAACCAAACACACCTTAAAATACTATACCGTATAAATATGATCGTATCCAATAAATTTAAATTTGATATTTTGTTAACGTACTCTCAAAAAAAGGTACGTGTATTGTTGAAGTTTTTTATTTAATAAATCAACATAAAAAAAGTAATGTGAAGTAAAGCCTCAATAACATCAACAAATTGCGATTCTATAGGTGTTTTTTTGTTATCATCTTTTTAGTTAAGAGAAAAGCATAGCCAGGGCTTATCTGGCATGTTGTTATTATTGAATTATTAGACCTTTAAATTATATTGTTAAAAGTAGAACAGGATTGTTTGGACATCATTATATTTAATGTATTTTAATCGTATTTAATACAGAGTTTTGTTTGATTATGGAAAATTAATAACGAAAATATTTTTAAAGGTCACTAAAATCCTAACCCATTCGACGCAACAAGGGCAATTTTGTCTTATCGCATTCAAATAAAACATTTCTTAATCTCAAATAAATTAGTTCAAAATAACACAAATTTTAACTTCAAATAAGTAAAAAATAACTATAGGCCAAATGAGGCCTCTATCTAGCTTAAGGAAATTGTTAAGGGTGTGTTTGATTGTTTGTTTGGGAGATTTTTTCCAAACAAGTTTCTGGAACAAATTTCTCAAATATTTTTATTTTTTTCCAAACAACTTCATCTCTCTATAAAAGAAGAGAGAGAAAGAGACACCTCGAAAACGACGAAAAAATTTAACTCTCAGATTTTTTCTAAAATACTTACACCATACAACATCTCAGAGTTTTTTCCTCAAAAGTTATTTCAAAAACACTCAACCGAATATATCCTTAAGTTTTTGAATTATTTGGATTTTTTTCCCATGTATGGGCTAAAAGGTCTTACTAATCACTATTTAATAGATGGTGAATAATATAAATATAATATTAAATAAATATTAATATTAATACACATTTTATAAATATTAATGTATAGTCAGGAATATCAATATAAAATTTATGAATATTAATACACCTTTTATACATTATTCACCGCTTAGTGAGTGGTAGTTAGCATTTTTATTTAATATTTTATGCATTGAATAATGCTAGAAACACAGATATTCTGGACAAATGTTAGATACACATAAAGTCCTTAATAATTTATAAATTTTATATACATTTAACAATTCTCGACATATTTAAATATGTCCGGAATATATATATATTCTTAATACTTTTTCTTTATGCATTTTGACAGCAATTACTAGGTAGTTGTTAGCATTAGGGAACCAACGAGGAAAGGCACGTGCAAGTACGTTTCGGGGTCTGTGATGCGTTGAAAGTTGAAACCCACAGCCAACATAAATGAAGCACTTTAAAAAAATAATAATAATAAAATAAAAATCTGGCTAGCCACTGTCTAATTCACAGCAAATAATATACACATAAAAATAAATAAATAAAATTTTTATTATACATTTTATGAATATCTATACATATTCACAAATATTAATACATAATTTATAAATATCGATAAACTTTTTACAAATTAAGAGTTGTAATTAGAATTTTTCAAAAATAAAAAATCTAGATAGCTTCCACCACACGCACCACACTGTTGTGGATATACTAAACACGAAAGTGTTTGCACATGGCGGTCTCAATTTTTTGTCCCTTTTCGAGCAATAGAAGGGTCCAGTGTTATTGTCCAAAAATAATATTTCCAGACTATTTTATTTTTTAGACAGGATTATAAATAACTTATTATTAATTATGAAAATTTTAATATTTTTTATATCTATCATATATTTCTTTTTAAGAAAATAGTTCAAATAAACTCTTTATATATCTATCATATATTTCATTTGTTAACAAACAAATCGTAAATCTATTTGAGAGGAGTTAAACGAAAAGAATATATGGTTTCAAATATAACAATCGTATTTAAGATTCAATCACGTTTTACATTCAATTAATATAGCAATTCAAAAAATTAAATATTTTCGCCTTATTAGAATAAAATTTGACATTTTTTACCTCAAAGCGTGAGAAATATTCTCTTTTATATTTAGTTTTTATTTATGAAAGTGTCATTATTAATTATAAAATTATAATTATTATTTGTCAATGCTATTATCATATTACTAAAATGTCATTGTTATTTACCAATACTATTGTGGGGCCTGGAATCCACGAACCAGACTTCTCGTTTGAACCTTGCGAACTTTCTGCTAAACTGCAAAATACACAGACACTAATTTAGTGTCGATCGAGGGTGGATCTCTGACGAGCATTCCGACGATCAAATAAACTTCTGAAAGTGAGTGAAAATAACTTGAAAGTGTGAGAGTAAATGTGTGCATACCTGAGATTAGAGTGTTATTGAAGTATTTATAGAGAGGAAGCCCAACGGTCTACCTTTGACCCATGCCTGTGCGAATCGAACGGACACATTTGCATGTCCAATAACCACCTTCTCTACGTCCTTTCGTACAAATTGTCCACAACGTGGAGAATACGTCTCCACATGGCCAACCAAGTGTAGAGCTCTTGGTATCACAGTCAAAGGTCACAACTTTAGGGAATCCTTTATGACGGTGATTGCTGACCTAGTGAGGATTAGGCCTGCCCGAGTTTGTCGCGGCTTCGATCCCGATTAAGACACGCCTGACAGACTTGTCGAGCACACTAGCCGAATATCATCGAAACTAGTCTTAGACCTAACTCGATTTGAGCCCAACTCAGATGGACCGAGAGTAATCATGGACCGAAAACCCACTGGTATGAAACTCCAGCCTATTGCCACTATTATCCATTCATATATTTTATATCCAAACAAACTATGTATAATTAATCTATTTTGTATAACAATTTTTTATTTTATATCCTATTTGTCTCTTGAAAATTTATTTGTCTAAAATGAAAGTGAAAGGGAGAGGGATAGGAAAAAACTGTAGATTTTTTAAATCTAAAAGGGAAAAGATACCAGTGAAGGAAATTGGCTAGTTTTAAATAAGTTTTATTGTCTTATTTTTGGAGAAAAAAATCTCATAATTTTTGGAATTTTAAAGTAAAGTGTAAAATAATTGGAAGGTTAGGAATGAAAGCAAGGAGCTGGACTGAGGTTTGAGTGAGCTGGACGTTGCCAGGGGTTCTTAACTCGCACGACATTCCAAATGGTATCATTTCGAAGAATCCAGAGAGAGAGAGAGAGAGAGAGAGTCGGCCGATCCTTGTATTTTCGACAGTTGACAGTCCAGCGTCACATCGCCACATGCGATTCAACGGCTGAGATACTCTTCTCAGTCTTTCGAAACTCACGCCCCCTATGGAAACTCATTCACAATCACAGGGTTGATGTGAAAATTTATTTATAGGCTGTATTTTGGACTTTAACATTTTCTTAGATTTCTTTTCATTCTAGTATTTTTTAGTTTTACGTTAAGTCTTTTTAAATTATTAATTATTTCGAAAAAAATTTAAAAATATGAATTCATTTTTAAAAGTTCTTTTTTGAAATTATCTTTATCTTTAATATTTTTTTTATGTTTTTATCATAATTTTGTATTTTTTAAATTCATCTCGTCAAGATTTTCGCATTCTCATAAAGTTATATCCTACGTTATGTTAATTTGATGGAGAGGAAGGGAGTAAGGAGCCGGTACGGGAGCTTGACCAATAACAAGATAATGAGAAGTGAATTTGCCTGGAGTGGGATCATTTTTCTGACTTTTCCTCCCACGATTTAAAGATAAGCAATGCTACTGACGCATCACATTGCACATCATGCCTACATAACATCTACTGATTTAAACACATATCAAAATTTATGGGACCCGCTTTTATATTCTGTCTTATAATAATATGTCATGTAAACATGATGTACAGTTTTACGTATAACTTTTTTTTGATAACCGAGGTATCCGGCCGGCTTGGGGCCACGTGCGGGTAGCGTGGTTGGGTCCCCCACCTAATTGCCGACTAGTCCTCGGGGCCCTGAAGTTAACGACCGGGCAAACCTCCAATGGCCCCAAAGGAGCTGCCGAGTTTCGACCGCTGGACGTCTGGGTTTACAGCTCGCCTGCTCTACCACTCGGACAACCCCTTGGGGTTTTTACGTATAACTTGATGTGTTAGTAGACTTATTCTTTAAAGATTGGCTAGGGGCGCTGGTTGTTGCGCTCGAGTGCCCCTATGACTAAGAATTTTCTTCTCATAATCAATAATCTAAATAAATTTGACTCAAAATAAAAAATGCAAAACAAAAATATAAAGACAGAATAATAATAATACAAAAAATAATTTTTCCAAATTGGCCCTTAGTATTTTTAAACCACAGTGATGCGGTGTTCACAATCTTCTACCATTTTTATATAGTTATATATATAGGTGCATGAATCACATATACATATTTAAATAACCGAGAAATATAAAAACAATGTGATGATGTTTCAAACATATTAAAATAATTACTCATGTTGATTGAAGGATCAAGAAAAAAAATTCAAATGAAATACAATTGATCACTCAATCTGGAGATATTATTCATTCTTGGGCATTAGTTTATTAATTCTTATGATTCAAGAATTCTTTTTTTTTTTATAGAACTTACGGTTAACATGTGGAACATTTTAAAAGATTCGGACATAATTTATGTAACAATATTATTATTCAATAGGTTTAAAAAAATTAAAGTCAAATAAGTATATTTTTATACGCGTTTTTATTATCTTTATATGCGTAGCAAGTTACACAAAATTTCAAAACTTTACGTAGTGGCAAAGTCAACACAATTTCCAATTCGACCATAAAACTTCATTTGTAATTTCACAGTTGAAAAAACTATAGGAACGAGTTTGTGCATTTTTTTAAATATATTTTTACTGGAAAAAATATTCCTACAGCTTAAATGCGATACGTGAATTAGATACGCAACTTATGCTTATTATTGTATCATGGTCTTTTTATATTTTTATTTCTTGTATAATCTAGTATATTTAATATTTTTGGACAACATGTCAACGAATTACGACAGCTATTTCTACTTTATATATATATATATATATATATATATATATATATATATTTTTGTGCATAGAGAGTATAATTGATTTTATAGGCTCTCGTCACCTCACTTAATCTTACAGCGAAAACTCTAGTCCGGGTGCTGCAGGAATCACGTCTGAAAAATTTGATAATATTAAAACGTCGTAATTATGAATAATTATATTTACATCGCGCTCTACACTATCTACATATTATGTGTACTTCACGTGTCAATTTTTTTATTTTTTAACAAAAAATAAAAATCATAAAATTATAAAAAAAATAACCTTCAAACTTTGTTAATGAATAAATTCTCTCTTAATAAAAATTTCACATATAATATCAAAACTTGATGATGAAGTTATGTAATCTTATATTTAATATTAAAATTATAATTTAATAAAAGAAAGCTGAAGGAAAATTATTTTGAACTAGTTTGGGGGTATAAGTGGGGGTAATGAAGACATTTCGCACTGGGTTGAGTTGAGGAAAGGCCAGGTGTCAAAAAATAAGAAGAGATTAGCGTATGAGCAGAAAGCCTAATTTGACGGGCCCCATTGAACCCTAGTGGCAAAGGCGCGTTTCTCTCACTGTACAATATTTCACGCGCACGAAACCCTCTCCTTCTTCCTATATAAACCCTTTACCGCCCTCCCTCAAAGCCATCTTCACAACCCTACAGAGAAGCCCTAAGAGAGAGAGAGAGTGGGAGAAGGTCTCGTACAGCTGTGAAAGGTTTTTCTTTGGATCATAATCTGAAGAAGAACTTATTTGCAGTAGCACGTGTAATCTTCTCCCATTTGTAAAATCAAGAAATGGCTGGCTCTCTCTCGAACGCGAAACTTCTCTCTGCTTTCGTCGTCGATAGGATCTCCGTCGCCGTTGGTAGGTAGGTTTTATTCGTCGTTCGTTCTATCCTTTTTCTTGTTTTCTGTTCTTTTTAACCTGTATTTTGTTTCTGTTGCTATGAAACGGATAGCGGAGGGAAACAGAGGAAATTTGAATTTTGCTACAAAGATCTATAATCTAACTGCTAACATGAGAAATTTGGTTCAAGAAGTTTCTCTGTCTTGTGGATTTGTTTCGATTTCGCATCTGTATATGTTTGTTTCGATTATTTTGCCTGAGATTTGAAGGAACGGTGGAGGATAATGCCCAAGAGTCGTAGGAAATGAGAATTTTCGTGTCAAACAGGGAACGTCCTATTCGAACATGTCACTTTCGGCGCACGTTAACCCCACTTTAATTATGGAACATGTGTTTTTCTTTTTGATTTACAGTACTTAATTGCTATCCTTATGTTCAGGCGCGGATACGCGGCGGCATCACAAGGCGTTGTGTCGAGATCTGTGGGAGGAGCCGCAGGCGGAAGGAGCGGCGTGATTGCGAAGAAAGGAGGGGAAGAATCACCAAAAACTTCGTCGTGGGTCCCAGATCCGGTCACCGGATACTACAGGCCCGAGAATCACGCTAATGATATCGATGTAGCTGAGTTGCGTGAGATGCTCCTTAAAAACAAAATCAGACGAAACTAATTTAAACCCTAATCTGAAACTGAGGACCTCATTGGAAGATTGGGAAGATGTTGTGATGAAGATGATGATGGTCGTTTGAGCTGTCGGCGGATCCCTCTGAATCTATCCGTTCCTCACTTATAATAATATTGTGATAGACTCCTCTGGTTGCACTCTATGAAGGTGACAATTAGTTCTTGAGGATGTCATTTGTTTTTTTTTTTACTTCTGTTTACCGTTCGTCTTACCAATAATATTATCCTTAATTATTTAAGGAAAAATCCTCCAATCAGTTCAACAAGAAATATTTCTTTTCTTTATTTTTGTTGTTATTCTAGATTCTCTGAATCTGAACTTTTATTTCATTGTGGGTGTTGCATCAGCAAAACCTAAACCAAACAGAGCACCTGCACTTGGAACAGGTTGTCCAGCAGAGTCAAAATTCATTTCAATTGGACAGCAAAGCTGTGCATCGCTTTACAATGATTTCATTTTGGCAGTGCGCCCCGATGTCGTTTTGCCATCCGTCTAGACGCTCAAGATATTGCGTTCGAAAGTTGTATGCATATTGGGTGTCAAAACGATTTTGCGCGCTGCACACCTTGCAAGTGCAAATTAACGAGATCTCCGTATCCAAACCAAACTAGTACGTTTACGTCGCTTTGACTGCGTCTAGACTCTCAAAGCTGTTTTGTTTGGATGTTGGATGTATTGTTGGAGTTTTGGAAAAGTGTGCAGCAAAATTCTCGTATCCAAACCAAACTAGTAATTTTGTTAAATTTAAAATAAAATTTTTAGAAGTTGTTACTCGATAATTTTTTTATAATTATTGAAAAAATTATTTGGTAGTATTTGTGTTTTTAAAAATGTTTTTGTAATTTTTGTTTTGTATTAATTGTTAGTTAGTTTCAACGGAAAATTTTAAAAACATTAAAAGGAACAAAAAGATTAATTTAAATAATTGAAACTAAATGAACTATTAATTATCGATTGACGAAGGTGAAATGTTGGAGTAGTATTATTGTTTTTTTTCTGTGTTGGAGTAGAATTATTGACCGGTCATGTTATACAAATCCGAATAGTATATTAGTTCATCAACGGTACAAAAAAATTTGAGTAATTCATTTAATACTTGACAGCGTTACGATATTTTTTCAGGGGTTAAGATTCTCGTTGCGGCTCGTTTATTTGATTTACTAAAAGGCTCTAGGAGCATGTATATATCAATTATTAGTATATGCAACTTGCCATCTCAAAGGGCAACAACAAACCTAACTTCTCAATAGTTATCCCAAAAAAAAAAAACATCGTGTGGCCACAATTCAATTAGTATACGCAACAACTTATTAGCAATCATAACTTTAATTAGGTCCACATAAATATTTGGAAAATATCCTTGCTGGCAAATGGTTCCAATTTTACATAATCAGATCTCCTGAACCTAACGTTTGATATGACAATAAACTAAAAGTTAGGTGATGTAAAGGTAAGGTCATGCAACGGAATAGAAGATCCTGTTATGTACTATGCATAGTAAGATATGTTTTGCGTTAAAATAATATTATTTTGATTCATAAATTGTCTGAACACTGTCTAAATTTTTGGGTAACTTTTTTTATACTAAAATATCATCGTTTTGACGCGTAACACATCTTATTTTGCATAGTACACAACAATCCCCCGGGTTCTAGGCAAGCATACCTAAGTGCTTCATATTCATAGTGCTTTTGATTCTCCGATAGTTAAAGATAAAGTAAAATCCTTTATGAATTGGCCTCGCAAGAATTATGGTCTATTTGGAATTGTGACTATTATTGAATTATTAGTTATTAAATTATGTTATCTCAAGCAGAACTTAATCTAGTTAAAGTTGTTTGGACTATTTATTTATTATGTATTTTGACCTTATTCAATGTAAAATTTTATTTGACTCGAGAGGAATAATAACGAACATGCCCTTAAAGGTCACTCAAAAAGTCAAAAGTCAAAACCCTAACACATCCAACTCTCACATAGACAATTTCGTTTCTCACATTTAGATAAAACATAACTTATTTTCAAATAAAGTAACCCAAATGAACAACAAATTTTAGCTCCAAATAAGTCGAAAAATTATTTGATCAACTGGCCGGATAGGAAAAATCTACAAGTCACAATCAATAGCCCAATTTTTAAGACGATAACGTCGCTCCACATGTTATTCTATTGGTAATGTGACAACGTAGTAGAAAAAGAGAAAAAGAGAAGAAAATAGTAAGATTTTTTTTTGCCTCACAAAATTCTATACGTTATAAATATTCGATCTCATTACCTATAAATTCTAGATCCACTTGTTTCTGATCACAAAAATCAAGTTTTAATAGTTTATGCACAATTAGACTATTATAATTCAATTCTTTTCACAAATTTTATTTGTCGAATGAACCCTTTTAAAAGTACATTTTCTTCTTTTCATTTTATTTTATACTAAAATTTACTCACGCGTTTTACTTATCAAATGAACCCATAAAAAATATATTTTTCTTCTTTTTATTTTATTTTTGTAAAATTTACTCGATAAAGATATTTTTAAACTAATTTCTTGATTAACAAAAGACTCTGATGAAATGAAGTTATTCTTTTTTAAGAAAACAGAATCGGTTCACAAATACAAAAATGAATCTCTTTCGATATGTTTTTTTTTTTTTTTTGAAGAAGTATTACAATCAGGTTATTCTTGTCGTAATTCAATTATAAAAAAAAGCCATTTAACTCAAAAGTGAGAAAAACTATTAGGTAAGAGAAGCAGCCAAAGAATTATAAAATTAAAGAGTACAATAATTATTGTTCGCCAACATAAATACTTTTGACGTCATAACTAAGTAGTGGAGTTAAAGACAGTAGTAGTGGAGATAAAGACAATATTATTAATATGAATTAAAGATTATAGTGTACGTTTCACTGGCAAGATGACCAAAAAGAAATTGTACAAATTTATGTGAAAATTAATTTTCAACACTAATTAGGGTCTAGTTGGTTTATGATTATTATTAAATTATTGTATCGAAAAAGAAAAAGTAAAAGAAAAAAAAAAAGAATAGCATGACCAATTAACCACGACGATAACGTCACTCCAAATGTCGTCCTGCTAGTCCCGTAAAAAATCAGGAAAATCAAAGGGAAAATAGTGAGATTATGTCTACAACGTTATCACCAATAAGATTTAAACCCACAACGTTAATTTAATTTTTCCATAAGTTTTATTTACCACATGAACGCACAATTTTTTTTCTTCTTTTAGTTTATGTTACTAAAATTCACTCTGTAATGATATTCTTACACTAATTTCTTGATTAATTCTCTAAAATTAAATTTGCTGCCAATAAGATTTAAACCTATACCATAGAGAATACAGACAATACTAAATAGTAGAGTTCCAATTCATTGATTATAGGGAAAGCAACTTAGATTTTGACGTCACCTTTGTTAATTTGTGTAGTTGGCCAGAATAATAGGTTGGTCATAATATATGTTGACACAAAAAGCTTGACTCGTTGCAGAATAATTGGGTTCAACCACGTGATGGGTTGACAGATTCGGAGGCTCAACAGAACTTGTGGGCCTTAATCCAAAACCAAATATGAGGTTAGGTCAGTAATTCGGTCTGAAAGGAAATTATAAACCTATGCATCTTCCAAAAGATCTTGAAACGACGTATAACTAACATCAGTACTGTGTTGGCGATATCATCCGACACATGTGCTCGGAGCTAATCGAACAACACTCTTAAATCATAGTCAATTATAAAATGAATGATACAAAATCCTAAAAAGCACGCTTTAATCCAAAAATGCAAATATTATTGTTGTATTTTATCTTTGATATGAAGCTTGACTAAAATATCAGAGTACTTTTTAACTCGTATCGAGCACAACCGACACTAACAAGTCATACGTGTAGCCAAAATTCTCACAGCACGACTATTTTGCATAGGCCAGGAATCAGTACATCCACAAACACAACAGCTTTGAATTTTCAATGATTGTGACTACAAGCTAAAGGCCCTATTTGGCGTAACTGGATTTTCAGATTATATAGATTATTGAGCAAATAATCTAGCCCCATTTGGGCTAAATTATATACCCAAAAAATCTGGATTAATCTAGCCCAAACACAACATAATTTTACATATCCACAAATAATTTAGTCCAAACACTTTGAGCTAGATTATTCCCTCCGGCACCCAACATAATCCAACAATCCAATAATCTCATAATCTAGTTACGCCAAATGGACCCAAACTTCAATAAGACCTATGAATTCCGTCTAGAATCTTACTAGTTTTTTTTTTTTTTAAATCGAATTGCAAACATTTTTTCTGTATAATGAATTTGCATTTACTTGGTAACAATATCCTAAATAAGACAAATAGAATCGTTCTCTTGAGTCATGACCAAGAAATAGTACATGCAAGTATATCAATTTATGCGCAGCTCAATTAATTTTCAAAAAGCTAAACTCAACATGCACCAACAAAAAAACTTAGATAAAAACGAAACAAAATTACGGATGAACTAGCCACATCAAAAGTTATAATAGAAGTTTCGAATCTACAATACTCAAAACTCAGCGTTGCCCACGGGGACAATCATTGAAGTTTAAGCCATTTCATATTGGGTCTTGCTATTCAGCGCTGCTTAGTGAGCGGTGAATAATATACACATAATGTTAAACAAACACGAATATCAATACAAATTTTACAAATATCGATACACTTTTTATACATTATCCATCGCCTAATAGACAGTAGTTAGCATTTTCCTTTCATATTTGCAAGACTCAGCTTCTTTAGTTGGGTTTTATATTACAAGGTTATAAAATTATAAAATCATTCATTTATTTCGTGCATATAATCCTAACAAAACAAAACACAGACTAGTTCTTTATTTTAGAAACAAGCAAGACTACACATAATTTTCATGTACAAATCCAAATACGAATGTATCAACCACCACTCAATGCACGTATAATTTATTATTATTTTATATATATCGCGTGCATCAAACAATTCTAATTATAACTGCATGCGAATATGTATCGGGAACCGTCCAATGCACGTGCATGTGGTTCTACCCGCCAAATGTCCCAATTCTAATTCTCAATACTTTTTTCACTCCGAAAGAGAAGGCAGAAAACGATTGAATTTGTACCTGAGCTTCACCTCCTCTCTGTTTCCTCCATTAACGCAATCAAATCCACAGCCACACCGAGGCCTCTCCTCAAAATTCTCAACACCGAAAGTAGCAGACGCAATCCCGACGGACAACTCGAGATCGTCTCCATGACGAGTAACTTCCCCGATGTTTAACCAAAAGAAGAGCACTTTGACGGTAATACCCTTCAAGTTCGTGATCTTATCCTTGGATATAACCCCTGTGATTGTGGATTTGTACCTGAGCTGGTAATCTTCCACTTTGAAACTGCACGTACTCTCGCCGCCTAAATAGGCCTTGAATTTGCCGCTGGACTTGTCCAGTTCGTAGCCTGTCACGCCTTCTGGAAGGAGACCCGCCGGAAAATCGTATTCATGTAGAACTTGGTACGCCGTGAGCGTGTCGTCGCCGTCGGTGGCGGAAGAAGTTCGTAGAGTAATTAGGAGTATGAGAAAGAGGCATGGAAAGGCCGGTGAAGACATCGCTCTCTCTCTCTCTCTGTGTTGTCTGATCTCTTTGTGTGTTAAAATGGGTTAGAGAGACAGTGAATGGACTAAAGTGAGAGTCATAATTTCTCTATATGATTACGACAATTTTTTAATTTTTCTGAAATCAAACGAAGGAACAACTGAACAAGTAACTAAAGAACACGGTACAATTAATTAATTAATTAGAGAAAATGACTGACAATTCAATAACGTATGCTCCATAGTCCATGGTAAGCATATATAGGGTCCATTTGGCGTAACTAGATTATGAGATTATTGGATTGTTGGATTATGTTGGGTGCCGGACGGAATAATCTAGCTCAAAGTGTTTGGACTAAATTATTTGTGGATATAGAAGTTATGTTGTGTTTGGAGCTAGATTAATCCAGATTATTTGGGTAAATAATTTAGGCCAAATGGGGCTAGATTATTTCCCGAATAATCCAGACAATTCAAATAATCTAGTTAAGGCAAATAAAGCCATATTGAGATGATGATAAGTCAGAAGTCAAACGCAATACTCTTATCTCGAACAATGATTGAAAGTGATAGTGCTTTTTGTCCAGTTGCCATTAATGGCCTCTTAATTTTCTACAAATTGCACTAGTCTTTAAGGGCCTGTTTGTTTGTTTGTTATGCGTTATGGAAAAATTATCCCACTTCTTTTTCAGTCATGTCTTATTCTCTTTTATATCACTATTTTTATTTATAAAAGTATTATCATTAATTATCATTCATCTATTTAAATTTATTATATATATATTTTTATCTTGTTATTATATCTATAATATTCTTTCTAAAAATTTGACCACTAACAAATAGACTGTACAGATGCATTGAGATTACTATACTACTATTATTAGGCGAGTGATGGCGAGTGAAAAAGCAACAAAAATCGTACACTAAATAATGTCCATGTCTTAAATTATGCGGATACAGAAAATAGAATATACTCAAAGATGAAACATATTTTCACTTTAGACCACATCTCCATTTATAAAACATTTAGGTATAAAACAAGTCTCATTTCAAGGGACAAATAATAGTACCTCAACAAACATATATCCGATATAATATTAAAATCAGAGTGAGCCGTTTAGAAAGTAGTATTTGATGATAAAGAAAGCCTAGGTATATAATCTTTTATGCACGGATTCAAATACAGATGTGTTCGAAATAGTTGAATGCATGTGTATCCCACATTATTTTAAAAGCCCTCGTGTATATAATGATTGTAGACACTATATACGAGAGGTGTGTTCCTAAACTTACTCTTGATGATATTGTTGTACTGATTAGTCGGCGGCTATCCAATATAGTATCACAGAACCTAAGACCACAGTTAACTGATTTACACCGATAAAATGGTTTTGAAGACAAAACCCACATATGCTACACTATCACGGCTTCGAACTAGCGCAACAATATATGTTTGTGTCGAAAATTAGATACATTCAATCATAACTTTGGAATAGGGGTACGCGTTGGGGAGAAATTACCATCTCTAGAGCTGAAAGGAATATGGTCGCCTTCAAGCTCCAACAGAACCACCAACCACGTCAAACTTTTATCCACTGCGTGTGATAATAGGATGATACAACACAAACACCAGCAAATGGTGCCAAGGTTCCTGCTCATCAAAGGTCATGAAAAGTTAGCATCGTTTGCTAAAAACCAGTACTTCATTAGGGCAAATGTGCCGAGGCTCCTGCCATAGTATATAAACAATTTTGTTAGAAAGCAGCCATAACTTGAAGGTAGTTTCATACTGACGTAGCCTTACCACTGGTGAAGCCATTAGTACCGTAGTCCGTGTGTTTGACAAGTGCAGACACAGGAAACGTAGTTTCCAAAAATTTACCCAGTTCACCTTCATTGATATGACTACAGAGGAGTAGTACTTCAGCATCTAATAAGAAGTAGAAGAAAAGGATGAAGATGAAGATGACAAGCTGCAAGTCAAATGACCTGATGAAATCTTACAACCGAGAGTTGGTCCTCTGTTCCACAGGGGCTCCCTGCAGTAGTTATACACAATCTTAATATCAATACCACTGGAAATCCGTATTGCTCAAAATTATATAGTTCGTTAAAAGCATAAGGGAAAGTTGAGAATTCGAATTGAATCATAGGAAATATAACCAGAATGAGGTAACAAACACAAAAATACAAGAAATAAATCCTAATTACTCTGGATAAGCCACACAAATCCACTTTCTCCAATTTACTCTTCTTATAAGTCATGTCCTTGTTGAATCAAAGGCAACCGTTCTTACCCTCTCGGTCTATACCCTCCCTCGGACCACCCTTTGTTACGGGTAGCCTCAGCCTCAATGAAGTTGCCCCTGCTTAGAAAGAAGCCAAAGCCTAACATAGACACAGCAAGAGGAGCGTATTTTTCAAGAAAAACCAATTTACTTTAGACAGCAACATTAATTATAAGTTAGATACGACCCAATGTAAGTAATCCTGCAAATTATGGAGATTCTAGATTAAACCCCTTTTATGTAAACCCGTAGAAATACAATCTTTCGAACAATTAAGAAAGATTTATAAAACATCCTAAGATACCTGTGGTTGCATCCTAAGATACCTGTGGTTGTGTCAAAAATTATTTATAAATTGTCCTAAGATACCTGTGATTGTGCCAAAATTAACATTTGAGATACGTCCAAGGAGTCCCCATTCGTGTTTCCATGTATTTTGCATGTTTTTTTTTTCAAACGAATTCTACATGGCCATACTTCTACATAAATCTCCATGAACAAAAGGTTTATCAATTCTTTGCTGAATAAAGCTTGGTCGTACATTCCCCCAAAAATTTTGACAGATTATTATTATTCACCCCAGAAAGAAAATTAGTCATCCGTTTTATGGAAGACAAGGAATATGCATATAAACATAAGAACAGACGTTACTGTTTGACATATAAAATATAGCAGAAGCTGTTTAGATGTCTCACCAGAGAAATTCTCCTGGCAGCTCGTTCCACTAAATAAGCACAAGGCTTGAAGAAATCTCCATATGTCACTGACCAATCCTTCAATTTTGAGCAAATGTATGTAGACCCAATAGAATTAGCCCAGAAAACGATGCCTCCCCTGAAACCATTTGCAAAATGTAAGTGATACATCCACTTCTGTAATAAAGTCTGACACTATGAGAAATAGAAACCTGTATGCTGGAAACCCCATCGCCAGTACAGAAGCAATATCAAGGTCGGATGCCTTGCCTACAAGTCTTTCAGCCAGGATGCGGCAGGCCTCATTCACGATAGGAAAGAATATCATCTCAACTATTTCTCTGTCAGACAACTTCTTTAACTGCACCATGAGAAGGAATCGAGAGAGACAGAGAGAGCAATCCGAATTAGACGATCGGTGATTCAAATAATTCAGATGAAATTGTATTTATCCTCTCTTTGACTACAGAGGAGTCAGAAACACAGAAATCGTAAAAAACATGCTTGTGTTCATATTATGTAGCAGCACTACAAGATTTCCTTTGTATAGAGTCTTCAGACCATCAAGTGGGAGCCTAAACAGATGAAGCATTAAAATTACCACATAAATTGAATTTCAGAAAAGATGAACAAGGAGCAAAGCTTTGCACATCTGCAACACTCATATATGTAAAGCTTACATCTCCATTTATAGAGCTAGTACATACAGAATTGCCTGATATGAGTTGATCCTTAGTAATATGTCATATTGTCATGGGCAGTTTGAGCTTGTTGAGAACACCCAAACGCCTGGGGAGTATTTATAAGGAAAACAAAAGTGCCCTTATCACTTATCAGCAAAGCACCTAGAGTACGACTGTCGGGCTTGAAAGAAGGAACACGAGAGAGAGAGAGAGAGAGAGAGAGAGAGAGAGAGAGAGAGAACCGTATTATCAGATATGCCCCGAGCCTTTTCAACATATTTCTTTATGTCAGGATCTGGGCTAGCCCTGCCATTGTCATCATACAAATAGAAACCCTTTCGGGTAGATTCCCCTGAAAACAACGCCATATCAAGGAACAACCCATGATAACCTTAGTCCCTGGTCAAGAGAGCACGGAAAAACCAACGAACACAAGCAATGAAGGGTGAGCTTTTTTGTACCATAATAGTTCATGGAACTAAATTACTATAATCACCCAAAATAATAGTCACCTTACTTATTATCATAGTGTCCGGCTGAGCCAGATTACCTGCTCGGTTTTCCTCTTGCAGGACTGTAATCAGCATTGGTTTAAAGAATCTCTCTGGATAGGCCTCTACATACTGGTTAGAGGTTGCAATAGTAACCTCCAAACCAACCCGGTCAACCAGTCTGAAATAAACCCAGAAAAGAACAACACATGAAACAGAAAGAGAAAAGTTCAAGAGTATTTCAATATGAAAGTCTCTATTCCTGAAAAAATGGATTCAACATGAACTTTGACCCATCTTCTTGGAGCTTATCACATACCACAACATGACTCGGGATAAGAGAAAGCTAAGCCTGTTCGGCATTCTTTTTTCATTTACTACTTTGTGTTTATTTGGAGAAACAAACAATATTTGCTCGGTGTTAGAGAAAATTTCATGAACCCTATCCACTTTTCAGGAAGCATCAATAAGATGATGTCATATTTTCAAAAATGAAAATCATTTCACTCCAATAGGATAAATCAAGCCAAATACCTAAATGGGCCCATTGACATTCCAAATTTCGTAATTGCCTGATCAACTTGATATACATCAGCACCATGCTCAACAAGCAACATGGCCGTTTGTGAGTAGGGGAAGAACATCCGCCCAACTGCAAAGCCAGTGCAATTCCCAACAACAACTGAAGTTTTCTTTATCCTCTTCCCAACATCTAGTAAGTCGACAATCACCTGGGGAGAGGTTCTTTCTGTGCGAACTATCTCCAGGAGAGGCACTACATGAGCAGGGCTGCATCAGGATAATACATTCAATGCAAAGTTGAGAAAATCCTCATAAAAGAGACTAAGGTATCAAGTATTACCAGAAAAAATTCGCCCCTATGATCCGATTTTGAGATTTTGTTCTTTCTCCAATCACGTTCAAGTCAAATGCAGAGGTATTACAGGCAAATATGGAATGCTGAGGGCAATATTTTTCAATATCGATAAAAATTTGTTGCTTTAAAGGGAGATTTTCAGATACAGCCTGTGCAAAACATAAAAAAGAATGAGAGGAGAAATTAGGAAGGCTAACAAGATTTGGACCCCCCCATTCTTACCACATTAGCAAAGTATGAAGTAAAAGGAAAATAGAAAATACATATTTCAAATTAAATACGGACGTGCGTGTGTTCCTTCCTTAGTTACCTTTGCCATGTTTTTTGACCCACAAACAGCGAACAAAAAAGGAAAACAGAAGGAAGTAACACTTTGAAAAGTAGTAGCACCAGCAGGGAAGGGAAAAAACATGTCAAGTCATAAAGCACCAGTACTAATTTAATTAGCTGTTAAAGACTAAGAGACTCTTTGCCAAGTAGCATTGCCTCTGTTTTAACTTTCTGACATTTGCAGGACATCTCTTCGCGATGGAAAATCTTTATATGCTTCACACAATCCATTTTGTACCAATCAAATAGAGGAACTGCTTGAGACAATCATGCAAGAATCCACAATCCTTAACAAATCTTTCATTCAATTGTGGTAAATTAGAAAGCCTTAAGTTTGAAGTGGTGCCGCCTACTTGCTTGGCCAGCAATCTCTTAAGTTAGGTGGAAGTTGAAGCAGCTAAAAGAGCATCGCGAGAAAACTATGAACATGAAATTTCAATACAAACTAAGTTAACTGTAGGGATTGAACTAACCTCTATGACTAGGTCCACATCTTTAAAGCTATCATAGCTGAGAACACCATTCAGACGAGAAAGAGATCTCTCGATCATCTCTTGTGTCATTTTTCCTCTCTTGACATGACTCTCCAAATTCGCTGAAGGGAATTACAATGGTTAATAATAATTGAAATCAAGTAAAATATGATTTTAAGTGGTTATTGAAGAAAACGTTTCTGATCACCTTTGACCCTGCGGATTCCATCCAGAAGAAAACTATCATTTACTTCTTTTAGAACTACATGGTAATCGCTTAGAATCAATGCCGCTGCTATTCCAGAGCCCATTAGTCCCCCTCCAACAACAGCAATCACATTAACTTTCCTTGCTTTCAAGCCCAAATCAGTGATCCCAGGAATCTGCCAACAGTTCACAATTTACATTAATTGTATGCAAATTGCAAAGGGAAGTCTGGAGAGGAAGGGCATTAGGAATAAAGAGACTTCCATGCCAAGGCACAATTAGTGCAGAAAGTCAACCAAACTTCAGTTAGCCTCCTCCTCGCTGAGTTGCCAAGCTGAACTTAGATTGAAAAAAAAAAGGGAAACTTGAACTTGCTTCATACTTTAAATGTTTAAGTGACGACCATTATAGTTAAGTAAACTACCAGCAATTACCCGTTGGTTCAGAAATAGTTTGAGCCTCTGCTCCTAATTCAGAGTTCATTGTCCTTGTTGGGTTTGAAATGTAATAATAAATAAGGATTAGCCAAACTGTTAGATTCCACATCATATAGCGAGCTTAGTTAAGCTCAAAGGCTTCACTACTTCAATAAGCGAGCCAAAACTTGAGTGCAAAATTTAAGCATCAAGTACAAACATAGAAAGTTCTATTTAAGTAGTCCCACTATCCAAAAATGATTCATGTTCGATCAATGTTACCAAAAAAACGCTAATAGCATAGTGAATATTGTTTGGAACTCACATTTGGAACATTACTGGATTCAATGTTCCCGTCTCGTTCAGTAGTTTGTGGCATCTAGAAAATAAGAAGATGACTAATGCTACTTAGCTCATTGGGAACAAATTGCTGAATGTGTCTATAAACTTTTTTCCACATCCACACTTTTAACAAAGACTTTAGAATACTGGAGTATGTTCAAACCTTTGAAGTTCCACGCCGAGCAAAGAAAATGTGGACCAAACTCCTGCAGATTTCAGATTGCCGAAGCTCCTCTAGAGCCTCAGCTTCCTACAAACAGCAGGCACGCATCTTTGTATCAAATTCAACTATAACTTGAATACTAAACAAGGGGCGAAAAAATAAAAACCTTCCAGAGTCCAATACGGGGACCGGAAATTATGCCCTCTTCAATGACATCAATGCAAACCAATTGGTGTAGGAGATTTGGAGCTTGTTTCTGGGCTTGACGTCTGGCAAACTTCAGTATTGCTCTAGCTTCTGCTAGGGGCTCTAGTCTGTCAGTCTTATGTAAACTAGTAACCCATGGTCTTCTGCGCTCCAAAATTTGCAAGGCCCAGGAATGAGCTGTCTTGACCAACTCATCAGTTCGAGCTATGTAATCCACAAGGCCCAGACTATGAGCATCCTGCCCAGTCACAGACTTTGACATCTAGAGACAGACACAGAGAGAGAGAGAGATCAAATGGTTTTGTAGTTAAATATAAGGCAATTTCCAAGTAACCAGTACAAAGAGACTCAGAAAGTGCAAGACAAATGACAACACACCAGAATCATCTCAAGAGCTTTAGTAAGGCCTACAAGACGTGGAAGCCGCTGTGTTCCTGAGGACATTCAAATTTAAGATTCAGAAAGTGGTAAAAAAAAATGCAAATCCCACATCACCCCTGAGTTGAGAACATTAGATCGGCCAAGGAAACTGCTGCAGTGGGAACTCCACTTGCCTTTGGTACGGCGATTCACAGAGGTACTAATTTCCGCGTGGGTGATTTCTTTTTTTTTTTGTGGGGGGGGGGGGGGGGGGGGGGGGGGGCGCAATTAAGGATAACCTCCTTAAATAACTCTGTTGCGATGTAAACTGTGGCAATTTTAAGCCATCAAATTCATTAATGAATTACTTCTCTTCTAAAGGGGCATCAGTGCAAATGATTTTGTTCTTCTTTTATACCATATTTTTTGAAACAATGATAAATGTTCTACAGATGAGCAGCAATGTGTTATAGACATGACAGTTCGCCAAGTATAACTGTTTTAACTAGCCCTCACACATGCTGCATTGCACAAAAGGACATTACATTTTGAAGTTCCAGCCAGCCACTAATTTGTACCTAAACCTGTTTCTTCACTTTAAAAGCACAACTCACTATTGATTATTGACGAAACAATTTAGGCCAGCAATAATGGGAAATGTAAAACTGCAATGAATATTATTCCATAAGCTTAGGAATACAAAACTACCTCCAAGTCCAGGAATCAGGCCAAACTGAAGCTCAGGCAAGCCTAGTTGTGCAGTAGAAGTTGATATGCGGGCATGGCAGGCCTGAGAAGGTAAGTGCAACAATGTCATAAGAATCATAACACCGAATGACAAGGAATACATGAAATGAATTGCAAGACATACCAATGCAACTTCAAATCCACCACCGAAGGCTGGGCCACAAATAGCAGCTACTATAGGTTTTCTTGCAGCTTAGAAATAAATTAACTGTGAGACTACTTGTCCATAAATCTTGTAAATATTAAGATGAACTCCTGACAATACGCATATTGAGTATATGTACCTTCCAAAACGTCGGTAAGAAATTCTATGGACATAAATCCAACCTTTCTATTCTCTGTTATTAGAGAAACGGATAAACATAGTGAAGACAATTCGTTGAAGTTCTGAAAACAAACCAAAATGAGTTAGTGGCCCTACCCTTGCGGCCTCCACTCCCACCAAATACAGAGACATCAAAGCCTCCAGAGAAGTTACCTCCTGAACCTGCTCAAGTGACTCGGAATGTTACCTACAACTTTGTCATCCCAAGAAACTTGCCATTAAAAGAATGATGATGAAGCTTCTTCGTGTTTACCAGTTATCACAATTGCTTTCACATTCTCTCTTCCCAATGCTTCTTCAACACTCTCTTTTAAGCTGAGCATCACTGGAATGACAAGCAAATGATTGCATCATGTAACTCAGAAAGACAAGATGTTCTTCACTCACCAAGAAAATGGTAAAATTACTCATGAAAAACGCTCATGATGCCAGCACTGCGCCACAGTGAGTCAGCCACCACACTAAGGTTTTTGCCAGTTGAAAGTCCCATGTAGTGGACCTTACCAAAAGGCTTCTAAAAGGAAGAGAGTAAACGGCTCCATTTAATTTGACTGTTTCTACAGTAAACTGTCTGGGAAACAAAGAAGAAACAGCAAGCTTCGCACAAAACTCAAAGATGTTAAGAGTTAAGACGCTATTTCTTTTTCCTTTTTTTTTTTTCTTTCTTCTCAGTCGGAGTCAGCCCACAATCTTTTTCCCTGTCAAAAGAAGCAATGATCTACTTCTCAGACACTAAGCCATTACAACAGTGGTAACCTGAGAACTTGCGATCGAAAAATTAGAAAGATACAGTTCAGAAGGATAAGAATTATTGATAAAATTGTGGCCGAACCTCGGTGTTAAAATTGGTATAGGAAAACAGAAATAGGACCCAAGCAGATGAACAGAAAACTTCAAAAAAAAAAAAATTAAAAGGAAAGGAAAACATCTATTTGTCATCACATTTTTTCGAATTCCGTTTACTGAAAATCGCATGATAAATAGTAGTTGAGATAGAATAATAACGTCGGCGATCAATTGGCATGGCTCCTTCTAGATGTTGGACAATCGTACACAAAAAAGGGGGAAGAGTATGAAAGATAAAAACGGTGTAAATTCCCGTGGTTATAATTATAATCTAGGACCACCGAAAAGACGCAAAACTGAAACAGATACATGCCCAGTAAAATGAGTTTCTACTCTCTGGAATTGGAAAGCAGAGAGCAACAAATATGTACTAGGAGTAGTTCTTACTCCTCAGATTGTCCGATCAACCAAATCACCAAACAAACAAGTACGAAATAAGAAATGTCTCGATGAAAACGGAATCAGAAGCTACAATGGGCGAAGCAATTACGGCAGAGGTGCAGAAAATTGAACACCGGTGGACAGATACGTACCGTCGACAGAAAGCAAATTGAGTGGCGGATTAGAGATGGTGATGATGGCAACACCATCGGCTCCGACCTCCAGCAGTGTTCTCCCCTTCATGTTGCAGTCTCTCTCTTCTTCTTCTCTCTCAGGCGCTCCCTCTCTCTCTCTCTCTCTCTCTCTCTCTCAACTAACAGAGTACAGTGGACGACACCACTCTATGTCTTGTGACTGGGAATGGTCTGTTGATATTTATCTCTCTACAAATTTATCTCAAGTTCATTATATTTTCTTTATATAAGGTTTTTATATTTTTAAAATTCATATAACTGACATTAACTAAATTAAAATGTAAACAGGTGTGACCGTGTGTTATTTTGTTTATTCCTTAAAATTATTTGGTACAAATATTTTCATTCCTTACAAAATAAAACTCAATTTATGCTAATAAATATTTCATTTTACTTATGAGAAAATTAAAGTGACGGAATCATACCATAATTAAGCCAATGTATTCACGAGAAAAGTAATATTCTTCTATGTTCAGAACTGACACCAACAATACTAGTTTTGTTATTTATGAATTTATCGCTTTTAGAATTTGTAATACGTCGAGATCAGATTGAGATTGTTGTGTAGACAAAAAAAAATTAAGAGTACTTTAAAAAGTTTATGGTGCGAATGAAAAAAACAATTGCTTGTGACTTCTAATTTATCAAAATCTTTTTCTCAAAGGCTAAATTTTAAAGTTCAAATGGCTAAAAAAAAAGATTTGATATGTTTTTTGTCTTTTGGAAATTGGATATGATATGAGGGACACATAGATTTACCCTGCACAATACAAAATATAAATATAGTGTAATCCGTATCAGAATAAGATTGTTTGGCGCGTTAGTATTTTGAATACCGAAATGATATTTTTTTTTTATGTACGCTAATCATCCGTTCCATGCAAAATTAAAGTACAAGAGGTTTGAAAACAAAAACGCATACTTAGACAAACTAATATCGAAAAAATTAATCTGAAGTATTTTGTGAATTAAGTGATGCATGACAGAATAATATTTTTTGAATCATAGCCAACAATGTTTGATTTTACGTCGTAATGTTATATAATATTTTTGCACACTTTAAAATTATGTAGGTTGTATTTTCTTGAGTGTTTGAGTATTTGAATAGATAACAAGTAACTTTATAACATTTCTCTTATTAATATTTAATTTTTAAAAGGTATAATCGAAATTATAAATATGATTCACAATCTCACTGTATTTTTCTTTCATTTCCTTATATTTTTTAAGGTGATTTCACGTGCTTATATTAGTTGTACTCTTACCCCTTCATTTCCTTTCATATTCCTCACTTTCTTCTTAAAATACAATTCAAACATAAAAACTTATTTTCAAATTCATCACTTTCCCTTTGAATTTCTCAATCCAAACGAAGTCTTACGCTTTGTTTCGAACTTAGGAAAAAGAAGAGAAAAGAAAGAAAAATAAAAAAAATTTCCTTCTCCTTGTTTGGTTTTCAATGCAAAAGGAAAAGAGAAAAAAAAAAGAGATTTCCTACAAATGACAAAAGAAAATAGGAGAAAAAATACAAAAGAAATCTTCTAGAAGTTCTTTAGTATTTAGTTCATTTTATTTTTGTTTCTCCATGAAACCAAAGAAAGGAAGATATTTTTCCCCTATACTTTCTCTTATTTACTTTTAAAATCAAACAATAGAAAAATAGTTAATTTTCTTCACAATTTTTTTTCTTAAATATTTTCTATTCTTTTTCTTTTCTTTCCACAAGTTCCAAACAAAGCCTTAGTTGAGGTCTATTGATGGGCCTGAAAACCGCCTGCTAGGTTGTACTATTCCAGCCCTGACTGTTTTGGGCCTGCTTTATTATTTCGATGGGGCCTGGCCTAATCCAAGCCCAGCTAATTCTGCAACCCTACCTTTCCCCTTCCCTACCAAAATAAAATCGTAAAACCCTGATCCCCCTTCCTCCCTCACCCAGAGGTCATTTCGGTTTCAGCAGTCGCGGCAGGAAGCAGCAGCAGCAGCAGCCATGGTATCTTCTCCTCCCATACCCTAACAGAAACTTATATCACTACTTCTTTCATCTCTCTATTCTATTTGATTCGTTCAATTTGTTTATCAAATATGTGATAGGGTATCGATCTGAAAGCCGGTGGCAAGAGCAAGAAGACGAAGCGGACAGCGCCAAAATCCCAGGATATTTATCTCAAGCTTATCGTCAAGGCATTTCACTTCCCTTCTCTCTCTCTCTCTCTCGCTCTCTCTCTCTCTCTCTCTATATATATATATATATATAAGTATATGTATATATTTGCTCCATGTATTTGTGTAATTGTTTTTGAAATCATTGGTTTTATTATATTTTGAATATCCCGCTGCTTGATCGGTGATCTCAGCTGTACCGTTTTCTCGTAAGGAGGACGGGAAGCAAGTTCAATGCCGTGATATTGAAGCGGCTCTTTATGAGCAAGGTCAACAAGCCTCCTATTTCTCTCTCCAGCTTGAGTCGTTTCATGGAGAAAAAGGTACCCCTCTCTCTCCCTCTCTCTCCGCGTCCTTGTTTTACTTAATTCTCTCCAATGTTGCCTTGGATGTGTTTGGAAGTAGGAATCGCAAGGCTCAAGGATAAACTAACTCGGG
Source organism: Arctostaphylos glauca (assembly GCA_019985065.2). Lineage (NCBI taxonomy): Eukaryota > Viridiplantae > Streptophyta > Magnoliopsida > Ericales > Ericaceae > Arctostaphylos > Arctostaphylos glauca. The sequence continues at coordinate 43,951,876 of JAHSPW020000001.1, forward strand.
ATAGTTATTTTATTCTGTATAGCAAATACAAACAATTTATATGCCCTCGTGTAGAATTCTTTAATAATCTCTTATATAGCGTGCAATGTATCTATTGTTGAATGAGTTTGACGGGTGAGGTGTTTGATGATGGTTTAAAATGGCTTCATAAATGTTACGAAAACATTGCTCCAATCTTTATCAATTTGCTATTTGATTTGTCTTCGGGAAATGATGCATATGGGGACAGTTAATTTCAGTTTGCCTTATTTTACTTTCCTAACCAGATTAAGCCTACACTGTAAACCTCTTGTTTTCAGAAAAATCTTTTGCATAACAACTTTATCTATTTCTACCAGGACGGTAAGATTGCTGTGGTTGTCGGGACAATCACCGATGACATTCGGGTAGATGAAGTACCTCCTTTGAAAGTGACTGCATTGAAGTTTACAGAAACAGCAAGAGCAAGGATCGAGAAGGCAGGCGGCGAGTGCCTGACTTTTGACCAGCTTGCTCTCAAAGCTCCTCTGGGGCAGAACACGGTTTGTATTCAACCATTCTTTTTCATTTGTCCTTTGGAGTTCTGAGTTCATGTATTTCTAATGGATTGACTTGCTACTAGTTATTCATGAAAATGAGGATGAAAATTGATCTGGGTCAAAAAGTAAACTTATGACATAGTGATATCTTGCTTGGATACCACTGGAAAGCTGCAATGCTGCCTTTTTGGTTTGTGGTATTTGGTATGTCCCTTAAATTGGTGTTCGACATTTACAAATCTATGGCCTTGGGAGTCAATAAGATTGTTTTGATTGGCAGTTCAAATACATTCCATTATCATCTGATAGATTGTCGAAAATTCAAGCTATGTATATATGTCATTTATCAATTCCATGTTTTTTTTTTTCAAATTTGGAGACACGAAGGTCTCTGACTGGTTTGTGGGGTGTCAGACTGGTTTATGGAACTTCTCTGTTTGGTATAATTCAAGGCTGGAGCCTTGATTTATGTAGGATTTTCTTTGTGTTTGTAATAGGATCATTGTTCTGTTATTATGCTATTTATATGCCTTAGATACCTGATTTTCTTTGATTTGTCCATTTTTGTGTATATATGTGCATTTGGAAAGTCAGAAGACAAATAAAAGCACTTTACCATATCTCTGAAATGTCACGCCCAAGCGAAAAAAGCTGAATGATTGCAAAGAATGATTCGCGTCTGGACAGCACTGGCTCAAATATTTGGCTTTTTAAGGCCTTGTTCTTTGGCCTTTCATTTTTATCAGAAGTAATGAAATCGATAATGATGTTTTGTTTTTATACGAGTATTTTCTTTACCAGAGAACTTATCTTATCATACTAATCTTCATTTTTGTGTGCTACAGGTACTCCTTAGAGGCCCAAAGAATTCTCGTGAAGCAGTGAGACACTTTGGCAAGGCTCCTGGTGTGCCACATAGCCACACCAAACCATATGTCAGGGCAAAGGGTAGGAAATTTGAGAAGGCTAGAGGAAGAAGGAACAGCAGAGGCTTCAGGAACTAAGTTTGCTTTCATATTCCTGCAGCACAGCTTGATCTTGTTCTATTAAATTCCAAGCAATAGGTTTATCCACCTTATTGGTATTGGGGTTGTCTTTTTCCTTTCTTTTTTGGTGTGCGTGTGCAGACATTTGCAACATTTTGTAGCGGCTTATCGACAAGTTTTCTTTCCGGATAGCTTATCCTTTGGAGCTTGAATTTATGCGTGATTTTACCCTTTCATTGGTGGAAACTAAAAATTTGTCAATGTTAAGTCGTAATAGGTTTGAATTCTAGTGTCATTTGTTCGGTAGGCAGTTTCGTTTGTCTCCCAAAAATCACCGTTACATCTATTATCAAGTAACGCATGATTTGTGTCTCTGAAATTTGATGATCATTCTTGGCATTGTGGCGCTATCATTTCTGATATCAGAGCCTCAGTAGCAGCATCTCAACTTAGCTATCTCTTTCACCTCGTGTCCTAGAGGAGCCAAACCAAGCAGCTAGCTAGGTGGCCAAATCCTGTAAAAAGGCATCAAGCTTCTTTGGGATTGTCATTTGGTGGTTAAGTAGAAAGTAGGCTTTGTTTGCTCGCTATAACAGGCCAAGCTAAACATAGACAACATCAATCCCCTGGCCTTTGACATGTGTTTAATGTGCTCCTTCTACTTGTTTTCTTTGTTGCTTTAGATGCCTCTTTTGAGGCCTTTTAGCCTTCAGGCATGTTTCCTTTGGATCTGAAAAGCAAAATAAGTAACGCAGGATTTCATTCAGTGGATGTACCATGGTGTTTTACACCAAGGACTTCAGTTTGGTAATGGTGGTCTTTTTTATTTCTCTTGAAACACTGATATTGGTCCTATCAGTGTCACCCCTTCCTTTCCTTTCTTGTTCATTGTGGTTAGCAAAGTTCCTGTATACAGGCTGGACACGGTTAGGGATGGCAATTTGGACCGAACCGATGGTTATCCGAACCGAACCGCTTAATTTTCCCCGAACCGTAACCGTTTTTTCCCCCGTGGGTATGGATATGGTAGGAACAAACAAATACCCGTTCGGGTTCGGTTCGGTTATGGTTAGAAGAATAACCGAACTGTTACCCGAACCGAACCGAACCCGAACCGAACCGAAATTAAACGACGTCGTTTTATATATATATATATATATATATATATATATATATATATATATATTATATTAATTATTTTATAACCCCAGGTCCTATATATATATATTATATTATATTAATTATTTTATAATCCCAGGTCCTATATATATATATATATATATATATATATATATATATATTATATTAATTATTTTATAACCCCATTCGGGTACCCGTTCGGTTCGGGGAATACCCGAACTCCGTTTGGTTCGGTTATGGAGCACCCCCTCTTCCTCCATTCGGGTATCGGGGCGGGTTCGGTTCGGGTATTCCATTCGGGTATCGGGGCGGTTATCCGGATAACCGCCCCGTTGCCATCCCTAGACACGGTATTATATTGCTAGAAATGTCTTTTGCTCCAAATCTGATGGTATGCTGATGGTCTTATAACTTTTCAGACCCGGGATCCGTAGTGCTGTTTTGACCACTAAAATGTTACTACTAAAAAACTCTCTGTATATTGATTACCTATTTGGGCAGCAAAAATGATACTGTTTTGGCCCTGTGAAATGGCGTAAGAAGACAAGGAAGTGGAAGTGTCTTAAATGGCCTGCTTAACCGTATATGAGCAGTGGTTTAATACCAAACCTTCAACTTTCCTTTAGTAAGTTGGGGTCAGAAACCTTGTCCAAATGAGAGCGTGGTTTTGATCAAGAATCCAGTACTTATCTGCGTCTGCCTTCGTTTATTACTTAGGCCCCGATTGGATGGAGGAGTATTTTGAAGGGGATAAGTTATGGAGGGTGATAAGATAAGAGGGGGTATTAATTTTAGAAGGAGGGCCCACTTTGATGTGATGTTTATAGAGGGAGGGTAAAAAAATAGATGGTTTGGATGAGGGTTTAAATAAGGGATAAAGGGGGATAAGAGTGGGTGGATAAGGAAAAAAACTGTTGCTCGTTTGGATGGGGGAAAAAAGAAGGGGGATAATTTTTGGAGGGGGTAAAAGGATCGACATGACATGTTTAGCATGGTTTGGGAGCAAAAAATGCAGGGGGATAATTTTTTACCCCTCCAAAAAATAATCCCCCGGAGAGGGATAAAGGGGGATAATTTTTGGGTAGGGGGGGTGCCCAAAAATAATCCAAGAGGGGAGGGATAAAGAGGGGAGGGGGTATTATCCAAGAATAATACAATTTCTTCTTCATTACAAATACAAAATAACCTTATCCCCTATTTTATGCTCCATTCAAATCAAGTATTATTTTATCCCCCTTTTTTAATACTTCTTCCAAACTGTCTACTTTTTATTACCCCCTTTATAAATATCACATCAATGTGGGCCAACCCTTTAAAAATAATACCCCTCTTATCTTATCCCCCTCAATAACTTATCCCCCTAAAAATAGGGTCCATTTGGACTGCGGTATTTATTGTGGTATTTATTGAATTTTTTTGATTTGTTGATTCATCTCGACAAGAGCTTTCAGAAAAGTTATCAATCATCGGCTAAATTTGAAAAAAGTTTAGAAAAGACAAAAATAAATAAAAAAATAGAACTTTTTGTACTTATTCGTCGTCTTTAGTGACTTTTTTTTAACTTTTGGACATAATTTTATACTCATTAGATTCCTTTCATCAAGACGGACTAATAAACTACAAAATATTGACATTTAAACAACAAATGCAAAAAAAAAAAATGAATAAAGACAAAAATAACAAATAAATAAAAACTATAGCCCAAATGGGGCCTATAATCTCTTATCCAATCAGCCTCTCAAATGACTATTTTTGAATAATTTAAGGGTTTTTTAACTTTGTTTTACCAATTAACAAAAAAAAGAAAAAAATAACAACAAAATATAAATCAACAATAAAAAATTTAGTTAAAAAGAAAATGGGTAAATTAAATTAGGGTCATTTCTACTCCTCCGACTTAGTTTTTCATCCCATCCACTTTTCGGAATTATGTTATCATCCTATAATAGTGTAGATGGACAATTTTGCCATTACTTTTGAGAGATGGTTTACCATGTTACCCTTTGTGTAGTTAACATTTGATTTGGTGAGGTTAAATCTGGAGAATCATTTTAGGCTTAATTTTACGGATTACGTTTATCATTTTAAGCTTAATTTTAGGGATTTGATTTGTTACGGATTTCATTTGTTATGGAAATATTACTATATGTGGCCGAAATATTAGTAATTTGATTTGTTTTTCACGAATTTTTTCACAGATACTATTTGTTACGGATTTGATTTGTTACGGAAATGGTAGTTTTAAGGGATTTGATTTGTCACGGATTTGATTTGTTACGGATTTGATTTGTTTTTCACGAATTTTGCACAGATTATTTTTGTTACGGATTTGATTTGTCCCGACGTTTTTAATCACCGGAAAAAAGTAGTTCTTTGGCCCGAAGTGTTCAATCGCCGGAACTTGAAGTTCTCTGCCCCGTAAAGTCCCATTATTGGAACTTGAAGTTCTCTGCCCGGAAGTATTTAATCACCGGTTTGGACTGAAGATTTTGGTAAGTTCTGATGATTATTTTCGTTATGTCGATATTACGGTGGTTGATGTTGAAACCCAAAATTTATTGCGATGATTAACGCATTGTGGGTCTAATTTTGTGATTCGAATGGGGCACCGAATCCAAAGGGTTTGACATACTGGTGAAAATTTACCATCTGTAAATTTACCATAATGATTACGAAATTCACCATAATGCGCATTTTGATGGGGGTGACAAAATTTACCATGCGTATTGTCTGAATTTACCATAAATCAAGCAAATATACCATGGACGACCATAACTCAAATTTTAATGGGAATTTACCATGTTCGTCAATTTGGTAAGTTAAAATTATGGTACATTAGGAAATTTGTGGTATATTTGCTGTACATTGTAAATTTGTAAGTGATAATATGTTTGAGTAATTATGGTATATTTGCTGAACATTGTAAATTTGGAAGTGATAATATGTTTGAGTAATTATGGTATATTTGCTGAACATTGTAAATTTGGGGCAACTATATTTTTTGTGTCACGTTGCCGCTTGACATTTAAATTAGGTAATACCGATTTTTCCCCTTTTGTGCTACATGATTGTTGCAATGGATGGTGGTTTGATACTGATTTGTAGGCATAATGAAAAGATTGCTGCAATTCGGATAGATCGCAGCTGGAACTTTGTGCAGGTGGTGAACAAGGTATGTGATAGATGGCATTATTTGGACCCTGAATCCGTGGTGTTGAGTTACTCATTGGTTGACAATGAAAATCTACTATTGGACAACGATGACGACTTGGGTACGATGTTCGGGCTTGCAGAGAATGCCGAATATGAAGACATAGAGGTACTTGTTAAGGACTCAACAGTTGGGATATTTGATATTGGTAATCGAGACGGCAACAATGAAAATTCTGAAGGCATGTTAGGCCCTATGGATTATACCGTGGTCCAGTCAATTGATGGTGAGGACTCAACAGTTGGGATATTTGATTTGGTGAGGTTAAATTTGGAGAATCATTTTAGGCTTAATTTTAGGGATTACGTTTATCATTTTAGGCTTAATTTTAGGGATTTCTGGACGAGATTTCCTATTCCGGCGCGATCGATTTTCTGTCACCGTGATTTTAGGGGCTTATGGTGTAATCCGAATAAACCATGGTCAGAGTTTACTGGGGGCTGGTTCGGTATTTACAGAAAATGAGGACTGGAAATTAATGTTCAGAAGTGTATGGGATGAAAACTTAATAAAGACTAATAGAAAGGACCTTAAAATAAGTACCCCAAAGAAAAAATATATAATTTAGCTCGCGTAAACTTAGTTAACAATAAAAAAGAGAAAAAGAGAAAAATTTAGTTAACAATAAAAAAGAGAAAAATATAATTTTGAGAGGGAGTGAAATATAAGAGGGGGTAATAGGGGATAAGAGGGGGGGATAATTTTTGGAGTGACACTTTTTTCCCATCCAAACCATGCCAAAATTAATAATAAGGGGTGATAATTTTTTGAGGGGGATATCCCCCATCCAAACGGGACCTTATATTAGTAGATCCCAAACCAAACCAAACCAAACTGAGCCTTGTGTCCCAACTCAATTGGGGTCGGCTACATGAATCCTTTTCCTCCAAAGAGTTCTGTCAAGTGCTGTTTCCTCACTTAGCCCTAGTAGACTTAAATCCTTGCGCACTACCGCATCTAATGTCAATTTGGGTCTTCCCCTCCCCGGAGCATTGCTATGCAAAGCTATCCTATCCGCTCTCTTAACTATTGCCTCCGTAGGTCTACGATAGACATGTCCAAACCACCTAAGCCTATTTTCCCTCAACTTCTCATCTATAGGTGCTACGCCTACCATCTCGCGGACTGTTTCGTTTCTAATCCTATCTCGTCTAGTCTTACCACACATCCACCTCAACATTCTCATTTCCGCTACACTCATCTTGGTCACCTGTTGTTTCTTCATAGGCCAGCATTCTGTCCCGTAAAGCATCGCTGGTCTTATAGCAGATATTAGTAGATCCCAAGGCATGTTTTATATAAGGTATAGAGGATGGGATATATAGAACTACAAGTACTAGCGGATTATTAATCCCACGTAATGGGAGGATTGGTCATCTCATGGGAAGAGTGATATTATTGTTGATCTTAATCTCCTTCCTCATATTATTGTTGATCTCTTTCTCTCTCTGTGTCTCACATCAAATGGTGTTCTCATTTAAAGTTAAAAGTGAAAATTCCTAGTGTAACAGGACACATCACTCTGACCCTTTCTCTTTCTCTCTCTCTCACATCAAATGGTGTTCTCATTTAAAGCTAAAAGTGAAAATTCATAGTGTAACACATCACTCTGTATATCATGCTTCCGTGATATTTATTAATTTGAACACGTAATTAAAATTTATGTGATTTGTTTTTACATTTTATATTTGAAATGACATGTCACGTAGGTATGATATATTATTTGATGCATTAGTAGACTTATTTTTAGTTTTAGTATGAAATCCGTTATACGAAAAAGGAAAAACAAACAGATTAATAATCTCATGCTCTAATTATATACAAAGCACGCAGTAAGGAAAAAATCATCTCCGTACCTATAATAACATTCCATTATTAATTTCAATTTCAATTTCAATCTCAATCTATTATTTTGGATAGACGTAAATATCAAAGTTATCAATCTCGTATCAGCAAACGTATCGGTTTCGTTATTGGTACGGTACGTATTGGTACCTGTGTATACTGACGTACCGTTTCGAATTTATTACTAAAATTATTATACATATTTTAAATAATATTTTTTAACAAAAATTATATTAAACATATAAAATAAAGCATCACAATATTAAAATAAATCACCAACACATAAAAAAAATATTTTTTAGCCTCAATTTATGTCTAATTACCTAAAAATTGAAATTTGAATTTTTTTAAATACAGACCAGTACGGTATAGTAGCGGCTAGTATCGTTTGGTATTGGCTGGAACGACTCGAAACAGACCGGAACGGTATTCCAGTGGTCCGATACCGTTACAGGACGTACTGACCGGTATAAGACGGAATTGATAACTTGGTATATAGTAACAAGTGGAGTCATTTGATGATTACTTAATTGTAAAATCTCGATAGATATATATTTTTAAATATTTGATAAATGTATCCTACATGCCTTACAAATATAAGAATTCAAAATTCAAAATCCTAAACCCTAATGACATACCTTACTCTTAACCCTAATGATATGCCATAAGCCCCATGTCTATTACCAATTTAAAAAAATGCCCTTGAGCTCTTGCTTTGAATACCCCCGCACACCTATTTGGAAATTCTTTCTTAAGTCTGAAATGCCGTCATCAACAGTAGGACTCCCTAATAATAATATAAAACTTGACAACTATTATTACAATACTATAAATAAACTAGCAAGATAAACTTATAAAAATTACTTAATTTATCTATTCAATTCTAACACGTTACTCCACATTCCCTTATTGGACACTTCTACATTTCACTCAAACGAGTCAACGGCAAAAATTGTGTGTATAATTCAGACACAATTATATCTAAAATTGTTAGATACACATAAAAAAATTCATAAAATAATAAAAAATTTACGTACATTTAATAATTTCAAACACAATTATCTTTGAATTTTTGCACGAAAAATTGTGCACGTTGTATTACTACACATATATTAAACTACATGCAGATAAGTACATTTCTAGTCTTATGAAGAGGAGTTCAATTCAAACCCACTTTCTCTCTCTTCCCCTTCTTCAGTAGACTGGCAGCTTTGAAACCCAGATCAGCAAACAAGAGTATTGTATTGCGTTCCTCCATTTTGCAGATTAGAAACAGTAAGCAGAACCCGAAGAAGAAGAAGAGGAAGAAGAAGAGAAAGAGATGGAGCAGATACAGCACAAGACTCTGTTCGTGAACGGCATAAATATGCACGTAGCAGAGATAGGTGAAGGCCCACCAGTATTATTCCTTCACGGCTTCCCTGAACTATGGTACTCTTGGCGCCACCAGATGCTCTCTCTATCCTCCCTCGGCTATCGCGCCATCGCTCCCGACCTCCGTGGTTACGGCGACACCGACGTGCCGCCTTCTGCCGCCAACTACACCGCCTTCCACATCGTCGGCGACCTCGTGTCCCTCCTTGACACCCTGGGCCTTGACCAGGTCTTCTTAGTGGGCCACGATTGGGGGGCCGTGATGGCCTGGTACTTTTGCTTGCTCCGACCGGATCGGATCCGGGCTTTGGTCAACCTGAGCGTTGTTTTCAATCCCAGGAACCCCAGGAGAAAACCTATAGAGTCAATGCGAGCTGCTTTCGGTGATGATTACTATATTTGCCGGTTTCAGGTGATTACTAATTAGGAGTTGTTGCATTTGGGAACTCTGTTTTTTTCTCTGCCTAATTTAGTTTCCATATTTGATAATCAGAGACCTAGGTAGTTTGATCTGACATTTTGCTCGATTAATTGGTACTTTGAATCTGTGAGGATAAGGTGAGATGGGTTTTGTTCTTCAATTATTGCCAGTGTATGGATATCACTACTGTTTGTCGATTGTGCTGTCAATTAATGTCATTTTGCTTGATGTGTTTTGCTTGTCTCTCTTTATTTCTTTTACGACTAGCGAAATTCTCAAAGAAACTTAGACCCATTAGATGATGAATTGTTTGGTTGGATGAGTGTGAGATGGTCCGCATTAGAACTAGGGATGGTAATTTTACTCGATCCGATTTGCTCCGTTTGTTCTTCGTCCCAAATAAATCGGAGATTCCGGATTTTTTTCGGAGATCGGGTAGAATTTGGCGGGAAACGGGTAGAATTAAGGGATATGTATTTGCGTCCCCGATCCCCGTATCCGCCCTGCCCCATATTACTTAGGGTTTTTAGGGGTTGTGTTGTTATAAGTTATAAATTATATAATATATAAATTTTCTGGGGTTTGTCAAATTTTACATAATTCTTAATGTATTTTTTTTTATATTATTTCACCAGGGGTGGAGGGTAAAACCAATTCTTGTTCAGGGAATGGAACGGGGATGCAGATTTAATATAGGTTCGGAGATCGGAGACGAGAGCAATATATCCACCCTCGATTTGCTTCATTGCCATCTCTAATTAGAACGGACAACTGTCCATGTGGAGTCCTTTAATCAGAAAGTTGTCTTAGTTAGGCTTCGATCCAAAGTGTCTCCTATATTTTTGATAGTGCAAAAACCAGAACCGTGCTTACGGGCTGATGTCAGTCGGTAAGCACTTTGGTATTTAAGTAAGTAGGTGAACCAGAAAGCCAAAAAGAAAGTACCGTAGAAGAGATAGTGTGTATCGTACTTTTCACATGCATGTGCAGCTCCAGTTTGGATGCCACTTGTCAGGATTGAGACACCTATATGCCAGTTGGACACGGGTTGAAATCACGTGACACGGGTAAGCCTGTCGAGTCTTGACTTGACCCGGCCCAAACGTCGCACACCCATAAGTGGGGTTGGTCGCGCGATGTCTTGTGGGCCATGTTGGTTTTCGTCTGGCCCATGAAGCTACTGTGCTATTGAACTTGATCAATGGTCAACCCCAAGCTTAGTTCTGGTCCGGCCCAATCCTGATGCCCATCTGGCCTACTGCAGTCCAATATAGCTGAAAGCCTGAAATGGCGAACACTTGGCATCTTCTCTTGTACATAACCTTCACTAGCCTTACTAAGTTTTGCAGATTTTGTTACTATACAATTGGCAGAGTATCTTAATCCTCGAATGATTATGGAAACTTGGTTTCGGGTCTCCGAACGCTCTCCTATTCAATGGGCTAATTCTGTCTGTTTGCTTCATTTTCAACAACCCCTTAGATTGAACTCCAACTTAATTCTTCCCTTTCATGCTGTTTTATGAGCTGTCATATGAATGTTAGATAGATTTGAGACTTAAGGTAGAACATTTCACTATTTCTGGATTATAGTTGGATCCTGGCAAACAACTTGGTGATTAATCCATCCCTTTCAGGAGCTCGGTTGATCGTCTATGATTCATATTCAGATTATATAATGTGCGATATTTTACTGTAGGAACCTGGAGTAGCAGAAGAGGAATTTGCTCGTGTCGACACGGCCAGGATAATAAAGAAATTTCTGGTATCTCGAAAAAAAGGTGCACTTTGTGTACCTAAATCAGTTGGGTTTGGTGGTTCACCCCATAATCCAATTACGTTGCCCTCTTGGCTATCAGAGGAGGATGTCAATTATTATGCCACTAAATTTAATAAGACGGGTTTCACCGGTGGTCTGAATTACTACCGAGCTTTGGATTTGTAAGTTTTCATTTTCAGTTTCTGTTTTATTGATTAACTATGTATTCTTGTGATGACACCTTGATTCTGCAATAATGTTTCATATACTTTCTTCTTGATGGCACACATGAACACAGTATCTTGACCTTGCATATTCGTACCTCCCACTCCGGAGACAAAACCTTTTTGTGGGGGAGTAGAGCAGTCAAAGAATGAACCAAACCAAATGATTGTTCTCAAATGGCTATATTCCCCACAATTGCTCCTTGCGATGCAGTAGAACCATGGCAATTAGGATTGCAAGACGTTGCGACGTCCTTGTTTGGATTGTTCATTTATAACAGTCAAAACATATCTGATTTATGGGTTTCAACAGAACAATTTGTTATTTTTCAGCTCCTTTTAGGTCTTTAAGACACCTTTTTCCAGATTTTGGACTATTGGATGTAAAAGGGGGAAGTATAGGTTAAGTTCTCGATTGTCTTTCTCAAGAAAATATTGAAAGTTTGAAACATACTAGGTGTTTAGTTTGAGATTGGTGATTAGGCCAATGTAAGTATGTAACCCATGTTCTAACTGTTGCAGAAATTGGGAGCTAACAGCTCCATGGACTGGTTTACAAATAAAGGTGCCAGTTAAATTCATCGTGGGCGATGAGGATCTGACCTATACTACACCAGGTGTGAAGGAATATATAAGCAGTGGCGGTTTCAAAAGGAATGTTCCATTTCTACAGGAACTAATAGTGATGGAAGGAGTAGCTCACTTTGTCAACCAAGAAAAGCCAGAGGAAGTCAGTGCACACATCTACGATTTCATCCAGAGGTTTTGATCCAAGTACGTTATCCCTTCGTTCCACGTTCCTGTAAACCCTACTACACGTGTCCGGAATAAGATTTTCCTTGTAAAAGAATAATGGATTAATGGGTTTTGAACAATCCTATTTTCCCTTTTGATTGAACCTACTGATGCAGCTTAAACTGTAAGATGCCATTTAACCTTCCATACAAACCTGCCAATTTCTTTGTAGGAATGAATAGCAGCGATTGTGCGTTTTTTCGAAGACGCACAATCGTAAATGGCATGTTAGTCTGGATCCTTATTTGTTGCCCATAATTTGGCATCCTTATGAGGAATGAATAGTGATCATGCGTTTCAGTAAAAACTCAGGTCCACTTCAAGTAAAACGGGACTATCCATGTCTAGGGGTTTCATGTTAAGAAAAGAGGATGAAGCTCTCAATGTATATTTTGGGTAGCCCAAATCAGACCCACTTGGACTTGTTTGTTTCTTCTTCAGTTATAAGTCCAAACTTTGGGTAGCTCAAATCCCACTTGTGAGCTGTGACTTGTGTTTAGATACACAGAAATATGCCAAATCAGATGGCGGTAGGCTGTTTCACTTACCACCATTTTTTTTCTCAAATCTCTTTGTGGAGTCTTTTATCCGGTTGATTATTTGATCCATTATATGATTCAAAAGTTTCTTTGAGATGTCTTTTGAATTGTAAAAATAAGAATCAGTTTGTGCCGTTCGACTGATGTCAATTAGATAACATTCCGATACTTAAGTTAGTCCGTGAAGAAAAATAGTTTAATTGAAAGCACTTCGGTAGAGAGATAGAATGCCGTAGTTTTTACGCTTCGATTATTTTATATAGTCAGTCTTACTTGAACTCCAAGCTAGTACGTATGGAGAACGGTCCCGATGATAACGGAAATACCATACTACTGTTGGCATCATGTATGGCGCACTGGACGCCAGGTTGGACACTATGTTTCAGGACCGAGAGGTGAATGACCGGTGTAGTCACGTTGGTCGGGTCATCCAGATCAAGTAGCGATTTGATCCAGTCCACATGGCACCCGCGGAGAAGCAGGTTGGTTGCGCGAGACCGCACGGACTACATCTTCGGTCCGACTTATTGGGCTTCGTCACTAAGTCTCGCTCAATTACCCACTCAATCTGATGTCAACTCAGTCCACTACAGTCTGAACGCAGGGTGCAAATAAATAATTCTTCGTTGAAAATACCTTCAAAACTGGAGGCCAACATTTTTCCCTTCTGTGCTGGGTGTGTGACAAGTGGACACTGTTGTTTCCTTCCTGAATTCCATTTTCTTCCCATTTATTTTGGTCATATACATAAGGATTAAGCCGAATATAATTCCACTGCCACCTACTTGCACTTGTACACTTCTATAAGAATTATTTTAAAAATTTTGCACTATATTTTAATATTTTTTATTTTTCTTCTTGTCGAGACGAATAAAAAAAATTAACGAAAAATCATATAAAAATTATTATATATTCAAGATTATTGATTGTCTTTAATAATAAATAATTTAGTTCAAACTCACTAATACTGAAAATTTTCTTTTCCTTATGATCTCAAGCTTTTATGTTATAAGATTTTTGCTGGTAAAGGTGGGTTACAAAATCTACGGTCTTGGTTAGGCTCGTTTAGAGCTTATTAGTGTTAATTTCTACCACTTGTATGTAAGTCGAATCAGCTTGAATCAATCTGTTACGGCCCCGACAACCCTAAATAGTATTTTCATGCTTTTTATATGTGTTGATCATGCTTCCTTCATGAACCACAATAACAAAATTTACCATCGTCATTGGTAAACAGGCTGTAAAAAACTCAAGTTTATAGCCTATCTGAAAAGTATAACCTCAAACGTACAAACACTAGAAGCATTAGAAAATTTGATCAAATCTTCCCTCCAAGGAACCTTCCTCCTTCCTTCCCCACCTCTTCTATTCCCCCCTCCCAAATCCGAAGCCATATCTCTCCTTCTCCAACCTCTCTCTCTCCCTATCTCTCTCTCATGGATGAACACGGTTCAGTAGCGCACTCCGTAACAGCAAACCACCACTACGCATACAACGGAAAACTAATGCTGTTTTCACTGTTTGCTCTAGTGACAATCTCCATCATCGTAGCCTTATTTCATTACTACGCTGTGTGGGCCAACCAGCGGCGCCGCAACCGCGAATTCCGGCCCCACCGGGGCACCATCACCATCACCACCAACGCAAGTACACCACCTCTCAAAGAGGGGCTCGAACGGTCCGTCATCAACTCCATCGCCTCATTTTCATACGACGCAGCATCCCACGACCTTCCGCTAGAATGCGCGGTGTGCTTATCTGAATTCGTGGACAAGGAGTTGGGTCGGGTTTTACCCAATTGCAACCACTGCTTTCACATCGATTGCATTGATATGTGGTTTTATTCCCGCTCTAACTGCCCGCTCTGCAGAGCCCCGGTTAAGCCTATTGAAAACCCGGTTGGAAACGTAACTTCAGCTGGCGAAACGTCCGGTTCTGGTTCTGGGTTGGCCAATGTGCATCTCAGGGTGGTGGATGATAACGTAGGCGGGTCATCTTCTTCTCTGCTGAGGAAGCCACCGGAATTGGTTGGTATAATCGTCGAGATCCCGACGATGAAACCGGATTTTGGAGATTCGGATACAACCAGACAGGAGAAGAATCAGAAATCGAATTCGAGGTAGGCCCAACTATGAGATATGTGATTCAAAATTCTCGAAAGATGATTTAACAGTCAATCGGATCATTCGAGTTTTCATAGAATGGTTTTGATAAATCAAAGTAATATGGAGATATTGTTGTTTTATATCCTCCAATAACATGTAATATGATCATCAAATGGTACCGTTCAGTATAATTTAGGAAAACATCTCTATATCATTGCCTGCTCAAAAATGAAGATTATACCAACATCTGAATTGTGATTGTATATTTTTTTTGTAAATTGATAATTGTCGATGAATTTGAGTTCATCGGAAGTTGAAGCACCGATGAGGAGGCGGTGAGTGATAAAGGGGGGGTCGCAGCAGAGGAAATGAAACAGGTGGCCTTCTTTTAAACATGGCGCATGTCATTAATATTTCCCTCATTTTTCTCTCACTTTTTCTTTCTACGTAAATTGTCTTTGGAAATTAATTTTGATAGTGTCGGAAACTGGTTCACTAATTTGGAATTCATACGTTGGTTCTTGCAAACAAATTCCATGGCCAAATAATTGTCTGGTTGAGGATCACTTAACGATCAAGTTAAATCTTTGTTGGGAGAGAAAAAAATATGTACAAATATGAAAGTGTGAGAGTTGCGTGTGAAAAACATATATGTTCCCTGGTTGGGAATTCCTTTAAATAAGTTAGATAAGAGGCATATTTTAGGTGGACTCACAACTGCAGATCATGCTTCCGTGTGCACTAGTCTTGAGATTTTGAATGGTTAAGGGCGCCATTTACAGGATTTGTTTGAGCAGCTCTTGACGCTGATTAGCTTTCGATGGGCTTAGTGGGTTATGTGAGTTAGTCTTGTCCGGTCGGAATAACCATTGGATCACTATTCACTCGGTGGTCAACGGTCATTCGTCTGGACAAGTTTGCAGTTGGACAAAGAACGATCAACAAGAATTATCGAGCATCGAGCATCTTGTATTATAGTAGAGTCAAATCGAGCTCATCAAAATTCAATCCCTTTTTGAACATTGGCTTGTATCATATTGTTTTTGACTTGTTTAATCTTCATGTTCATTCCATGCGTTTTCTTCCTTTTTTTTTTATTTTGGCTCCTTTTTCTGCATTGAACATTTTTCTGTCCTCCTTTTTCTTGACATTTTCTCCATTAATTGACAGTCACGACACACGCAAAGTCGAAAATTATCAAATATATAAAAAAGCACGCTCATATTACTTCGAACGTCATAAATCTAAATAAAATTTTAGAGATGAAAATTGATAGAAGTAGAAAGTTGTACGTATTTAAAGAGGTGGTTACTGATTTTTAGAAATATTTTTGATAATAAGTGGAGAAGTGGGTATTTTTTTTGAATGACTTTTAGAGATGTCAATTTTACCCCAGCAATTAATTCTCTATTATTTTTTTAGTGTGTGAAGACAACTTCTATGGATGGTAGTTTTATCAAAAAAGAAGAACACCAAATTGGGCTCTCCCTTTATAAATAGAATTGACATATTCCTGAAGAGTAGTGGGCTTAATTATCTACTCATTTTGCTTGATTGGCCCAATGGAAAAGGATAGAGGTCCAATGGGCCTCATAACTTGAGTCCGAAATGGACTAAAGCACCGTTACGCTAAGAATTAATGGCAACCCAATCATCCATTCTTAAGTTAAGTTCACAGTTTGAGGAACAATTATTTACCACTTTTCTATAATATTACTTACACGCAGGCTAATAAGCAAGTGTAGGGCTCTTGGTTTTTTCCCCTTTTTTTCTCTCGTCACGGGACGCTCATCGAATTCTTTTATTAAATGCCGATTCTAGAGACTCAAGGGGATTAAGGCTATTCTTTACCTAAAAAGAAAAGGGTAATAAGCAGCGGTGGACCTAAAAATTAAATTTAGGAGTGACATCGAATTTGGTCTTTATACTCATTGTTCTCGTTTCTCTTCTCAATTAATCTCTCTCATATGTATTTTTGATTTTTGATTTTTAATTAACCTAAATAAGAAAAATTATGCAGCGCTTCATGAACACCACAACGTAGTATTCCGATATTTTTTAGCACATATGGTATGAGTACTCGATACTTAAGTTAGTTAGTTAGTAAACCACAAAGATAACCTAAAAGTACTCTTTAGAAAGAGAATAATATGTACCTTACTTTTTATGTGAATTAAGCTATCTTTCATACAAGAATCAAGTTTAGGTTTGAAGTCAGCATGCGCATTCTTTTGTGATGTTAAAAATAACTTTCGATATCTTGATGTCATGCATGACATACCAAACGCTGAGTCAAATATTACGTGTCAATGCTGAGCTACTTAGAAGTTATGTGGAAACGAGAATGGGCACATTGATCGGGTTTGGTCTGGTCATGACTCAGTCAGGCCTACACAGTGTGTGTCCGCCAAGAAGGCTAGTTGCGCAAGGCCATGTAAGCTACATTACGCTTTGGTCCGGCTTATTGAGCTTGTTGAATTAATAAATCTGACTCAGGCTACAATTCATACTAGGTTTCGACCCGACTCACTATAACACCATTTACTAAAAACAAAGGATCTCTTTTCGTGGTTCACAACCCACCTGGTAAAAATAGACACATTGTTGATTGGCTAACCGCATCTCACAAACAACGGGTGGTCATTCTTGTTACCCTCTTCCAAACCTCCCTCTCTCAAGCAAATTCTGACCATCAAAGCCTCTTCCCCCCACGTTCATTTATACCACACCATCTCAATCCTTATTAAAGGTAAGAGAAAAACAAAGAGAAGAAACAAACAACAAGGAAAATAAAAATAAAATAAAATGACACCAATATCAGGTCTCTTTTTTCTCTTACCTCTCATCCTCTGCGTCTCCCTCCACCCTCACATCATAGCCGCCACCGCCCCTGTCCCCGCTGCCGCCCCAAAAACTGCCACCGCCACCGCCCCTGTCCCCGCCGCCGCCCCAAAAACTGCCACCACCGCCACCTACCTAAAAAATGCCACCACATCCACTACCACTAACAGCAGTCTCATCGAAAAGGCCTGCGGTGCGTCCCAACGCAAGGCATTCTGCCTTTCGCTTCTCAAATCAGACCCGGACAGCAAAACCGCTGACCTAAAAGGCCTGGCTTTCATAGCCCTGAAGGCTGCGTCAAAAAACGCCACCGCAACGTCGGTGACGATCAAGCTGTGGCTCAACGACAGCGAAGCGGAACCCGCATTGGACGACGCTCTCAGGGCATGTGACCAAACGTATCTAGATGTGGTGGATCAGATCGGTGATTCTGTGAACGCTTTGGTGTCCGGCGCGAATGGTGACGTCGAGACTTGGATGAAGGCGGCGGTGGCTGATATTGACACGTGCGACGGTGGTGTCAAGGGACTGACGTTGAAGCACGCGATACAGCTAACCAAAAAGAACCGTGTTCTCCGCCAGCTGTGCAATGTTGGTCTGGGGATTGTTCATGTTTTGGCCCGTAATTGATTTCAGATTACAAAAAAAAAAAAATCTTGTTGGTTTCTTAGGTGTTGCATGAAATATTGGTGCACTTTATTTAGTTGGGGGGATGGAATTCACTGTGGATAGTTCCATATTGTTTTCTCATGTTATGAATTTGTACCCGACAAATATATTTTTTTTGATAAATTAAAATATCTGAGTCAGTTTACGTACATTTTTATTAATTATTGAGAACTAGGAATATGTTCCCTCCATTTCAAGAAATCAGAGTTGATGGGTTCATTTATATTAAGATGGCTGCGTATATTTTACAATTGTAAGCTAAATTTCTAATAAATGATTTCTCATTTTGTTAAAATGAGGGTATTTTATTTTTTGATTAAATATTAATAATTTGAATTGTTTAATGTGTTTAAAATATATTGTTAAGTGTATCAGTGAGAAAGTAGCTTAAAACAATACTCAAAACTTGTAAGGACTAAAATGTTATTTTCACTTGTTGAAATTTCGTGTCGTGCCCTCTGCTCCCCTTTTTCCGTCTGCCTCTAATTATACAACACCAAAACACTTTTACTCGAAGGTTTCGAAGAACTGTTGTGCACAATTTTTTCGAGTTAAACCGGGCCCACATTAAGTTCTCTAATTCAATCTGAATCGTTCAATTTCAATAAATAAGTCTCAAAAGAATAATTTCAATCACATTTTTCTTGGAATTATATAAACGAAAAAATCAAAGATGCCTAAGGAATCTGTTCATACTAGCCCATTTTTTTTTATATAACCTACATATCCAAGTCGGTTTGAGACTAAGTTAGAGTAAAGTTTGGAAAGTTCTTATCTAAATCTCAACTAATTCTCAGGACTCTGACCTTATCGATCAGGGAAAGACGCAATGACCTCTCTTGCTGCCACCGAGGTTCGACCTCAGGACATCCTGATTTACAATTCGTCTCGATTTCCACTCGCGCAACCCGTTAGGGTTCAGACTAACCCATAAGTGAATGAAACTCCTGTCTGGGGTAACCAGACATCCCCAACTAAGAAATTAGACACCGTAAAATTAGCGGCATCCGTGGCGCTTATAACGTGGCAACCAGGCCATGTAACTCTCCCGCCGGTGTCCGATCCAGGTCCCGAGTTATCAAACTCGGCGTAGTACGAGGTATTGAGGGCGAATTCTCCATCCCATACGTGCCAACCCGCTGAGTCAATTAACCCGTCCATAAACGATTGCATAAAAACAGTCCTAGAATACAGCTTCCAGGGTCTACCCAAATACGTCTGGACAGTAAAAGTGGCCGCAGCCAAATCATCGGCGGCCCTGATAGTGGCATTCTGTATTGAGGTGCCGGTGTTCTGGTTCGGGTCGGTTCGGCCTTGGGCTGTGATGGCGTTGAACTGACCCTGTAGGGGAAGGCGTGGGTAGATGTTGCAGTCTTGTAACACGGCGGCGGCGTTGCCGAATATGAAATCTACGGTGCCGTAGATATCGCATTCTCTGTAGAATTGCCGGAGGGAATGGGCGTAGAGAGTGTCCTGATATGCTTCGAAGCTGCAGCTGTAGAATGTGGATAAATCGGCGCCGTTTCGGACGGCTACTGCTTGGTGCTTGATTGCTCCGGCTGTGTTTCGGAATGTTATGTCCACTGCTACAAATCCTACTGCCACCACAGCTGAAATAGACAAGGCCAAACGTAAGATTATCCGCAAAATGCACCGGAGCCAGAAATTTCACTATGCAGAGGCGAGTGTATATTTGAGGAAATAAAATTTAAAATATTTAGCAAAGTACGAACCAATATACTTCATAAAAAAAATTTCTCTGTATAAAAATAGAGGTTTTTTTTTCTTGCAGGGACAACCGCCCCTCCCGACTCCATCCTTGGCACAACCAACTGTTATCCCTTGTCACGGGGTAAAAAATGTTAATCTCATAATACGTAGTGTCAGAGCGCGTAGAATCGAGACGCTATGACATTTGAATCATGTCACTTGTCACAGGGCCTAAGACGTTGACCCTGTAGTACATAATGCCAGAGCACGTAGCTCCCCGGCGCAAACAGGAATATAGTTCTAAAAATTTCGATCCCGGGTGTTGGACTTAGAAATTTACATTTAGTAGATACAAAAGGTTTTTAAAACTTTCTTTACCAAATTATTAGGTTGAGAAATGATTTAAGACACAAGGGATACGGTAATGTCTTCAAAATAAGTCAATTTTTTTTTGAATTTTTTATTAGAAAAAATGAAAAAATGATTTTTTTTCGACCATAGTCGACAAAAGAACATTTACTTTTGTCCGGCTCTTTCGCAGAGACAACTGGAAAATGGTATGAATTACTTCAAATAAAAAATAATGGTATGGAATATGTAGTGATCTATTTTTTCATGCTTTTTTATATGAAGGTCAACAAAAATAATAGCTAAATTATTTTATTCCTACGTGTTCAATTTGTAACATTCTTTGGAGATGTTAGTTGATTAAAGAGTACCTAAAGTGTGTCCTGTAATAATATTATCTAATTTGATTGAAGAGTGTACTACAGAGAAATGAGTAAAGTTGTCATAAAAAGATGGGATTTTGTTTTGTCCTGTAATGATTTATTTCTCTCCAATTTCTTATTAATAAAAAATAAGAAATTGGAGAAGTTTTATAAAAAAATAAAATGTCTATTATTCATTAATTAAATCTCATTTAATGGAGTCTAATTCACCACTGAATTTTTAAAATTCTAATAATATTAGGAATTTAATAAAATTAAATATGTTCAAGTGACTGCATGCACTTAATCCCTACAGCGCTCCAAGGGTGCGTGTAAGATACATAATACCGCATTGTGCGCACAAAAATTCATATATATGCAGAAGAACGACTCTCACTAAGGTTATCAATATTGTACCGTACCGATCGGTACCGATTAATACGCATCGTTTTGACATAAAAATAGTATCAAGTACTTCTAATACCGTATCGTAAAATGAAATGTGAACAATAATATAAGTATTGAGATACTCGTGAGATGGTCCGAAGACTCGTAAGTTATAATTTTGAGAGGAAAGTAATATTTGTACTCACCAAATGTAGCAGAATTGAAAGTGGTCCACCCATCGACGAAACTATGATTTCCTGTGATCACCGTCTGATTGATCCCATCGCCAATCATCATCAAATACTTCTTGTTCTTCGGAATAGAGACATACTCCTCATAAACACCGGCCGTAACGTATATCACAAAATACCCAGTGCTGCCATTAGCATTATTTGGAGC
Source organism: Arctostaphylos glauca (assembly GCA_019985065.2). Classification (NCBI taxonomy): domain Eukaryota; kingdom Viridiplantae; phylum Streptophyta; class Magnoliopsida; order Ericales; family Ericaceae; genus Arctostaphylos; species Arctostaphylos glauca. The sequence goes on from JAHSPW020000001.1 coordinate 43,973,508, forward strand.
CGCCGCCACCGCATCGCTAATGGTTGTGAAATTCTGATTCCCATCTTGGTTCACGGTCACCATATCGCTCACCAAAACCCCCCCATTAACGCTCGTCGTTTGAAGCATTTTCCTCCCTCTCATCGATTCGAAAATCGCCTTGTGAAAGTTCGACATTTTCAAAGGTAAGCTCCCATTAACTACCGGAAGCTGTTTTAATGTCCCGTGCTTTGCCGTTCGGTTTTTGATTTTTGGAACCCATCCTTTTCTGAATAGTGCTAAGGACATGCTGTATAATTTCGTGTTATTCGCGAGAGGTGCGTAAATCCCTTGGCTCATACTCCATGCTGAAGCCGTTTCTCGGAGGCCGTCTAAACACGTCTGGGTGTTTGTTAAAATGCCGCTGAGAAGTGTTTGTATGTCATCGGCTTTCAAAACGGGGAGAGGACTGGAAGAAGTGTTGGTTACTGTTTGGAGAGAACTCGAGAGGTAATCCAAGTTGAGAGAGGCGAGGAATTTGCAGTCGTTGAGAGCGGCAACAGCCGAAGGTGTTAGGGAAGAAGAGTGGTCGAGGTATTTGTTAATTATGGCGAGAAATTTGCGAGCGGAGGTTAGGGATTTAGTGACGGAGAGGCGGCCGTAGTCGTAGACATTAGCGGTGTTGTTTGTGGGGAGCTGGGATCTGCAGAAGGAAGGGTATGGAGTGTAGCTGCAAACGGTTCCGGTTGAGACTGGTTTGGTAAGAGGGACATCGGCGGAGGATACACAAAATGAGAAGCAGAGTAGGAGGAGAGAGAGGGTGAAGAGAGGGAAGAAGAGGTTGGAAGCCATTGTAATGACAATGAGAGGGTTGATGTGTGTACTGTGTAGGTTTTTGTATTGGATGGGTAGCATGGGTTAGCTTCATTTATACTCATGTATAATCAAGAGGGGAAGAGAGAGTAGTGAAAATATGGCTACTTTGAAAAGAATTCTGGAGGGGTTAGCGGAGACTTGAAAGTCAACTTTCATGGCTCTGTGAAAAGCGCGTCGATCTCGAATTTTGTATTTAATTATTGAAATTTTATCCATGAACCGAGGGGACAAATTGTTGGTTTCAATATTATGAAACTGGTTATTACGAGGTGGTGGTAATGGATGGGCACTTTGTCATTCTGTGTATCCGCGTACTGACATGAGATTTTTGTTAGATTTTGTTAAATAATGATGATTCAAGATTTCTGTTTTAAATAATCACTCATATATTCTTCGCATGTTGAATGTTTTAGTAAGTCGGATCGACATTAAGTTTGATCGAGACTAATTTAATTTTTGGGGGTTGGATTATTGGTCAAGGTAGTTTATGGCCGAGCAGAAGCTAAACATGACCCAGAAACATTGCGCAACTAGTCCTGTCAATGGGTGCTCATTGTTTTGGATCAGGTCTGGTCACAATTTGATAGGTTGACTCGTGTCGAATGATTTCAACCTTCGTTTAGGTGTCTCGGTCTCAACACGTGGCATACCAGCTAGAGCTTCGTACATTGTGGATGACTTCACAATAGGTCAGACAGTTATTTCTAACGTTATTTGAGAGCGTGCTCCGATTATGCATGCTGGCTTGGAGCTCAAGTCAGGCTCAAGTAATTGTCTAACGGGTTGTCTCATAGCATATATACACATGGAACGATTCGAAAAATGAAGTACGTCACTGAAGATGTTTTCGAGCACTGCAAAAGTCTGTTGATATTATTTGAGAGTTAATTGAACAGCCTTTAGAAGGTGGGGCAAAGTCTGGACACAAATAACTATTTTGCCCTTAGAATTTTGTCCTTAAACTTTTTCGTCTTTGTAAAAGCTTTAAAGTTGGTGGTTGCAATGCTTCTCTGTCATCAATAATATGAGAAGCTAGTAGCCTATAATTCAATCATCAAGTATAGACCTCCCGCTCCGTGAATGCCACAAATCCAAATGGATCATTTTAAATTCAAAGATAATTTTTTGAATTTAATTTTGGGACCATAGACTTTGTTTTCTTGGAAGAAAGTCATGCACGCAGTGTTTTGCGATTTTACAACACGGTACATTCACATCAGTTTCATACATTTCAATGTTAATTGTATATCAATGTGTTGTGTTAGAGAATCTTAAAGCATCATATAATGATGCTCCAAGGAAAATATAATTTTCTTTGTGTATATAGCCGGGGACAAACTTCTCTAATTTATGTAATAAATTGCGAGACCCGCCATCGAGCTACTTTGACAATAATCTTTGGTATTTTTTTAGCTATAAATCTATAATCTTGAAAAAAATATAAAATTAAACCAAGACATTTTTGGTGGCACGAGATGATAACGTATTTAGTGTATTATATATTTTCACCATAGAAATTATATCCTTTTTTTGGATGCAAAATGTGTCCAAATCATGGCACAAAAAATTTAGTATATTGAGTAGTATATGTATGTGTAACAACATTTTGAAAATCATTATATATATTATTAAGTCTCAGATAGAACAAGTGTATACGTGTGAGTTTTAATTTCGTAGATGAGAATAACGTGTGAAATATTAAAAAAATCACCCTTTGATGATAAAACCGAATTGAAACCAAACCATGTACGTACGTAAATGGTAATTTCATCTATGCAAATTGCATGTTTCTTTTGATGTTGTAAAAGTAGAGACAACTTGCAAATGGTGGTGGGGAATACGTAAGCCCTAATGTAAGTTGAAATCACAACACTTGACAATCACATAAGCAACACATACTCCACATGATACATCTCTTAAGTCCTAGCATGCATTCCCCGTGTCGCAACTGATTCGGTAAGTTGTGTGTTTGTTGTTCAAAGAACTATGTTCGGTCCTCCAAATTTTGACATTACAATTGGAGAGAGAGGGTCATTGTTGTCAAATTTAGCATGTCAAATTGCCACGTAATTTCTGTAAATAAATTTGACACTCATAAATTTAAAAGTAAAATTGGAGTTGCTCTTAAATAGTACGCAATAAATTTGAAATGCTCTACTTTAAGAGATACCCACCAACCCAATTCTTCTACAAACATTCAAAACTAACAAAAACACATACGAGCTAGGACCTAACATATTATATTACAACCGAACAGAACAATCTATGACCGAATAAAATGATTTAAGACCTAACAGAACAAATTATGACCGAACAAAACGAACTAGGGCCTTATAACAAAAAAGACAGGCGTAAAGATTCGCCTAATTTTATCTCTCGATTTTGGTACATTTTGGGTTAAATGTCTTAAAATTAAATTCTAGGAAGTTTCAAAACCCTTCCTAATTAAGAACAACATGGTATAATAATATGCTTAGATTGGTCGATGTTAATCTTGTTGGGTTAGGCCGATTTGGGACTAACATATATAAGTCTTAAAAGGGTAGATCTTAATCCATTTGGTTTTTGGGTGATCAATTAGGCAATTTCTTGAAATCTGAGAGTCATAAGTTTGAAATAGAAAGGGAAGTCAACAGCTATAAAAGAGACCAAGATCTCAACCAAGTTTATTTGCTGCTATTCATTTTTATTTTCTCTGGTTAGGCTACAACTTGCCTACTGATCATGAATCAGTCAACGAAGCCTTCTGGATTGAAAATTTGATTGTCTTATTTTTGTACTTCTTTTTTTTAAAAAAAAAAATTGTTAGGATTACATTAATCTTTTTAATTCTTCTTGACAAAAAAACAAAATTAAATATTTGTTAAAAAAAATCTTAAACATTCCTTTGCTTTCTATACTTTTCTTTAAAATCAAAAGTTGATCACCTTGTACTAGTCTCTCCGTCTCGTTTTGCTAGTTTTCTTAGTAAATTTGTCTAGTTTTCTTAGTAAATTTGTTCTTGTTTGAAAAGTTTATTTAGATTTTTGTAGGTCGGCGAAATTTCTTCAAATTTTAACTGAACACGCGAACTTATTCTTTCACTTGAATTTACTACGACTGATTAAGTCAATACCCAATTTTTTTCATTATCAATCTAAGCATGTCTAATACCAAATTATAGCACTTGGGTGTATCTGATCTCTTCATAGAGGTTATTCCTGGAATTGGGGGCCCTGTATTAAGGGGACTCACCACATGGGTGTAGTAAGTCTATTCGGCCGTCCGTTTCAGTAACGGACGGTTCAAATTTAAATTAATATTCATTTATAAAAATAATTAATAAATACTGATTTAAATTTGAACAGACCATTATCGAAACGGACAGCCGGATGGGCTGTACTACACCCATGTAGTGAGCCCTCACTACAGGGCCCCATCTCCGGTTCTTCCTCAACCGTTAAAGTTGAATTCATTATAGTTGAATTGACCTAGAATTAATTTCTCATCGTTGTCCGTTTAGATTTGATCTCGATTGGTATTATGCGGAAAACCATGCATGATTAATGCAAATGGTATGAAGCTTCCCTGGCCCCCATCTACTTTTTGAACTCTTTCAAACATTTTGACTTTTTTCCCTTTATTGATGACTTGTAAATAACCCAACCACTCCATTTGCTGCAATCAATTTGATCTTTTAATTTTGAATAAAGAAACTAGGATTCCAAACCTTGAACCTCAAAGTCTTTAGTTTACTCGAGGAAGGCGGTGTTTGGTAAAGTAAGAAAGAAAGATCTTTGCCTTAATTTTCTTTGCGGGGATTCCTCGTACATTAAGACCAATTTTGGTAAACTTTTAAAATTCCAACAAAAAAGATGTATCTATTTGGACTGTGGTTTTTATTTGTTTATTTATTGAAATTTTTTTCGTCCTTATTTGAAATTTTTTTGTAATTTTTTATTTTTCATCAATTTTTTTTGATTTATTGGTTCATCTCGACAAGAGCTTTCAGAAAAGTTATCAATCATCGGCTAAATTTGAAAAAAGTTCAGAAAAGACAAAAATAAATAAAAAACAGAGTTTTTTGTACTTATTCGTCGTCTTTAGTGACTTTTTTTTAACTTTTGGACATAATTTTATACTCATTAGATTCCTTTCATCAAGACGGACCAATAAACTACAAAACATTGAGATTTAAATAACAAATTCCAAAAAAAAATGAGTAAAGACAAAATTTTGGAATAAATAAATAATATAGGCCAAATAGGCCCAAATTGTTTGATCCATTTGACATATGATTTTTATTGAATTATGATATCTGAAATATAACTTAATTTTAACAACAAATATGCACTTTTTGTATACATTTTTTGCATCCTTCCTTATGGGTGATGGTGGAACCCGACGAATGGTGACAGAGCCGGCTCTGAGAAAACCACCGCTTTGACCTCCCAAACCTTTAAAATAGGGCCCCCAAACATTTGGGACTATTTAGTATATTTTTTAGTTTTAAGTTTGTCTTTAATAAAACAGGCCCAAACAAGTCTTGTGATAATATTGCAATAACTAAAAAATTGAGGTCTATTTGAAAGCAATGTTCTATACTCCTCTTTATTTACATTCCAGAACCTTCTATTTTGACAAATAACTACGGTATCTAGAAAAAATAATATTCATAATGGTATAGAGAATATTATTATTCTCGGAAATCTATTTGAGTGTAAAATTTCTTAGGTATTTCTTATTTGTTTACAAAACCCACAAACTCTTTAATTTCTTAGAGTTCTAATTGAAGAGTTCGCTTTGAGCCTCCAAGATTTTAGGACCGACAGTGAGTGGTGAGAGGTTCCACCATTCTCACCGTTCACTGCCCGATGAATGAGATAGAAAATGAACCACTGTCAATGCAGCAAAAACTTTCTTCCCTAAATATTCCAACTCTGCCTAACTAAAGTAAAAAATATATATATTCAAAACGTTGGTGGATGTTTGGAATTCAAAAGCGAGTCTACTTCTTCTCTGCATATATACAAAATGTTTTGAAATAGTGCCGTTAACAGGCTGGCTGGGCATTTGTATTATAGGGGTCTGAAGCTAAGTCTTGGTTTGGTATCTTGTCAACTCATGGTCATGGAGTCGTCGTTTTTGAATCCAAACTATATATATGTACTCGGTTTTCTAATTAATATATATATTATATATTTTGTTTGTGGATGAAAAAAAAACAGGCTGGCCATGTTTTGCTTCAATGGTATTCGACTTTCCTCTCCGAATCACTGTCGAGTACACACACATATGTATATACATGCATCTATATATATACACTGTAATACACACACACCGACTCTTCAATACAGTGGATCTGGGAGTTGATATGGATAGAGCAGTGGGTAAAACGTGGCCCACCCTGCAGGTTTTTCTGATTGAATTAGGCGCAGTAATGGAGATTAGGTTGGTGGAGTTTGTTATTTTTTTTATAGCTCAGATATTCGATTCGTAATTTAATACCGATTAGTTCTCGAGGAACCAATTCTACTATCCACTTATGGAGGGCCCCAATTAAATTCAGAGCATTTTGCTCTGTATGGACTGACTCCAAAGGAATTGATAGTACCTGAGAGGTTCGAACTTAAAACCAAAGAATGAGCATACTTCAAAGTCTCAATTCTTGACTACCAAGCCAACCCCGTTGGTGGAGTTTGTTGTTCAATGAAAAACTAGTGCTTATAGAATTTTTGAGAATGTATTTTATCATCATCTATGGAACGTCTAATATTGTATTGCTCGAAGGCATGCATGCATGTCATCCAACCAGCACAAATGGTTTAGAAACCTGCCTACCTTACTTAGAAAAAAACACGAAAGGCATAACAAACCAAGTCAAAAATTGTTAAAAGGAAATCAATTACAGAATGTCAACGCCCCCAAGAGTTTAATCATTGACTCATGGATTCAGTTTGTATAAATCCTCCACGTCCACGTGTCGTGTCCCTCATCTTTCAAGCCGTGTCCCCGTATCCCCTCTTTTTATCATCCAAACTTTTTGCTCCTTCGGGGAGATCTAGAACCGTTTATGTGGCAAGGAGTGAGGTTATTAATACAGTACTGTATCAATCTAGTTGGTTTATATTGTTTTGGTATAAAAGCAATACCAAATACTGTTAATATTGTACCATTTTAAATATTGACTGGGTACTATAACAATTTCAAAACTGTTATCTTTCATGTTTAATAACAGTTTTTCAATTATTATATTTAACGATTATTGTAGCAGTGACCGTACTCTCTCTTTAAGAGCACTTAATATACTTGAGTCTGGCTTGAGTTTCAAGCCAGATTGTGCATGCGCACACTATCCAATAACGTCAGGCATAACCGAATGCTATTATGTTGTCGCCTTTGACGTACTTGAATCCAACTTAGGTGCCTCGTGCAATTATAAAGACATGTGGCTGCCAGGTGAAGTACGTGGATTTGAACTGCGTGACACGGGTCGACCTATGAAGTGATGACTCAGCCAAAATCTCAATATGACATTTTATAGAAAACAACTTTGTAAGCAACCATGAGGATGACTCTCCCCTCTCCCTCCCCTGGTTTCCTAAACTTGCGGTGCAATTCGGATGTAGGTCCCAAAGCCGCCTAACTTTCAGTCTTCCGTACTTACTTTGCTTTCTATTTCCTGCAATAACAGAATTAGTTGACTCTTCTTTGTTATCAATCTCACCTATTGTCTTTGGAAAAGTCTTCATATACAAATTTTATAGATACAAACTGAATATAGATGTATCTAGAATTCTAAATTATTGGGAACCTCACGTGCATTCGACAGTTTCAGACACATCTGTGTTCAAATGTGTCCGTAAAATCTGTGTACCTAACATTACTTATTATCATATGGTCTAAAATTAGAGCTAGCTTTTTGGTCTTTCGCCTTTTGCCTTCCTAAGTTATTGTTCCGCTCCTAATTCATTCACCTTATTAGTCAACTAATTTGTTAATTAAATGTAATTAAGTTGCTGATTATTTAACTCATACTTGCATCAAGCAATGCTTCCACAAGTTTATGGTATGTTTGCGAAAGACACTAATAACCATTATGTGTTTACAAGGCTGGAATCAAAAATTTATTTTATTTTAAGCTGAAAATGAATCGGGCTAAAAAATATATTGAACTACAAAGAATAGGAGGGCTAAAATTACGTTAACTAAAATTTTACATATAAAAAAAAAAACTCTACCTGGGCTATAGCCCGGTGTAGATCCTCTCTACTTTCACCTCTTTCACCTCTGTGTGTTTATGTGAGTCATTTGGTTTTGGAATTAGGAGTGACATCATCAAGGTTTTATGATCAAGTTGGAGGGTTAGACATTGCAAACTTAGGACATTTTCAACGATGGAATTGTAATCTCACATCTATGAGACTGAAAACCATATAGCCTCACGTGTTTGCTAGGGTTTAAGGAGTGTTTGGGAGCCTATTTTTTAGTTTTTTATTTTTATTTTTTTGACTTTTTGAATTATGGCCAAATTGCGTTTTGAATTTGGAGGAGTATTTGAAAAAAATATACAGAATACATTTTGCAAAAATAGTAGAATATAAAATGGGAATGAAAATACAAAAGTGAGCTCTAGACCTCCTCTTAAGTTTTTATTCCTAAAGTCTAACATGGAGAATGAGTTCAGTAAAACTCATCCTGAAAATGTAGCTCCCAAACCGCCAAAATCCAAAAATAGAAATACAAAAATACAAAAAAGAGACTCTAAACACCCCTTATTAGTTTTCCCATTTGTTTTGTGGAATTACATATGATACTGAACCATGAAGGACTATTTGTCTCATTTTAAACTTAATATGGGAATTAACCGATACCACTTGGGGTACTATTAGTTAATCTTGACTTTTTTAATTATTCTCCTTTAAAACTACTAGTTGAAAATAATTTTTACCGACCCAATCAAATATAGTACAACTAGTACTGTTATACGTATAATTTCACCTATTATCTCGAGGATCCACATGTCTCCTTTAGCCCTAACTTTAGTACAATCTTTTTTCAATTCTTCTAAAAAATAATTCGACAATCAAACGTGCCCAATTTTATATGGGGTTTGTAGTTTAAAATCAGAGTAAGGTCACAATAAATTGGTCGATTGACTAGAAGATATGGTAAAAATGTCACGTAAATCGTTCTGTCAATTAATTTTTCACAAATTTGGGTAGGAGGAATTAAAATTCTTAATTTTGTACTATATGTAGATTAAAGAACAGAATAATTAAAACAGAGGAGTTTGAAAACAATGTTCATGGGACGTAATTAGATACAATCCGTACGTGCGGGGTGTTCTCGGCTTCGAGAGGCCCAGGCCCATAGGCCAGTAGGCCCAATCAAGAGGCTTCGTCTATGTACACGTGCGAAACTCTGAGGCCCAATTCAATTAATACGCATGAAGCTTGGTGTGTATGAATTTAGGCATAATTTTGCCAATCCCAATGCACTCCAAATCAAAGTTATCAATTTTGTATTGGAGAGCATATTGATTTTGTTATTTGTACGATACATATTGGTACCATTATAAACCGGTGTACCATTTCAAATTTATTGCTAAAATTAATATAAATTTCTCAAATAATATTTTTAACAAAAAACTATACTAGACATGCACAATAAAATCTCACAACTTAAATATAAATCACTAAAGATAAAAGTGAATAATTTTAGTCTCAATTTATGTCTAATTATCTAAAAATTATTATTTGAATTTTAAAAAAATTCAAAAAGAATTACGGACTAGTACGGTAATGGCCGGTATTGTCTAGAACAGGTCGGGATAGTGGTCGAAATGGTATTCCAGTGACCCGGTACCATTACGAGAGCGATACAGAATATATCGATCAGTACAGATTGACGTGAAACGAAACAAATAACATTACTCCAAAGAATAACTACCCGTTAAGTTTTTTTTTTTTTTAATTTTATTTTCGGCTACTTAACCATTAGTCTATGGCGCGGTATTGATTGCCAAGCCCAATTTTGAATTCTTCTGTTTATTGAATCCTCATTTCCTAAAAAAGAGAAGGTTCCACAATCCATACCAAATTCATAGCTTTCGTGTCAAATTCTTTCTTTCTTTTTTTGTTGCATGAAAATAACGGATAGTTTTTGCCTAAACAAGCAAGAGTGACTTCGATTGGTACAATCAGGAAATATCGACCCAGACAAAACTAAAGCTAGACGTAGGCATACCAATACAATCTCATTATTAATCTCGTAATCAATTATTCGATTATGTCCCACTCTTGCTCCTCTTTCATCATTACGCATGGTGCAACAAACTTTGTTCACCTTTCGCTGTTTGGAAATACTCCGAGATCATAGATCCTATTTTGATTATTAAAATCACTTATTTTATTCAGATTAGTTTATTTAGTTACGGCTAAAACTTTAACTCAATCGAATATCAATAAATACTCGGCATTAAATTTTATTTTTTAGATTGCAAAAGCAAAAGTTTTCAAGTAAAAAATTAAAATTGCAGGTCAAATACTTACTAATATTCGACTAAACTAAAAATTTTATTGCAATTGTAAAAACTAGTTTGAATAAAATAAATTATTTAAATTATCATCGTGAGATTCAAAGTGATGTTATACATCTTACAATAAATAAAATTTGTTCCCCAACAGGTGAACAAAACCCATTTTAATATTGCTCCATCATTTTCTGATTGAGCGGGAAAATGGTAATTCCAATACGACAATCAATCAAAAAGAGACAAAGATTCAGGCGTGGTTCACGTGATAGGTAAATAACACAATTGGTACCTATAGTTTGTAAAATATGTCACTTTATTCTTAGGGAGTTTAGTTTTATCAAGTTTAGCTCTAATTCTCGTTCCCATTTTAATAATGTTCCTCCACCGTCTTCAAACAGTACATCACAACTCGCATAACTAAGTTGACTAAGCTTTTAGGGAACTTTAAATTGTTCATAACAACTCCAACTTAAGGCGTATAAATGATAAATTTCACCAAAGATTTATTTTCGTTCAAGGGTGATCCACTTTGATTCCTCTATTGTCAAATGCATGCTCGTTCTATTTCGAATACTACTGAAAAATGACAAAGAAGCTACAATGAAATGAAAATGAAATGGTCAAAAATATAATCGATTGAATTAGAACTATTGAAATAAAAGAAAATATTGGTAGAAATATGACTACCAATAGTGTAATTTACCCTCAACAGAATCAAAGTGCTCGATTTGCTCATTAGTTTTCTTTATCTCTCTTACCACCAATGAGTTTGTTAACCTTACTTATTTGTCCTTTTCAAAATGAGGATGAGCAAAATTTAACACCGTAATTTTGGGCATTCTAATTCCATCAATAATTGATGGATTGGTGCATTGCTTCATGTAGAGGACCACCTTTGTGTCGGTGTTCTCTTAATAGTGATATACAAGACATTAGTCGCACGTCTTCCAAGGTAAAATTGTTCAATCGAAGTTCTAACATCGACATTCGTTCACTTGTTGGATTTTACTGCGCTTGCTTCTATCGCCTTCATGGAACTTTGTAATATGAAGAAAAATTGTAGACGAATTATTGCTGCGAATTTTTAGTCCTTGAAATCATGAAATATGACTTCAATTTATAGAGTCAGAGGGACCTTTGAGATGCAAAACATCCAAGACCTTTGAGTTTCATTTATAAATAGAGACATGAAAATATTTAGGTGGTGGACATAATGAGACTTTTCGGTTGTCTCAAAAGACCCTCTCATATCCAAAATGCATTCACCCAATAATATCCAAAAACCCTTAGAATTTTCAACACTATTTACACAAGTATTATTATTATGAGAATACCATACATCTATTCATATTTATCATATTACTCTTCCTAAATAAATAATCAAAAAATTATTTATAACTATTTATTTATTTATAATAATCTCTCATTCTTATTATATATTTTTTAAAATTTTAACCATTAATAAATAGATCGTTAAAAAATACAAGTTCCGCATAAGAAGCAAATTAAAGCACTCTTATCCATGAAATGGGAGCATTGTTGTGCACATCAAATCGTATTGTGTGTTAAAATAATATTTATTTTGAATCACAAAAAAGTATTCGAACACTACTTAACTAATTGAATAATATTTTGTACACTAAAATATTATTATTTTTAACTGGGGGTGATACCAGTCTGGTTTGGTCGAAAAACTTGGACCAAACCAGTCATTTCGATTTAAAGGTTTTAAAATCGAAACCAATCGAAGTGGTTCAGTTTGGTCCTGTCGATTTTAGTTTAGTCCAGTCCAATTTAGGCATAATTGGGCTTGGGCCAAAAATATAAAAAAAATATAAATAATTAATAAGACCACGTCAAGTACACTCAGTCCAAACTAAATTTTATTAAAAAATGACTAAGAGTCGAGAGGTGGAGGGCCTATAAGGTTGATGGTGAGTGAGATTGTGAGAGATAGAGCACTAAGAATGAGAAGTGGAGGCAACGGGAGGCTAAGGATAAATGAAAAGTGAAAGTGAGAAAAATAATTAGGTTTTTTAACATATACATGATTACACGTAGTGTACCACTGTATCTATATTTTTAATTTTTTAGGTTTTTTTATATATACCGGTTCGGTCTGGTTTAGTTTGGGCTCGAAGGGTCTAAAATTAAAAATCAGATCAGAATTTCTCTAAACTTTCAAACCGAATCGGTTCAGATCGAATGAATTAAAAAATCAAACCAAACCACCGATTTAGTTTGATTTGCTAATTTGGTTTGATTTTCCAATTTACACTTTTAACCCTGTTTTTAATGGACATCACGCCATCCAAATACCTTTTCACTTGCATGAAAGGCTGGCCCCAATGCCATAAAGTTCCTTCAATTACATTTCCGTCCTGTCAACCTCAATTATTATTTGTTGATATGGAAAGTACCCATGCTAAATATTGATTGCTTATTAATGATGTCAAAAATTAGTGAGATGTCTCGTACTTTTGCTTGGGCTCCTATGAATAAGTTTGGTGGTCGACAAGTAGTTATCCAACCAATTACCCTTCGACAACCAAGTTAGTAATTCAAAGTGGTATAACTAGGAATGAAATAACTGTGTACGTGAAAATGTACTTCATTAAGATTTTTCCTAATAGTTTAGAAAAAAGGTTGACTTATGCAGGCTTATGGTCTTCGATAACACCTCCTTTTCAAACTGGATAGTAAATCACATTGATTATGGTCATCATTCTCGAGATACCAACGATCAACGACGCCATCACCTTGTTTGTCCATACTTGTCACCCGATTCTTTTTGATAAGACTAAGTCTAGCGCATCAGAGCAACCCCTAACAATCAGAATGAAAATATGCCGAGCAGTGTAACATATGCTTGATCAATCAGCTGGGCACTCAGCCATCCACTCAGTCGAGTCATACCCGATAATGCAAAATATATACGAATTGCTATTCAGTCAGCTACTGATCAGAGTCGTATCGAGCTTATCACTTATCGTCTCTAATATGACTAGCTATTCGAATTTGTCATTTCCAAATTTTGTTTACAATCTCCAGATATGATATCTGAGACCTATTTTATTTGTTGGAGTGACATAAAGTTATTTTACTGTATATTATATTTTGCTTACACAAATCTATTATCAATTACAAAAATATTATTTATTTGAATTAAAAAACATTTAAATTATCTGCTCTTTTTATTTTATTTGTTAATTTATTTAAAAAAAATTAACAGCTAACAAAGGATCGATAAATAATATAAATAAATAAAACCTCTGGCTTGGAGGCAAATTAAAGCTCTCCCGTCCACTTTCTGGCAAGCCAGGCCCAAATGCCATAAAGTTTCCTTCAATTACGTCTCGGTCCTCTCTACCTCAATTATTATTTGTGAGGTTCAAAGTACCAAACCTATCCAAATCCCATTTACTTTTACTCATTAATACCCCATCCACCTCCCAAATTCTTTCCAATCATCTTACACACATGGCCATATTATTTAGAGAAAGAAAAATGCTAGGATCTCATAATTAGATCTCTGAAATATACTCGAATGATTAGGTATTAAGTATTCAAGAGAAGTATTGCAAGTGTGGTATGTGTGAGAAAGAAAAAGATATTAACACTTTATTATTCTGAGATATTTTTAAAATTTCATTATGAGATCCTAGCATTTCTCTTAGAGCAATGCTAGCCACCCAGAATTGGGTGCGCAAAAAAAGCCCAGAAATCTGACTAGGCATCCCTCTCTCCCTTTCTTTCTCTGACCTGTCCCTCTCCACACCCCAACCCCCCCTCTTTCCTTTCTCTCACAGCAACTTAGTCCCTCCCTCCCACTCACTCTCTCTCACACATTTGTTTTTTAATTTTATATTTTAATTTTATTATTTTTTGAATTTACTAGTTAGTTTTGTTATTAATTTTTTATTGGTTTGTCTTTCATGAAGAATTTAGAAATTATAATTTTTTCATCTAAAAGTTAATTTTTTTTACTAAAGGCGAAAAATACATAAACATAGTCTGTTTTGACATATTAATTAAAAAACTAATAAACGGCGAAAAAGAAGCCAAAACAGACAATATTTATGTTGCTTTTAGTAAAAAAAATTATACTTTTTAAATTCTTCACGAAAAACAAACCAATAAAAAACCAATAACAAAACTAACTAGTAAATTCAAAAAATAATTAAATTAAAATATAAATGTATGAGAGAGAGAGAGAGTGAGTGCGAGGGAGGGGCTAAGTTGCTGTGAGAGAAAGGAAAAAGAAGGGGTGGGGGGGGGGGGGGGGGGGGAGGGGGGGGGGGTGGCGTGGAGAGGGACGGCTCAGAGAGAAAGGGAGAGAGGGATGCCTAGTCAGATTTCTGGGCTTTTCTGTGGACACTCAATTTTGGGTGGCTAGCATTTTCCATTACTTAAAAAGCAATGCTAGGATTTTATAATCGGATTTTAAAAATATATTAGAATGTTAAGATGGTAATTTCTCATTCCTCCTTTATACACACAACACACCACTCTCCCTTAACACCTAACAATTCTTGGACATTTATGGAATCCTATTATGGTATCCTACCATTTCTATTATTTAAAAGGCCGTTTTGAGAAATATGTAAAAATGATGTGTGTATAATATTATTGTATTCTTTTTCACTGGCTCCCTACGTCCAGCAACTTCTCCCTCCCCTCTCTTCAAATTTCAAACAACTCTCTCTCTCCCTCTCCTCAATCTCTCTCTCTCTCTCTCTCTCTCTCTCTCTTCACACTTCCACAATGTACGCTCCTATCAGAAAAACAACCAAAATCCTGCTAAATCTATTACCCATTTCAGCATTGGTCTTACTCATACTTTCGTCACTAACCAATGTGGCCAAAAACCCAAAGAACACAGAGACTCCTCACATTCACATCCAACAAAAGCTCCAAATCGCTCACTCAGCATGCGAGGGAACACGGTACCCACAACTCTGCGTCTCCACTCTATCCACATTCCCAGATCTCCACACCAAATCACTCCCCCAAATCATCTCTGCCACCGTTAACCACACCGTAGGAGAGGTAAAAGCCTCCGAATCAAACTGCACCGACATTCGGAAGAGGTTTTCCCACCTGGCCACACTCGACAAGCGAGCCCTCGAAGACTGTCTCGAGCTGTTGGACGACACCGTTTCCGAGCTCAACACTGCCTTATCCGACCTCCACTCGAATAAATCGGCGACAAGGCATTACGACGACTTGCAAACGCTGATGAGCGGGGCGATGACGAATCAGTACACTTGTCTCGATGGATTCGCGTACAGTAAATCGAATATACGGCCGTACCTCGAGGGTAGATTGGACAATATCTCTCATCACGTGAGTAACAGTCTAGCCATGCTCGGGAAAATTCAGGGACCGAAAAAGACGTCACCGGAAGGAGAGGTGTTTCCGGAGTACGGGAAGATGAAGGGTGGGTTTCCGAGTTGGGTGTCTAAGAAGGATCGGCGGCTACTGCAGTCGTCGGTGGGGAATATAAACTACAATTTGGTGGTTGCGAAGGACGGAAGTGGGAATTACACGACGATAGGAGAGGCGGTGGCGGCGGCGCCGAACTCGAGCGAGACGAGGTTCGTGATATACATAAAAGAAGGAGCTTATTACGAGTATGTGGAGGTGATTAGTAAGAAGACGATGTTGATGTTCGTGGGAGATGGGATTGGTAGGACGTTGATCAAGGGTAATCGTAGTGTCGTTGATGGGTGGACCACCTTCCGTTCTTCCACCGTCGGTGAGTCCATATACAACCCTTTTTCGTATGTTAGTTCTCTGCAACAAATTGATTATTATATTATGTTTGAGAAAGTTTAGGAACATAAATTTGAAGGGTAAAATGAGATTATAAATAAACGTAGGGATCTTTTGAAAATTTAAAATTTTTTTCTCTATGAATATATTGGTTGATTGAGTTTTTATCTATCAATATAATTTTTTTTATTTATAATCATGTTATGTTTTAATTTATGAAGTGTTCTTAGGGTTATTAACAAAATGTGTCGGTGTGATATTATATTTTGTTTAACGAGTTTTTGTTTAATTTTTAGTTTAATTTTTTAATTTTTTTATTCTTCTAGACAAAAAGATTGAAAAATCATAAAAATATAAAGTGAAATTAAAGTTGTTTTCTAATAAGATTATTCTAAATACACTTAAGACTGTGAAAATTTATCTTTTGAAATACATGTAAAAATTTTAGTTCTTTTGTTAACATTTGCGATGTAAAAAAATCAAGTACGATTGGTTATTAATGTATATGTATTTTTCATAAATAAAATACATGTAAGAAATATAAGTTAATCAAATAGATAAAATCAAAAATATTTATTCTAATTATAAAAATAAAATATATTAAAATTATGCAAAATCAATTGAAATTAAGTTTAAACTTTTAATAAATAAAAAATTATGTTAAAGTTAAGTTATATTAACCCCTTTTTTTAATAAACTCATGAAAAAAAATTTCTTGATATCATATAGACTAAGGTTTGTATGTGTTTTCTATTAAATAAAAGACATATATAAGACAAAAAAAATTCATTAAATTTTTTTTATAAAATTAAATAATAATTACTAAAATCTAAGATGCGTAACTAATTTTTTATGTAAATTAATATGACTCAAATTTAATTTGATTCATCATTTAATGTTCGAATAAGAGAAAGAAATTAAAATATTAAAGAAAAATAAACTAAATTAAAAGTCATAATAATTATTTTATGAAATAGATTAAAATATATATGTGCTCTCATTAGGTAAATTATACTTAAAAAATACAAATATAACAAGATACATTAAGTGATAAATATTAATTTTTATAGTTGTTAAAATATAAGATGCATATTTATTTGTACAAACTTGATCAAAAAGTGAGATAAAAAGACTAATAAGGACATTTTGATCTTTTAACCATCAAAACTAACTGCGGTAAAAAAAAAAAAAAACCTGTTAAATAATTTGTAAGACAAAAAAAGTCATGCATTTTTTAAAATCTGAAAAAAAGTTCCTATATTTGCTAGAAGAGTAATGCTACATATACAGATTTTAGAAACACATCCGATGCACGTGGGGTCTTTAATAATTCAAGAATTTTACTTGTATCTAACGATTTTAAACACATTTATATTTAGTATGTATTGGTAACCTCTGTGTATAAAAACTCTCTTTTCAGAAACATCAGGGGAGTCTGTGCAAATCATATATTAGACAGAGACCAATTTGGATACGTGTGAGAGTTCATGTTAGTTTAAGTAGTTCTCATACATCGAGCCGAACGGTGGGAGACCAGCGTGTCTAGGAAATTCTCCAAAATCTGACATATATGTCAGAGTAATGTATGTGCGTATCTATATTTTAGATAAAAAAAATTTCTTATATTATATTTTCCATTCATTAATTTATTATTTTACTATCTAGAAAGAATACCACACCGGTGCACATAAGACATTGTTTATATTTTAGATATTGTCTTAAACGTTGTTGGTGTAATATGACATGCATCACACGTTAGCCGTGTGGGCAAGGTTCAGTAGGGGCCCGGCGTCTCAGAAGTCACGAATTAGGTCTCGTGATCCCGAGTTATACGCGATAATTTGTCGGTATGAGTTTTTTGTCTTTTCCTCTCACACGAATTAGGTCTCTAATGTCTTCCTTGTCTTGGATCGAGATAAATCTTTATGTTCTGTACTCCAACTTGAGATTTTGTTTATTTTCAGGTTAAATTACACTGAATTCTCTTAGCTTTTTGATAATTACGGTAATCTCTCCTCAAAATTGAAAATATTTTATTGCTTTTGAAACTAGCATGCCCTTATTTTTCTTATTTTCTTATTGTTAACATCAGTTAAAAGTCTTTAAGTTTAGATTCTTATCGAAAAAATAAACTACAATATAATTTTTATTACGTCTGAAATTACTTATATTTAATTTTTGAGATTTTTTAAAATTAAAAATTGGATAAATTTAAAAAATTCTATACATTGATGAGGTACCGTGTTACTAAATATAAAAAGGGCCACGAACGCTGAACGCCACCCGAATAGTGTTGTCATGTGCACAAGAGCACCTTGGATTCTTTCCTCTATTGAATATTTATTTATTTACACGCAGAACTAATATCATACTAAAGACAAATTAGTTGGCAGTTGACACAGAAAGATTCAAAACCTTTTTTATATATATATATAACTCAAAGTGTCCGGATCAATTTACGTGCACCTTAAGTAATTTTTGAGAAACTAATTTTATCACCTACTTAGAGGGATCCCAACTAAAAAACCATTGTTTAGTTTTTTAATTCTTACGATTGTCGTTGACATGTTCCAATTGACATTTGTTTATGTTTTCAGACTTGAGAGATATTATAAATATTTATTTAGGGTGTTGGGTTTGTAATCTCTTCTAATTTAATAATTTTCTCATTCAATTAATTTTTACTCAACTTATACTCAAAGTTCATACACGTAAGCATGAAGCAAACTGTAAAATATGATGGTTTTGCACGTTAAAATGATATTATTTTGAGTTTCAAAATATTTATCCAAACGGTAGAACAGTAATTGAGTAGAATATTTTGTTGTGCACTGTGCTATTCTGAAGGCCTTCTTTGAAAACTAAACTTTTAGGCCCATTATTGGAGGCTTAGTCCCTATTTAATTTGGGCCTAGTCCTTATTGGGCCGAAGTTAATGTCCTTATTGGGCCGAAGTGAATGTTTCGATTAGGCTATTGACCCAACCAAACGTGATTTTATTATTTTTTCATCATCACTTGCAGCTGTGGTAGGAAAAGGGTTCATAGCCAGAGGCATTACCTTCGAAAACTACGCTGGGCCCAGCAAACACCAGGCCGTGGCCCTACGGAGCGGGTCGGACCTCTCGGCCTTCTACAACTGCAGCTTCGTAGCCTACCAAGACACTCTCTACGTCCACTCCCTCCGCCAATTCTACCGCGACTGCGACGTCTACGGCACCGTCGACTTCATCTTCGGCAATGCCGCCGTCGTCTTCCAAAAGTGTAATTTATACGCCAGAAAACCCAACGAGAATCAGAAAAACATTTTCACTGCTCAGGGGAGGGAAGACCCGAATCAGAACACCGGGATCTCGATCCTCAACTGCAAAGTTGCAGCAGCGGCGGACTTGATTCCGGTTCAAGCTTCGTTTCCAACGTACTTGGGCCGGCCATGGAAGGAGTATTCGAGAACAATCTTTATGCTTTCTAATATAGGGGATTTGGTTGCTCCTGCCGGTTGGTTGGAGTGGTCTGGGGATTTCGCTCTGTCGACGCTTTATTACAGGGAGTACATGAACCGGGGACCCGGTTCGAACACGAGTGCTAGAGTGACGTGGCCTGGTTATGCGGTGACGACTAATGTGACTGAGGCAAGTATGTTTACCGTTGGGAATTTTATCCTGGGTGGTGAGTGGTTGCCTTCTTATAACATTCCTTATTATCTCAATTTGACTGAGAGTTGAAGTTGATGGGCGAAATTTGGATTGTTTTGAGTTTGATGTATGAATATGGAAGACATTGTATTCCTTCAAAGAAGATTGGAGCTTCTGGTATTCAGAAATTTGTTCACCTTTCTTTGTTAGAATTACAAATTCTTAATAATAAGAGTTTTGTTTGAGTATATAGGTTCGTTTTAAATTCGATAGACGGCTCATTAGGATAGATGCAGTTTTTTATGCAAAAGATTTGGCTCGGCATGTTCTAATCGATACAGGTAGGTGAAGAAATCAACCACTTCTTCTTGCGCCAAAGATCTTACCATTTACGAAGGAGCTGGAGTTCCATCTCTTATCCAATTTTCCTTTTGTTTTTTCGCTGGGGAATTACATCTGCAAAAGAAGATGAAAACATGGGAAAACTGAATAGAAATGTGATTGAAGATAGGTTTGGTTTAAGGCTTGTAATCTACTTGAGATGGATTTATAAGATGGATCTTCATGAAGCAATATTGTATATAGGTTTGTGAGTTCAGTTATATCCATCAATGTGTGGTAGTTATGCAGCCAAAGTTGAAGTGGTGAAGTAGTAATCAAACATGCTACACAAACATAGCCTTTTAAGCGAGAAGAGGCACATGAAGCATTTGACTCTGCTTCCTCATCAAGGTAAGGTGATTTGAAAAGCTATCGAAACTATTCCAAAGTCGGTGATTTCGTTCTAGCTATGGCACCTTCCTCAAGTTCGTGGCCCAATGTTGATATGAAGCATGCTAGCTGAGATAAACCGAGCTAAAGTTGAAAAATAATCTCGAACTAAGGGAGGCAAGCGAGTCTAGCTACTAAGCTAGGTAGGGCCTATTGAAGCAATCAAATGTAGAAATTTCTTTTTTCAACATATGATGCAGAGAAATAACATACTGTTTTTGCCCTGTCTTTATTTAGGCTCTTTGTCAGTGAATAGTGAAATTGATTTAATAAAGGATCAAGGAAAAACACCAAAAAGAGAAACAAAATGCTTTCCATGGCAGTAGGAAGTGAGGTGAGTAGCTTTGGGACCACACTATATTAGACTGATAATTTAGAAGTAGTTCACATTAACTGATGAGAACATTGAATATACCATAGTTGCTTTTGGGCATGTGAGATGGTATCAGAAAAGCACATGAAGATATGAGCAGGTCACTCCAACAAACATGTTATAAAGGTCCAATATAGGGCGTTGTTTTCTGACCAAAGGTCTATGATCTTTCATGTTCTTTCTGTATATTAAGCTTTCCAATTGGTTAAAATACACCTTGCTAATGTTTGGTTCTTCCACGTTCATCTTTCTTCGGCTGCTTTTCATATTTCTGCAGCATTTAGGCAGCTTTTGGCTTTTGGCAGTTAGTTTTACTGATCTGTTCCTGTTTGCCATTCCTCTCCCTCTCTCACTCTCTCTCTCCACGAGCACAAAATGATCGAATGAGTAAGATAATATTACATAATTCACAAGCCTGTCGAGTACTTAAATGAAAAGAGTAAGTTAGCGTATTAATATTAACCAGATGGAGAAAGACACTTGCTAACTCACCCCTTATCCTAAAGTTATTCCATGAGTTTTATCGTTACATTTGCATCAAACCTCCTTTGTATGACAGGTTGTACTTGATGGTTTCATAACTTTGATATTGACTTCTCTCAAGTCTTGTAACCTTCCTAGCATAAAGTGCAAACACACACACACACATAAAATATGATGACCCTTGATTTGCTAGGCTCGGCCCTTGGCCTCTCGGCACTTGGTTACTTTGTACTCAGTTGTCCAACACTCACTCACTTAGCTTTCACCTGCTCAATCGTTCAGTTGCTAGACGCTCGGCACATGATTACCCTCATACACTCAGTCTTCCGGGAGTCACTCCACTAAGGCAAAAGGACCTAATCACAGGACATACTCAGCAAGATCTCGCAAATGGCGCCTTAGAGCGCTTCAAATTCTGGATATGGAGCCCTGAATAAATGACCTGCTCCTCTCAGTAAAAAAAAGGAGAGCATGATTTCCAGACTTAAACCTGCCTAGGATCTATCCATCTTCCACCCTATGAAAAGGTTTACAAGGCCAAGGCGAGAGTACGTTTTCAGTCGCACTCTTCATACTCTTGCATACAATTTTCCTACATCAGGTATTTTATCGTCGTATGGTCTTGGTCGGAAATCAGCCCTGATTTTGGGACTTGTGTGCAGGAACTACTGCAGGAACATGGAGACGACGGTCACCTTTTTGGCATCATATATACATATATATGTATGTGTGTGTGTGTGTGTGAGAGAGAGAGAGAGAGAGAGAAGTAAAGAATGGACATGGAAATGAAATATGTGGAATAGATAGGAACGGATGGGGATTTGTTGGTACCATTTGAACTGTGGGGGGTTTGACAGACCTATACCTCTCTATCCATCCAGATTTTCTGGATTCAAAAGCTCTACCCTAGGCCCCACAGATGCATGGGTCTATCTTGATATTTTTCTGACTCGCTCATTGAACTTGAGATTCAATCACAGAACCTGCCATTTTTGTGTTCAATCAACTTCACCCGACAGCAGATTTGAACTTTGAGTTTCAAGCACAGAACCTGCCATTCTAGTGAGATGCTCGGGGGAGTGGCCTCTATGATATCCTTGGATTCTTGTCATGCGATCCGGGAATGTGTTATCCCTAATCCTGAGGGTGAATAATAAGATTTAGGATCTCTGAGTCTATTGTTAAAAAAAAGAACGTATTGGAAAAGAATGTAATTCTCAATTAGTTTATTTGAGCTTAAATCACTTATCTAAACTACGTTAAATCATATGTCCTTCCACGATAAAACGAGAAATTAATTATCTGATAACGAGTTGTCCATGGACTCGGAAGTTGATGTCTAGTGTGAGTATATATCTTACTTATCGTAATGGTGTTTGCACAACTTTCCAAAAATAAGGGGAGATCTGTTGCTTATTGTTCACGAAAACATCCGACCTAAACTATGATCAAGTCATGTTACTTGAGAAGACGGTACAATGAACACTACACAAAAAAGGGGGTTAGGGGTGGATCAATTAACTTGGTATGCTGAGTAATTTTCATTACAGCAAATATTAGTTGCCAAAGTGACTGACACAATGTGACGGGCCTAATTATTGAAACCAGGAGGCTGTAACCATAGCAGCTTTTTAACTGTATAAATACAAGGAAGCCTCAGTGTTCTCCCTGCAGCTTGCAGTTTAGTTTGTTGGTACTAGGTTGGTTGGGTAGTTGGTTCACTCTGGGAGGCAAAGGCCAAATGACTTCCTCTGTTCTCTCTCTCTCACCTTCTCTAGTGATCTTTCTTCTCTTTTCCTTCGCCACCCCTCATTTTCTCTGCAATGCCTTCCCTGCTCAACACAATCCTCTCCGCCACCACCTCCCTAACTTCGCCGGTCATAACTACGCAGAAGCTCTCACCAAATCCATTCTCTTTTATGAAGGTCAGAGATCAGGAAAACTCCCTCCTAACCAGAGGATCACTTGGAGGAAAGACTCTGGTCTCTCAGATGGGTCAGCCATGCAGGTCTTATATATTCCACACCCTCGAATTACTCTTATATCTCTCTGTTTCTTTACTGTGTTGCTAATGTGGTGTGAGTTCTGATCTGGGTTTTGCTAATTCGGATGTGGAAATGACAATGCAGGTTGATTTGGTGGGAGGGTACTACGATGCAGGGGACAATATGAAGTTTGGGTTCCCCATGGCTTTCACCACCACCATGCTTTCATGGAGTGTGATTGAGTTTGGTGGGATGATGAAAACTGAGTTGCAGAATGCAAGAGAAGCGGTCCGTTGGGCAACCGATTACCTTCTCAAAGCCACTTCCCAACCAGACACTATTTTTGTTCAGGTCTCTTCCTCATTTTTGAAATCTTCACTCCTAATGTATAAAATGCAGTTAGACAATACTGGAGAAACAACTGAAACCTGAAGGGGTACTTTGGGTTTTGATGTATGTAGGTGGGTGATGCAAATGCGGACCATGCCTGTTGGGAGAGACCCGAAGACATGGACACCCCAAGAAATGTGTTCAAGATAGACAGAACTAACCCAGGTTCTGATGTAGCCGCCGAAACTGCTGCAGCTCTTGCTGCTGCTTCGTTGGTGTTCAAGAAAACTGACCCCAGTTATGCCAAGCTGCTTCTCAACAGGGCAATCTCGGTAGTAACCTACTTAAAACACTCATAATAAAGACCATTTATAAAGTCTTCATCTGGATAAAACATGAAAAATATCATTTTTATATGGGTCTGTTGGTTCAGGTGTTTGAGTTTGCTGACAAGTACAGAGGGACCTACAGCAGTGGGTTGAAAGATGTCGTGTGCGCTTTCTATTGCTCTTACTCTGGTTATCAGGTAAGATAATGGGTTCTTGAAGATTTTCCATTTCTTCATTAGGTTGAAGGGATTTAAGTTGATCTTGATCTAATTGGTGAACTGATTGTTGAAGGATGAGCTGTTGTGGGGTGCTGCTTGGTTGCATAAAGCCACCAAAAACCCAACTTATCTCAACTACATCCAAGTGAATGGACAAACACTGGGAGCTGATGAGAGTGATAATACTTTTGGTTGGGATAACAAGCATGTTGGAGCCAGGATTCTTCTCTCTAAGGTTACGTTTCATCGCCCTGTTTCTATTTTTATACTTTGTAACTTACCAAATATATTTCAAGCATAATAAAACATGTTTCCTCTTAAATTTTCAGGAATTTCTTCTTCAAAAGGTTCAATCCCTCCATGATTACAAGGGTCATGCAGATAACTACATTTGTTCCCTCATTCCCGGGACCCCCTCCTCTCAAGCTCAGTTCACTCCAGGTCCTCTCTCTCTTCCTCTCCTTCTCCCTCTCCCTCTCTTGTAGCACAGATAGAGACACATGGAGGTACTTACACTGGCTACTTTTACAGGAGGGCTTCTTTTCAAAATGAGTGATAGCAACATGCAGTATGTGACCTCCACCTCATTTCTCCTCTTGACCTACGCAAAATACTTGAATTCTGCCCACATGGGCGTCAACTGCGGTGGAATAGTCATCACTCCTAATAGCCTCCGAACCATTGCCAAAAAACAGGTATGTCATGTGCTTTATCACCCTCTTAATAATCCATTAATTCTATTTATAATACTAATTAATTGATATTTGTACGTTACTTACAGGTAGACTACTTGCTAGGAGACAACCCCTTGAAGATGTCCTACATGGTGGGGTACGGTCCAAGGTACCCATTGAGGATCCACCACAGGGGATCATCTCTACCATCCATCGCAGACCACCCAGCCAAGATCGAATGCTCCGCAGGGTTCAGCTTCATGAACTCCCAGTCTCCCAACCCAAACATCCTGATGGGGGCCGTGGTTGGTGGGCCCGATCAAAACGACCAGTTTCCAGATCAAAAGTCAGACTACGAGCACTCAGAGCCGGCAACCTACACCAATGCACCTCTTGTGGGAGCATTGGCTTATCTTGCTCATTCATTTGGGCAGCTCTAAAGGCTTCGTCCTCAGGCTATACGGACGGAGAGGTGTTTGTAGTTTTCATGCAGTAGTTGTCGCTAATTTTATCTTAATTCCTTCGCAAATTGGGTTCTAATGATTGCTCTAGTGGTGTTTTAGGGTCGAGTCCCGAGGTTTGAGCCCCTAACCTTGTGGATGTAGTTTGCTAAGGTGTTATTTACAAAGTTGTGTTTGCAACCTAATATGGTTGCAATGTTTAATATTTGCAACCTATTATGGTTTTCTTTTGCATCATATGAGAATTATATGAGAAGATCTTGAATTATTTTAAAAAACAGAGAGAATCTCAAAAGTTGTCTAGACATTCATCACTTTTCCAAATTTCACCTATATCTCAATCCAAAGATAATAAAAAATCTCGTATCACCTTTACGTGTTAAAAGATCTTCGTTGATCGTTTTTATCGGGTTTATCATCACTTATGATGTCATCAATCTCGTGGGTCTGATTACTGATTAGGAGATTGCACTATATCCTTTCGCTAAGCCACATAACTTTAAACAACATAACCAAAAGAAAAGAAGAAATCTTCGAAGATTCATTGAGTAGTCTTGAAATATTGCTGCAGGGTATCTAATGTTTGGTGCAAAGAGTTTTGAAGCAATAAAACTAAATAATTTTTCCCATTCTTACATTAACAAGAAAAGAAGAAAACTAAACCACAATTTGAATTCTTGTTGGTCGACAACTTCGTATAACTTCATGTTTTGGTTTGAAAGTATAGTAGGCTGAAATGTGGGACTGCTCCCGTTTATTTGATAACAATGAATTATGGTAGGCCGATGATGTTGTCGTTAATGCACCAAAAATATATTTATAAAGTCAAGGCTTAAAAACTCACCCGAAGGATAGTGGAAAGACCAGGATCGTCCACGAGGATGAAAAAGCTAAGTTACGATATTTTTAATGATTTATTTCTAATTTAATGGAGAGGTTGAAAGATTTGTTTGGTGAACTATAATTTAAATTGAAAACTAGAATAAAAATTAAGGAACTAAATAAAATTAGGGTTATAGAAATAAGTGAGAGAAGGGACTAGGGTTTCGATTTTACTTTCCCCTTATAATGTAACTGAAGCAAACATTAGGGTTTCATTCAATTTATAATCCAGAGCACCAATAGGGTAGCAATTCCTATTGGTAATCTCTAAAAATATTCTCAAGATTTGTACTCCGTATAGACTATCTCAACATAGCACGGATCGTTTCACTGAACGAGACCAACGACACGATCCGTCTTATGTCGTATAGTCTATATCAGAGACTATCACGAAACAATTAAAAATGATTGGATGAACATGTTTGACATCATGAATACAAACACACAGATCAATAGGAAAAATACGCTCTTTCATAAAATTAATATGAAGCATCCAAAATCATACAATTAAAATTAAATGAAAACCCTAAGAGTTAAACAATTACATTACTTGGAGAAGGTATCCTCGTTATCTTTGCCGAAGTGTTTAGCCACCATGGATGTAGGAAGCTCCAACTCTTCAATGATGGCCGCCATGAAAATATCAAACTTGCTTGAGCCCTAGCCAAGGAGTGAAATCGCTTCCATTATCTTGTACTCAAGCTTCTTTTTATCTTTTAAAGTAAAGAGGTGAGAACTTTATATAGCGCACCTCTTTGAGTCAGTATTTGTCTTTTTCCGATGTGGAACAAAGGAATCGAACTAAATATTACAAAATTCTCGTTTTTAGCATTGTAGTTTATTTCCAGTCTACTTTTGACCTTCGAAACAGCACAATCTGGAAAAGTCATGAACTAGAAAGTTGTAGATAATTGAATTTCCTTTTTGTCGCCACAAACCTTGCATCAATTGGATACCTGAGCTGAGAGATATGACCAAAATACCGAATGCTGTCTATATACATCCCTAATACGGGATTGTATATTTTTGTTTCCAATTTTGCTTGAACTTTAATTTATTTGATTGAGTGTGGGATTCCTTATCTTCCAACCTTCTCAAAACTATTTTTTTTTTCATTTTTTCATCGATTGACTCTTTTGAACGGGTTTAATTTTCAATTTCGTACAACTGGGTACGAGTACCTATAATCATAAAATTTACTAATTAAGATTCAAGTACCTTAGTAATTAATCTAACAAAGGCAAGTTAGTGGGCTTTAATATGAACATTTAAGCCCTTATCAGCCGACCCGGGAGTTGGCATGGACGAGATGAAAGCCCAACAATCAGTAGGCCCGAGCCCAAGATTGGACACCGAGGTGGGTCGGTGATATTGCCCGAATGAAAAATTTGAGCCGACGTGGCCTCCGGAGAATGTATAGGAAATCCAAGACATACAGAATTAACCCTAATTGAAAATCCATGACTTATAGAAAGAACCCGGACTAAAAATCCTAGAAATTATCATTTTCTTCTGTGTTTTGACTTAACCCTTTGAATGGTATTGGTCGGTGACACTAATGAGGTAATTCTTTCGCAAGCAATGAGTATTAATGAGATCGAAAAAGAGGAACCAGTTTGACGAATCTAACAACCTTATACAGAAGATCTTATCTTTCCTGCACAATTTAAAACTCCGAAACCGGGACAATATTAGATGCATACTAACCATTTGTGCAGGCTATAGTAGTAGAGGTTCAATTGCACTTGAAAGGGGAAGGGGAAGCGAAAGAAATTTACACTATGTAAATAGAGAGATTATAGCATTAGATTATTCATTTGGTACAGTAGTAAAGGAAGTACTATAAGCTCCAGGCCACAACTATATCATTATATGATTATCCTTGTTCTGATTCATACATAGGACATGAGTCACATGACGGAGTCTAGATAGAAGCGATTGGCTTTAGCATACGAGTTAACGCCGTGGAGGTTCATTTGTGGTTCGACCACGAAATAAGAAGCCATTGTACTTTTTTGCTGCAGCATAACAATCAATTTCTTCATTTCGTGCAGGAGGATCAGCAACTATGACGCCACCGTATTTTTTTGCTGCCTCATTACAATCAATTGATTGTTTTCTTGCAGGATGATCGACGACGAAAACGCCACCGTATTTTTCAGCTGCCTTCTTACTATCAATAGCTTGATCTCTTGCTTGATTATCAACAACGAAGACGCCACCGTATTTTTCTGCTGCTTTCTTACTATCGATAGCTTGATCTCCAGCATGAATTGGATTAGGAGGAGGAGGATTCCATTTTGACCTCCCAAACTTGTCACGCTCAGGTGGTGCCACCATTTTCTCTTGATTTTGCCTACTCAATTGAACCTCTACCAAACCCAGAAGGTCATTCCCCTTTTATAGTGGTGCTCCTCTGACATGACCTTCTTACTTTAGCAATCTAGTCAGTTCTCTTAAATAAGATTCGCCGCCTCAGTGTAATTACTGAAAGTTACACGAATATTTATTTTTTAAGACAAAACGACTAACTCAGTCGATCGAACACCAGCAACCAACTGCCTGTTAAATTGAACTTGTGTCTGTCTTTTTTCACTAAAAAACACGAAAATTTGTAGAGTACGAAATTCTAGTCTCTAGAACCATGAAAGGGGTTTATATACACCTGAATGGACTCTTCAGATGCTAAGGAGCTAGAATCTTTAAGCTGCAACCATTAATAACTGTCAATAGAAATTTTTGAGCTGCATCCGTCAATACTACCTTAATTGATAGCGAAGTTTTCCCGATTTCCCTGTGAAACTTTCACAACGTCCCAAATTCATTGATCAACCTTTCGAAATTCCGACAAATGGTATATATGGAAATCGAGTAAATTTTGATTTTGATAATTTACTTTTGCTTTCGGTGACCACTCCACATATGGGGTGTTGCCAGATATATATTCGTATCTATCTCTGGAGGCAGCAAATCTGCTTTCATTTCTAGCTGGAAACATTTTACACCGACAAGCCTAAGAGGAAGTAAACAAGAATGGAATAAGGAATAAAGAGATTGAAAATTTATTTCGAATGTTCCAAGGAGATGCCTCAATTATTAACTTTTTTGAAAGGAAATTCTCGGTAAAAAAGCAGGGATTTGGTAGTTTTTGAGATATGGATAAGGGCAATAAAGTGAGGACAAGAGATTAACTTTGATAAGATTGTCTTGGCTAGTTTGTTTGGACATGGGGTGACTGTTGTCCACAGTGCACAATAGTCTGTACTAAGCACCAAAACACTACTCGAACAAGTAGACGCTAACCGAACAATCTTCGGTTAGTGTTTTACAAGCTAAAGTGATGTTGTTTTGGTACGCAACACAAGTTGTTGTGTGCAATCACACAGTAGTCTCCCCATTTTCAACTCGCCCAACTCATCCTTAGCGTTATCCCCAAAAAAAGGTTAAGATAAATTGAAAATTCTTACATGTGTGATGTGTATAGAATCAACGGTTGAGTAGACTTGGTCAACTCTGACCTTCGTTGTCCCTCTTATCCGCAGGGAATTTTAGTTCAACTAAAATGCCTACAACAAGAAGCATATTTTTAATAGGAGTGTACCATCTAGAGAGCAAAGCGAAGTGAATTAGACTTATCCTTACTTTAAAATAAAGATTCCAAGACTCTTAGAAAGTCACACCATCTAAATCTTATCCTAATCAGGCAGGCCCATCAGGCCACCGCCTTGGATCCCTCCCGAAATGCCCAAAATTAGGATCCCCATTAGTCTGGAACATAAAAAAAAGGCCCTAAAGTTAATTACTCCTACTACGTTATTAAGTGTGGTCCAATTAAAGAGAAAGGCCCAAATAATTATTTAGAGCCCAACTATTGAATTTAATAAAAAGAACATTTAAAAATCAAATTAAAAAGGGATTGGACTCTGTTCTTCTTTTTTTATTTTTTTTTCAATTCGTTCCTTTGAGTCCGCGGTATTAGTCATCTTTGTTGTGGGTATTTTAGGATTACACTAAACTTAGTGAAATTATCACTCAAACAAGGAGAGCCGAACAATCAAAAGAGATTTTGCGTTATTTTTGCCGCCTGAATCTATCAACACCATTGGTAGATTGAGTGGTCAAAAAAGATCAAAACAAAAACAATGCATATAAATAGTAAGCAAATGGTGAAAATCATCATCAGGCCTTTGCCTTTTTTAACTTATCTCCTTTTACCCAATTTCTTTTTCTTTTAAAATAAAAAACTGTACTTCATGATTCAAGGTCACAACGGGGCACATAATAAAAATACTTGAAAATGAATGCTCTGTTCTTTGTGGGTCTAGCTTTGCTCTGTTGTGGGGCAAAAGGTGCCAGACGTGGCCTTGTTGACAATGGTGTTACAGTTTTTGATGTTACAAAATATGGTGCTCTTGGTGATGGCGAGTCCGAGTGTGCACAGGTTGGTCATGATTTTTCAGGGGTCTGGACACGAGATCCCGTTGTGCAACGCCTAAATGATATCATTTTGGCACGTGTCCGAATGTCGAATGCATTTTAGGCGTCAGAATTAGAGGTGTCCAAGAAAACCCGAAAACCTAGACCGAACCGATCCAGACCGTTCATTTTGGTTTGGTTCTATGGTCCAATGGCCAGGTTTTGATTGTAAAAAAATAAAAACTGCTAATTTTGGTTCAGTAATTGATTTTTTTTTTATCAATCCACGGTTTGAATTGAAACAGAACCGTTTATAACAAGTATAAACAAATTTATATATATAAATACATATGCATATACCAGCCACATTCTTATTAAATTTGACCATACAATTTTTCTTGAATAGTTGAGAAAATAAAATACTACTGCATTTCTCAAAAAAATATTTTTCCTTTCCAAACAAAAACCTTCCACATTCTGTCTCTTTTCAAGAACATTATCTACTCTCCAGGTTATTTTTCGAGTAGAACTGGAAACCGCACTGATCCAATCTAATCCGAAATTGATGATTGGTTTTGGTTAGTTTTCATATTGATAATGGTTAGGTTTTGGTTTACATTTTTCTCAGACTGATAGGAATGGTCTAGTTATTGGATTCGTACGGAACCGCACCAGTTCGGACCATGTACACCTCTAATCAAAATGACGTTATTTTGACGTGCACCATACCTTGCGGGCATTGTGCACTGCAGGTCCCGTGTCCCCATTTATGAGCGGTTTTAGGTTAATGCTAAAAATTAATGATATCGAAAACCATTTTTTTGGTTGCAGGCATTTATACAGACATGGAATGCAGCATGCCAATCAACAGGGGCAGCAAAAGTTTTAATCCCACCAGGGAAATACTTGTGTGGAGAAGTCTTTTTTCAAGGACCATGCACTTGTTCAGGTCCCATAACTGTTGAAGTCCAGGGTACCATATTGGCCCAAACCGATTTCAGCATGTTCACTAACGGTCAATGGTTCTCGGTTGAACTCATAGACGGTTTAATCATGAATGGCGGAGGGACCTTTAACGGCCAAGGTGAGACGGCATGGTCCCATGATTCTTGCGGTGGCAAGACCTCATGCGACAACCGTCTCCCACCGGTGAGTACTATATATATTTATCATTATTTTTTGCTCTAGACTTATTAATCATGTCGAAAACATAATGCTTGTCCATGTACTCCTGCGATGGTTCTTGCATATAAGTCTTGGGGCAGGCAAGTCAGTAGCTAATATAACTACCGTGTAAGCAAGAAAGTGAAAATGCACATTATCTTTGGTTTATCACCCTTTATAGGGTAGATAATGGATGTATCCAAGGTGGATTTATGGCTGTCGATTACGCTCTTTTTTTCTTGTTGGGAGTAGCGGGTCGCTTATTAAGACTCTGGTTTGGAGATTCTGAGTGCTCTAAGGCGTCATTTGTGAGATCTAGCCGAGTGGGTCCCGTGATTGATTTATTTATGTCAAGCGGCGAGACTCCAAAAGGGTGAGCAGTTGCGGGTTATTTTATGTTATGTTGAGCATCTAGTAACTAAGCGGTTATTTACCAAAAGGAGTGCTACGGTCCCAAAATCTTTTTCCCCGAAAATATCTCCAAATTCAAAAGCAGGTGTTAAGATTCATTGGGATTTAGAACCTACAAACACAAGTACACATAGTCTAATCATTTTGAATTCTGCGAGATTTTCTAAGAAAGTTTTCTGAGATAAAAGACTTTTTCATTACCAAACGAATGAATGAGGAGTAGCTGAGTAATGGATAACCACTACAAAGTAAACGAGCGCAAAGAAAGATCGAGTGTCAAATCGAGCCAATCTGAACTCATCACTAATTAACTTGTTTTTTATGCAGTCCGTTGTGTTCAGAAGCGTGAACAATTCGATTCTTCAAGACATTAATCTGGTGAATAGCAAAGGATTCCACATGAAAATTGGGCAGAGCAACAACTTCACAGCTCATAATCTGAAGATAACTGCACCTGGGGATAGCCCTAACACAGATGGGATTCATATAAGCAGATCTAATCTCGTCACCATATCAGATTCTATGATTGGAACTGGCGACGATTGTATTTCCATCGGTGAAGGCTCTACAAACGTTACCGTCTCTGGTATCACTTGTGGTCCTGGACATGGAATAAGGCAAATATCAACCATTTTTCTTTTCTTTTTTCCTTCTTTTTTTTACCAGGATATCACTTGACGATGTCGAAAATTGGACAGTGACCTCCGCACTCTTCCGAATTGGGTGATTTTCAACCAATTACCATCGATGATTAAGTTAGTAATCGATAAAAAAAGTGTGTATAGAGTATGTGAAAACGTACCTTTGCTTAATAGTCTCTTTTACAAGGTGGAAGACAAATAGATTCTTGACAGACTAGTAGTTGCCAATCGCACACCTTTTTCTTGTTGAGAATAGCGGATCATTTATTGAGAGCTTCATTTTTGAAATTCTGAGGGTGTATTTAGTTGCTTGTTTTGGAAATTTTTTCCCAAACAAGTTTTTGAAAATTTTTTTTTAAAATTTTTAACTTTTTTCCCAAACAACTTCGTCTCTCTATAAAAGAAGAGAGAGAAAGAGACACCTCGAAAACGTCAAAAAAATTTAACTCCCAAAATTTTTTTAAAACACTTACACCAAACAACATCTCAGAGTTTTTTTTCCCAAAAATTCTTTCAGAAATACTCAACCGAACATATATAGTGTTTGGAGGTTGGATCCTATGACTGGTTCCTCTTGGCCGAACAAATGCAAAGCGTTTGGGATCTGAGTGGCTATGTGACGAGTAGATGAGTATTGAATGACTGGTTATTTAAGTAATCCATTCACGAGAGACCAAATACTGAGAGCTAATTCGGGCTCATCACCACTAAACCAACTTCTATTTTAGGGTTTTTCTTCATGGTTATTCATGTTGTGATTTTGTTCGGTGTTGTGGCAGTGTTGGGAGCCTTGGCAAACGTCCAAATGAATCGGATGTGAGAGGAATTTTGGTGACTAATTGCACATTAACAAATACGACCAATGGTGCAAGGATCAAATCGTTCCACCAATCACCTCGAACTCAAGCTTCTAACATTGTTTATGACAACATTGTCATGAACGGCGTTAGGAATCCCATTTTCATTGATCAGAATTATGGTTCCAAGAAGAAAGTTGGGGTAATAACACTATTTACTTAGCCCCATCAAACATATAGGTTCCGAAAACTCCCGTCTGTCTATCTTGAATTGAGACGAGAATTTTCGGGATAGGTGATTTGTCTCAATAATTGTAGACTTATTTGGTTGCTACTTTTTGAGCAGGCATCACTTGTGAAAATCAGCGACGTTCACTTCAAGAACATAAGGGGAACAACGACCACCAACGTCGCAGTTGCTCTGCAATGCAGCACGGCTGTGCCTTGTGAAGGCATCGAATTGGTCGACATTGATCTCGCCTTTACCGGCATAACTAGGTTGCTGCCTTTTTCAGCTGCTTGTGAAAATGCCAAAGCTGCCTTTGTGGGTAAACAAAATCCATCACCTTGTGTGTTGTAAGTTAGTTAGGGTTTGTGGGAGCACCATTTTATACCATGGAGTGTTAAACTCTTGAGCTGGTCTATGAATTATGCTTTCTGGATCTCTCTCTCTCTCTCTCTCTCTCTCTTTCTGGTTTTAGGAGCTTTTTCTCTTTTGTTCTCTTAGTGAACACCCCTCTGGCATGGATGAATTCCTCATTTATTTCAACTTTAATCTTACAAAAATCATATAAAAACAAAAAATACGCTCGCTTAATTAGATTAATGCATGTTTATGTTCAATTTTGAGTGATGTTTTGCTCAAAAATGTAAAAGCATCGATTGATGAGTTGCGTGGAACATTAATTTACCATGATAGGGATCGTTTTAAGAACCATATAAAATTGAAGAAGAAAAAATCTATTAATTAATTCTTGGATTTGATTATCAAAGTCTAATGAGTAGAAAGTGGGAGCAGTGGAAATCTAGAACTTTTTCTTCTACTTTTTTGGTCATAAGGAAATTAAAATATCAATATTCATAAGATTGATATGTAAATGACTCGTCAACAAAAAAGTTTCTAAAATTTAATTACTTTCCATTTAAAGTTATTTTTAATTGCAAAACTTGAATATTTAACTTAATTATGGTAGAGCTCCCATGGGTACGATTTGAATACCCATAAACAACTTAACAAGGGTAAGGACTTGATTTTTTGCTGCGTTTCAGAAGGAAATCAGAATTTTAGAGTATCAATCAAATCCATACCAAATCTCCAAAGAATGAGATACAAAAGACTAAGCACATGATACACCCAAAACCCAATGATTGCCTTACTCCAAATCACCCTCTGATTCGTTTTTTCCTGAATAACTCCATTTAAGCACAATTCAATCACCTCCCACTCAGACCCAGTATTTTGTGGGGATCATGTCATGTGTACAGGGCCGGCCCTGAGTAAAGAAAATGTACAATTAGATGTCACTAAGTAGATGAATTTCTGATGTTTAACTCACTAATTGATTCCATGTTTATGGAAAGAAAAGTATATCAAATGGACCTCTGATTTGACGGCATAGAATCAGTAATACCATATCTTGCTCCCAAGTTTCCTAATCTCATATTGTAAAGATCTGGACAGAAATTTTGCAAAAAATCAAACTGCTGCTCAACGGGCCTAAAATATTTGAAGATACACTTAACCATTTTTAACATGGCCATAGTACTCATTGTGAACAAATTCTTATCCCCTTTACCAATATAAATTACGTACACTGAAATTAAAGATAGTCACCCACTCTTAATCTCTTCAGAATGGGTCGATTTTGGCCTCTGGTTTTCACTGCTACGGTCTTGCTCTGTTTCCCTCTGATTTCCCATTGTCAAACTACTCAAACCTTCATTGTAAGAGTACGAAACGATCTGAAACCATCTGTATTTTCGGACGTCGAAGAGTGGTACCGTGCCACCCTCAGAAGCCTCACTTCATACCCATTGGACTCTCTCGAATCCAGAAACAGCAAGAGATCAGGTAGTCAAAGCGACTTTGTTCATGTTTATAAAACTGTTTTCCATGGTTTCTCTGCTAGACTAACAGCAGATCAAGCCCAAGAATTGTCGAAACGCCCAGAAGTGGTTGGAGTCTTGCAAGACCGAGTTCGTCAGATTCAGACAACTCGGACACCACAATTCCTTGGACTTACCGGTAACAACCCGACAGGGCTCATAACCGAGTCCGACTCGGGTTCTAATGTTATCATTGGATTATTAGATACCGGTATTTTCCCAGAACGGAGAAGTTTCAATGATGTCGGGCTCGGACCTGTCCCAGCTCGTTGGAAAGGAGAGTGCATTGCTGGAGAGAAGTTCATGAACAAACCTTGCAACAACAAAGTGATCGGGGCAAGGTATTTTTCCGACGGGTATGATGCCAGTATGGGAACTATGAATTCCACAGAAGTCCTGTCCCCAAGAGACAGCCAAGGCCACGGCACTCACACTGCATCCACCGCCGGCGGAAGGGAAGTCGCCAATGCCTCCTTCTTCGGCTTCGCCACGGGCGACGCTATAGGAATTGCTCCAAAGGCGAGAATCGCTGCATACAAGGTACTTGTATGCTGGAATAAAGGCTGCACAGACTCGGACATTCTCGCTGGCTTTGACAAAGCCGTTGAAGACGGCGTCGATATAATTTCCATGTCCATTGGCGACGACGGCTCTACACCCTATAATCTGGACACAATCGCCGTCGCATCATTCGGTGCAATGGAAAGAGGAGTTTTCGTTTCCGCCTCCGCCGGTAACAACGGCCCCGATGCCACGTCGGTGACAAATGTCGCTCCGTGGATAACAACTGTCGGCGCCAGCTCAATTGATCGGAGATTTCCGGTTGATCTCATTTTGGCAGACGGAACGGTCATCACCGGATCCTCACTATATGACGGGAAACCGTTGGATAAGACGATCTATTACCCACTTATTTATGCCATGAATGCGAAGAATGAGTCTAATCCTTCCCCTTTTCCGACAATGTGCATGCCTGGAGCGTTAGATGAAAACGTCGTACGTGGCAAGATCGTGTTGTGCGATAGAGAAAATGTTGCAACTGTCGCCCAAGGACTAGCTGTGAGGGAATCAGGTGGGGTCGGCTTCGTCATCGCAAACGTGCCTCCCTATGGTGATGGTTTATTTGCAGACCCATACTTAATCCCTGGATTGGTGATTACTGAATCAGCGGGTAACAAACTTCGTGCTTACATCAGCAGTACAAAGGACCCTAGAGCCACCATTGTTCCTTATGGTACCCAGCTGGGGGTGAAGCCCGCACCCGTGCTTGCCGCATTCTCGTCGAGGGGGCCCAATACCGCATCTTCTTATGTTTTTAAGCCCGATATGATCGCGCTAGGTCTTAACATCCTAGCCGCTTGGTCTGACGTATCGCCATCGGAATTAACGGAGGATATCAGGCGTATCGAATTCAATATACTTTCTGGTACATCGATGTCTTGTCCTCACGTTTCAGGGTTGGCAGCCTTACTTAAAAGGGTCCACCCTGATTGGTCACCGGCTATGATCCGATCAGCTCTCATGACCACCGCTTATACGGTTGATAATAAGCAAGAGCCGTTGCTAGATGATAAAGATTACAATGTTTCGGATGTGTGGGGTATAGGTGTTGGACACGTGGACCCAGAAAAGGCGGTTGATCCTGGCTTAGTTTACGATCTTACGGTGAATGACTATATTGATTTTCTTTGTTCGTCCAATTATAGCCAGAAGGATATACAACTCATAACACATCAGTTAGTTACTTGCAACAGAACGAAATTCACGCCGTGGGAGCTCAACTATCCTGCAATCTCCATTGTTGTTAATATGTCATCTCCATCGTCTAGATTTGAGATTACGGCTACTAGAACAGTGACACATGTTAGTAATGAAGCGTCGAGCTATACTGTAACAATTACCCCACCTAGAGGAGTATCGGTGATTGTTGATCCACCAAAGATGGAGTTTAAAGAAAAGGGTGAGAAGATGAGCTACGTGGTTTGAATTTCTATAGAAAATAAGCCACCGAGCAATGTGGATACCGAGGCAGGCAAGCTTTTGCATAAAAGAAGAAGAAAGAAGATGAATGGGAAAACTCTGTATTCACTCATGTACTAAAAGAGGGGATACAAGCCTATTTATAGGAAACGAAAAGAGATACAAGAACAGCTAAGCTAAGCTAACCGTATCAGCAACAACTTGAACAAATAGCTAACAAACTAACAGATTCTAACAAACTAACAGATTGAACTACCTAACTAATATAACTACTGAGCTAACAAATTAATAAGCGGTAAAACTCCCCCTCAAGATGGATCATAAAGGTTCTTGATGGCCATCTTGGATAGCAATGGAAGCAGTAAAGAGGAAGGTAGGGCCTTAGTGAATAAATCAGCAAGCTGGTGATTAGAACGGATAGGCATGAGACGGACGAATCCAGCAGAAACTTTATCACGGACAAAGTGACAATCAAGTTCAATGTGTTTGGTCCGTTCATGGAAGGTAGGATTAGAAGCAATATGTATAGCGGCCTGGTTGTCACAAAACAGAAGAGCAGGGTCTGAGGTAGATATGTGAAAAGCCTGTAATAGTTGCTGTAGCCAAACCAATTCACTGACAGAGGCCGCTAAAGCACGGTATTCAGCTTCGGCAGATGATCTGGAAACAGTGGTCTGTTTCTTAGACTTCCAGGAAATCAATGAATCACCAAGGAAGATACAGAATCCAGTGATGGAACGACGAGTGTCTAAACACGCACCCCAGTCTGAATCAGAAAACGCCTTGAGGTGAAGATCAGAGTGGGCAGAGAAGAATAAACCCTGACCAGGGTTAGATTTAATGTATCTCAGCAAATGATGAGCAGCTTGGAGGTGAAAGCTATGGGGCTGAGCCAAGAATTGGCTAAGTTTGTGAACGGCAAATGTGATATCCGGCCTGGAAATGGTGAGGTAGAGAAGGCGACCAATTAAACGCCTATAGGAAGATGCATCAGAAAGGACTTCACCAGAGGAAAGATGAAGCTGGAGTTTAGGATCCATAGGAGAGGAAGCTGGTTTGCAGGCTAGAAAACCAGTATCCTCCAACAATTGAAGAGCATAATGGCGTTGAGAGAGGACCAAACCTGAAGAAGAACGGGCGAGTTCAAGGCCAAGGAAGTATTTTAAGTGGCCCAGATCTTTCAACTTGAAATGAGAATGAAGAAACCGTTTAAGGTCCTGGATGACAAGATCATTAGGTCCAGAAATAACAATGTCGTCAACATATACCAAAAGACAAACAAAGGTAGATCCGGAGTCTTTGGTGAAGAGAGAGTAATCGGCCTTGGACTGAGTAAAACCATATTGAAGTAAGGCATGGGAGAACTTGGAGTTCCATTGGCGGGAAGCTTGTTTAAGGCCATATTATGGAGTTTGCAAACAAGGCGATCACCGGAACCGGAAAACTCCCCCTGAGGAAGATAGCCAAGTGGAAGATCCATATAAACCTCTTCAAAGAGATTACCATTGAGAAAAGCATTATTTACATCAAGGTGGAAGAGGGGCCAGTTCTGAGCTGAGGCTAAGGCAAGAAGAACTTTGACAGTAACTATCTTGGCAACAGGTGAGAATGTTTCAATGAAATCGACACCTTCCTGTTGGGTGTAGCCCTTGGCAACCAACCGGGCTTTATAGCGTTCAAGGCTACCATCTGAATGATATTTAATCTTATACAACCATTTGCAACCAATGGAATGTTTGGCGGGGGGAAGTGGAACAACTGTCCATGTGTGGTTAGTGATCATGGCATCTAACTCCTCCTTCATGGCAGCCTGCCAAGGAGGAGAATGCATGGCCTGGTGATAGAACTGTGGGACGGGTATAGAAGATACAGTGAAGATAAAATGTTGGTGAGAGGGGGAAATAGAGGAGTAGGATAGGTGGTCGGAGATAGGATAAGAAATAGAAGAAGTAATAGGAAGTTTATGAAGGAGGTTACAATGATAATCTTGGAGGTAGGAAGGAGGGTGAGAAGGACGAGAGGATTTACGAAGTTGAGGTGGTGTAATGGAGAGAGGAGGAGTAACAGGTGAAGGTAAAGGATCGGGTATGGTAGGGAGAGGAGGTATGGGATCAGTGGGAGATAAAGGGAGAACAAAATCAGGGAAAGGGTCTAGTAGGGAGGACTGAGGTGTGGTAGAGTGAAAAGGGAAAATGGTTTCGTGAAATATAACATCCTTGGATAAGAAAATAGTTTTGGATGAAGGGTCATAGAGTTTATATCCTTTGACACCTGGAGGATATCCCAAAAACACACAAAGGCGAGATCTAGGTTGAAATTTAGTGCGGTGAGAAGAAAGGGTGGAAGCAAAGGCAAGACAACCAAAGACCCGGAAGAAAGAGTAATTGCTTGACCGTTCGGGTATCTAATAATTAACTCTAATTCCTGTCCCAAGCGTAGGACAATCGACCGGTGTAGTACAATAAATCCGGAAGTACCGGAGTCGAACCACAGAGACGGTCTACGGTGTTAACTCAAATAATGCTAGTTCTTGGTTTGAAACTGGCTCTCAGGTAGCCACCCCTTGTTCAGATGATTTATTAATTAACGAAATTTACCTAATTTTTTTACTCTTGATTGAAACAAAAGAGCACAGCCGTGGGTACTACGGTGCCCGCAACTAGCCTAATCCACATTCACTCGGGCCACAATCATTTAATTAATAGGTTTAAAAATATAGAAATTGTTCCTAACAAGTGTACAACACTTGTCACCGATTCTTGCGCGTATGTGGAACGGGCGATGCCCGGGTTTTATTTGCTAGAAAAATTCCGTATTCAAAAACTGCGCATTAATCAAATTGATTCGGCACCGAGGTAAAATATGAATTAGCCTAGCCACGGGACACCTTGATCCCGCGGCCGCACCCTATACGACTACTCACTCATGATCGTATTGATTGCAGAAAACAAATTAAACCTAGATCTAGACATGCTTAAAGGTTAAAATATAAAAACGATAGATAATGATACCGTAAATCGCAAGACGAGAATTGAACTTGATTAACAATCCGCAAAAACAATCTGAAAACTGGAATTCTGGAACAAAACTTGAATGTAGATTGCTGAATAAAGAACGGTAGCGAAGAACCAAAAACTTCAGATCTGTGGCCGTAAGAACTTGTAAAAAGAAAACCTAAAAATATAATATGTCCCTTAGAAAGCTTATATCATTCCTATTAATACTCCCCCCAAATCCTCTTTGAAAACCTAATTAAAACGTTTAACAATCTCCTTTGCGTCTACTGAAACGACGTAGCTTCAACTCTGATGCTCACGAACCCTCTCGGTATCGATACCTCTGAGAATGGTATCGATACCGATCCTTTATCTCCTTGATCGCGAAAGACATAAGTATCGATACCATTTTCATAGGTATCGATACCTAGCATTCTGGAAACATTTGTGCACTCCATAAGCACATTGTATCGATACCATTTCCATAGGTATCGATACTAAACATTCTGGAAACATTTGTGCACTCCATAAGCACATTGTATCGATACCATTTCCATAGGTATCGATACTAAACATTCTGGAAAAATATTGTGCTCTCCATAAGTGATTGGTATCGATACCCTTAAGATAGGTATCGATACCGAAGGCTTAAGCCGTCTTTTCCAGCATTCCTTACTTCAGACTTCGACTCCCCCGTCCCAGCTCCGCTTCAAGCCATGCACTAGGTGCCAAAAATATCTTTCAACCTGGAAAACCATGCACAAAACCAACAACACTACCAAGTGCACATTAAACAGGAAAATAATCATAAAATGCTCGTCTAATGCGCCAACTTCTCCTACTTAGGCGCTTATATATGAAATATCACGCGCCTATCACACCCCCCAACTTAAGCGTTGCTCGTCCCGAGCAACGGATAGAATAATCAGCCCAGATTATCAAGCAATTATACGGGGATACAAGAGTTATGCACGATGTATAAAAATTTGGTTTACTTTTAGGATTCCCAACTCACCACTACCTTCAATTCAAACACATGCATGCTCTAGCAAACAGTTGACATACCTTGCACATAAAATAACACTCAGAGATAAACATGCATCCACAAAATCACATAGCCACCCATCTCATACCCATGGGAGGCAAAATTTACCACATATTCATCACCAGAAATTAAGCATGCATATAGGAGCGTGATACACGTGCCACGGGTCAACTAAGGGCTTTATCGGCTTGTAATGACCTTGGTTAACAAAACGGAAAGGAAACACGCAAATGGATGGCGGCTTATGTAAGTGCGATA
The DNA here is from genome assembly GCA_019985065.2 of Arctostaphylos glauca. Lineage (NCBI taxonomy): Eukaryota > Viridiplantae > Streptophyta > Magnoliopsida > Ericales > Ericaceae > Arctostaphylos > Arctostaphylos glauca. Next base: position 44,015,588 of record JAHSPW020000001.1, read on the forward strand.
AGGTTAACTACCCGAGTTAGCCGCCACCCAGACTCAACAGATCACAACACAACCGTACGGATATAAAAATAACATACCACTCTACTAAAGTTCACACTACATAATGTCAAATGAACAATACTTCCAAACACATAAAATATCCATCACACCACCAATATGCTCCAACACCCCATGCAGCAGCTCTACCTATGCATCTGAGTCCACGTCTGGATCATCCTGCTCCTCAAACTCATCACTCACCTCAAGCTCTGGCCAACGGCGAGGTACATAAGGACCCGTCATCTCACCCGAAATCTGACGCCTCACATAGCTCAGCTGATCATCCAGTTCCACCTGTTTTCTAGCCTGTTGCCTCAGTTCCACCTTCATCTTCTTCTGGTTCTTGATGATAGCCACATTCTGACAGAAAAGCTTCTTAAACCACTCTTTCAGTGGTGCTCCCGATGATGGCGCAATGGTCAGTGACTCTCTGGTACCCCTAGTCTGGGCTCCAACATACCTACTTTGAGCAATACTCCGCGTCAGAATGGTGGAATCCATCGTCCCCGGGTCCAACCTATCATTTGCAGAAAATCTAGTCCCTGCAATGCCATCCCTCCGGAGGATCGAAGTCACTAGGCATGGAAAAGGCATTCGGACATTCTTCGACAAATCCCTGAAATCTACCATCTCACCAAAGATAAACAATGCCCAGTCACATATAGTCTCCTCATCAGTAAAGGCCCACATGATGTTCCCCACCTTCTCCTGTGGTTTGTTCTCAGTCCCCCTCGGATAAATATTATAACAAATCACCTGATTAAGAAACCTGTATGCCGGCTTAAACTTGCCCGGCCAATGAGGAATCCTCGCATCCCTCCTATTTGTGTAAATTTCCCCGTTCAGCCAATCCTGATTAATGGGGTTCTCAATAGACCTAGGAAAATTTATCTCTCCCTCGGGTCTCACATAATATAATGCAGAAGCAATCTTATCAGCATCAATGAACACGGGGATTTTTCCTATCATCGACATAATCCGAGCCCCCGGATTCAAGAAAGCTCCAGCCTCAGGTACAACCATGTTTTTATAGAACTCTTCAACTAATGCATTATTATAACCCGGGTTTGGTTCAAACCAGAAGGACATACCTTGATTTCGTATCGCCTCGATCACCAAATGATTTTGCGGCCACCCGGCGTCTAACACAATGTGCCTCTCATTTTTCACTCCCCTGCTCACGATTGATTCTTTCCATCGCAACTGCTCATCCCTCTCCATCTGTTCCCGGTTCCGCCTCGTTGCCCGACCCGGAAGAGGTGTATCTTCCGAGATTTCCCTTGCATCGCTGGATGAAGCCCCAGCCTTAGCTTTGCCAGTGTCTTTCCTTGGTGCCATGATTTGGGGGTCAAAAGGATTTAGAGAAGGAATAGGGAGTTTTGAGGTTGGGGTTTGGTTGTTAATGGGGGGGAAGAGAGAGAAAAAGAAGGAGGGGAAGATGAAGAAGGGGAAGATGAAGAAGGGGATTTGATCGGTTTTTTTTTTCATACGTAACCAATAGGTATCGATACCCATGAAAATGGTATCGATACCGAATTGCTATCTTTTTTTCATACGTAACCAATAGGTATCGATACCCATGAAAATGGTATCGATACCGAATTGCTATCTTTTTTTCATACGTAACCAATAGGTATCGATACCCCTGAAAATGGTATCGATACCGAATTGCTTTTCTTTTTTTTTTTTTTTTTTTTTTTTATCGCAGTTGGGTTTGGTTTCGGGTTTGGATTTGGGTAAGGTGATTTGTGGTTAAGTTTGTGTGGCTCAAGGTAGGTTTAAAGTTACCAAATCAATGACACCAAAGAACAAATCTTGAAATCCATCTCTCCTACTTCCCAAACAGTTACTTCCAAACATGCGGAGTTCTGTCTCACATTGAGGCCGAGTTCCCAGAAATGCACAGAGCTGAATACCCCCCAACTTACTTTCCATCCAAAACACCGGCTTCCTAGGTTAGACACAGATATTGATATGGACTGGTTGAAAAGGGTTCTATGGGACTCTTTTAGTGGTTTAATCACGCAAGAAGGCCTTGTATCATTCCCGTTCCACGCTAACAACTCTCACAATATGCATGCAAGATTTCTAAGATGAGTACGTGGTAAAATTGCCTATCAACTCATGCGTATGCAAATCAAGTACTACCATGGAGTATGCGAAAAACCACTATGTACACTCTGTGGAAACACCCACTCATTATCATTCATCATGCAAGACTACTCAACAGAGATACTAAATATATGCATGGGGATAAATTAACAAGCAGACAACAAATTGAGAACTCATCATGCTCGACTCATTCATACACATAAGCATAACAATGTATCCCCGCATAAATAATTGAAAATTCTCCCACCAAAACAGAAACTCACATTCCTCCCCCCAACTTAAAATATGCTATGCCCTCAGAGCATAGAAATAAAGAAAAGAGAATATAACAAGCAGGGAAAACATGAACCTGGGGAGCGGCCAAGAGATGAATCTTGGTCATGAAATGGATCATGGTCGCATATTGTCTGGAGAAGTGCCATGAAGCTAAAGGACTTGTGACTGCATCACCCCAATCTGGATTGTGTCGAAGACTCAATTGATAATGATGCTTCCCACATCGTCATAGAGCAGGAGGCGGAAGGAGTAGGGGTTATGCCAATAAAAAGAGTAGGCCACATGATATATTGAAAGTAAATCACGAGAGCGACAACATGGTGGAGGTGGAATGGGATCGTTAAAATGGTAAACGTAAAGTAGAAATGCATGGTCAATAGTTGAAAAATCCCAATCCGGTATTTCCACAATGTCATATGCCCACAGAGTGGCGTAATACATGCGACCGTGATAATTTTCATTATTTGCGAAGAAAGCCGGAGGTGTCTCTTGGAGACAAGACATTAGTAGTGGTAAAAGCTGTCTGCGGGTAGCAAAAATTGTTGGCATAATGAATGTCAATTTTGGTTTTTGGTTTGTTTTGGTTTATGCACCTAAAAAGAAAAGAAAAAAACAAAACACAAAGAAAGTTAGAAAAAACAAAGCTCTCGATTTTTCTTTTTAGTAATGGTGAAAATGTTTTTCTTTTAGATTTTTGAAACAATTAAAGACGATGAGAAAAAAACAATTAAAAAGAAAACAAATTGCCCTTACTAACCGGAGCTGGGCACACGATCCTTATGGGAATAGCGGCGTGCGAAGCTATAAAACCCAAGTCAATGATGGGTACCTCTAGAAGTAGAGGCCGGGTCCAAACTCAATTAAGAGTATGGTACGCATATGCTACCCGTCAAACCTGGCTAAAAACAGCCTAAGTAACTGGGTCGTCCGAATACACAGGATCGACCAACTCCTCATCAGGTTCCCCCACTTCTAAAAACTCCAAAAACGGTTTCAGACGCTGCCCATTAACTTTGAACACATTGGCGTCCTTAGAATCACGGACATCAACTGAACCATTTGGATACACTTGCATCACTACATAGGGACCTTCCCAACGGGACCTCAACTTCCCGGGAAACAAATGGAGACGCGAATTATAGAGCAATACTTTCTGACCAACTCTAAAAGTTTTGCGCTGAATATTCCTATCATGATACGCCTTAACCTTAGCCTTATAGATACTCGCATTCTCATACGCGTCATTCCTAAGCTCCTCAAGCTCACATAACTGCAATTTCCTATGCGCACCCACCATATCTAAACTCGAATTAATTTCCTGGAGGGCCCAATAGGCCTTCTTCTCTAACTCAACTGGTAGGTGGCAGGCCTTACCGAAAACGAGCCGATAGGGTGAAGCACCCAACACGGTCTTATAAGCAGTGCGATAGGCCCACAACGCATTATTCAATCTGGTGGACCAATCCTTCCTAGTCACACCTACCGTTTTCTCTAAAATCCTCTTAATCTCTCTATTTGCTAACTCGGCCTGCCCATTAGTTTGGGGATGGTACGAAGTGGATACCTTGTGAGTGACTCTATACTCCCCCATCAACTTTTCAAAAGACCGACTCGTGAAGTGCGTGCCCTGATCAGAGATAATGGCGCGTGGTACGCCAAATCTCGACAATATGTTGGACTTAAGAAATTCGAGCACTACTCGCGACTCCATAGACTTAGTGGGTATCGCCTCCACCCACTTGGACACATAATCCACCGCTACTAAAATGTACTCGTAACCATGCGACATAGGCAATGGACCCATAAAGTCGATGCCCCAACAATCGAAAACCTCTAACACAAGAATGGGTCGGAGAGGCATCTCCTGACGTGAAGACAATTTGCCAAGCTTTTGGCAACGGTCACATGACCTACAGAACGTATGAACAAGTTTAAACATATCCGGCCACCAAAAACCACATTGTAAAATCTTGGCGGTGGTCTTCTATGAAGAGAAGTGACCACCGCACGCCTCGCTATGACAGAACTCTATAATCCCCTTCTGATCAGACTCGGGGACACACCTACGCACGATCTGGTCCGCACAGTACTTAAACAAATATGGGTCATCGAATATATACTGTCGGACACTCCTCAAAAACCGTTGTTTCTCTTGGGTAGACCAATGGGAGGGGATCTGCCCTGTTACCAAATAGTTGGCAATATCAGCGTACCACGGGCATTCATCAATGGCGAACAACTGCTCATCCGGAAAAGAATCTCTAATGGGAAGATTTGAGGTGGGGTCCTCGAACTCCAGACGAGACAGGTGATCAGCCACTACATTCTCGACCCCTTTTTTATCCTTGATAATCAGGTGAAATTCTTGCAGCAGCAGAATCCACCGAATGAGGCGAGCTTTCGCGTCCTGCTTGGTCATTAAGTACTTTAGGGCCGCATGATCGGTGAAAACCGTGATCTGCGAACCTACAAGGTAGGACCGAAACTTATCTAGCGCAAACACCACCGCTAACAACTCCTTCTCGGTGGTGGTGTAATTCATCTGTGCTTCATTCAACGTCTTACTAGCGTAGTAGATTACACATGGGTCTTTCCCTCTCCTCTGCCCTAAAACAGCTCCGACTGCATAGTCAGAAGCATCACACATCAGCTCGAAGGGAAGACTCCAATCTGGGGACTGCACGATCGGCGAAGTTGTGAGACTCCACTTTAACCTCTGGAATGCCCCCTCGCAAGCATCGGACCACACAAACGGTGTGTCCTTTGCTAACAACTGACATAATGGTCGGGAGATAGCGCTAAAGTCCTTAATGAACCGCCGATAGAAACCAGCGTGTCCCAGAAATGAACGCACATCCTTAACAGACTTAGGTATTGGGAGATTGCGAATTAAATCAATTTTGGCCTTGTCAACCTCAATACCCTTGGAGGACACAATGTGTCCCAACACAATTCCTTGGGTAACCATAAAGTGACACTTCTCCCAATTTAGCACCAAGTGCTTCTCCTCACACCTCTGTAAGACCTGACCTAAATTCTCGAGGCATCCATCGAATGAGTCCCCGAAGACCGAGAAGTCATCCATAAAAACCTCAACAATTTTCTCCACCATGTCACTAAAAATTCCCATCATGCACCTGGAAAAGGTACCAGGTGCATTGCACAACCCAAAGGGCATGCGACGGTAAGCATAGGTTCCATATGGACATGTGAAGGTGGTCTTTTCCTGGTCCTCTAATGCGACCTCAATCTGGTTATACCCCGAGTACCCATCTAAGAAACAATAAAAGGCACGACCAGCTACCCTTTCTAGAATCTGATCAATAAAGGGAAGAGGGAAGTGGTCTTTCCGGGTGCTCGCATTGAGCTTCCGGTAATCTATGCAAACTCTCCAACCTGTGGGAACTCGGGTCGGCACCAAAACTCCCTCATCATTTTTCACGACAGTCACTCCTGCCTTCTTAGGTACAACCTGAACCGGACTCACCCACTCACTATGGGCCACTGGGTATATAATACCCGCATCTAACAGCTTAAGCACCTCAGCCCGGACTACGTCTTTCATGTTGGGGTTAAGACGCCGTTGAGGTTGCCTGGAAGGTTTTATACTCTCTTCAAGAATAATGCGGTGTGTACACACCGTTGGGCTTATACCATGCAAGTCCGCTATGGTCCAGCCAATCGCGCCCATATGCTCTCTTAACAATTCTAGCAATTTTCTCTCTTGATCATCCTCGAGGGATGAGGAGATCACAACCGGATAGGTATCATTGTCTTTCAAAAAGGCATACTTAAGCGTGTCCGGTAGAGGTTTCAACTCTGGTTTAGGCGGCTGGACTGACGAAGGAAGAACCTTGAGCGGAGGGTCGCCCAAAAGCTCAAACATAGGGCCATGAGTGACCCCGCACACTTCTTCACACGACTCCTCAACATCTAGTAATTTTAACAAATTCACCACCTCTGCCGAGTCTAAAAACGATATTTCCTCGGAGGTAAGAGCAATCTCCAAGGGGTCCTTATACAGGACTGTATCAATATGCTCCTGGACTAATGTGTCAATCAGACACAACTCCTCAAACTCCTCACCATCATCCTCTAGTGTACTTATACTGAACACATCCACCTCCATTCTCTCCTCACCGACAGATAACTGGACCTTGCCAGTTTTACAGTTCATCACAGCGTTGGAGGTGGCTAGGAAAGGACGCCCTAAAATGATGGGAGTCTTCTCTAAAGCCTCACGACCGGGACTAATATCTAGAACAATGAAATCAGCGGGGAATTGAAACTCCCCTACCCGGATCAATACATCCTCTACCACTCCCTTGGGCACTCTAATGCTCCGGTCAGCCAACTGAAGCGTGACTGGAGTCTCACTAAGGTCGCCTAGACCCAATCTCAGGTATGCTGAATAAGGGAGCAAATTAACACTCGCTCCCAAATCCAACAATGCCTTGTCAAAGTTCTGACCTGCTATAGCTATAGGGATGGTAGGACACCCTGGATCCTTGCACTTGGCAGGAATCTCAGTCTGCAAAATGGAGCTCACTTGCTCTGTCAGAACTACGTTGTTCGGACTCTTGCGCTTTGGTGTGCAAAGGTCTTTCAAAACCTTAGCACACTGAGGAAAAGATTCAATTGCCTCCATCAGGGTGATGGGGAATTGAACTCTCCTAAACAACTCCATTATCTTACTGTTCGTTGTCTGCTTGGGTCTCACCGCCAATCTTTGGGGAAATGGAGCTAACGGTCTTGCTGGCGGTGTTTGAGTCGTGGGGGCTGCGACAGTAGGCTCTCCCACTTCAGGTGACTTCTCTCTCTCAACTACTTCCTCTCTAGGCACCTCAGCAGTATCAAAAATGACCTCAGGCTCAATAACTGGCTCCAATGGTGGAGTCTGTTTCTGTGTTTGCTGAATGGTCTTATCAATAGTTTTCCCACTCCTCAGAATGGTAACTGCCTTTGCCTCTTCCTGATTTTGCCCTTGGACATTGGGACCTGAATTTCCCACATAATGAGCACCTGCCTGACTACCCTGGGCCGGAAACCTACCCTTTTCCTGTTGCATTTGACTGATCACTGCAGTGAGTTGGGTCATTTGGGCTGTAAGGGCCCCAATTTGCTGCCTGGTGTCAGTCTGAAAAGTCAGCTGAGACTGCATTAGAGAATTCATAGAATCCTCGAATCAGGGTGGTGCAGTCTGCGCATAACCTGGGGGTGGACCACGAGTGGATGGGCCTCCCCCTCTACCTTGCTGTGATTGGTAGTTGTAAGGAATAACTTGGCCCTGAGGAGGCCTGGGTGCTTGGGACTGATGGAACTGTTGTGGCTGAGGCGGCGCAAGGGGTTGCACTTGACCTCCACCTGCGGATCTAGAGTCTGACCACCCAAAGCTAGGATGATCCCTCCATCCCTGATTATAAGTATTGGAGTATGGGTCCCAATTCCTCACCGCATTAACCTCTTCCTAGGTATTCTGACTTGCTCCCTTAGCAGCTAAAAATCCAGGGCATGCAGTTGCAATGTGCCCCTTACACTCACACCACACGCAGACTTCCTCTATACTGACCTCATGCACTGGACGAGTCTGCCTAACTTCTAGATCTTCTAACTTTTGCGCGATCTTTTCAACCTGAGCCTGGAGTCGCTGGTCTCGTAAGGTAACGGGGATAACGTTGGACCCAGAAGGTCCAGACCGATCGAAATTAGAGGGTTCTAACGCCCTCTGTTTATCTGCTAGGTCATCCAAAAAATCCCAACCCTCATCCGCAGTTTTGGACAAGAAGTCGCCCCCTTTACACGAATACTCTATGTGTTGGATTGTCTCAGGGTTGAGACCTAGGTGAAAGAATTCAACCAACTGTATCTTTTCAAAACCAGGGTGTGGCATTTTTAGGAGCAAGTCTTTGAAACGCTCCCATGCCTTCATAAAGGTCTCTCCCCTATCTTGTCTAAAGCCTTGTATCTGACGCCTTAAACTATTAGTTTTAGCCTCAGAGAAATACTTTCTGTAAAACGCATCACGCACCTGTGACCATGAGGTGAAAGACTGAGGCTTTTGCATTCTAAACCATTTAAGTGCGCCATCTCTTAAAGTGGCCTCGAACAGCTTGAGGCAGGCATTGTCGTATTGGGTAGTGGACGCCAGGTTGCGCACTAACCCCTCAAACATCCGCACATGTTCATACGGATCGTCACACTCTCTCCCATAAAAGTTAGGGAGACTATTGAGAACACCAGGCTTAACTGTGAAGGCATTGCGTGCCTCCTGTGTCTCTCGAGGAAACACAATCGGTCCGGGAGGAGTGGTCCTATCGGGGTTCAAGTGCTGCCTCAACGACGGATGAGCTACAGGTTCGTCTCCCATTTCGAAAGATTCTGGTTCGGAAGCTGACTCTAACTCAGACTCTGACTCTGACGAAGGATTTGAAGATTCGGACTGACTCGACCTGCTCTCTATCTTAACTAAACGATTAGTATGATCATGGTAGTAGAGAGGATCATGCTCACGAACAACCTGCTTATCTCTACCTATGATGATTCAACTAAAATTTAACAAACCTAAAACTAACACCATTTGAACACACGTCACCGTCCCCGGCAACGGCGCCATAAAATGCTTGACCGTTCGGGTATCTAATAATTAACTCTAATTCCTGTCCCAAGCGTAGGACAATCGACCGGTGTAGCACAATAAATCCGGAAGTACCGGAGTCGAACCACAGAGGCGGTCTACGGTGTTAACTCAAATAATGCTAGTTCTTGGTTTGAAACTGGCTCTCAGGTAGCCACCCCTTGTTCAGATGATTTATTAATTAACGAAATTTACCTAATTTTTTTACTCTTGATTGAAACAAAAGAGCACAGCCGTGGGTACTACGGTGCCCGCAACTAGCCTAATCCACATTCACTCGGGCCACAATCATTTAATTAATAGGTTTAAAAATATGGAAATTGTTCCTAACAAGTGTACAACACTTGTCACCGATTCCTGCGCGTATGTGGAACGGGCGATGCCCGGGTTTTATTTGCTAGAAAAATTCCGTATTCAAAAACTGCGCATTAATCAAATTGATTCGGCACCGAGGTAAAATATGAATTAGCCTAGCCACGGGACACCTTGATCCCGCGGCCGCACCCTATACGACTACTCACTCATGATCGTATTGATTGCAGAAAACAAATTAAACCTAGATCTAGACATGCTTAAAGGTTAAAATATAAAAACGATAGATAATGATACCGTAAATCGCAAGACGAGAATTGAACTTGATTAACAATCCGCAAAAACAATCTGAAAACTGGAATTCTGGAACAAAACTTGAATGTAGATTGCTGAATAAAGAACGGTAGCGAAGAACCAAAAACTTCAGATCTGTGGCCGTAAGAACTTGTAAAAAGAAAACCTAAAAATATAATATGTCCCTTAGAAAGCTTATATCATTCCTATTAATACTCCCCCCAAATCCTCTTTGAAAACCTAATTAAAACGTTTAACAATCTCCTTTGCGTCTACTGAAACGACGTAGCTTCAACTCTGATGCTCACGAATCCTCTCGGTATCGATACCTCTGAGAATGGTATCGATACCGATCCTTTATCTCCTTGATCGCGAAAGACATAAGTATCGATACCATTTTCATAGGTATCGATACCTAGCATTCTGGAAACATTTGTGCACTCCATAAGCACATTGTATCGATACCATTTCCATAGGTATCGATACTAAACATTCTGGAAACATTTGTGCACTCCATAAGCACATTGTATCGATACCATTTCCATAGGTATCGATACTAAACATTCTGGAAAAATATTGTGCTCTCCATAAGTGATTGGTATCGATACCCTTAAGATAGGTATCGATACCGAAGGCTTAAGCCGTCTTTTCCAGCATTCCTTACTTCAGACTTCGACTCCCCCGTCCCAGCTCCGCTTCAAGCCATGCACTAGGTGCCAAAAATATCTTTCAACCTGGAAAACCATGCACAAAACCAACAACACTACCAAGTGCACATTAAACAGGAAAATAATCATAAAATGCTCGTCTAATGCGCCAACTTCTCCTACTTAGGCGCTTATATATGAAATATCACGCGCCTATCAGTAATCAACAGGATGCTTGTAAAGGCATTCAAAAGGTGATTTTTGTTGTAAAACTGGAGAAGGGGTGCGATTAATAATGTAGGTAGCCGTGAGTAAGCATTCGGTCCAAAAGGAGATAGGTACTCTTGATTGGAAAAACAAAGCTCGTGCAACATTTAAGAGGTGTTGGTGTTTCCTTTCCACAACCGAATTCTGTTGAGGTGTCTCAACACAGGAAAATTGATGTAGAACCCCTTTGGTGGAGAAGAACTCAGTAAAGGCCAATTCTGGTGCATTATCTGATCGAAACACCTTAATAGTGGTATGAAATTGAGTTGCAATCATGGTGAAGAACCTTGGTATAATAGAACTAACATCTGACTTGTGCTTAAGCAGAAAAATCCAAGTAAATCGGGTACAATCATCCACAAGAGTGACAAAGAAGCGATGGCCTTTGTAAGATGGAATATGGTATGGGCCCCATACATCACAGTGCATCAAATCAAAAGGGGATTGAGACATATGGTTATTGGAAATAAAAGATAATCTTCTTTGTTTGGCTAAAGGGCAGACATAACATGGTTCTGAATTGGGCAAACTATCAGAAAATCGCAATTCCTTATGCAACACATGAAGTTGTTTAAAAGACAGATGGCCAAGTCGAGCATGCCAAAGCTGAGTAGAGCAATTATTGACATATACTTGCCTGGTAGGAAATCCAGTAGCCCCTGTCAGAACAGCAGTAGACTTAAGAAATCCAGTAGCCCCTTTCAGAACATATAAACCATTGAGCTAATCACCCTTGCCAATCATTTTCCGGTTGGTAATATCCTGGATGAGACAAGAGTCATGGTGAAAACAAACTGTGAGGGAAGAATTCCTTGTAAGGGCACTGATGGAGATCAAGTTAAACTTGAATTGAGGAACAAACAATACATCCTTCAGGATTAAAGAAGTGCTGAGTTTAATGTTTCCTTTGTGAGTTACTGGGATACGTGTATGATTTGGCAACATAACAAATGTATTCTCAACAGGTATCATGGACAAGAAATTGTCCATATTAGAGGAAATATGCTGTGTAGCTCCAGAATCTAATATCCAATGCTGAGAAGATATAACTCCAGAGTTGAGATAAACAGAAGAACAGATACCTGTATTATAAGAAGAAGTGGGAACTTCTTCAACATTTGTGGACAAAGTTATTAATACCGTACCGTACCGGCCGGTACGTACCGTTTTGACAAAAAAACGGTACCAAGTACCTCTAGTACCGTACCGTTCTCAATACCGGCCGGTACCGGCCGGATACCGGCCGTACCGGTCGGATACCGGCCGTATCGGCCGGATACCGGCCCGGTATCCGGCCGGTACCGGATTTGTTTTTTTTTTTTTTAAAAAAAATTGCGAAAAAAATTAATTTTTTTTGGCTTTCTCTCTATAATTTATATATATATTGATAGTTGCGATAAATCCGATACGGTATCCGGTACATGACCGGTACCGGTACGTACCGTATCAGTAGGAAAACCGGTACGCAAACCGATCCGGTATTCAGAACATTGTTTGTGGATGTATTTGGTGTCAACTGATGAGATATAACAGTGAGAAGCTGCTGGCACTGATCTTTGTTCAAATTCTGGAGGAATTGATTGAAATTGTCCTGTGGTTCTTTGATGATTCCAACTGATGAATTAGAGACCTGATTGGTAAGAGCTTTGTCTTTGGAAGTGGTTTTCGGTCTTTGAGCATAGCCTGGTGGATAGCCATGGAGTTTATAGCATTTGTCTACGGTGTGCCCAAGGAAATTGCAGTGAGTGTCCTTTGACCTTTATAACCATTTTGGCTCGGTTGGGCCATAGTCTTCTGAAATTGACCAGGGCGATTTTCATTTCTAACAGAGAATGCCATAGTATTTAAGGGGTTCAAGCTGCTGTTAACCTGAGTGCCAATTTTTCTTTGATTCTCCTCTTGAGACACCAAGGCAAATACCTTGTTAATAGGAGGCAAATGATCCAACAGTAGCATTTGACCTCAGATTTGAGAGAAAGAGTCATTTAAACCCATGAGAAAAGACATAATATACTCCATATGGTAATGTGTCTGTAAATTTTTTACTCCTTCACATGTGCATTTGCAGCATGAACAGTTAGGGCGATAATTGCTTAACTCCTCCCATATGGTTTTCAGCCTAGTGAAGTATGTGCTTACTGATTGTTGATCTTGAACTAAGTTCATTAGCTCGCGTCTCAGCTGAAATATCCTAGGTCCATTGCTTTGTTGGAATCGTTCTTTAAGGTCGATCCAGATTTCTTGAGCACTTTCGGCATAGATAACACTAGCAGATATTTCTTTTGAAATGGAATTGAGGATCCATGATATGACTACATTATTGTTTCTTATCCATGAATTAAGCAATTGGACATCAGTACCTGGGGGTTTGGTGACTGATCCATCTATGAAACCAAGTTTGTTCTTCACTGATAAGGCAATAAGCATGGCTCTACTCCAGGATGCATAGTTTTCTCCTGTTAGGGCTTGCGACACCAAGGTAAGACCTGGTCCATCTGAGTGATGTAGAAAATAAGGGCTGGAAGATTCGTTAATGGAATGAGATGGCAAGGAATGCGATTCAGATGATTCCATTGAAGAATGGAATCAATTTATTTGTGGAAGACGGACTGATTTCCGCTCTGATACCATTTTGCATAAAAGAAGAAGAAAGAAGATGAATGGGAAAACTCTGTATTCACTCATGTACTAAAAGAGGGGATACAAGCCTATTTATAGGAAACGAAAAGAGATACAAGAACAGCTAAGCTAAACTAACCGTATCAGCAACAACTTGAACAAATAGCTAACAAACTAACAGATTCTAACAAACTAACAGATTGAACTACCTAACTAATATAACTACTGAGCTAACAAATTAATAAGCGGTAAAACAAGCTAATGTGGATAGATGGCAAACACCAAGTCACTTCTCCTATTGTGGTAGTATGGCAAGGCACAATATAGCTTTCTTTCCATCGAAGTATCAAATTATAATGTATACATTTCTTCTAGTTCTGTGGTTCGATTAGAATAAATTATTACGATGCAGGAATAAATTAATGTGTTTAGATTGTTGCATTTGACGCATTAATGTTCATTGCAAGATAGTATTCTTAATACAATCTTATTTTTTGGTTGCCACGGATTGACATAAAAACTACTATATTTAGTTGCAGTTTTTAATTAATTTTTTTGTTCAACATATTTTATAGGTGGCGAAAATCATCAGTCCTACAATTTCAAAATTAAAACCAAGAATTTTTTCGAGTCCAACACATACAAATAAATTATAATTTTTTATTTTAAATTCGAAGGAAAGTTTCTTGATTTTATTCGAATTGTAAAACTTTTGGATTTTTTTATCAATAAAAGAAATATATTAATTGAAAAATTACGAAGATTAAAGGGTCAAAAGTATGCAGAACCATTACAATTATCTTTATCTCAACAAGGTTGGCAAACGAGGAGGCAACCTAAGGCAATACCAAACAAAATCTGAAGAACAAAAACACACACACACAAAAAAAAAAAATGACAAAATGACATCAAAATCATCATTAGCAGACATTCTCATAAAAAAATTGAACTTAAAATTTTAATAACTTAATTAACTAATTGCGTTTGACTGAATGTAAAGATGAAAAACATAATTAAATAATAGGTTTAAAAGTAAAAAATAAAAATAAAAGTAGAAGATGTAACATAATTTTTATTATAGTCTATGGTGAATTTTTGAAATTTTTTTAAAAGAACTTAGATATTATCCGAATTTGGACTCGAATGAGTTAATTCAAGACTTTGTTGTGTCTCACTACTAATATACTCGGTTTGTCTCTGAATTGGAACCGGGGGCCCTGCTGTGCGCAGCGCACAGCAGGGCGTGCTGTGCGCCAAAACGGCGTCGTTTTGGCGCACAAAACACTGTCCAAACAGTAAAAAACTGACCGAACAATTTTCGGTCAGTGTTTTGTGCGCCAAAACGACGCCGTTTTGGCGCACAGCACGCCCTGCGCACAGCAGGGCCCCCAATTCCCTCTGGGAATTCTAAAAGTCAATGTATCCAAACCTTCATCGTCAAAGTACAAAATCATCTTAAACCGTCTATGTCTTTCGATATTGAGGATTAGTACAATTCCACCCGTGGAAACCTAACTTAATACCATTCAAATTCTCTTGATTCCAAAAACAGCTAGGGAGTGAACCAATGAATTATGGGTATTGAAAATAGATTCATAAACACTAACCATATTGAAATAATTCGACACCAACAATGTTCAATGAGATAATATTGAAATATAAATTAATACAGTAACCCTTAAGAAGTCACAAAGACAAAAAAAGTTAAAATATAGGAAATTTTTTCTTTTTCTCTCGAGGTCATAAGGAAATTAGAATATGGGTATTCGTCAAATTTATACGTAAATGACTCGTAAAAAAAAAGAAACATGAAGATTTATGGCAGAGCTCGCATGGGTATGGTTTGAATATCCATAAACAAGGATATGAATTCGACTTTTACTTTGGGTCTCGTGAGGAAATCAGAATTTTGATGTACCAATCAAATCCAATACCAAATCTCCAAAGGATACAAAGGACTCATAATTGATACACCCAATGAATTCCTCACTCCAAATATCCCTCTGATTCTAAATAACTCCTTCTAATTAGCTAAAATCACAACCCAAATTACCTTCAATTCGGACCCAGTATTAGGTGAGGATCATGTCATGTGTAGAAATATTTAGCAACAGGAAAAGAAAATGTACAAAATTATGTCACTAAGTAGATGATTTTCTGATGCTTCACTCACCAATTGATTCCATATGGTCTGATTTTATGGGGAAAGAATCAGCAATACCATATCTTCCTCCCAAGTTTCCTAATCCCCAATTGTAAAGATCTGGCAGTAAAGGGAGATCCACCTCTTTACTAATCTGATTCCAGTATCTACTCAAATTTGGAAACGGCCCTAAAATATACGAAGATACACTCACTATTTTTAACAAGACCATAGTACTCATTGTGAACAAATTCGTATCTCTTTTACCAATATAAATTACGTACACTGAAATCGAAGATTGTCACCCACTCTTCCACTCTTAATCTCTTCAGAATGGGTCGATTTTGGCCGCTGGTTTTCTCTGCTACTGTCTTGCTCTGTTTCCCTCTGATTTCCCATTGTCAAACTACTCAAACCTTCATTGTGAGAGTACGAAATGATCTGAAACCATCTGTATTTTTGGACGTCGAAGAGTGGTACCGTGCCACCCTCAGAAGCCTCACTTCATACCCATTAGACTCCCTCGAATCCAAAAACAGCAAGAGATCTGGTAAACACAGAGAATTTGTTCATGTTTATAAAACTGTTTTCCATGGTTTCTCTGCTAGACTAACAGCAGATCAAGCCCAAGAATTATCGAAACGCGCAGAAGTGGTTGGAGTCTTGCAAGACCGAGTTCGTCAAATTCAGACAACTCGGACACCACAATTCCTTGGACTTACCGGAAACAACCCCACAGGGCTCATAACCGAGTCTGACTCGGGTTCTAATGTTATAATTGGATTATTAGATACCGGTATTTTCCCAGAACGGAGAAGTTTCAATGATGTCGGGCTCGGACCTGTCCCAGCTCGTTGGAAAGGAGATTGCATCGCCGGAGAGAAGTTCGTGAACAAACCTTGCAACAACAAAGTGATCGGGGCAAGGTATTTTTCCGACGGGTATGATGCCAGTATGGGAACTGTGAATTCCACAGATGTCCTGTCCCCGAGAGACAGCCAAGGCCACGGCACTCACACTGCGTCCACCGCCGCCGGAAGGGAAGTCGTGAATGCTTCCTTCTTCGGCTTCGCCACCGGCGACGCAATAGGAATTGCTCCAAAGGCGAGAATCGCTGCATACAAGGTATGCTGGACTAATGGCTGCTTAGATTCGGACATGCTCGCCGGCTTTGACAAAGCCGTTGAAGACGGCGTCGATATAATTTCCATATCCATTGGCTCCGAAGGCTCTTTATTATATAATATGGACCCAATCGCCATGGGATCATTCGGTGCAATGGCTCGAGGAGTTTTCGTTGCCGCCTCCGCCGGTAACGACGGCCCCGGCGCCACGTCGGTGACGAATGTCGCTCCGTGGATAACAACTGTCGGCGCAAGCTCAATTGATCGGAGTTTTCCGGTTGATCTCATTTTGGCAGATGGAACGGTCATCACTGGATCGTCACTGTATGACGGGAAACCGTTGGATAAGACGATTTATTACCCACTTTTTTATGCCCTGAATGCGGCGAATGGCACTACCCCTTTTCCGTCTTTGTGCATGCCTGGATCGTTAGATGAAAACCTCGTACGTGGCAAGATCGTGTTGTGCGATAGGGGAAATGGTGCACGTGTCGCCAAGGGACTTGCTGTGAGGGAATCAGGTGGGGTCGGATTGGTCCTTGCAAACGTGGCCCCTGATGGTGAAGGTTTATTTGCGGACCCACACTTAATCCCTGGACTGATGATTACTGAATCAGCGGGTAACAAACTTCGTGCTTACATCAGCAGTACAAAGGACCCTAGAGCCACCATTGTTCCTCATGGTACCCAACTGGGGGTGAAGCCTGCACCCGTGCTTGCCACATTCTCGTCGAGGGGGCCCAATACCGGATCTTCGTATGTTCTTAAGCCCGATTTGATCGCGCCAGGTCTGAACATCCTAGCTGCTTGGCCTGACGTGTCGCCATCGGAACTACCGGAGGATGCTAGGCGTACCGAATTCAATATTCTTTCGGGTACATCGATGTCTTGTCCCCATGTTTCAGGTTTGGCGGCTTTACTTAAAGGGGTCCACCCTGATTGGTCACCGGCTATGATCCGATCAGCTCTCATGACCACTGCTTATACAGTTGATAATAAGCAAGAGCCGTTGTTGGACGATAAAGATTATAATGTGTCGAATGTTTGGGGCATAGGTGCTGGACACGTGGATCCTGAAAAGGCAGTTGATCCTGGCTTAGTTTACGATCTTACGGTGGATGACTACGTTAACTTTCTTTGTTCGTCTAATTACAGCCAAGGAGATGTACAACTTATAACACATAAGGTAGTAACCTGCAACGGAACGAAATTCACACCGTGGGAACTCAACTATCCTGCAATCTCCGTTGCTATTGATATGTCACCTCCATTGCCTAGATTTGAGATTGCAGCTACTAGAACAGTGACCCATGTTGGTGATGGTGCATCGAGCTATACCGTAACAATTACCCCACCGAAAGGGGTAATGGTGACCGTTGATCCACCGAAAATGGACTTTAAAGTAAAGGGGGAGAAGATGAGTTACGTCGTTCGGATTTCTATAGAAAAGAAGTCACCTAGCAACGTAGATACTAAGGCGGGTAAGCTAACATGGACAGATGGAACACACCAAGTCACTTCACCTATCGTGGTACTATGACATGGCACAACATAGCTTTTTTCATCGAAGAATCGAATTATAACGTGTACATTTCTTCTGGTTCTTTGGTTCAATTAGAATAAATTATTATGATACACGGAGAAATAAACGTGTTTAGATTGTTTCATTTGATATATTAATGTCGATTGAGAGAGTCTTTTTAGCACAATCTTATTTATGACCAATTGTGATCTCAATATTTGTGAATGAATTTTCTCTTATCTCTGTGAATGTTTAAATATTGTTTACACGGTTGATAATAAGATAGAGCCGTTGCTAAATAATAAAGATCACAACGTGTCGAATGTGTGGGGTATAGGTGTTGGACACGTGGATCCTGAAAAAACAATTGATTGTGACTTAGTTTACGATCTCACGATGAATCACGACTACATTGACTTTCTTTGTTCGTCTAACTAGGAGGATATACAATTTATAACACATAACTGCGACCGAACGAAATTCTCGCCGTGAGAGCTCAACTATCCTGCAAACTCCATTGCCATTGATATGTCACGTCCATCGTCTAGATTTGAGATTGCGGCTACTAGAACAATGATGCATGTTGGTGAGGTTGCGTCGAGCTATACTGTAACAAACCAAGAGGCGTAATGGTGACTGTTGATCCACCAAAGATAAAGTTTCAAAAAAAAGAATGAGAAGATGAGCTACGTGGTTCAAATTTTTACAGAAAAGAAACCACACGCGAAGGAGGATATTGAGGCGGGTAAACTAACATGAACAAATGACAAACATCAAGTTACTCCACCTATCGTGGTAGTATGGCAGAGCACAAAATAGTTTTTCCATTGGAGAAACAAATTATAACATATACTTTCATCTCATTTTGTGATTTGATTATTATAAAATAAATGTCAATAAACGTGTTTAAGTTATTAAATTCGATATATTGATGGTGACAGCAATAATCATTTTAACACGGTACTATTTTATTGCCAATATTGATATGTGTTGTGCTTGTTGTTATATAGAGACGATAATGAATAAGTTTCACTTTTTTTTAATTGGTTGGTTTATTCTTTCTCCTTTCGGTTCATGGACGAAAAGAAAGTGTGTGTATGACAGCTGGGTGTACCGCAGGTTATCATTCTTGATAGGGTTACGTATCACCTTTGCTATAATTGTAATGAGACCATTTACCCTCCCAACACATTATTTTATAAAGAACGGATTTGTATGGATAATGCATTTGATATACAAATCAAATTTTGAGTAAGGGAACAACTCCACCAGAATGATGTTTACAGTAACTGGCTTATCAAGAGCATGTGGAGTCACATGTCCCACTTAACATAATTTTTTTAAATTAATATTCCTACAAATTTAAATTTTTGTATAAGTATCTTACTAAACTATAGTATATCACTCTTGTATATAATTAAAATATATATAATCTTCATTTCATGTCTTCGTCTTCTCTCCATAACATCAGTTATTTAATTGCATTTATAGATTGTTATTCAAAGTGCCTGCCAATTTTTTTTTTTTCGGATCACTCTTATCATCTCTATTTTTCTCATTACATCTTCTCTCACTTCTCAGTAGACTTCTATAATTTTTTATTTATGTAGAAAACTCAAATAATCCTAGTTACTATACAATTATTGAACCTCAGACATTAGATTCTTATTGGAATTCGAACTTCGCAATGTCTTCAAATACAGGTAACCAAATCTGTACAACATTTCACCAATTATAATTCAACTAAATTATGACCTGAACTTACTTGCACGCAGCACAAAAGCATTCTTCACACCAAATCTTGAAGACTTGGGGGCCCTGTGCACAACAGGACGTGCTTCGCACCCAACCAACATCGTTTTAACATACAAAATACCATTCAGACAGTATTTTTTTGTGTCAAAACAATCTCGTTTTGTTTTACTGCTGCATGCGTGTCTGTACAGCAAGCTCTCCTTTCTTAGTAAGTGTGTTCAATAAGAAAAATACTAACCACCGTCTACTAGGCAATAAATAATATAAAAAATATACATCGATAGCTGTAAAATATGTGTTGATATATCCATAAATATATATTGATATTTGTATTTATTTAGCACTATATACATTTATCCACCACCTAGTAGGCGGTGGTTAGAACCACCCAAATATATGTAGGGATTGTTTTCCGAAATAAGCACAAGCCCCTAACAATTTTGGAAGTCTCCAAGATCATGCAGCAGAGTGCTTGCCTTGTGATAAAATTTTATGGAAGGGGATAGACGAATTTTAAGACAAATTTCAAAAGTACACAGTTGCCATAAATTTGTCATAAGACAAGCAGATTACCGCATGATCTTGCTGAGCAGCAGCTAGCACTATAGCCATTTGATCCATCAAACCCAACTATCACGACGCGACAAAGGAAATGGAGCAAACATAAATGAAAACAAACTAGTACTAAAGATTTTAAGCATATTCCTTCAACATATAAAGCATTTGGTTCGACAAAATAACCGAGACAAGAAAAAACATAAAAGGTCAAAAATCACTGAACCATGATAGTAATCAAAACACAAGATACATCGTTCTGAATCCTCAGTACCAGTCATTGAAGTAACTCACTTCTTGGATTTCTTAGATGCCCTGCAAAAATAAAACACCGTCAAATTTTACTCCACATTACCCCACCATACATTAGACGCCATAACATCTGAATACTTACTGAGCAGGTTGAGTTGTAGGGGCAGCTGCCGCAGCTGGAGGTTGGGGTGCTTTCTCTCCTGGTCCCTGTACACGTCAAAAAAAATGTCAAAACATTTAAAAGTAAGCCATATAATCAAGTCCCCTGAAAAAGTTAGGAACAAAAAGAATCATCTTTAAGCCTCAAACTTATCAAGTTAGAAGCTCCTGCATCTTCTAACCACACTGGAGCATATAGACACACCACCAAATGAAAAGGGTAGGAACTTGGGCACCTAAGATCCATATTGCCGTACTAGAAGATACAATCGTAACAAAAAATCAAATGTAACTCGTGTATGCTGAATTGGACATTTCTATATAAAATTGCACTCCAGCGAATGCGGAAAGAGAAGCATTGCATGGACGCCCTTTGAAATAGGTGAACATGCATGTATAGGGTACTTGGATGAGTATCTGGAACTAAAATCTTTCTGATAGAACAGCAAACTAAGTTAAACCTGATCAACTGGAACCTAAACAAATGGCGATTTTTATGCATGTATTCATGTGGGAGTCAACACAACATGAACACGTTCAAGCTTCTCTTTATCATCAAACATTGTCAAAGAAAAAAAGTAAAGATTGTCAATAGGTATCTTACCTGGGCCAGCCGTTCCTCTCTCCTGGCAAACTTTCTCTCCCTACTAGCCTTATTCTTTGCACGCTTGGCCTCAAACTGGTCAGACAAGGTCTTCTCTCTAGCTTTCTCAGCCTTGGACTTGTGGATGCTCTCCATTAGCACCCTCTTGTTCTTAAACACATTACCCTTCACCTTCATGTACATGTCATGATACATGTGCTTGTCAATCTTCTTTGATTCCCTATACTTGCGAAGCAAGCGTCTGAGCACACGCATCCTCCTCATCCACAGAATTTTTGTGGGTAACCTTGCCTCCCTTGTACCCTTACGTTTACCTGAAACCAAACAAGAAACAAACATAAAAAACCAGGCAAGTTTCTCTTGCAAGCACAACAGCAGTGTCATCAACGTAACCTCTGAACAACTATCCTAGAGCAGCAAATGACCCAAACAGAAACAGCTTTTACCTATGTTAAACATTCTGCCGCACCATTTTCCAATTTCCCGTGTTTGGTTTAGCATAATTCTACATCTAATCTAAGTATTATAAAATAAATCTCTTCATCGAAAACATTATCAATTGGTCTCCATCTATGTCCAAGGTGATTTTATGTGAATTTTACTACTATACACACCCACGTAAAAAAGGATACCTGCCAAAGCTACTAAAAAATTAACATAAAGAAATGTTCTGAAATGAAAAAATTCTCTAATTGACCCCAAATCTATCCTCATTATTACCATATCCAGAATGACGGCCCTTTCGCTTGGCTTCTTTCATTCTTCGTGCACGAGATCGCGAGTGGATCTTGGTGGGTTTCCTAATGATAAAACCGTCCTTGACCAGCTTCCGCACATTTTGGCCTGCACTCAACAAAGTAGAAAATATCAACATACAAGGGAAAAAAGGACCACTGATGCGATAAGTAGTATTATTGTCAGAGATAAGATCATGTCAGCAAGTACAGAATTTTCATTTCTTTAGTCTTCCTATCAAAAAATGGCGAGGCTACCTCAACTTGAGGAAAATACAGATGCACAGGCAAAGTTTCTGATTTCCAAATCCTGCAATGAGCACCAGCTGAGACATCCAGGAAGGAAACAACAGCTAGCTATTGATTTTTTTTGCGTTTCAACCCTCTAATTTAGTTCACTCCTTTTCAAAGAGGCATATGAATACATTTTTTTCTTTTACAAACTGTGAAATCCAGCACAGATAAATGAACTAAACCATTAACAATTATAGCTTCGCGAATAGATAACTTTCCTCATAAACGACTGCATAAAAACATCAAGCACTAACGAATTAACTAAAATCACGAGCTCAAGATGTTTCAAATCGAGTAATTTTTTCATTAAAAACACTTGTATCACCACAGAATTACTATATTCTGTCGCCAGCAAATGGTACAACTATCAACTCACATAGATGTCAACACATGGAGAATAAACTATATAATCCGTAGGCTGAACTACAAACATAGGTACAGAATTAAACCAAAGATCAGGACAGTAACAAATGGAAGTAGAAAACAGAAACCTTCAAGCAACAATAAAACGAAATACGGAAAATGAAGAAGTTTTGGGCAAATAATTGAACCAGATCAATCATGCAACGAACTAATCATCAAGGAATAACGCTAGGGAAATGAAATCTCAGAGGAAAATACAACGGGAGAGAACTAACGAGAGTTGGCCATGGAGATTTCATTGACTTCATTTGGATCAAGCCAGACCTTTCCCCTGCCGCACTTGAGGACGCTGGCAGCGAGCCGCTTCTGAAGCTTCAGGGACACCATCGCTCTTTCTCTGTCCTCTGTTCCTGAACGAAGCCGCTAATGGGAGAAGACGGAGTGCGCTGTGAGGATAAGCTTTTATACCACGTCAAATCAGCACCTAGGGTTTTGAGGAGGATTGCAAAATTGGTGGGCTTTGATTAGAGTCATAATAGAGACCAGATTAGGTTCGGGTTAATCACAATTCTACCAGGCCGGACAGCCCAACAGAAAGCCCATGGGTGAATTACACTGTACTTCCCTGAGGTTTCTAACAAATACAATGTCCTTAGATTTTTAAATTACTCTGACCCCCTTATTTTTCAAACTATTATGTTGTTACCCTTTCTATCATTAAAATCAGTCCAATAATGTTAGTTAAGCTACTAAAACTTCAAGTTTGAAAGTTTTTTCTCACAAAACGAATGCAACATAATTCACATTACGTCCGAAATAGTTTATATTGAATTTTTTGAGATTTTTCTAAAGTCGAAATTTGGACAAAATTTTGAGATTTTTTCGAATTTCAGCTACTAGATCAAGAAGTTTAGTAGCAATAAAACCAAGAATTATTGGGTCATGGTGTTGGGGCACCAAGACAATTTCTCGGACTATTGAATGATTACTCTGTAACATATTTTAGATTAAAGAAAAAAATCGGTAGGTACAGAAAAAATCGTGGAGGGTAATTTTTTTTTTTTTTAAATTGTTTGCGTTGAGTTATATTAGAAAAAAGAAAAATTGTGAATTGCAAGAAACAAACATTTTCCAGCATATGATTACATCAATAACAAACTATAAGTCTGCTTCATAAAATCTAAACAATAAAATTGAGTTTTTTTTTTCTTTTTGCATGATAAATTGAACAATTAAGGGAGGAAATAAAGAATAGATCCCTCCCCTTTTGCAATTTAATAAAAGATTATGCTTAGTGCACATAATTCTCTTTTTTATACCTCAGTATTGATACCAACTTATACACAACTCGACTAATTTTTGAGAGATTAATTATACCATCCACTAATGAAGAACTCAATTAAAATCAGACAAATCATGTATTAATTGGTCTCATAAGAATTTATAACAATAAAAATTTTGAACCTAAAACTTTTAGGAATAAGCAAAGTCTCACAACCTAGCAACTTTTCTATGAAGGTAGGTAGCAAGGAAAACCAATGCGATTGTCATCTCATTGAGAGCCCTTTTGCCAGGAAAACCAATATAAAATAAAATTAAAATATTGTCTACATATTCATTATTTATGGTTGTAACCTAACACAAGTATTTTATCCGAAGGCCCCACTTTCTTCTCATTTGTCTAACCCACCAAAGCAGAGCGCACTTCAACGAATTTCACTTTTTATCCTTTCCCCCTCCCAAGGAAGACGGCACTTCCAAATACGGCCAATGTCAAGACTATAAAATGACACTTGAATCGAGACTTTCTACAATTTCTACTTGCGAAAGCTTTTCATAGAAAGTTTGTTGGTAAATCCTGTTTTAGGAGAGTACGTGTGTCTACATTTTGACAAAATTATATGAGAACCGATGTCTTCTCCACCAAGAGATCACACAACCAATATAATCACTATCAAAGCTGGAGCTTACTTTTATGTCAATCTACAACCTCGCGATCCAACACTATCAGTGGATACAACCAATGTAAACCACAGTGAAACCAGTACAAAAGCCTAACCCAACCTCCCAACTCCCAAACCCACAGTGAAAGGTCGCGCTTCAGGGGAATGAGAATCACAAGTAGCAGAAGAGCTTGGCGCCGATCACAGTAATGAATATGCCATATTGATTCTGCTCATTCCTGTCCTTGGCTTCAGGTGGCACTTCAAGCCCTGCTGATTTGGTAGAAGGATACCGTCGAATTTTCGTAGTCCACTTTGCCTATGACCTATTAGTCAGATTTCCCTCGCAGTTTAAGAAACAAATAAAGGGCTGAAAGAACGAAAAGGGACCATAGTGAGGTGTGTCAAAATCAACCGTTCTCCATTTCAACAGGTCATACGTGGCTGCCATTTATTTTTTAGAACATGTTACAGACATAAAACCCTATATTTTAGATTCCAACAAGAGATAAGCTAATCTATCCTCAATAAACCAACATTTAGTTGCATAGGAATCCTGACTTGCATTTGGGTAAAGAGGAAACAATGCGACCCCTCCTATGGAGTTCTTTTGTATCGCTAGCTAAGCTTTCAGCAACACTCATGGTTAAGCCTGCATAAAAGCCGCTGAAAGTAAGCATTACTAACAAACTCTGTCTACCGGTACAAACCAGCTCCACTAATGGCTTGCTGGCTTCTGATCCTCTCCACCTTGAACACATAGGACTAATGAGCCAGAACATCGGCCTAGTTTACATCTAAAGACTCCTCTGATAACGAGGGAGATCATTGGCAAATAGGTTGTGTCCAATAAGATCCGCACTCCCTTGATTTGCTCTAGCTGCAACTGCAACCTGCTGCATTGTTGATTCATTTGGATCGTTGCAGATTCCAAGTCTAGCGAGGAATGTAACTGTGGTACCCTTGTCTGATCCCTCGCTTTCAATCCAAATGTGCCCTCCCATTAGATTTATAAACCTGATTCCATCGTTTCAAACAAGTAAATGTCACAGAAACAGTGAGACAATCTAAATGAACAAACTAAGTCACTGGATACTCCATGCTATTTTAAGAGATCAAGACTTGTATAATACCGTCTGCAAATGGCGAGTCCAAGACCAGCACCACCATTATTTCGGATTGATCCACTTTGAGACTGAGCAAATTTAGTAAAACAGAGTGAGATATCTTGCGGGAGAATACCACAACCAGAATCCTTAACCTGCAAAAAAAATATGAGTGAAGAGTTTTAATTTCCCACCGGCAAGAGCTAAAAAAATATGGACAAAGAGTTCTCAGAATGGAGGTTAAGATGCATGAAATATGAAATTCGGTTTTAACTCTTGTACTTTCTTTCTTTCTTTCTGTAGTTCATTGCCAACTTCAGACCACATTAAATAAGTCCAAATGCCAGCACTGCAAACTCTAAGCAAGATGTTCGAGTTTGCACTATGAATAGATGCACCTCAGGAAAGGTCAATTCCTATTGCCCTATCATCCCTTAAAAAGACACTTGAAATTTAGCCAGTCAAGAGAAGAAAGAACTCAACCTGCACTCTTAAGAAGAAGTGACCATCAATTGACACAGGATAAAACTCAGGAGGTCGCCAGTCTCTCAAAGACTCTGGTTTTGCAATAGAAGCCACAACTGAGACATAACCCTTCTTTGTGAACTTCACAGCATTACCCACAATATTTAAGAGTGCTTGTAGTACTCGTTTCTCATCACCCACAGCATATGCAGGTAAATCGGGGGCCAAAATAAGTGTCATGGATAACCTCTTTACAGTTGCAATAGGCTTTATCAAATTGATGGCCTGTAATAGAAAAACAAAAACCAACAATATTTAGCAGTGTCAGGTTTTGTTAAATGATAATGAAGTAACTACGAAAAGTACCTCTCTGAAAACCTCATGAAGATTGAACACCCCAGCATCTAATTCTAGGCTACCATCTTCAAGCCTAGAAAGATCTAATACATCATTAATAAGGGTTGCAAGCAGGTTGCTACTCTTGAGTATAGTCTCTATCATAACCCTTTGATCTGGACTTAGTTCTGTTTCTAAAAGAAGTGAAGACAAGGAGATGATTGCATGCATGGGTGTCCTCATTTCATGGTTCATGACAGCGAGGAAATCATTGCGAGCACGGATAGCCATCTCCGCCTCTCGTCGAGCCAAATCTAGAGCAACATTCTGCTCCATGAGCTGATCACGCGCCCTCATAGACTCTTCTAGAATTGCGGCATGAGAAAGAGCAACAGCTACCTGAATATAGGAAAACAGTATCTTGAGCATGGAGAAAAACGTGTATTGCTGATAGTCCCATATCCAACAACGCAGCCAAATAAGCTTATAGCTCAGTAGTGACGGGAAAATAAGTGCATCTAAAGTGAAAAAAAAACTGATATATTGAAGTGAATAAATCTAGTCCAAATAGACTTTCCAACTGTAGGACACTATATATTTCTAGTCTATCCGCAAGGTGAATTCCCGTATCCGGTTAATTTTCTCTAAAGATAGTAACAAATGCACAAGAAAAGGAGGGTTAAACAGGAACTTCACAGGCATACTTGGTATCTGTGGTTTATGGAGGAATTCAATCTATGAAACTGCAATTTCAACAAACAAAACTCAATATCAACAGGCAGAAATAAAGAAAGTGCAAAACAGGTCTAAAAACAAAGAAAGTGTGTTGCAGTGTACATTTCACACCCAATCACGTGCACAACTGTAGAAAAGACCAAATGATGCTTCTATCAGTGTGTCATGAGAAATTGAACAGTCAAAGTAAAAACTAGTAACGATGCTGAGAAATAGTTAATTGAGTTTGTACATTATTACACAGGTCAATGAAAAGTGAACTGCAGACAAGGGGAAAGCCACAAACTATGTTCATAATTTCAAGCAAAACATTATTCAGGCTTACAGCTATAGTAGGTTGAATGCCAGCTACTTAAAGTATGAGATAGCATAACAGTCCTCAAAATCACAAGGCAATCACAAGGCAAACAATGGCAAGGATGAGTAGGTAAACAAGAAACCTGGTCAGCAACAACTTCCACGAGTTCCAACTCATGGTCGTGCCATTTTCTGATGCCGTCCATAGGGAGAATCAAAACCATCACAGCATAGCTCTTTGCAGAGAGTTCGGGCCAATCATTAATTTGGAAATTTGAAAGATGCAAAAGAGGCACCCGAACGGCAACAACTTCTGGTGGCACATATCTTCCCATAGGAGGTCTGATCCTGGCCAATTGGCACGTATGTGGAATACGTATCGCTTCAGCACTATTAAACACTTCGTTGACTATGGGAAGATTGATTGGCACAGAAGATCCAACAGGTATTACATTGGTTAGTGCATGAGATAGTTGAAGATTCGACCCTGTTCGTGATGGCATCCACAACGCACATTCTTCCAGGTCTAAAGTCCTACCCAACTCCACAAGAGTAGTTTTTAGTATTGTGTGTCTGTCGAGTGTGCTTCTAATCTCATGAGTAAGCATTCTTACATGCCTTCCAGTTTCTTCTTGAGACATAATAAGGCCCATCTCCCTGTCCAGCTCTTCAGCCTTATTCTTCAAAAACAGTTCCCGTGTTTTCACACTTAGAAGATCAGGAATAATATGCACAAGCATTAGAGCTGTTGCACACGACACAATAGCCGTAGCAAGTTTTGCTATAGTCATCACTATAGCAACAGTTTTCGAGTGCATAGAGAATGTCCAGAGATTTATGAAGTGGGTCGCCCCACAAAGAACAATAAAAGCACCAAACTGCATTAGCACCCACCTATAGGGGAAGAATGCCGATTTTTGAACAAAATAAATGAGCTCCAAGGGAATCGAGAAGTACGCAAAGGCAATAAAGAAGTCTGATATATACTGATACTTCACCAGAAGCTCATCAGCAGGCCATTGAGTCTCAATGCAGTCGCAGGACTCCATTTCCAGCAAGTATGCCAGCAAAGATCTGAGAAACACAAGAATTATTACTTAGTTCCATCATTCCTGTCTAATTCAAAAAGTAGACGTGGAAATTCTTGCTTAAAGAGATGGCTTCTTGGTCGAAAGAACTGCTACCAAATAAATTTATTTAAAGAAGACTGACGACCTCGATAGTACTATCATGCAGACCCAATCAAGGCATACAATCCAATAGCAGTGGAATATTATTTGTGACAACAGATTTGCAGACTGTTGGTCAAAAACCAATGGCTTGAAGTCACCATGTAAGAGAAGCACAGTTCCTTGCAATAGGACACCGTCCTCTGATCACTAACTTGTGCAGAAGCAGAACAAATTATTCGACCACTTCCAAAATTGACATAATTACGACATGGAATGGTATACTGTGTAGGAGGCAATGCCTTCCCATCCATAAGTAAAATATCGATAGGTCTGCCAAGAAAGAAAAATATACATCATGTAACTGTACCATGGACACACACACACATACAGTACGATCACGATGAAATACCAAACGGAAATGCGCCAAATGCTAATGAAATTTGAAGAAGGAATCTTCTCAGAGTGAGACTAAGATAAGACAGAAATAAGTTTGAAGCAACACAAAAAACCCCATCCTATACACTTAATTTCCATTTCTTTCCAACTTGCAAAATGCATTTAAAATATCTTCCAAAATTAGTTACAGAGAAATTTAGCCTTTGGCCTCAATAACAAGATTTACACGAACACATTTCGAGACTTCAATTAAAAAACAACTATGCAGTTTAACTGCTCAAGTACCGAACCACCCTGAGTTAAGAAAAAAGCCAGAGAATTGAGATCAAACTCTAATTACGGCTCACTTCAGGTATGGGAAACATTCACCACATCCGCTCTCTTCTCTAGCGACTTGTCTACAAAACAGTTCAACTCAAATTCTTGAAATCACTTGATCTATTAACCCTAATGAAGCTAAGAGTATCAATACTGCGTGAATCGCCAAGAAATCAGGTGAGCCGTACGCTTTCCCTTTCTAAAACAAGAGGGAACGGTAAACAACAACAAATTAAAGAACGAAAAAAACAAAACTAGCTCGGCTACCAAATCACAAGTACGTGAAATGAAGGAGATTTAATTTCACACATGTCCGAAAGTTCACAAGCTAAATTTTTATCGGTAAGGATCGGATTTACTTCTACTTTTTCTTTTCTTTTCCTCCAGTTTCTCAGCAACCAAGCAGAGCATTGAGATTTGTTACTCAGAAAACCGTGATTACCAATTAAACAAATAGATAACAAACCATGAACCAGAAGCGAAGAAAATTCGAAGAGTTGAATATTACCTTCAGTGAGAAAAGTCGATCGGATGACAATTTGCAGACCTTGTTCTCTGCATTTGTTGATTCAGTGCGGGTTCTTTTGACTGTCCCCTACTCCGAACCTTGTCATGGAGAGAGAGAGAGAGAGAGAGAGAGAGAGGGGAAAGTGGAGGAAGAGAGGGAAGATGCATGCACTGTCTGACTGGCGGGCGTAGTGGCCCATCCTCAAAAATTGGGTATTTGCCATTTGGGTAAAGGGCGGATATCTTGCCTAAACTGGACCAAGTAGTAATTTCACCAGGAAAAGAAAAGTGGAAATTTGCAAATGACACGTGTAAGATAGTCTCCAATAGTAAATCATTTTTTAAATTAAAGTTATTACTTAAAATGAATTTCCAAAAAATAACCTCTAATGATCAATCATTTCTCAAATCTAAAAATTACAAACGCTGCTTTTTAAGCCAAATTTGACACAAAAAATAATAGATCCATTTAATGCGACATTAGTATTTGTGTGTTGTAATATTTTTAATTTAAATCTCTATGAACTAATTTTAATAATCGTGATGTCGTAAGATAAAACTTGACTTTTTACACCATAGGAGTAATGTTGTCAAAATTATAAAAATATATTAATTAAGAAGTCAAATAATAATTTTGGCTTGAAAAAATAGCTCAAACCATTAGAGGTGTTCTAGTTATTAAATCAACCCATTAAAGTTAAGATTTTGATTCTTTTATGCTCATATATATTCGAATTTTCTTTTATATTCGTCTCATTTTCATTCTACTTTTAAGAATTACGTTTTCGGCTAAAAAATCAAAATATTAAGATTATATTTTAATCTTGAATTTGTGGCTTGAAAACAAAAACAAATGCTCAATGTAACATCATTTTAACGAAGCAAGCATAGTTTACCTTTCTGAGATATAACAAATTTATGGCTTGGTTTACAAAATGAAAAAGAAATTACAAGAAAAGACAATAACTAGTTATTTTCTCTTCTTTAATAAAATTAGGAAAATAAAAAGAAAGTGAATATTTTGTCAAAACTTTTGAAGCAATATGCCTGAAACTAGAAATTTCATTACACAAGAACGAATATGTATTCACTACTATTTAAAAAAAATTCTAAAATATTTAGCATAGATGAGCTTATATATTTCATAAATTTTTTTTTTATATAATAATAGAGGATTTTTTTTTCCTAGCACTCCAATAGCAACCCAACAAAAAATCCCATAAAAATAATATGCAGAACTAACTCCATTTCCTCTTCTACTTCTTCTTTTTTCCCTTTCCCAATCTTCTCCTTTGTTAATCAGTT
This sequence comes from Arctostaphylos glauca, assembly GCA_019985065.2. Classification (NCBI taxonomy): domain Eukaryota; kingdom Viridiplantae; phylum Streptophyta; class Magnoliopsida; order Ericales; family Ericaceae; genus Arctostaphylos; species Arctostaphylos glauca. Next base: position 44,046,873 of record JAHSPW020000001.1, read on the forward strand.
ATGTGCACTAATCTAGTAATTAATTATCAAATCAAAACCAATTCTCTGATTAATTACAGTTCTTCTTATGTATATATCCTTCTTTCTTTATTCTCCCTTTCAATGATAAATTAAAAAGCAAGTCTACATACTCAACTCTCTCCTGAACAGATTCAAAACAATTTGATGTACATGAGACCCTTCATTATTTTATACTAAACTACTTATATAAGATTATTCCGAACACATTTATGTTCAAATATGTACTCGAAAATCTATTTGTAAACTTTCTCTAAATTAAAAGGAATTTTGGTGGTGGAATGTGATATGACCCATGTTAGGCTTATGAGTACTCCTTCGATCTGGACAGAGCTACGGGCCTGGCATAGAATTTGGGCTCCAGCCAACTCATTCAGATTCAGATCGATCTCTCGGCCCTCGTTTGGTTTTCTCTTCATTCATCCACTTAGAAAGAGGAGATTATTATTTACAATCCACTTTCAAATTCTTCCACTTATGTAGAGAAATTAACATGAAAACAAAACTGAATGTGAGAGTCTAAATAGTAGCGTGAGTAGTATTGCTGTTTTAGAATTACGCATTCAAATGATATCTTTTGGTTGTTATAAACCTTTGAGAGTCTACTTTTTAACTTTTTATTTTTGACTTTTTGGCTTTTTAGCTTTTTAGATTATGGCCAGAATGAGTTTTGAATTTGGGAGTAGTGTTTGGGAGAAATGTGCAGAATGCATTTTGCAAAAGTAGCAGAATGCATTTTGCAAAAGTAGTAGAATGCAAAATGGAAATGAAAATGCAAAAAGTAGATCTAAACCTCTTTTTGAGTTTTTGCTCCCAAAATTGAAAATGGAGAATGAGTTATGCAGAACTTATTCTGGTAATTGGCTCCCAAACAACCAAAATCCAAAAATGAGAATGAGAAAATGTAAAAAATAAGCTCCCAAACACCCCCCACATATCCCTATGGACAAAGACCCCATGATGTTCACAACGCACAAGCTGTGTTACGTGTTAAAAAGATTCTATTTTAACCACTAAAATACTGCCCAAAAATTGCTTACGCAACATTTGAATAATGCTAGTGTACTTTTTTTTGTACCTAATGCTGAGGTGAGTTCATAAATAGTAGCTCATATAAAGAGAGAGTGGGGAGAAGTAGTAACACCCTAGCATGTAGTAAAACATGAGGTACAAAATGAAGCGTTACTAGCATTGTTGCACCGTTTTAATGGCCAAAATGGAGCATCCAAATGATCTCTCTTGGGTTTTCCGAAGCACCAAAAAAAAAAATGATCTCTCTTGGTTATTATAAGGCTGCACCAAATACCCATACACATTGCTTGGAGGACGCACTTTATCCACCAAAAAGTCATTGGACATCCGTGAAGGTCAGGGGACTATAGGGTATGCCAAAAGCTACAGTTTATGCATAAAAGCATCTCCACTAGCCATTCAAACCAATATAAACCAACCCTGGTTGGTTCAGATTCCCCTACAAAAAATGTACAGCCCAATGGATTCTAAGCAATCCTCCTCCCGCCCCCCGCCCCCCAACCAACCCAAAACCCAAAAAAAAAAAAAAAAAAACCTTCACCAAAAACTAGCCAAAAATACAACTGAAGTCTCTTCTTCTTGCCTTGGCCACGGTTGTTGAATCGGCCGCAGCGAATTTCCACAGGGGAGTGACTATAATCTCGACCACCCTTCTTTAGTAACACCAACCACAATTCTCACAATGGCGGTCAGCATCAATAGCTATCTCATTTGGTATGGGACCTTCTACCGAACAGAGCCCCATGACTGATTCTTGGCTTCCTGTGATCCTTTTAGGAGACTCAATCTCAACATGTCCACATGGTGGAATATGACACTATCACTTTGTACAAGGATAAGATCGGAAACCCAGTATCTGGCAAAATCAAACTCGCCAAACAGCTCGGCGACCTAAAATACTCACTGGGGGAAAAAACATCAAGCGTGCCCAGATACAAATCTATGTCAAAAACAAGACTGATGAGGAAAAATTACCTTTTGATCAACGTGGGATATATTTGGTTTGAGATCTAAAGATGGATCCGTAGATTGATTCTGCATGGATTCATGCAGTTCTCATGGTGGAATCATGGCATTGGCAAAGAGGAGAGTAGCCTATGCACATGTTGGAGATCCCTATGTGCAGTGCCCTTTGGCTTTGTGCACATCCATGTATGATTCCTGTTTATGGCCTGCCGAGCCAGGCCCTAGTTGTGCCTAATGGGATCAGGTCCCATGGCTTTCTTATTAATGTTGCCACAATTCATGCCAGAGCCGCTACCAACCCTTTCAAGTCTGGGTATTTTCAAGGAGATGCCTTGGCACCGCTGGAGGCTGTCACCGCATGTCCAGGGATTTTTGGTGACTTGCAGGTGGATAAAAATAGCAAGGTGAGTTATAATGCTTATGGTGCAATGGCCGGAAGTTCCTTTTTCCGGCTACGTGGGACCCACTGCATATCAACTCCAAGGTTGTTGCTTGAATTTCAGCACCGGCTTGTTTTTAGAAGAGGATGTATAGGATAGTATGCAGGGATGTCTAGAACTGGGGTTGACGCTGATATTTGTCTATAGATTTCCTTTCCATATGGAAGGATCATTTTTCTTGCGAAAGTGCATGTTAAATGCCTTTCTCCTTGTTGATTGATGGTTAATCTATTATTGGACTAGTTGTCCATGGTCAAGTACCCCAGACTGTGGCTTCGAGTGTTCAAGAAGCTCAAAAATTACCCACATGTCCTAAAAATTCTAAATACCTAATGCATATAAAAGAAGTTTACTCATGCAGCAATGAAGCACAGCTAAAGAAAAGAAGCACTCAGACGATTTTATAAGAACAGTTATCTATAAATTTCTTTCAAAGTAATTTCCTCCATCAACTGTTTGTACACAAAATTGTGGGAGGCTTTCACGTTATTAACCCCAACAACATCCATGTTGTTGAAAAACAACACAAGAAAAGCTAAACCAAGAAAAACCTCAAGAATAGTGTTTTCTCAATAAATATAATGACCTTGGATCTTTATTTCCTACAACAACCTGACAGAGGAAAATGGTGCGGGAATGGTACCTTGAGAAATTTGGGCAACTCGGGATCATCACAAACTATGAAGGCCTATCAAACTAGCTAGTCTGAGGGACCTATCATCTTCTCTGGAACTACAAGTTTGTCAAACTCTTCATCGCTCAGTACTCCAAGTTTTAGAGCAGCTTCCTGCAAGATTGAACTTTGTCAGGTTTGCACATGAAAGCAGTCTGAAAAATTGACAGGGTTATGTTACTTGATTCCTAAATGCAAGTAATGGAAAGATAATTAAACTGCCAAAAGACATCCATCCCATTATGTCACAGAAATGTGAGAGAACCATCACCTTCAGAGTGCTTCCCTCCTTGTGGGCTTTCTTGGCAACTGCTGCAGCATTGTCGTAACCAATTTTCTGGAATGAAGCAACATTTGATGACAGTGACATAATCCAATCAAATTTTCCAACACATATACACAAGCAACGCAGCATAGGAGCAGAAAAGATTCAGTTTAAACAAGATAGTGGCAACTTACAGGGTTTAAAGATGTGACGAGCATTAGCGACTGAAATGAGTTCGTGCAGAACAACCAGAAACAAGAAATATTTTAGTGCTTGAATCTAGCAAAGAAGTATCTACCAAGAAAAAATCAATTTCTCCTTGTGTAGCATTTGCCGACTTGCCTCATGCAGTAATTTTGAAATCCTATCCCTATTGGCTTGAATTCCCCTTACACAATTCTTTTCGAAAGAAGCAGATGCATCCCCTATCAATCTCACTGACTGCAAACAATGCATCATATAATCCAGGTCAGTAAAGTATAATGAATCTATGGAAACACAGAAGACATGAAAATCCCATGCTCATTTACAGGAGTCTACAAAATTTTATGTGAACAACTATCGAGCTAATATAACATTCTCGGCAGCTCCACAATGTAGGGGCTATCGGGGTAATTGAGAATGGACCAAATTCAGTTTCATTAACCGCTTTTTGTACCCCTCGAAGATGAAAAGCACCCCCTTATGGGTTTGATTATAGGCCGATATTGGGAACTTTTATAAAAAAAAATAAAAGAGCTCCATATAATGGTTCGAACAATGTTGTTACTTGGAACCGCTTTAGGGTTTCCAAAAGAGGCACTTAAATTTCAGAATGTAATACAGGTTGCTAGTGATGGGGAATCATCACTCCCCATAAATATAAGGACAATTTTACACAATTTTGGAAAAATTAAAATGGTTATACAACTTTCAAAAGGAAAGAAAATGTTGGAATTTATCACTCCCCATAAATATAAGGACAATTTTACACAATTTTAGAAAAATTAAAATGGTTATACAACTTTCAAAAGGAAAGAAAATGTTGGAATTTATCAGATGCAATAGGGTAATCGTGCCTACTAAAATCAAATAGATGTTCTAAAATTGCATGACTGTTATGCCTTCTCCAATAACAGTCATAAGATAAAAATGCTAACAGTACTTACATGCAAAAGAGCATTAGCAATCATAGGCTTGAAAACATTCAACTCAAAATGGCCATTTGATCCTCCCACTGTGACGGCAACATGATTTCCCATAACCTGTGATGGAAAAAAATTGCTGGTTGACTGAAAAAGCACAATATGAAATTGATAGTGATATGAACTAAGACATTGTCATAGAAGCCTACACAAAAAAAAACATGACTATAGGTTTTGGGAGAAGCATTATAATGTTTCCCAAAGCATCAAGGGATTCTCCAGACAAACCAACTCTAAGTAAACAGCAATAAGACACTGAATCTTACCTGAGCACAAACCATAGTAAGGGCCTCACACTGAGTAGGGTTCACTTTTCCCTGAAATAGAGTAAAACTCGCACAAATTAAGTTCCCTTTTCATTTAGTTTTCTGTGGAATTGCCAAGTTCAGAAATGAGAGAAATTATTAAGATCTTTACAGGCATAATACTGCTGCCAGGTTCATTTTCAGGAAGAATAAGTTCTCCAAGGCCGCAGCGTGGACCACTGGATAAGGAGATCAGTGTAAGAACCAGCAAGTAATGCAATGTAATAAAGACTATATTAAGAAAACTACGATGTATACCTTCCTAAAAACCGTATGTCATTCGCAACCTTCATTAGGGAAGCAGCAATTGTGTTCAAGGCTCCACTAGTTTCAACAAAAGCATCGTGTGCAGCCTGGCATTATGAAACAAAATCAGAAGAGACAAGACTGCTTTGCCGTTAAGGAGACAAGATACATCAAACCAAAAGAAAACTCAAGTTCTAGGAAGATTAACCAGTGCTTCAAATTTGTTTTCTGCCGTGACAAACGGTAAGTTTGTTTCTTCAGCTACTGCCTCAGCGATCTTTACATCAAACCTGAAATTGAGAAATGACGTACTCAACAACAAGCCAAAAAATATTATCATCAGACTTTATTAAGAATAAATGTGGAGCGACATATTGCCATCTATTGTTTAGGTTTGGAACTTTGGACGCTCATGACCAGTTGACAACTAGGGCAAGGCTACTTCTTCAACACTACTGATTTATGAAGACAAAACGTATTCAGGTAAATCTCAGCAATCAAACAACTAAGACAAGTTGCCTTCTCTAACACCCCACTGATTCTTTGAAGGTAGTTACCTCCCAGGAATTCCCTCATGCTATTGCTCAAAACACCATTTTGAGTATTTTGGCTATTTTATCCACATGTTCACTAAATTCTCACACCACCATTTTGTATACCTTCAAGTCAACCATTCTATGTTAACACCAGTTCAACAGTTCAGGCAAATGAATTTGTCAGAGTAGTTTCCAATGAACTGCAAGCAAAAAAGGGTAAACATGGATCCAGTTTGTGCATGCACATAGAAAAGACACTTGAAGAAATACATTGAAAGAACAATAGTAGTAGGAAGCTTAAACTAAAAGAGAAACAAAACCAAAAGACTGAACAGAGTCCTCTAAGAAGTATGGGACGGATATCAAACACTAACATTGCGGCACATACCCTTTTTTTGTATTCAATCCCGTCCCTACAGCAGTGCCACCCTGCGCAAGCTGCTCAGAAGCCACCTCTAATCTGTTAGATCTTCAAAAGTGGCATAGAACAAACAGGGGAAAGCAAACACTAACTGCCAACCTGATACATGCGAGGTAGGGTGCACATGACTCGGTGAATTCCATATTTCACCTGCAACCACAGCACATGTTCTAAGGAATCCCTTCAGACGTAAATAATTTTCAACATTCTTTCGAGTGGATCAAAATCAAAGCCACTGCATAGAAATCAACAACGCTGCAAAAGTTTGGTAGCAAAATAAGCTTACTTGTGTGGTATAGCCACTGAACTCTTGCCCAAGAGTCAAAGGTGTTGCGTCTTGAGTGTGAGTACGCCCAATTTTTATAATATCTTTGAACTCCACTGACTAGCAAAACCAAATAAGCTTTATAGTAGTAGTGTTTGCAGTAATAGTAGTATGCGTGTAGAACTGCTAATGACAACAACAGAATCATGACAAATAAAAACTAGTACACAATAGCAAAGTTCAGGCCACATCGCCAAATTGCTATTACATCGACAACGGTTTTATGAACGCGGCAAAAAATTGGATCTAACCATTACGTTCTTGACTGATAGGACAAGGAAAACCAATTCGTACGCGACAATAGTAATTTCTCATTTTACAAACAAGCTTGTAGGTAATGGGCTCACATGCCCATCTGGCACCACATCATCTCTCTTCCTGCCCCAGGCATTGATCCCAGACAATAGCCTCCTGAGGTGACATCATCAGGACCAATGAGAATCCCAAGGAGCCTCTTATATATGGTAATTCTCCCTCCCTCATTCCAGAAAACTTTCTAATCGACTGTATTCATCTCCACTCGTGCTATTGCACGTGGTCTTCCCTCATCTCCGCCATATAATTTTCCACTTCAGTGTTTTCCTTGCATCATTTGCACTTGATCCTTCTAAACGAGCCTAGATGGCAAGTTTAGGCTGAGTGCAGGGTATATAAACTGCCTCCAATTTGGTACAACACTCAGTCACTCATGAGGCAAAATAATAATCGCTTGATTGTCACACAAGATTTTGGGGGTCTGGTGGCTTAGTTGTTAGGCTTAGAGGATCTGTCAAGGAGATTTGACCCACTTTCCATTTGATGGACATGCATCTTGACAATACTTGGATAAGACAACTCAAACTGTGGGAGACACATGAAATGCTCCGTACCTCCTTGACACTAAGTAGCATGCTCGACCAACTTTTTTCATCTCACCGCATACACATCATTTTCATAGTCACAAATCATAAATCGGATATTTCAAATTTGAAAAAAAAAAAAAAAAAACCCATGCAGCATAGTAAGGACCAATAATTTCAATGCACCGAAGGCTTGCCAACACAGATTACAATCATTAGATCAGATGATGTGCCGCATGTGCCAGAAAGCTGAAAAACTGCCCTCTGCTATTGAACAAAAAAGAGTTCCCAAAGATAACAGCAAATAAACCTTGGAATTTAGTGAAGCCTGTAGATGTTTCATGTTTGGTATTAATCTCGAATTTATTTCCATTGCAGCAGCAATGTGCATCACCTATAAAAGAAACCATCCACGAGAGATGAGGAGATCAATTTCTCCAGATAAATGGTCAATTAAACATGTTTACAACACAGTGTAATTGTTGCTAGTATGTTATTAGGCTTACTGTTGGGAATGTGTCATTAGAAGATTGTGATCTGTTCACATGGTCATTAGGATGCACAAATTTTCCACCTCGCTCGTGGCCAAGAATTTCAGCTGCTCTATTTGCAATAACCTGGAAGCTCATGAATCAGATATAAGCAAAATAGAAAAAGCCTAGTAGGAATAGCAAGTATTGAAAGGGACCAAAAACTAAAATTTTGTCTGAAAACTTGGAAGTAGCTGAAGCTCAAAACATAGTAAAAAAGGAAAAGAAAAACCTAAACAAAATGAAGTCTACCCATAATAAATAATGGGTGCCAGCAGCATACAAAGCTATAAAAACATGAAGCTAATAGGCCTGCAAATTGACTGATATTACCCACCTCATTGGCATTCATATTGCTTTGGGTTCCACTGCCAGTCTGCCACACGACAAGTGGAAAATGGTCATTTAGCTTTCCTTCAGCCACCTCTTGTGCTGCTTGCATTATGGCTTTCCCTATGGACGGTTCAAGACCGTACTCCATGTTGACCTGCAGTAGAATACAATCAGTTCATCCAAGGCAATGAATGTTCACATACTAGCAGCATTTTGATACATCAGAACAGAGCAAATTTAACCATGACAATCTAAATATCTAGACAGAGAAGGTCAAGCCACAGGATCAGATGTCCAGTTTTACCAGTAGTTAGCTAAGCATGATTTTCGACAAGAATTAATAAGATCACAGCTACATAATAACACAGGAGAGGAGATTATGATGCACTAAAGCCAAAAGGGGAAATATGTAAAAGCCGCAAGCAACCTTGGCAGCACATTTCTTAAGAATGCCAAAAGCACGAATAATTGGCTCAGGCATTCGTTCTCGGTCACCTCCAATGTCAAAGTTTTGCAGTGATCTTTGAGTTTGAGCCCCCCACAATCTGAGAGATTAAGGTTACACCAAAGAAAAAAAAACACATTTAGCCCATAACATTGAAGCATCACCTGAGTTAGTACTTAATACCAAATACAAAGGAAGTGAAACTCCATAAAAATCCTCTTTCTGGACCATCAGGTCAATCCCATTTGCACATAAAGATGATGTACTAAGTAGAAGAGTCTATGCACCACCACATACAGTTGCATTACTGAAAAGTCCGTTTTAATAAACACTCTCTCGATGGACCACAAAGGCAGGTTATCCATGTCAGGCATATTGTTTGCATCTAAGAATCAAGGTCTCGGAAGAAGGCAACTTTGGCAATTTCCATGTAATATGCCAAAAGAAAGGTATAAACACTATAATTATACGGTATATTGGTATGAAATATCCCTTTTTTAGTTTCCTTGATATGAGAATTATACAAATCCACCACTTGAGAAGGACTCAGACGACTAGCCACAGTGATAAAAGCGCAGAGCAGCTAACAAAATGTTGCTTTTCACTTCAAGCGTGCATGAGTAAATAAGCTACAGGAGGACCAATCGATAAAACGACCAGGAAAAAAAAGAGTAAAAAATGATTATCAAAAAATCAATGTCACTAAAATTTTTTTTTGGATAAACAATGTCACTCTAACATGGTCTGTTCTGAAACAATTTGAATAGCAGACCCTTAGTCCAAGTATTTCGTGAACAACTAACAGGGGAACTTAGAAATGCGCGGCAACTGAAACGAAATCAGAGAGAAAGCACGAACTTATCAGAGGGAACACTAATCGGTCCAAAGGTGTCTCTTTCTTCCCTGAAAGAGGTCGAAAAATATCTCGAACAACCACTGAAGCGCACCAAGGATTCAACCATTAAAGTCGTCGTCGATCCACCTGAGAGGCGACGAGATGCAATGAACATCGCCATAACTTTGATCCTTCAAATCTACTCCTGCAACAACCAACGCATCATATAGGATCCATGAAATTCGATAGAAAGATCGGAATTAAGCGCTGATGTTAAAGTGAGAGAGGAATGCCTTGTGAAGCGTGTGAAAAGTGAATACAAATCGGCGGCGGAGGAAGAACTCTCAAACACCAGTCTCCTAAAGTTTGGCGTCTGATGTTGGCGGCTCTCGGAAAAACCTTTCACACTTCCGGGAGAAAAGGTTCAATGAAGAGGGAGAAAAGGTTCGACAAAGTAATATGAGAAAGAGAGACATTTTTTTTTTTAACTTATTAAATATAATATTTTTAATAACTGCAAAAAAAAAAAATTTTGAATAGTATACTATATTTTCATTATTCTAATTTTTGAATTTGTGGATAGAAATTATTTGTCACGTGTCATGTTGATATTAAATATAGTACTAGTAAATTCTTTCTTGGTTCTCTTTATTTTCTCTCACTTTTAATCTTTTATATCTAAAAATAATAAATTAAATAAGATTGTATTATTTCTCTCTCAATTTCTCCTCCACACTTTAGTCGCTCTTAAAATACAAGCCAAACAGTTTCAAAATCTTCATTTTTTTCCTCCAAAGTCCGCAATCCAAATAATATGTTTGACTTCTAGATTGCAATTATACCTTCACATTTATTCATACGATTACATGCATAAGATAAAAGTATAAAAAAATAGAGGGGTGCAAGGACCCATTTTTAAATTAATCTATAATAAACGTATTTTTTATCCATGTCTCGTGTGAACCATTTAAATTTATATACGATTATACATAATTTTGACATAGTTATGTATATATATATGTATACATCTTATTTACAACCTTATACGTTTTACCTCACCATGACCTCGCCTCTGTTCTCCTAGTCTTGCTACCTGCCTCCTTAGCCCACAACAGGCATCAACTCAGCCTACCATGGTTGTCTTCTTAGTCCCATTCGTGATAGCCTAAAATCTTCCTCGATCCTCAAGCCGTTGTTTCTCCTCCTTCTATTGTTCCTTGATTTTCTCTTGAGCGTTGGATCAACCATGGTAGTTACATTCACCGCTCATTTTTATCCTGTGTTTGAGAGTGAGAGAAGAAGACATCAGTGAAAGAAGAAGAAGAAGAACCAAGGAAGAAAACTCATTTGACGATTTAAAATTTGGAGTTCATTTCAATCCTTCCATCAATCTCGTTCTTTCTCTATTGTCTTTTAGAAGTAAGTTCTCCGGTCCCTGAAACTCAATTTTAATATTTACAGTATGTTTAAAAGTTTAGAGTGTTTCAATGGAGGAAACAACTTTCTCCTTGAAGAAGACGATCATTTCATCCGGATGATCCAAAACCATTCAATTGGATGAATCCCACCTCTATATCTCATTTTTCTGTAGAAAACACATCTCAATCAAATGACTCAAAAACATCCCATCCGGATGAATTTCACCTTTGTAAATAGCATGGTTTGTTTTTTACAATTTTTTAATCCAAACTTCCAAACAACTATATGAATGCTATGAGACTTAGAATGACCTCAAATTTGTACGATAATATATTAATGTGTTATCTTGCATCTCCAATTTAAATCAACTCATTTGAACCCCTAGAACTCCATAAAACAATGTTTTAGTAACTATGTCAGTTAGATTTCGAACCATTCTATTATTGTCATGTTTGACCCAACATAAACATATCCCCTTGTCTCAAACCCTTCATAAGAAGTATTCTCAACATATTGAACTATGCTTTTGTAAAATGATAGAACATTTGGAGTTGAATCGATACCTTAATGTTACGATATTATAAACTGAAATTCGAGAAAGATGATACTCCAACTGGATGACTTAAAATCATCCATCTGAATGACCCCCACCTTGTGACCTCTTCTTTTTTCTTGTGCATACCAAATCCGACCGGATGAACCTATATACCCCACCAGATGACTTTCACATTTGAAAGCCAAAATTATCTTAAAACTACGAGGTTCAACCAAATAAATTTCACATACTCAATCGGATGTGTAACGACCCGGTATTTTTCTAAATTAGAAATAATTACTTTTATCGAATTTAATTATTTTATTGATATTTTTGGAATAATTAATTAATTAATTAATTAATTAGTAACCTTTATTTTTTTTAAATGTAATTGGTATTTTGTATTCGAACCGTCCAGGTTCATTGAACCTTCAGATAAGGAAGGGTATTTTATTACTTTGGTAAGAATCGTAATAGAATATGCGATTTCCATAATTTTTAAAAGATTTTGATTTTGTATATTCTTATATTTTGGTAATAGCCTAATTTAAATAATACCATTTCGATTTGTATCCTATTTGAGCACCGATACTTTGGTAAGAATCGTAATAAAATATATGGTTACCATAATTTTTAAAAGATCTCGATTTGGTATATTCTTATATTTTGGTAACAGCCAAATTTAAATAATACCATTTCGATTTGTATCCTATTTGGTCACCGATCCCGTAGTCTATTTATATAGCTCTTATTCGACCCTTTATTCATTTTTTCGTCGTCCAAAATTCCTCCGCGCATATTGAGTCGTGAGGTATCTCAAAATCTCACGTTCTGTAATTAGTTTTTGGAGTTACGCGCACTTTTTTTTCTTTCTCTTCTTTTCTTTCTCTTTTCTCTCTCGGTTTCCCTCTCTCTTTCTTCTCTCTTCTCTCTCTTCTCTCTCTCGGCCTCTCTTCTTTCTCTCTCTCTCCCTGTCTCTCTCGGCAGTGGGTAATCCCACTGTTTGAGTTCGTTTTATTTTATTTTTTTGATTATTATTCAGTTAGTTAATGAATAACTATTGTTATGGTTATATATATATAACAAACTTATAGTAATTATTTATTCCATCATCCTATTAATACATTTTTTATTTATTATTTTTATTTAATGAATGATTTTGATTTCTTTTTATATAGTGTTGCGATAATCGGATCCCGGTGCGGTATTTGGTTCGTGAGTTTTGGCAATACTTTATTCGTCGGATCGAGGTAGGAATTTCGGACCGAGCCCTACATATATATATATGTGATTTATGAGTAGATTTAGTTTGTGTTAGAAGATTGTGTAGGGGATATGAATTGAATAATTATTATGTGTATTCGATTACGTGAATTAATCAAGTTGGGAATTTATTATACGTGACGATTCGTGATTCAATTTAATTTAGTTGATAAATTAAAGAACTATTATTTGTTGAGACCGATTTGTAAGCTAGGGCCCACGAACGTTGTATGTGACTTAGATTTGATCGATGTTGATGATATCTCATGATTTTAGTGATTTTAATTTATGCTCGATGCATGTTTAACTAAAATCGCATGATGATATTTTATTGTTGCATGTTGAGCATGACGGATGATCATTGTGCATGCACGCATGCATGGAAATTGGAAGATTAATTGAACGGCAGAGTTAGATGATCTCATTGTTGCGATAATGAGTGATAATCATAATATACCGATGAAGGGAATTGCGAGGCCCTGAGGTTGTTAATTTGGCGAAGAGGGATTGCGAGACCTCGATGCTGCGAAACCGATGAAGGGAATTGCGAGGCCCTGAGGTTGTAATTTGGCTAAGGAGGATTGCGAGACTCCGATGCTTTGATATGGGGGATTGCGAGACCCCGGTGGAGATAATAATAATAAAAAGATACTCAATGCGGAAAGCTTTATGCACGACATTGCATATTCATTTTATGCACGATATTGCATATTTCACGTTTGTTTATTGTTCTTTGCATGCTGGATAAAATTATTATCATGTATGTTTATTTGTAAATTAGGGGTAAGGTTAAATTTTTCTACTGAGTGTTAATCACTCATTTGGAGCTACTTCTTGGCCCCTGGTATTTCACACCAGGTTTTGAGGAACAGGTTGATGCGGAACATAATTTGGAAGTTCAAGAGACTGAGGAGGACGAGATGAATGTACCAGAACCATGGCTGTACCAATAACAGTCCAATGGGTTGACCTAGGATGTCCCTTTAGTTATTTTTAATTAATGATAATTTGTTACTGGAGTTATTAATTTTTGAAACTATTTAATGAGTTAAATTTTGGATTAGTTGTTTTGTCGGCAATTAATAAAGTTATTGAGAATTGGGCCTTTACTTTTAAATTAAAATTTTACTCCGCTGCGTAAATGATTATTATTTAATTTTAACGTACCGTAAAATTACGGGGCGTTACACTTGGTATCAGAGCCCCAGGTTGAGAACCTAGAGACTTTGGGTTTGGGTAGCTTAGTTGTTTAGTGAGTGACTTAGATAGTTATCTATGTCTTCGAATGTGTTGTCACCAAAATAATTTAAATTTTTGAAAAAAAAAAATTATATGTATTTGAATTGACAGAGATTACGATTTATCTTTTACTTGTAGAGGTCATCGTCAAAGTTACGAGGCGTTAGTTTTGACTTACATGTGTTACCTGTCCATTTGATGCATGGATTGCTATTAGTTTTGTTGAGTCATGTCGATTAGACTCGTAATATAGGAGGTTAGTCATGGACGCTTAGTCTTATTTTTAGTAAATGATAACTAGTTTATGCATAAGGGCCTATCAATGGCAATGATGCGCTTTCAACTACTCCGCACCACAACATGGGTACGATAGGCACTCTGCTGTTACCACCTATGAATGTGAATTTTAGGTTTGACCCAACAGTGAATAACTTCACACGGATGCTTCGCAATCTTGCTGCTAGTATGCAGAATGCCCAACCGCGTGGACCTGCTTATAACACATCGATCATTTCAAAGTTTAGAGGCAACAACTACCGATTTATTTTGTAACAATTTGGGAAGACGTTTAGTGTGGCGACACTTTTGGGAGTTTAGGCATCAGTGGGTCTTACGTGTTAGGAGTGCGAGTTAGAGGTATCCGATTTGCATTTGTCTTGCAATTTACGAGTGATTGATATGTCAGATTTTGATGTGAGTTTTGGGATAGATTAGTTGTCCGCACCGTGCTTAGATAGATTGACACCAGAAGTGGATAACTGCAATTGTTGTTGATAGGACAAGATTCTTGTTTAAGGGGGATAGACAAGACGCCCCTTCTACTACCAGAAGATTGAGATGACGCTAGAATCTAACTGACTGGATAGCAAGTTTGATGTTGAAGAAGAGGACTGTAAGAAGTTGAATTTGCCTATAGTCGTATGTGAGTACGTTGATATTTTTCCAGATGAGCTACATGAGTTAGCACTGCCCTAAATGGCACCCGTTAAGCGAAGGGAATTGAAGATTCAGTTGCAAGAGATATTGAATAAGAGTTTCGTCTAGCCCAGTACTTCTCCATGGGGAGCACCAGCGTTGTTTGATAAGAAGAAGGATGAAACCTTGAGATTATGTATCGACTATCGACAATTGAGTGGGGTACGATCAAGAACCGCTACTCATTACTAAGGATTGACAATCTGTTTGACCAGCTAAGAGAACCTAGATGTTATTCGAAGATTAATGTATGGTCAGGTTATGATCAGCCACGAGTCAAAGATGAGAATACCTCGAAGATTGTGTTTAGAACTCGATAAGTAAATTATGAGTTTGTAGTGATGCCGTTTGGATTGACCCATGCCCCAACTGTCTTTATGAGTTTTATGAATAGGATTTTTGCACTATTTTTGGACCAGTTTGTGGTGGTGTTTATCGATGACATAGTGTTCTACTCACCGTCGGAGGAGGAGCATTAAAAGAATTTGAGGGTAGTCTTGCAAGTGTTGGGAGACGACCAGCTGTACGCTAAGGTGAGAAAGTGTGAATTTTGGTTGAAGGAGGTGAAGTTCCTTGGGCACGTCGTTTCAAAATAAAAAAAAAATTGTCGTGGATTCTAGTAAGATGGAAGTGGGTTTGAATTGGAAAACAACTTAGGACAATATTCGAAGTTCGAAGTTTTTTTTTTTTTTTTGAGACTGACAGACTATTATCGAAGGTTCATCGAAGACTTCTCCAAGTGGGGAAGACCAATGACACAGTTGAGTAAGAAGGAGTCAAGTTTGTTTGGAACAAGGCATGCAAGCAAGTTTTTTTTTGGAACTGAAGAGAAGGTTGACTACTGTATCAATATTGGTGATTTCGACGAGGAACGAAGGATATGAAGTTTCTTGTGACGCTTCGGGAGAAAGTCTAGGAGGAGTTTTGATATAGAAATGACGAGTGGTTGCCTATACTTCGAACAGTTGAAGCCACACGAGAAAAAAACTACCCTACTAACGATTAGGAGTTAATAGCAGTGGCCTTTACATTGAAGACTTTAAGGCGTTACTTCTATGGGGAGAACTTCGAGATTTTCACGAATCATAAGAGCCTGAAGTATCTTTTCACTCAGAAGGACTTGAACATGCAACAGAGAAGTTGGATGGAATATTTAGAGGACTGCAGTTTCACCTTGTCATATCATCTAAGGAAGGCTAACGTCGTGGAGGACACTCTTAGCCGTGAGTATAGAGGAATGGTAGCAGTTATAGCAGTTCAAGAGTGGAAGATGATGAAAGCTCTCAATGAGTTTAGTTGCAGCCGTCTACATCGAAGTCGGACACTTTGCTTTGTACTGTGAAGGTTACCCTAACACTACACCGGGAGATATTGAAGACGCAGACACTTGATCAAAATATAGATTTCTTCAAGTATTGTTTGACTCCAAGAGTCAATCTAGCAGGTTGGACTATACACGAAGATGGAAGTTTGAGATTTCGAAGAAGGGTAATTGTATCAGATTTTGGGACTCTATGGGAATTAGTGCTGAAGGAATTCCATAGATGAAATTTTTTCATACAGCCAGGGATTAACAAGATGTACCAAAATATAGACTTTGTAATGGGTTTATTCCAATCCGTAAAGAAGAACGATGCTATCTGGGTCATCATTGATTGACAGACAATCTGAGCAACGATTCAAAATTTGGAAGACACGCTTATAGCCTCCGTCTTGGACTTCACGAAAAGTTGAGAACGACACCTACCTCTAGTTGAGTTTGCTTACAAGAATAGTTTTCAGGCAAGCATTGAGATGACATCTTTCGAAGCACAGTACGGTAGACCTTGCCGATCATCAGTATGCGAGACAGATGTCAGAAAGACAAGCCTTATTGGACCAGACCTAGTTCGTAAAATGACGGAGAAGAGTCAGCTCATCAGGTAATAACTTTTGACCGCTTGGAGTCAACAGAAGATTTATGCTAACAGAAGGAATCGACCACAGCATTCAATGTTGGAGACTACATGTTCTTGAAGATTCGATTGAGACGGAAATTTGTCCGCTTTGAGAAGAAGAGGAAGCTATCACCTATATTTATCAGACTGTTCGAGGTATTAGAACGAGTGAGAGACGTAGCGTATTGCACCGTGTTACCACCGCAGCTGTCTAGAGTCCATAACGTGTTTTCCATGTCGATGCTAACGAACTATATGGCACACCCAACCTACGCTCAATTGGAGGAAGCTTACACTCGATGAGAATACAATATTTTAGGAACAAGTCGTCTAGATGATTGATAGGCACGAGACGAAATTACGAGGAAACAAGTTCACATTACCCAAGATTCTATGGCGTCACCATGGACTGCAAGAGTCAACTTGGGAACTTGAAGACGCGATAAGAGTCAACTATCAGAGTTTATTCATTCAGTGAGATAAACTTTCGAATTTCGAGGACGAAATTTGTTTAAGGGGGATAGTTTGTAACGACCCGGTATTTTTCTAAATTAGAAATAATTACTTTTATCGAATTTAATTATTTTATTGATATTTTTGGAATAATTAATTAATTAATTAATTAATTAGTAACCTTTATTTTTTTTAAATGTAATTGGTATTTTGTATTCGAACCGTCCAGGTTCATTGAACCTTCAGATAAGGAAGGGTATTTTATTACTTTGGTAAGAATCGTAATAGAATATGCGATTTCCATAATTTTTAAAAGATTTTGATTTTGTATATTCTTATATTTTGGTAATAGCCTAATTTAAATAATACCATTTCGATTTGTATCCTATTTGAGCACCGATACTTTGGTAAGAATCGTAATAAAATATATGGTTACCATAATTTTTAAAAGATCTCGATTTGGTATATTCTTATATTTTGGTAACAGCCAAATTTAAATAATACCATTTCGATTTGTATCCTATTTGGTCACCGATCCCGTAGTCTATTTATATAGCTCTTATTCGACCCTTTATTCATTTTTTCGTCGTCCAAAATTCCTCCGCGCATATTGAGTCGTGAGGTATCTCAAAATCTCACGTTCTGTAATTAGTTTTTGGAGTTACGCGCACTTTTTTTCTTTCTCTTCTTTTCTTTCTCTTTTCTCTCTCGGTTTCCCTCTCTCTTTCTTCTCTCTTCTCTCTCTTCTCTCTCTCGGCCTCTCTCTTCTTTCTCTCTCTCTCCCTGTCTCTCTCGGCAGTGGGTAATCCCACTGTTTGAGTTCGTTTTATTTTATTTTTTTGATTATTATTCAGTTAGTTAATGAATAACTATTGTTATGGTTATATATATATAACAAACTTATAGTAATTATTTATTCCATCATCCTATTAATACATTTTTTATTTATTATTTTTATTTAATGAATGATTTTGATTTCTTTTTATATAGTGTTGCGATAATCGGATCCCGGTGCGGTATTTGGTTCGTGAGTTTTGGCAATACTTTATTCGTCGGATCGAGGTAGGAATTTCGGACCGAGCCCTACATATATATATATGTGATTTATGAGTAGATTTAGTTTGTGTTAGAAGATTGTGTAGGGGATATGAATTGAATAATTATTATGTGTATTCGATTACGTGAATTAATCAAGTTGGGAATTTATTATACGTGACGATTCGTGATTCAATTTAATTTAGTTGATAAATTAAAGAACTATTATTTGTTGAGACCGATTTGTAAGCTAGGGCCCACGAACGTTGTATGTGACTTAGATTTGATCGATGTTGATGATATCTCATGATTTTAGTGATTTTAATTTATGCTCGATGCATGTTTAACTAAAATCGCATGATGATATTTTATTGTTGCATGTTGAGCATGACGGATGATCATTGTGCATGCACGCATGCATGGAAATTGAAAGATTAATTGAACGGCAGAGTTAGATGATCTCATTGTTGCGATAATGAGTGATAATCATAATATACCGATGAAGGGAATTGCGAGGCCCTGAGGTTGTTAATTTGGCGAAGAGGGATTGCGAGACCTCGATGCTGCGAAACCGATGAAGGGAATTGCGAGGCCCTGAGGTTGTAATTTGGCTAAGGAGGATTGCGAGACTCCGATGCTTTGATATGGGGGATTGCGAGACCCCGGTGGAGATAATAATAATAAAAAGATACTCAATGCGGAAAGCTTTATGCACGACATTGCATATTCATTTTATGCACGATATTGCATATTTCACGTTTGTTTATTGTTCTTTGCATGCTGGATAAAATTATTATCATGTATGTTTATTTGTAAATTAGGGGTAAGGTTAAATTTTTCTACTGAGTGTTAATCACTCATTTGGAGCTACTTCTTGGCCCCTGGTATTTCACACCAGGTTTTGAGGAACAGGTTGATGCGGAACATAATTTGGAAGTTCAAGAGACTGAGGAGGACGAGATGAATGTACCAGAACCATGGCTGTACCAATAACAGTCCAATGGGTTGACCTAGGATGTCCCTTTAGTTATTTTTAATTAATGATAATTTGTTACTGGAGTTATTAATTTTTGAAACTATTTAATGAGTTAAATTTTGGATTAGTTGTTTTGTCGGCAATTAATAAAGTTATTGAGAATTGGGCCTTTACTTTTAAATTAAAATTTTACTCCGCTGCGTAAATGATTATTATTTAATTTTAACGTACCGTAAAATTACGGGGCGTTACAGGATGACTAGTCTTAAAATTTGGAAATATATTCCAAACCAACTAGCAAATCTCTAAACATTTTAATCCATATGATGTTAGGATCACTTAACCTTAAGCTATGCTAATACACTTAAACATACTTAGATAGTTATTTCAATTTCATGTTTCAAACTAGTTATATTACATTATGCCATGTCATCTTACCATGTTAGAATGTTATCCAATAATATATTCCACTATCTTATTTTGCTATGATGATATATGTCTATGCTATGACAACCAATGACATGATCACCATGAAAGCATGTTTAACTTAATCTCTGTATACGGACTTGTGAATATAGAACGTGAAATTAATAATTAATATGTGGCCGTCCCATGGATAACCGACTTTGAAACTTGTGGACACCGTGACTGTTGGATATCATTATGAATATATTCTCCGTGAGAATCTCTGGTTATCTTGAGCCGTGATGTGACTTGAGTCGAACCTTGTCCAAACCAGAGGTGTAATGGAGCCAAGTGACGTAATTAGCTAAACTATGCATTTTAGCCGCATCATGCATTAGCTAAACTATGTTCACGCCGTGTTATGTTTGAATTTAGCATACCTTCTAATCAGTCTAGCGGTCGTCAAATGTATTAAGCACATTTTTTATTTTGCATGGTAAGGAGTATATGACATCTCAGGAGAACATAGTGATTGAGAATATGATGAATGAGAATATAACGTTTGGGGGCATTGTAGTTGGAATGCACGGCCAATATGGCATTTAGGACGTTATCTGATGGGATTACCATACTGGGATTTTGAGATAGAATTGTGCAATGTGGTCAAACTGAAAGTAAATGATAAAATATGATATGACATGGTCGAACTTGAATGGATTTAATTGAGAACTCTAACAGTATCTGGGATATTGTGATATCACTAATCAAACAAGACTTCACATTTTGATACTTTATTTCAGTACTTACATGTTCTCATTTTTAGATATGTTGTTCATTCATAATTATATATTATGATTTTCTAAACATTAACAAGGAAATCTAAAGTGTAGGATTTCCTTATTGAGTGTCAAAACTCATGGTGCACCTTTCTTTTTGCCCATGGTGTTTCACGGTAGATATGGATGACGATGGAGCAAAACTCAAGTACCAGATCCAAGAGGATACCTTTCCAGAAGATGACGTCGTCGAGCCTTGGTTTACCTAGTTAACTTAGAGTTGCTCTTTATTTAAAAAGTCTTTTAATGTACTTTTTGTCAGCAATTTTATTTCTGAACTTATATATTTTGTCAAGAAATGATCATTTTTATTAAACTCTATGTTTTTAAATGAAAGATTCAAAATTTTATTTACTTTTATCTTTTTATTAACGTGTCAAAAAATTAAGGCGTTATAGAATGTGTGTGGTTTGGTGTGGAAAACGGCAAAGAATTATGTGATGCTTAAAAATCATGAACAATTACTAATTACTATTGAAGGGTCATCCTAGTATATCATAACACTATCATAATCCACAAAAATATTGAATGGAAATTATAATTTGAAAGTGTTTGAGAGATTGGTGAGGAAAAAATAACAATGTTCTGTTTTTTAGAAGAAAAGAAAATGATTTTCTATTTCTTGTACTTATTTAAGAAGAGAGAACCAAGGAGACATATGAGTGAAATCGAAATATCCTATAACATGCGTCTTAAATTGCTCTGAAAACAAAAAAATTCTAAACAAAACCAAAGAAATTGATAAATAAGAATTTTTCTCCCCACTATTTTCTCTGGTTTATAATTCTCTAACAAGAGAAAAAAAGGCCACCAAATATTTTATTTCTTCTCCTAAATTACCGAATAAAATTAAAATTTCTTTTATTTTTTCACTTTCTTAATGCTTCCATTTTTTTCATGTTTCAAACAAACATGAAAAGATCTGCCTCACAAGAGGAAAAAGAAAAAAACATCTCACTTTTCACTTCTAATATTATGAACCAAGAATCGTATAACTGTCAAAAGTACATGATCATTTATCGAAAAAAAAAAGATTCTGTTTAAAGAACAATGACGGATCAAAACTGACTCAAAATTATCTCATTGACAACTGTGTTCGGATAAGAATAATGCAAAAGATCTGCCTCACATTTATGACGTCTTGGCATATTCTCTGAAAATTATAAATAACTATGAGATTAAGGAAAAAATAAGTGTTTTACCTAACTCCACAAATCCAAATGGGTGAACAAGTTGGAAAACCAAAAATAATCTGATAAACTCAAACAGAGATGGAAATGAATCTTTATCAAAATCTGGCAAGATATGTTGCGTGCAAAAAATTGTCCCCGTATCCTCCCAGACGTACTGTAGAAGATTAAGAAGCAAGCTGAACCCAAACAAATTCCTCTTTGTAAGCTGTGCTTCCCTCACAAGAGGCTTCACATGTATAGACAGCAATGGTTGCCCAATCAAGCGACTCGACTTCATTTTTCACCCCAAAGTAATAAAGCAATTGCGGCAAAATCTGGAATCAGCAAATCCAAACATAACCCAAAGTTTCAATCAAAGATCGAATGCTGGAAAAATAGGCAAATGATTCCATAGATTGAGAAGAAATTCTTTGTGGCTCAGGACAATGAAGTGCCTTTAGAAGAAAGAAATACGAAGAAAGTAATTTCACACCTGAAATTCAAAAGTGCGAGAGCTACCACAATGGCTGCATTTTGGAACATCAGTCTCGGATGGCCGGCCACTCGACATGGGCCATAAGGGTTTAGCCCTTTCAATCCTACAATACCTGTTATAATTGAAGAAAAAATTGACTTATCACTAACCAACCCAAGAAAAATTATAGCTCGGGGTAAAATGTGTCAAAAAGAGTGGCGTAGAGATGAAGTTAGACTGGTTTCAATGTCTCCAAGCTATGACTTGGCTAATGATTAAATCTGAAATCTCCCAGTTGAAATGCAAAAGTACATCAGAGATGCAAGCTGTTATAGCACAACTGCACAAATGGTTACGACTCGAGATGTGAGTATTTATAGACAAAAGTTATTTATATATAAATACATACAGTAGCTTGCTCAAGGACAAAGCTAACCTCAGTGGGGCATGTTTTTTGAAGAATCCTACAATCTCTGACAAAAACCATCGATCTAATTGCTAAGTAGTAAGGCTGACATTTAAGCGGAAGTATCCCCCAGAGCAATACTATAACTTCGGAACACAGCCAGGAATGGTGATTGAGTTAAAGGCCAACAAGGCTCGTAAGCAACAAAAACTGGAAAAACACATTTTGGTACAAGCATTTGTTGTAAATAACTAGTTTTAAAACAAGACGGGTGAAAATGGAAAGAATAAGAAGAAATAACCGAAAACAGCTTTATTTGTTTCCCAACATATGGGAAACTTGGAAAACTGTTCTATTTCTTGAAAATAAAAAAGTAATCAAACATATTTTTTGTCAACAAACACAAAGAACAGGAAACAAGAACACTACCCACCAAGCGCCCACAGATACATTATTTATCTTCATACATAGCACACAAGACTGGTTCCAAATATTTACACTATTTACACTCATGTATGCATCTATAGTATCGAAGGATCTTAAAGTGAACCTCAGAACTTGCTCAGGGGCCCTGGACATGCGCTCTTGGAAGGAGGCCAAACTCTTTCTGTCCAGATCACCCTGTTCAACAAAAAAAGCTGGTAAAGGTTCATAAATAAATTCCAAGATCACTTGCATAGCAATTCATACCTCAAATTTGTCCAGCAATGACTTCACTGTTTCATCCTCATGGCTTTCTGGAACCAATGAATTGGCATGCCCATTATCTTCGGACATTTCTGTGTCAAGCTCCGGTTCATCCTCATTCAATATCTCATATTCCGGTCATATGTTATTGCTTGTAGCTGTCCACATAGACAAATTTCGATCAGTTGTGAAATTCTGGAAACTACAATCCCACAGACAACAAACCAACCCCCAATTTTAAAGGGCTCCCCAATAAGTCTATGACGGTTCTTTCAGGCTGGGCATGACGGGCGGGAGAACAGAAATGAATCTCTTGCACCTATAGTTTCAAGATTTTCTGTGCAAGGGGAGATCAACTAACATGCCCACCACATCAATCAACCGCTACAAATTAAGAGCTACACAAACAAGCAAGTGCCATAGGTGACCATTTAAGCCCATGTCAACCAAATACCGCAAACAACACACTCAAGCTATACAGGCCTTTTTGTATCTCCACCGAACTGCTAGTGGGGGAACCGTTAGATGACTGAGAAGAAATGCTCAAGTGTAGGCATTCATTTTTATGACCTGACTTCCAGTGCATGGCCTGCAAGTAAAACAAAGGGACAAGTTAGAGATTGATGATTTGAAACATTGAAGCATATAAAGCAACGTGATTGTCCTTAATTACCTGGTGCTTATCTGAGCAATAATGTGCTCTTCTACAACCACTACAAACTTTATCTCCTTTCCAAGTACAACACCAATTGCAGAGTGCAGCTAAAGAAAGCATCATCAGAAGATAAGATCATCAAGAAGTTAAGGAAAGGAAACAGTGTGGTGAGGACAGCACAACATGTTTAAAAAGTTTCAGGCAAAGTTCTTGCAGCAGAGTTATCTTCTATTCAGTTATTCATCTTTCAGGGGAAAAAATAAATGTATCAGATTATCTTTACAAGTATAAATTTCGAGAAGTGTATTTTTCCCTGGGGATACACTTCGAGAAGTTGATAAGTATACAAAAGTTGACAAATTTCCAAACAGTAACAGTATAAGTAAAGATTGGACATGGCAACTGAATGCTTGAGCAACAATATAGGGTGGACATGACTAAGTGTATGTACGGTTTCAGTTAAGACAAAATATCACAAGAAACTCCAATAGATTTCTCTCTAGTCCTATTCCTAATATCATAAGAAACCCCAATAGATTTCTCTCTAGTCGTATTCCTACAGATGTCTTCCAACACCTAGTGCTTAGGTAAGTGCAAGTGCAATTTCAACCAACCAATACAAATGTCGTCTAGAATTGTTATTCGTGCTAAAACAAAAACTTAAGTATTTAGGCCAAGAGGGCAGGGTTAACTGCTTGTGACAGCCGAGACCATAATTTTGGCAATTGCCAACAAAACTAACAAATACGGATTCCAGAAAGAAAAGAATAAAACTGAATAATATGTCAATTTACCTCCAATTCCAGAATGTTTGTCAGTTCCATCACGTCTTGGGGGTTCACTTGAGTAAAAAGGATTTGAGCGGGCCAGTTGGCAACGAAAAACCTTAGCACTTTACCAAAAATTCCCAAATCAGAAACAAAAATTAAAAAGGATAAAGAGAATAATTTGGTCCAATTCACCTCGAGGGTGGGTGTGGGGGGTGTGTGAGACAGAGAGTAGTACTCAGTGGACACAGTAATCCCAAGCATAGTTGTCAATATTGCACGATTCATAATTCGATTCACGATTCATTCATGATTCATGCAAAAATGATATGAATCTATAGGTGAATCAATGTTTAGACAAAAACGGTGATGAACGATTGACGGTTTTATTCATGATCAATTCATGCAAATATAAAAATTGCTATATTTGACGAATATGAAACCACTTATACATCTTCTTCTTCTTTTTTTTGAAAAGCCATAATACAACTTCTTAGACTGTTAAGTTCGAAAAATTGTATTCTTGTGTAAAATTTGTTGATTAGCATACTTATTCTTATTCAGAGCATGTCAATCATTTTTCTCAAACATTAAAATAATCATTCTAGATACGGTCAAGGCTAAGATACCTCATTCTCATGCATTATGCATTATTGGTTTGGTAAAACTTTCATAGTTCATCACCATGTGAGTCAACAGATGGACTCAACGTCCTTAAAATGTTATTACTTTAAACTTTAATTTGCTAGACTACAATTATACAAGAAGTTGTGATTTGTGAATATTACGGAGAATAATATCCTACATGAATGCAAATTTTGACAAATCGATCTCTTTAATTCTTGTATACTCCAAATCATAAATCGCGACAGAGCTTGGAGCCTCACACCAACCCATACATGGCCATACAAGTATGTTTGTTACCTACTAGGCTGCATACCCATAATTAAAAATATACTTTTTATTATTGTATTGAGGCTAAGCTTTCATTTTTATAATCAATCTTTAGTATCTATATGCAAATATGTATGATTTTCCTGTAATAACTGAATCTTTTATGATTCACGATTAAGAAAAAAGCCATTTCGATTCACGATTTGACAACCTTTATCCCAAGTGCCGACTCATACCTTCGAGATGCCTTCTCTTGTTGGCGTTTCCATTGCTCAGGTTGGTCTTGCAGAAGACAACCCATCGATTGACACATGAAGACAAATAACGTGCGATGAAATGAAGATTCTTTCTCAAAGAGTGGTGCGTAGACCTATAAACACAAGAAAACATAAAAGTTGTCATCAAATAAAGCCAGCACATCCCTTCCCCTAATGCATGCAATGTAGAACAGTTACACGAGAGAATGGGTAAGATGAGAGTTTTACAACGCATATGACCTGAACAAGGTGGAAGAGGTCATTAAAGGAATCGCTAAATCTTCAAGTGTGATAATTTGTTGTTGCCATCTCAACCAAATTACTTAGCAAAACAATCTAATGAAGGGGAATAATACTTTCTTTGCTGCATGCTATAAATATAAACGACGAGTAACAGTCAAAAGAAACCAGTTAACTAGTGTGTCAACAATTATGAAGACGAAAACCTGAAGCAAGAACTGCAAAGGCTCGCCACAAATGTCACAGAGACGAGATCTTCCCGAGGGCAAATCAATTGGATCCAACCAAGCCTACAATCGAAATGAAACATCAGTCAATTACTTCAGTACCAATAGACATCAACACAACACACTAAGACAGACAGAAACATTCAAAAGGGGGAAATTTGACGCACAGGTGCGCCCCCAGCCTTGCTTGGAAACAACTGGCGAAGAAGTGACCATCGTTTCTTCGGCTTCTCCACAAAACCCAGGGTCACAGCTAGTTGCTCTTCTTCTTCTTCTTCATAGTCGTCGTATTCCACTAAATTACCCCCACCTTCACTGTTAACTTGATCTTCTTCGACTTCGTCCTCTTCTAGGGAAGCAATTTGAAGTGCCTTGAACTTCTCCAAATTGTTTCCAGTGGTACCATTGCCCATTTCGTCGGTCATTCTGGCATAAGATGTGTGGAACTGGAAGCTTCAACGTTTACAATCCAAGCAGCAAATTCTACTGTAAAAAGGTATATGCTAGAATGTATATACGAAAAGTACACTGATAGAGTATAGAATCGCAGAAGAGACGAATGATTCAATCGAATCAATCAAAGACAATCTTGCATTTCTTCGTAGGTGAATTACGGAATGCAAGGGTAGGGTTTTGGGTTTTACGACAGGAGAGAACTGCAATAAGGCGGCGAGACAACAGAATCGGCGAGGCGTGTATGTAGCAAACAAACGGTGGGTTTTTAGAGGGTAAATCAGAAATAACCGTAAACCGTTCTTGTTGAAACCCACGGGCCCCACCTCTCCCATTCTTTGTTCGGCCCGTCTGGGGTGTGCGTGTGTTTTTTTAATTTTATCTTAATTAGGGTGTGGTTCATAAGGTAGAAAATAAACTTTGAAGGTTAAAATGTAAACGAGGGCGTTTCTCATTCTATTTTTTTTATATATATAATTTGTATGCCGTTTCTTTGCATCGTTCTCCTGTTTTTTCTTAACGATGCATTGTTCTCTCGTTCATTTGGACGAGCATTCACCGTCATGTGCTAAAAAAAGTGAAGTTGTGCTCACTAAATGCTTGAATTAAAAAAGAATTTTCACTATTGAATACGTTGCGCGATAAAGGTTAGACTTC
Organism: Arctostaphylos glauca; assembly: GCA_019985065.2. Taxonomy (NCBI): domain Eukaryota; kingdom Viridiplantae; phylum Streptophyta; class Magnoliopsida; order Ericales; family Ericaceae; genus Arctostaphylos; species Arctostaphylos glauca. The sequence goes on from JAHSPW020000001.1 coordinate 44,074,229, forward strand.
AACTTTGAAGCAAAAGGACAGGCGGAGCCCTCGAGCTCAACTTAGGTGCAGGAGGTTGCTTTGCTTGAAATCTAGTAGTGAGAATGTGTGAGTAAATACTTAGCTAATAGCTTGAAAATGTACATTTTCCTTCATCGACAACCACTTTAATAGAGTGAATGTTGGAGGACATAATGAGACATGAAGGCCGTTGATCCTATCATTCTTTTCCTTTTGCCGAGTAATATGTGATCCAAACAACTCAATTCAAACAGACAATTTGAGATATATTTCTGAGTATAAATCTGAGTGACCATTTGCTAGCCGGTTGCATGCTAAGTTAATTCGTACTCATCAACAATAAAACACACTTAGACGCATCTGCCATTTCACCAGACATTGTCAAAATCTACTGTAGAAAAGTCCAGTTTTGTCAGCCCATATAAACAATAGTCCTCTGAGAGCCCATAAGATGCAGAACACCTTTATGGTTATCAATGAATGGTTTGTGTACAAAATCCAAAGAGTTGGAGCACTTAAGCTTGATAACAACAAATTACAAGCAACTGGAATTATTGCTGCATTGACATACATATAAACAACAAAAAACAAAAAAATAAAACCATAAAAAAACTAAGGAGAAAATAAAAACAAAAAAAATGTATTATGAAACATCTCACCTCTCCCACACTCAACACCCTAGATATAGGGAGAAAAAATTAGACCATTAAAAACATATACAAACACCTCCCCTACTTTCTATTCCCAGTTTTTCGTCTAGCTTCGGTTGGAATTCCCTGCTTCCCGGCCCGCTGAGAATTGGGGCCAACGCCATTAGATAATTTCTGTGTTGTTGAGGAGCCTAATTTAGGAATCCCACTCCTGCTGCTGCTGAATAACAAGTTGTTAGAACTCTGAAACCCAACAAAACTTCCAAGTAGGCAGAACAAGAACAGGAAAGAAACATTTGTATACTACAAAACAGGTTTAAATCTATAGTTCTTTACCTTAATTCTGAGCCCTTTGCTGGCTTTGGATTAGGTTTCTGAGTCTTTGAACCAATGCCAGTAGTAAAGTGGTGAAGTTTGGCATGATTAAATTGCCAAAGCAAATCAGGCTCCGATGAGTCACTAGTGCCGGCATCTAGCTCATCCAAATCATCAGTTGTAGCAATCTCAAATTGGTTGTTGCTTCCTGCAAATAAGTTGTACGATGACTCTGTGTATGTTTTGGAAGAATCTGAGAGATATTTCTGGTAAAAGGCATCAGACACAAGTCCATTGTCGGTTCCCCAGTTTCCTAAAGGGTTGTGAATTCCATTTAAAGCGTCTTGCTTGTTCACCATGACCTTATCTACCCATTCACCAGACCCTGTCTCTCTATCATCCTCTCCATAATTCTGACCAGGGCTACTAGCTGGAGGCCAGGGAGATGAATTTCCTAATAGCTCATCAAGATCGAAACTTTGCCTCTTTTGCCTCAATCCTGAGTTATTAACCTGAAAAAACATATATCTATCATACTTGGCCTCTTCAAATGCAAAGATGAGAAATGAAATAATTGGACAGAAACAAGGAAAGTACTAAATAGAAATTGCTATTTTTATGATAATTGTTATAACCAAAAAATGGAACTTCCGTTCTGAAGTAGAATTAGCATGGAAGTCAAACCCTTCTTAGAAAGCACTCACTAAGTTGTCAAACCCTTCTTAGAAAGCACTCACTAAGTTACAAAATCTTTTGTTATGTTCCCCCCCTCCACCTTTTTTTTCTGTTGAGGTGAAGCACGATTTCACTCACTAGATACAACTACTGAGCGATGCTTTTGTCATAAGCATGTCTTGTATTTAGAAAGAACATGGTGGTTTTTTGCCCCGCCACCCATCTTCATTGAGCCATAAAACTATTTTTCGAAGGAAGTGCATCTGGATGTGTTTCCAGTTAGATGTTAGCGAAGTTGTAAATATTTTTCTGAACTTGGTGCTTGGTACCCACTTTTCACAAAATAATTGGTAAGAATCACTCACATTCGTGGCTACATAACAAGGTAACAATCAAGCTGATAGGGGTAAAACCAAGGTAACAAGCAAATTTGTGTGCAAAGTAATTCGTACTCTGCTTATGGAAAATCAGTATAGTGCAACAGAACACACTTAAGAAGTTAAAATTAAAGCTTCGCATGCCAGGTCTATAGGAAACCGTTTTGTATGTACATGAAATGGAGAGTATGTTTACCTCTATGTTGCCTACATCACCCATTGGTTTCCTGCGGCTTTTCTGATCATCCAAGATAACTACGTCCTGTGGGCTAGGGCGATAAGGTGAGGACACTATGCCACATGGACTAGGTGAGGACACTACGCCATATGGACTACTAGATATTTTCTCGTGCATGGGCTCTGATTGCCCTTCTCTCCTTGCCAAGGCTGCTTTAAGACTAGCAACCTGACATAATAAGCATTCAAATACTTGGTGAACAAACCAAGAATGATAAAGGTTCTTCTGTTAAGTATGATGGAGAGGTAAAACAGGTCAAAAAATAGAATGTATGAACCTGCTCTTTGAGCTCTTTAACATCTGCACCATCTTTGTTTACTCGGGCAGCGCCAAGTTCAACAGTGGCAACTCGCTCAGCAAATTTGAGTGTACTTATGGTTTCTCCTATAGCATCAGCCTCAGGGCTTATGTGAACAAACATTAGTGTCTTGGCCTGCCCTCCTAAAATAGACACATACAACCGCATTACAAAATCAAAGATAAAATGAACAACGAAAGAGACCCACCAAACCCATTCATTTAGATTACCGAGTGAGTCTTGGAGCAATTGTGTGAGTTTGCTATTCCTGTACGGGACGTGTGAATTCTTTTGGGCAAGGGAAGAGATCACATCACCCAAAGCAGAAAGAGATCTATTTATATGTTGCGCTTCTTTTAGTCTATCTCCTGTAACTTCAGATTTGTGTACCCTCTCGCTTCCTGCCAGATCAACTAAATGCATACAGCCACGAAGAATAGTTCCGGATGTCAAGTCCCTTCCTTCGACATGAACAGTCAAGCAACTGCAAACAGATTAGAAGCAGAGTCAGTGATATCAAAGAGATGCTTAGAGGCACACATGGAGGGATAAATAAAATCACACCTATGAGAGCGACTGCTGCGGTCATTAAGGGCTGTTGCACCCACTGCACGGTTCTTTTGTCCTAAGTTCATCAAATCAATGACATCAAATGTTGATGAAACTCGAACAAGGCTTGCATCTGGTACATTGACTCCTGACTGAGAACTATTGCGGATCTCTAATGTGTCGACAAATCAAGGAAAACATAAAAGCCGCAAAGAGGTTGTGGAAGGAGTAAAATGAAACCACCAATATAAAATGATAGAATATCCCCAAGTCTACAGTTAAAGTAACTTCATTTATAAATACATGCCGAGAGAATAGTTTTATGATTTACTTCCTCTATTAAAGTTTGACCAGCACAATTGCCGATGCCCAGTTATAAAGTGCGTGGGAAAAAAACTAACTAATCTTGAAGGATATCTTTTGTTAAGACCATCAGTAACAAGAAGATCTCTAACTTGTTCATTATATATCTCAATCATCTGCACAGAAACATCATATCGGAATGTGTTCCCTCTTTGTTCTGCCAGAATGAACAAATCGCTCAATGCTCTGTAATTTACACCTTGATTTTGCTCCGTAAGATCTTTAGGTCCAGTCTGAAAAATAAAAACGAGAATAATCAATTGCTTGTATGCTTACATAAAGATCTCTTGACATAGATTATCACTTCAACATAGATATAAGTGGTATATCTCACCATTGTGAAAGTTTTTCCCGATCCAGTTTGGCCATAGGCAAATATACACACGTTGTATCCATCAAGGACAGATCGAATTAGTGGTTCGGTATCTGAAAAGACCTCCGCTGAAATACAAGAGGAATGATAAAGTTAAAGAAATGCTGAACATAATAAGGAGAAGCGAAGTCAGATGTTCACAAACCTTGGGTTGCAGAAGGCCCAAAAACTTTGTTGAAATTGAATGACCTACACCCTTTTCCATGTTTTGATGGTGTAATAATAGTAATTGCTCCTTCTTCTATATGACCCACAGAACTCAAATAGTTTGATTGTCCACCCAAGAAGGGCCTAACGCGACAATATACCCTTATACTTCCTATAAGTGAAAAAATACGAAAGTATGTAATCAGTTTGTGACTTGGATTAAATTTAAAAGCAAGCATGATTGTAAACTAGGAACATAATAATGTTACCCTTAAGGTCTTGCACTTGGTTGTATAGCTTCCGGTTTTCCTCAAGAACTTTGTGATATCCAGAAGCAGCATGGGCAAGGCCATGGATATTCAAACCTACAAAGGTAAGGGTTCAAATGAGACAGAACCTCAGGAGAAAAGATATTAGTTAATTACTTGAAAAATGAAACACAGGAAATCATCTAATTTCCTACCGAGACTATGGATGTCCTCATGGAACTTCATTTGCATGAACTGCATACCGGCTTTCGTAGTGTGAAGATTTTGTTTTAGCTCCTACATGAAAGCAAACAATAACATTAATGCATCCACGTAAAATACCAAAATAGGACTGATGGAAAATCTAATGCAGCTAGGTCATACCATAATCTCTTTATTCTGCCGGTCAAATATCATCCGTTGTTTCAGAATTTGTCTTTCAGCTTCCTCGTCGGGGATATGGGCGTTATGAAAGCATTCTCCTTTCTTTAACCGCGTAAAGTTTCGCTCTTCTTTCTACATCACTCCATAAATTGAGAAAGATAAATTTAATGCTGTAAAGACTCTATTTCAGAATTGTTAAAGCTGGTGATTTTTTCGAAAAGCTAATGATCAACAAAAATACCTTTATATCAGCAGAACCATGCTTCAAGAGAGAATTATTGCCCTGACTAAGGACATCTTTTGAAGTTGTTTTTCTCTGTTAAAAGTGGGGTAAAAATGAAATAATCCACAGCATAAATATCAAGATAATTCCAGTTTCTGACACTCATCAAACTCTACATCAACTGCTAATGTTAATGCCCCAGTATGAAAACTCTTTACGCATAATTGGCCATATAAATAAGATAATTGGCTGTATAAATAACAGCATACCAATTCAGTTTGGCATGCAATGCGATGCTCGAACTCCTCCACAACCTTAGACAGCACGGACTCCACCAGCTGTTGTACCAAGAAGAGGGTTAGTACTAGGATGATCCCAAATAATAGTTGCAGTGTCAGTTATAAAAAAGCAGCAGCAGTGTGAAGACTCGTTACTGGTAAAATAACCCTCTCAACGCATGGACTTTTATTTTCTTTTGTTTCCTTAGCCAGTTTCTTTCTGGCAGCTTCTCAAACTTTTGTTCATTGGTTATAACCTTTTGTCTCCAATTCACATATAACTGATTCCCCCACCATCCCAGCATGATTACATAATCTCATTTACATGAAATGATCTGATTAAGCAACCAAGAATATTAAGAACTTACAGTTGGAATTTCGTCAGGCTTCTTATCTAAGAGAACAGCACGAACAAGCATACTCAAAGAAGTAGACTGAAAACAAACACATGAAAAAAAGATAAGTAATTCTCCTTGTTCAAATATGACAAAGCAACTATGATATATATCACCATTAACAAGGTCCCAAGACCTTCACCTTATAATTGGGGTCAAGGTTAGGAGATACAGCATTCAAAGAATTTTCGCCCGCTGACAACGTTCTTGATAAGGAGCCCGTAAATGGATCTGAATTCTTGCGCACAAAATGCTTTCCAGATGTTGTGGGTTTTATATTTCCGCCAAATTTCCATACTCCGATTCCACCTGCCTGTTTCCAGTCACTGTAGGATTTAAGTGCTAGAGCACAATTCACAACCCTCGCAGATTTTCCTCCCTGCCAAATTTTGTAGAGGTATAAGAATGTGAACCAAATCAATGAAAAGCAGCCCTTTACAAAGCAGAGTGGCTAAAAATGATTAATGTAGCTTGTTTGGTTAGGTATAATATATGTCATGATATGTTTCTTGGAAAACAATGATAGATGCAAGATGTAGCATTGCTTCTGTAGCTAAGACACGTACTTGTGCCAAATCAGATGCCTCAAAAGTTGGAAGCCCCATATCTTGCGCGGCGACAAGAAAGTTTCTCACATTTTCGAAATATTGATACGCAGACAAAGCTGCCCCATCAGGTATAAGAGCAGAATCAGGACTCTCTACCACCTGAATCCATTATGCAAATATAGCCATAAGTCATAATAGTAGAACTAATAATTGAGCCAATTTGAATTAGAGATCACCTTTGGCACAGCTCCAGGTTGAACTTTATTGAGTACTGTGCAGAGAATCAGGCCACTTCTCAAACCAAGCCTAAACTCTTCCTCGGAAGGCTCTGCTGGCAAATCCTTGGCACCAACAACTCCAACCATCTTTCTTAGCCACCCAGCTGCCTCATACCGTCTTGTTGCTAGAGGTCACATACAAGAGCAAGGAGGACTCTCAAAAAGGAGGTAACAAACATAGAAAGCATATCTAATAATATTGGGAGAGGAACAGAAGATGAGCGATTAACTACCACCTGAAATTACAAAATACAAACTAACAAACCCACAAAACTAGACTATAGTGAGAAAAAGGATCATTCTGCCTTATACGGATGCTATTATACTCAAAACTGAAAAAATTAACAGATAAAATTAACTGTAAGAAAAGCTCCTGGCTTCCTGCTCTATTGGATTTCAAATGAAGGAAACAATCTCAACTAGGTCACATATCCAGCTTAAGATTTGCATTGTTGTGATTTTTTGTTACACGACCCAGATTAAATAAATCAAGGAAGAAAAAGATACGAAAAAAAGTCTAAAGTATCAGATTTGTAAGGACATCCCCAACCCTTCATCTAATTCTTAGTCAAATACAAAGAAGGTGAGCTCCAATCCTCCCACAGGAGTGATATCAAATTAAGGAAGAACCTTTTACATCAAATCAAGGAATGTATTTTTTTCACCAACTTTGTGGAAGATGTTTTTGGTGGTAAACTTAAAAATTGTTTCACAGAAGATTTGATGGTCATTCTATTAGGGATAAGTTACTAATTTTATAGAAGGTTTGATGATCAACTTGGAGAGAATTTATTTAAAATCAAGCTTTAACCAAATTTATAATAATAGAAGAGTAAGGATTGGAGAGGCCTAAGATCTCAAAGAACTAAGGAAGTCCAAAATTCAAAATCCACTATTGTCCAAGATTTTCATTTTCTGAAGCGAAACAATTTCTCTAATTGTCATTCCATAAAAGCCGAGGAAGTTCATCACATTGTTAATAACGAACAAAATCTCTACACAACTAAGATTTGATGATCATTCTATTCGGGATAAGTTACTAATTTCATAGAAGGTTTGATGATCAACTTGGAGAGAGTTTATATAAAATCAAGATTTAACCAAATTTATAATAGTAGAAGAGTAAGGATTGGAGAGGCCTATTATCTCAAAGAACTAAGGAAGTCCAAAATTCAAAATCCAGTATTTTCGAAAATTTTCATCTTCTGAAGCGTAACAATTTCCCTAATTATCGTTCCATAAAAGCAGAGGAAGTTCATCACATTGTTAATAACGAACAAAATCTCCACACAACTTCAATACGAGATCATGAAAAACCGTAAAAAAACAGCCCGATTAACCACAAATACTGAAGAGCCGAGAAAGAGCTTAAACTGCATAAATCTTTTCCGTTTCGTTTTTCAAAATCCTAATCATAGAGAACTACCGATCGCTCCTAGTAAACCATAAAGCTTTACCGGCTTCCTCTGCTCTGCGGGAGTCCAAATCAAGAGCTTTAGATCGAATCCCGTGCTGCTGAAGAACATCCTCAACCACTGACGCCACAGAGAACGACAATGCACCTTCCGCCGCCATATAAAAAACGCTTACTGAAAGCGGAATTCGAACCGAATGCTGAAATTTAGGTAATCAAATTTCTGCCATCAAAGCTTCCATTTCCACAAGAGATGCAAATTCAAACACACATTATCAAGAAATCAGATATTTTCCTTGAAATTCGTAGAAACAAGAAGATCATAAACAAGATACGCAGACTCTTCGAGAGAGAAAAACACTAAAGAAGCGCTAGGGTTTTCAGGCAAGATCAGAACATAAACTGGAGTTTGAGTTTCGGAGAAGCAAAGAAGGAGAGAGACAGAAAAGGAAAGTTCAAAGGGGATAGAGTTTTTGCTTTCTGTTGATATTTCTTTCTTGCTTTGTTTCTACTTTTGCAGCTCGGCCATGTTCTGTTCTCTGCCTCTCTCTCTCTCTCTCTCTCTCTCTCTCTACAACTACTACAGCACACTCACTCCTGTGCTTTATACAACTAATCGCTACTACATACATCGCATATATTACTTCCCAAACCTCGTTCCGAACCTCCAGGTTCCGGACCCTGGATTTTTATCTTTCCGGTCCTTTTCTAAAACAAAATATTCTGGAGAGTCCCAAAACTTGTAGCTTTTGCAGTAGCAAGATCAACTAAGGGTATACATGCCTGTAAAAAAACAAATTCTAGGGCTTATTTGTTATGACTGTATTGTTGAATTATGATTTTTTTGTAAAAAATAATTTATTATAGCTTATTTAAATTAAATTATTTGAACAGTGTTGACTAGGAATCGATATTTGTTTCTCTTTGACTTGTAAAGATAAATTATTTGAATGGTGTTGAATAGTAATCAATGTTTATTTCTCTTTGACTTGAAAATAAATGTAATAAAAAAGACGACTTTACTCATGTTGTTAGATTGTAGAAGGGCATTTAGATAATTTAATACCTTGAGTTGGGTTAAGGCTTATTCGGGCAAGTCTTTGGAGACAATAACTTAATGGACCTGATAAGGATTATGGGCACTTGAAGTAGGAAATAATTCATTTAGAACTTAAAGTCAAATAGACCCCGAATCACTAAATTAACTCTTTTGATTGTAACTTAAAAAAAACCCTTTTCTCTTGGTTAATATCATATTTATATATAATCTGTTCAGTCTTGAAAACTCTTTAAATTGTGTAATTTGTATTTTTCTCACATTAATGTGATTGCATTTTTTAATTTGAGAATTTATATTCTTTAATTAGAGGGAGAGAAAAAGACACAAGCCCTTTGTAGTCCTTGACGTGCTTTTTATATTAATTTCTAAAAAATAAACAACAAATATTATTTCATCGTTAGGGTATTTAAATTTTTTTGTCACGATTAGTCTTTAAGTGCACGCATTCATAATCCCATTTATAGTTGTTGTGCTTTCCATATTAACTTTGCAAAATGAATGGCGGATATTATTTCGTGATGTCAGGGGTATTTAAAGTTTTTTGTCCCGATTAATCTTCAGATGCACGCATTCTCTCGTTTTACATAAATAATTATTAAATGTGGCCCCCCAGTAGTAATCCTAATAGAGTTAAAAATCGCAAGTGATTTGAATCTGATCCTAAATTTATTGATGTGCTTATCAAGGATCAATTTACCAACGATCTTAAAATTAAAAGTGAGTTTAAAAGAAAGATAATTGTGATATGATGATGTATTCAACAATGTTGTATAAGTGCGTGCATGAGAATCATAGTTCATGTACCTTTTTTTCCCCACCTTTATATCTTTGGATTTGGTAGAGCTTTATTACTATAGCCCCATCTCCATTGCTAGGTGTCGCATTACAAAGGAATCCAATGAAGACTGAAAAGGACAATAAAAAAAACACTTTCAATATAGATAGATATATGTGTGAGTGTGTTCAGTTGAGTGTTTTTGAAACAATTTTTGGAGAAAAAACTCTGAGATGTTGTTCGATATAAATATTTCAAAAAAAACTTGGAAGTTAATTTTTTTCGGCATTTTCGAGGTGTCTCTTTCTCTTTTCTTTATAGAGAGATGAAGTTGTTTGGAAAAAAGGTAAAAATATTTGGAAATTTTTTCCAAAGACTTGTTTGGAAAAAAAATTTCCAAACAAACAAACGAACACAGCCTGTTGACCTCGACATTTAGGTTGTCCAAATTCAGTCTCAACTTGGTTGCTCACTTAGTATTAATAATAATTTTTTCGATAAATTTATATTATTTTTCTATATTTATATGAGTCCAGAGGCTTGCGAGACTCACTCGGGGATCGTCCCTGGATATATGTCTCCTCAATTCCTCTGGTGGAGGATCCAAAATTTCAAACTAAGATCAAATTCGTGTTCCAAATGCCTAATTTAGGGGGCCGTAGTGTAGCCTCATAGTTCGGGTGTAATATAGATAACATAATGTAATTTTGCTTATTTTGTTCTCAAATAGTTATTAATAGGTATAAGATCAAACGACGTAATTTTGAAAATAAAACTATATTGTTTGTCTGCACTACAACCGCACTACAGAAAATTGTGTTATAATTAGGGAAAAGGCTCATTAAAGAATCTTGACCAAAGGCCAAAAATCCTTTTTCTTTTTTCTAGTTATTTTGCCTTTTTAAAAATTTTTTAAAGTTGCCCCACGAATTGTTCCTTTCAGTGCATCTCCATCAAGATGAATCAAGAAAGTAAACAAAATAATCAAAAACTAACTTTTTTTTTTATTTAAAGACAAACGTAGATAAATTAAAATATCAACTCTTAAGAGATCACATACACTTATGGAAGTTGAAAATTCTATAGGATTTTGAATAAAATTTGAGACTCCAGAAGGTTTCACGAGACAATTTGGAAGGTCTCAACAGTTTTGCAGCTCAAGAGCCCTCCATTAATGTCTCTATTGATATATGCAGCTCAAAAGTCTCGTCAATTACGTATGTGAAAAGTATTTGTATTTGTATAAATATTCAATTTCATCCATGGTTTCAAATACGAATTTTCCTCATCAAAGAATCTCTCTATTTTCGTGTTCTTCAGTGAGAGAGAGGCAGACACTGTTCGGTTCGATAGACGGTCGCTTAATTGGTGTTTCATCGACTGAGTGAGCTATTTTATTTTATAGGTGCATTTTCTAACACCCATAGTGAGGCAGCGAATCCGCTTTAAGAAAATTGTGATTCCACATAACTCGCTTTGATATTGTATCTTTTATTATGTTATGTATATTTTTATTTTCCGAATCTGTACTGATTTTTCAATTATGTAATTTCTATAATTTTTTATTTTTTTATTAATGAGGTTATTTTCTAGAATAAAATCTGATTATAATAATTCACAAATAATTTTATGTAAAATAAAAAATTATAAAAAAAATTCAATAATCATTTAGTAACGACAGCCCAATTAAACCCTGTAATGCATTACTTGGCAATAAATCCCTACAAACTCATTACAAATCATTTGGGTTTAGGGTAAATATCTTATGGGTCCTCCATCAATGATGATGAATCATCTCCTATTGACAAAAGAAAATAATTCCACAATTAGAAAAGTAACTGCATATTTCCTTGCTATTCACACGACTGCCACGACAATGAAAATTTATTGGGAGGGTCACGGTAACCCTAACACATCTCCCCGTCACATATTTTCTTACAATTCACGAGTAAGTGTATGAATCTCACGTAAATATATAGTGAAAAAGAGTGTTAGAGCACATATAACGTTGCCCCCAAACTCCCAAATAATTACTCAACGGCTATGTGTCCTGAATTTTACCTTGTGAAGATTTTCAGTACGCGTGCCTTTTTAGAGAGTTCTTAAATTTCTATTGGGTTTGTTGACGAGTTCTATATCGCCTAAGTTGGTCATTCTTCCTCTGTTTATAAGCCTTAAGCAACTCTTACCTTAAAATTAGTCAACTTTCAAAGTTGAGTTAGGCCCACGGGTATCCAACATGGTATCAGAACTGAGTCCATTACATACTCGGATCCTATCGTCTAACTTTTAGCAGTCCTCACATAAGCGTTATATGCACCTTCGCTTGAGGAAGAGTGTTGACAAGTCCTACATTGCCTAAGTTGGTTTTCGTTCCTTTGCTTATAAGTTTTGGACAACCCTTATCTTAAAAGTCAATTTTCAAGGTTGAGTTAGGCCTATGAATATCTAATGGGGTCGAACAATTGCTATTCTCTAAAATCTCCAAAATTTTCTCTAGAATCTTTTCAGAGAGTTCTTAAATTGTCTCTAAATATCCAAGGCATTGTCTTTCTTCTTTACTTTGTTACCACGAAGGTTGTTGAAGGGCATCCCATGTGACTGGGGCAAAAGAAACACAAGATCAAAGCAAAGTGCTCTCATCCGGACCCCATACCTTATCTTCTTTGCTTGAGCTATAATTTCAATATTATTTACCAACAATTATTTCTCCATCAGTCTTAAGAAAGTGAAAAAGATCGAGTGTAAAAAAAATTAGGCTTATTTATACGATGTTAATTGTGAGACGAAAAACTAAATGTACAAGTCAATTAGTTATGTATTTCTTATGAAGCGTCGAACACTTAATTATTGATTGTTCTTTCAAGTGATCATCTCTGGGGGATACAATTGGCTGTCCCAAAATGATACAACAGGAGTTGAAGTCCTGACTCTACATGCTGAACAACTTCTACCTTTCTTGAGCCCATTCTTCATCATCAGCCAAGATAGTGACTTGCTCGTTGTCATTGACAAACTTTACCCTTGGGTGCAAATTAATGTAGGGTTTTGGCGAATAATGGTACTGCCCCATTTTTCGTCTAAACAAGTTATCTTTTGTCTTCCGATAGTTCTAGTCTGCAACATGAACTCCGAAAACTGGTAACCAATGACCCAAAATACACAAAAGAAAATTGAAAGAATTCGAATTGCATATAAAACTAAATGTACAAGACAATTAGTTTTGTATTACTTATGGAGCCTCAAACTCTTAGTATTTTATTGTTCTTTCAAGCCATCTCATAGTCGGGGAATACAATTGGCTGTCTCAAATTGATATAATAGAAAGTGAAGTCCTGACTCTACATGCTAAACAACTTCTACCTTTCTTGAGTCCAATTCTTCGTCATCAGCCAAGATAGTAACTAGATGGTCGTTGATAACGAACTTTACCCTTGGGTGCTAATGTAAGGTTTTCGGGGTAATGGTACAAACACAAATTTTGTCTAAATAAGTTTTCTTTCGTCTTCTTATAGTTCTGACCTATAAAGTGAATTCCGAAAAACTGACAACCTAGCGATGAAGAAAAAGACCCAAAAGAAAATTGAAAGAATTTGAATTGCTTAAACTCATATGTTAAGTTTTGATTTTAGTTGGACCAAGAATGGTGGGTGACCAATCATTTTCAGGAAAGCAATAGTTGTTGAAAACGGTTACCGACTTGGCTTTTCATCTAAGGTCATAATGGCAAAATTAACCAAACTACAAAACAAACAATGGTCTTGTGACTGTTCTTTTACCCACCTTTTGCTTTTCTTGCGGCCTAAGTATATAAAAGGCTACTGCAGGAAAACTATTTAGGGTTTGAAAGTAGTAAAATGATCATTTGCAACATACGAATTTAATATATAGCCCTTTAAAGAACCTCAAATGTAACGCGGAAGTGGAATCCTAGAAAAATGTGTCTCGTGGGAGAACTTCTAGAAGGACTTCATTCATACGCTGACTTAGCGTGCATCTTATGTAACGATCCGAGATTTTGGTGAATTAAAATTTTAATTAAGATTCTTTTAAATAATTAGTAATATTTTATTTTTATCTTTCGATTGGATGAATGAGATTGAGTGACTTGATGGGACGTGTTACACTAAATAATTTTCTTTTCTTTCTCATTTATTTTTTTTCCAGCCGTTTGGGATATTTCTGGTAATTTTACTTTCGCACTTTAAAACTCTGATTTATCACATTTTTTGTTATTTTAATAAGAGTGACCTTTTTCCTGATTTATGCTTTAATAATAAAACAAAGAGAAAATATTTTTTTAATCAATGTCTCGAAAAATCGGGGCGTTACAAATGGTATCAGAGCATAGGTTTACCACTGCGACCTTGGGTAGACTAGGTAGCACTACTAAAATAATAGATAACAATCACAGTTAAAAACTGTGGTCGTTATCTTTTAATCACAGTTTTGAAAGCGTGGTTGATGGAGGTGTGATTAAAAGTCTCGAAATTTAATCACTGTGTTTAACCGTAATGAAAAGTCAATTTACGCGTAATTAAATATTAGTAAAGAGCACGCTTTCAACAAAAACTGTGATTAAAAGTTATAAAGGATCACGCTTTCAATACAAACTGTGGTTAAAAGTCATCAAAGACCACGCGTTTAACCAAAACTGTGATTAAAAGATATAAAAGATCACGCTTTTACAAATAACCGTGATCTTTAATTTGTAAAATACCACGCTTTTACTCGAAAACCGTGATCTTTAAGTTGTAAAAGACCACGCTTTTAACCCAAAACCGTGATCTTTAAGTTGTAAAAGACCACGCTTTTAACCAAAAACAGTGATCTTTAATGTGTAAATGACCACACTTTTAGTTAAAACCGTAATTAAATCAATATATATATATATATATATATATATATATATATATATATATATATATATATATATATATATATATATAGATCTCTCCATTTACCCATTAATATTAATTAATTGTATAATCTCTGTAATTAGAATATGAAATTATAAAAAACAATTAATCAAACAAGAATATTAACAAAAATATGAGAAAGAAAATATTTCATTAACTCATAAATTTGTCAAAAAATGTTACAATAAAAAAATCTAAAAAATCTATTATCAAGCATATTATACATAAAAGCTAACTTATGAAGTTGTTATAAGTTTCTAACACCGAACAATTACATCAAAAACTAAACTGATTGCTGCACTGACACGATCCGATCATAGATTTGCGAAGGGAACAAAATCAGCTGCAATTTTTTTTTCTTTTGCTAATGTCGTCATTTTCCGCCACCTAAAGAAAAATCTGCAAACCATTCCAGAAGAGAGGTTAGTTAACTTTAAAAAAAAATCTAGGAAAGAATCTTGGCATTTGATTTCCACAAATTATTAAAAGTCACATGCGCATCCAACGGTTCTAAATACATCGATCATATGTGCTCATAGCATTACTGATTCCTAATCCATAGGTATATGAAGAGAAGTCAATGTTCTCATTCCCGAAATTGAAAAACATGGGCAAACATTACTGACCATAGCCAGACTCGGGCCCATTGGCACCTATTTGACTAAGCACTGGTCATGCAATACCAAATCAATATAACTCCATCTGTTTCATTCTCAAAAGCTGAAGAAAAACATGGGCAAGTAAAAGCAGTAGTATTCTTAAAGAAACTCTGTAATAACACCCACTATGCAAGTACAACTGAAGCATATATATGAGCAAAACAGGGATCAATCCTAAGAGCCCTTAAAACCTAAACCAAACGGATGAATCAGAGCACTTTGTGTGGAAAGATGAAATCAAAGTCCCTCGTGGCAGATTGGTACCATCAGGGCACAAAGATAGCCCTCTGGATAAGACAGCAACACCTACCTCTCCTGTGATTTCGGTACTTCCAGTAATACGAAGCAATCTTGGATCAACATAAATCCCAAAAGTAAGGACAATACACTAAGCCGATTCACCACGTTAAAAGAAAATGAGGGGTCGAAATGCAAAACAAAGTCTACAAGAAGCTTCATACGCTCAGTTAAGAACAACAGGTGGGACTTTGAGAGAGTTTTCTTAATTCTTCTCCTGTCTTTTCTCAGAGGAGAATACAATTTCTTGTGGAGGGTGCACGATTTTATGTTATGGTCCAAACACAAATGTATCAGAAAACTGTTCCATGCAAATAAGGTTTACAAAAAAATAGAAGATCACATACATCTGATGGTTCCAAACATATGTGCACAAAAATCGTGTTTAGAAGACTTGGTCAAAACGCAATAGCAAGGGGTGAAGAAAAGACCATTGATCAGCTAATTGTAGTCTGGAAAATTTTACTAAAATCAACATCATGCTTTCAGAGTCTATAATCATCACATCAATGGCCTGGGACATTTGCAAAATATAAAATTTTCATCATTCTTTTCACAAATAATAATAATAATAAACAGTCACACGAGAAGGGAAAAAAAACAAAAGAGAGGCTCAGAAGGATCCATTGGTGATTTTACAATCATAAGATGATATACTAAATTCCAGTATCATTGTGAGCACATCAATGAGATGGTCCATCAGTGAGATAATAACAGAGTTACTAAATAAAACCAGTATCATCATCAGTGCCTCCATCATATATAGTATACTAAATAAACAATTAAACTCACCGAGTAAGAAAAGTATACTATTTTGGATTGAATGGAGCTCTATCCGCACAATGCCCTTGCAAAAACAGAGAGTAGACATCAAAAACCATATTTCATACTAATTATAAGTAACTATAAGAAAAGATACACCAAGTATAAGTTGGATGACCTGAAAGAAGACCTAGAGCACAACAAAAGCTATCCCATGGTGTTAGTTCAAATACCAATGTACAACGAAAGGAGGTATACATACTGCACTTTACTATCACTGCATTTGCTTTGTTGTCTAAATATTCTGTGAATTTAGTCCACACTATTCATGCATTTCAGCGCATGAACATTCATCTTTTACCATTGGAAAACTCTTCAGGCATCACAAGTTCATACCTATACTAGGTGACAGAATTACAAAGTAATGATTCTACTTTAATGGCAAAAAGGATTTTCAATCATTTAATAACAAACCACCCACTTGATATATACGAATAAATTCGGTCAAGAAGGAAAACCAACGATTGTGCAATGATTGGGAGTTACCTTATAATAGAAAATGCCATTTTTTTTCTCACTAAAACTAGTTTTGTAATTACATCCTGCACAAACATGTGCAAAAGTATAGAGTGTGTCTATACTTAAAGACATGTTGCCCAATATCTAGTAACATTAGAAGAACAATGAAAATATCACTAAAACTAGTTCTGTAATGCCAAAAGCAGAATTAAGAAGATAATGCTACGAGGAATTCAGCCCTTTAAGCAACTAAACACAACTATTTTCAGCCCTTTGATTCCAGATTAACATTGAAGGAAAACGAAATCATATATACATTTAAGCAACTAAACACAACTATTTTCAGTGGCTCAATCCCATACCTGGCTCAATCTCCTTGTCGTTCTACAGAGACTAATCGATAGTGCGGGAGTTCTTCGACAATAAATGTCCAGATTTTGCAGTTCGATCGAGGAGAGGGATGGTACGCAGTCCACGAGAGGGAGTTCGATTGAGGAGAGGGATTGATATTCTGCAGTTTTTCCGCGAGAGGGAGGGCGGGATAGGAGGGGAAAGTAAAAGGGCGTGACTCGCGTAAAAGATAGATCGGTGTGGCAACCGGCGACAAAGTGAGAGAGGGAGCTGAGAGAGTTAGCCGGCGACTGAGTGAGAGAGGCCGGTTTCGCGACAGAGAAAGAGATAGAGCTGCTAGAGATGGCCGGCGTTCATGAACAGAGAGAAATTATAAGAGAGACCTAGGGTTTTTTTCATGTTTTGGGGGGAAACTAAATATTGAGGGTATATAAAACGACGTAGTTTAGGTTCTACGTTTTAATTTTTTAAAAAATTTTATTATACTTTTTTATTATAGTTTTAAATACACTGTGATTAAAAATAGCTATAAGTGTTTAACCACGGTTGTTAACCGAACTGTGATAAAAAAATTTACACTTTTTTATCACGATTTTATACAAACTGTGATTAAAAACGGCTATAAGAATTTAACCACGGTTGTTAACCAAACCGTGATAAAAAAATGTATACTTTTACCACGCTTACAAATAAAGTGTGGTTAAAATAATTACTTACAATCACAGTTCTATTGAAAGCGTAATTAAAACGTAATAATTAGCACGGTTTTATTCAAAAGTGTGATTAAAAAGTCATCTCTTATTTTTTTATCACGTTTTTACAAAAAACGTGATCTTTTTAATTTTTTAAGCGTGGTCTTTATCTATTATTCTAGTAGTGTAGATCACAAGACCCGAGAGTTTCACCATTTCGTTAGACTTTTTGAGTTGTTAAGATATGGTATACATAAGTCTACTATATAAATATTTTTGGTAAATATTAGGCTCCAAGTTAGAGAAAGATGCTTCATTTTTTTTCGACGTGAAATTACTTTTCTACTCCAACCCCAACAAATTTAGCATTGACCCAGACGATAAGGAGCTAAAAGATGGTGATTCCAAGGGGAAATGGAAGCTGAAAGAGGAAGAATGATTCTTACTATTAACGAACTATCAACACGCACACCGAACACCTCACGAGTTGATGAGAGGCGAGTCTTTAGAGTTGTGTGAGTAAGGAGAGAGTTAAGGTAGGAGAATTAACACGACGGTGAGATAATCAGGATTAGATAGAGGACACAATGTTTATATTTATGTGTTTTTTTTAGAAGATTGTGGGCTTCAGCTCTCATAATTGTGCGAAGATGTGATAATTATTATGCGATCATATGCATCTATTTCAAAAAAAAAAAATAGAAACCTTTGA
This sequence comes from Arctostaphylos glauca, assembly GCA_019985065.2. NCBI lineage: Eukaryota > Viridiplantae > Streptophyta > Magnoliopsida > Ericales > Ericaceae > Arctostaphylos > Arctostaphylos glauca. The sequence continues at coordinate 44,092,728 of JAHSPW020000001.1, forward strand.
CACAAAATTTTTGTATTTACCTACCGGATAGACAACAACATAAAAGGTAATGAAAGACACATCATTAACGCATATACCGTTACATGAAATTTCAAGGATGGAATTTTTTTTAAGGGGGGTAGATTGTAACGACCCGAGATTTTGGTGAATTAAAATTTTAATTAAGATTCTTTTAAATAATTAGTAATATTTTATTTTTATCTTTCAATTGGACGAATGAGATTGAGTGACTTGATGAGACGTGTTACACTAAATAATTTTCTTTTCTTTCTCATTTATTTTTTTTCCAGCCGTTTTGGGATATTTCTGGTAATTTTACTTTCACACTTTAAAACTCTGATTTATCATATTTTTTTCATTTTAATAAGAGTGACCTTTTTCCTGATTTATGCTTTAATAATAAAATAAAGAGAAAATATTTTTTTAATTAATGTCTCGAAAAATCGGGGCGTTACGTCGTAGAATGCTTGGAGCCACCCTCGAAGTAGCGTGGAAACGTGGGGGGAGTTGGTGGTTATCAAGAAGCAGGATTGAAATGTGGTAACGTGCATGAGAATATGAACGATGATGAAAGCCAAAAGTCTAGAAGAGAGGGTGCCTGATATACTTAGGAGCCCATGCACGAACCCATCAGAGGAAGTTATATGACTTGACGCAAGTATAAATATCTACCAGAGGTATCAGAGGAATAGGTTTCAAAACCAAACAACCAATTTCAATTATCTTTACTTATTCAACATATATTCATCCCCTACTTTACTTATAATTTAATTTACGACACTTTATTTTCTAAGTTTCACTGTTTTTAAGGGATAACCATTAACGTACCTAGGAGTAGAGATAATTTAACGTAGTAGATTACATTGACATTGTTATCAGTTATAATTGAGATTAAAGATTATTTATTTCAATTTTTATTTCTTCAATTTCATCCATTGTCTTTATACTTAATTATCAAACAAATCATCTTAATTGAGATAAGAAATTAATAGACACATTATCTTGTACGCATATCTGGCTTGATAATTTTTATTAGGACTATTTGATATTGTTGACACATGCATATTCATTATCTCATCTTGAATATTATACCCAATTAAGTCACGCGTATATATCTTTTAACGTTGTCCTACATCAATATATCATTTAACATTAAGAGCAATCAACTTGACATCTTTTAGTGGCAATCATCTATATTGAGACAAGAAATTAATAGACAAAATTATCTGGTACGCATATTTGGCTCGATAATATTTATTAGGATGATTTGATATTGCTGACACACTCATATTCATTATTTTAGCTATTATACCAAAATAAGTCACACGTATATATCATTTAGCGTAGTCCTGCGTTAATATATCATTTAACATGAAAAACAATCTATTTGACATCTTTTAGTGGTCAATTGACACTAAACTGAAGGAACATTAAACTAAAAGGACCAATTAAAAGATTTCAACGTTGTCAAATTTGCTAATTAATTATTTCCTCATGAAAAGCCCATATAGTTTGAATACATCTAACATTGTCGTATTTGTCCAATTCTTTCCTCAACGGTCAAAAAATTCAAATCAGAGGCTCGGAACCAAACCTAACAGGTGTGGAATCTTGTAGCCAGTAGGTCCCCCGGGGAGCGTACTTAGAGGGCCCACGTCAAAACATAAAGGGATGCTGCCAAACATGCGGTCTCACTCGGCTAAATTGCGCAACCAATTAGAAACTGCCACATCATAACCTCACGGGGTTGCTTCCGTTCATGTTTTGAGGTTTTTTTAAGATATTGATAGATTTAAAGTTTCTATTTTGCTCTATTTTTTAATAGAAAGTCTAGGGAACCAGGAAAAAAAAATCAGAAATATCTCCGAATTTGAAATTAAAGGTCACAATTCACTTAAATTTATAGGGTTGATTTTGAATTTGGAAAAATTTCTGAATTTTTTTTCTAATATTGTAGCAATGCTCATTTTTTAATGGAAAAACTAATTTTTTTACCAAGTAATTATTGACACACAGATGGACTGAATTTTTACATAGTCTCCATTTAGACTAGTTAGATTATTAGATTATTGTCTAATTAGTTTTTTGTCATTTTTTGAATTTTTTGCCTAGTTTTTTGTCTTTCATCATTTTTTTAATGGTTGTTAGTTTATCTCGACAAGAGATTTCAGAAAAGTATAAAATTATGTCTAAAAATTAAAAAATTCAGAAAAGTAAAAAGTAAACCAAAAACAACGTGTGTGTTGACTTATTTTTGTCTTTAATGAATTTTTTTAAATTTTGGATATAATTTTATACTTTTTGGATTCTTTTCGTCGAGACGAACCAAAAAGCTAAGACAAAATAATGTAAAAATAACAAATACACAAAAAAAATGAATAAAGACAAAAAAAAAGTTAGAAAAATAATCTTGGCAAAATATTAAATCAGCCTTATTCGTCATTCCATTTCGGGTGCATGGTAAGAATTTTATATATGGATCGGCTAGCGTTAATTCGAAAATAACACCAAATAGATATAAATTACAAAGAATGCTAAAGAAACTCAATGAATTTTTAAAAATAATCGGTTTTGATCATTGAAGCAAACTAAACAATGTATCTCATCAAATATGAATAAGATTATCCTCGCAAAAAATGAGAGGCGTTGGGATATTTCGTTTCATCAATATACTTTTTTTTAACTTTGCATACTTCAATTTGTTATCTAACTTTTTGTACATTTTTTTACTCGTCTCGAGAAGAAAAATTAACGTAAATTTGATGTAAAATATTTTGTTAAAAGACTAACTAAGAAAAAACAGTAGTCTAGATGAATTGAAAATAAAAAGTTTGACCCATTACTAAAAAGAATTGAGAGTTGATGAGCTCGGATTGGCTTAGCGCTCAATCTCTCAATGCACGGCTCATCATTCAGTCTCTAGTGATCCGTCCCCTTAGCATTTGGTCGCTCAACACACAATTGCTCGAATTTAGGCACTCGGCAATATATTCTAAATTGTCAACTGATGCTCAATCTTCTAAGTGACAGAGGGGTTTACTCGGTGAGATCCGCAAATAAAGTCTGAGAGTACTCTAAATTGTGAAGATGGAGCTCTTACTAAAAGACTTGCTCCTCCTTGCAAGAAAATAAAGAGTGAAATTGGCAGCCATCAAGCCCCCTAACATCCATCGCCATTCGCCGTACAAAATGGGTCGTCAAGGTCAAGGTACGTTAACAAGCTATCTTCTACACACTTGCAAACTCTCACAATTGATATTAATTTAATCATCGGAGGATTTTTGGTTGAAAAGTACCAGTGGTCTCTTGACTTATGTGCAGAAATCCCAAGAGAAGCCTTGGAAGTAACTGTGAAGATAAAAAAAAAAGGGCAATTGATGAGCTCTTGAGATTTTTAACAAAGATAATGCCCCCCTAAGGTTTTAAAGTTATTCTAAATTTTCTTATTTTTTCAATCTATTATGCAGTAACTTTCCTTATCATTAAAATCAGTTAAATATCATAAGTGAAACTATTGAAACTTCAAATTTAAGATTTTTTTTTACAAAACAAACTGTAACATAATTCATATCTTATCCATAATAGCTTATGTTGAATTATTGAGATTTTTCTAAAGTCAAAATTCTGATAAAGTTTTGAGATTTTTCTAAATTTCGGCTTTAATCTCAAAAATTTAATATAGGCTATTTTGGACGCGATAAAATTATGTTACAGTTCGTTTTGTCAGAATAAATTTCAAACTTGAAATTTTAATAGTTTAAGTAACAATATTTGACTGATTTTAACTATAAAGGAGATAACTACATAAAAATTTAAAAAGTAAAAGGGATCAGAATAATTTCAAAAACTTTAAGGGAGCATTATAGTTGTTAGAAATTTCAGGGGAGGTCAGTGTAATTTAAATAAAAACTAAGACACACCGAACCTTTTTTTGGAGTAGAAAATTTTCAAATTTACTCTATTGCAATGTCCGAATTTTCAAAACGTCCGAAAGCAACTCTGAACCTTTTAGCTTTGACAATTAACAAAGCATGCACTGATTAGTTTCGAAAAAGAGGATTAGTGGTTAATCATATTTCTCACTGATTTATACATAGATTTCAGTCTTTCCAGATTACAATAAAACTACTTTTCCAACTTTAATGGGTATATACACACACACAAAAGTTTATAATAAAAGATTTCTCGTTTTGCTAAAATAAGGATATGTATTTTTTAATCAAATTTGAACCATTTAATGTGTTTAAAATATGTTTTTAAGGGTACTCGCAATAAATTAGCTTAAAATATTATCGGCAGGACTTGATATAATTAGTTTTTATAAAACTGCTCCTATCAGTATTTATGAAAAACTCGTTAGATCAACTCTTTCTGGTATTTGTTTGAGCCCATTTCTCGCGAGTACCTTTAAAAATACATTTTAAAGCACATTGAATAATTCGAATCATCAATATTTGTTCAAAAAATATTCTCCTTTTGTTAAAATGAGGAATCCCTTGTTAAAAGCATACATACATACATACATACATATATATATATATGTATGTATAGAGTAGTGCTTCATTTCATATGGGTACTCTTTAGGCCATCCACATTTGCACTAGACCATAGAAATCATTATAAAAGTTAAAGGGCACAATTTTTTGGTTTTGTGCCAGCCATATAGTACGGAATGAATCATAACTGGGCTTCTGTTTTTTTTCTCATACATTTTTGGAGGGGTTTTCCATTTTTCTCCTTTTCAATGAAAAAAATTACACTTTCCATTGAAATTTGTCCATAGGTTAAGTACTTGTTTGACCATAAAAAAAAAAAGTAAGTAGTTTTTCAACTTACTAAGCTTTTACTCAAGTTGTTAGCTAATCTGTCGTGATAAACCCTTACAGGTCAAATTGCAAATTCAAGACTTTTGATCCTTTTGGAATAATTTTAGAGATACGTCCGGGTTCTATTTGACCTGATTGTATTAGTGGATTACTTGTTATAAAGTCCTTTGTAGAAAATAAATTAGCCTAGTCCGTTTGGACTAAATTATTTAAGGAGAATCTTGATCAACAATTAATATTTATCTGCTTATGACTTGGAAAAGAAATATAATATAATGAGAGTTTTGCTCCTATTGCCCTACAACGTTCTGATGGTAAAAGGACAATTAGATCATTTTATAATATGTCAAAATCAGAACAGAACCATCTTTGAGCCGGATTGAGACTTGGTTGGACAAGCTTTTACCCACAATAATTTAGTCCAAGCGATGAGGATTACGGGCACTTGAAGTAGAAAATAATCCATTTTGAATCTGGCTTCAAAATACTTTTTATGAAAAGAAATTTAAGAGGAATATCATAAGAAATTCCCAATTTACCAATAGTAGCACCTTATTGAATGATTAGGGTACACCTCATCTCTTTTGGGGAGTGGGTTGGGGAATGATGTCTATGATCCATATGATGAACAAACCACTTATTGCTCTGCTGGAATGAATGAATTGATTCTCAATACAAAAGAAAGAAAAACATTGGGATCGAAGCACTAGATTTTCTGGGTTTTACCTTTTTCTTTTCTTTCTATAACCAAGGTATTTAATCGGTTTGGAGCCAAATTGGGATAAAATTTGAAGGAGTCTCCACCTAGTGCCGACTAATTCTTGAGGCCCTTAGCTGATCGATCGGACAAATGCGCAGTGGTCCCAGATGTTGTCACTAAGTTTTGACCTTGAGACGTCCAAATTTACAACTCGCTCCGATCTCCACTCGAGCAACCTTGGGGTAATGAGTTTTACTTTTTTGCCAAAAGAAAGGTGAAATATCTCCTTATAACCACATCTGTCACCACCCATCATCCCCATCCATTTGTGTTGGCCATTAGATGGGAAAAACCTCGAGTCTTGATACCAAAGAAGAGTGCTAAAGCCTCCTCTGGAAAAAAGGCTGACACCCACCTCATTACCAGCAAGAACAAACACATAAAAAAAGCATTCCTTTTGTTTAATTTGGTGAATAAAAAAGCAGAGTCTTTGTTTTCAAGTATAATTTGTTACCCTTTCTAGTTGTTTGTTCACTCAATCTACCCAAGGTGCCTGTTGTTAGAAAGTTTGGCTCAATAATCAAGGGAGTTAACTAACTAAAGACCATCATTTGTTGGTTCTTCTTTTTAATGTGATTGGGGCAACTGGCCATCATACTGTGTGAATCATGAAAGCAATGCACTCGAAGTTGTTTTTGGTGGCTTTAGACTTTCTGAACCGACCTTGCCATGATGATAAAGATGATGAAAGGTAAAATATGATGATGTCTTTTCTCTGTGCTCCTCACATTTTCCTCCCACCCCCCATGCCACCAATTGATACTCTGTATTAGCATATTTTTACAACGTTTAAAGAGCACGACTCTTTTTCAAAGTAAAATGTGAGTTATTGAATCTCGAAAAAAATCTATACACCGACTTCCCTTTATTTTATATATATTTTAATCCAGTCTCAAAGTTTCCCCACTTAGTGCGTGTTGAGACTTATTTTCTTTTTCCAAGGTGAAATGTTCATTTTGGTAATTTTGGTGGCCAGCTCCTGCCAATGACGGAGATTTTCAGTCGATTCCCTCTCCCTTTATGGGGGTCCGGACTTCTTAGGCGTAGCACATTGCACTCTTGAGCCCTCTGATCATTTGGTCCTTCCGATCTCAAGCTTTCAAGGATTTGGTTGTCTTTTGCAGTAAATAAGTTCGTCGTTCATAACTACTTACTCTTGCTGAAGTAGGAAGCTCGGTAATCTTGCACAATTTTATAAACATGGGTTTCACTTAACAAAGTTACGATGAGTTCTATAGGGGTCCCACAGAGCTTATGACTCGACGTTGGGCAAGTAATTATTCAGTTGTCTTCGAGCAACACTGCCTTAAACACTTTTTTTCTTCATCACAAATTTATGTGAGATTCATACAATTAGTCTTGAACCGAGCCTGAACAGTATAAACCCAACCAAAATTGCTACTGTCAACATTTCACCGCTGGACTCCAGTAATCAGTATATCAGAGAGTGTAGAATAAATGCTTTAGAAACCCCACCTCATGTGTCTGACTTTTGTCATGAAATTTTAATCAGGTGATTATCAATCTGTTTGATCTTTCTATCTGTGAGAGAATCACAAAATCTAGAGGCTCATATGCCATAGCATACCTTTTGAGTACTAAAAGAATGTGAAGACAGCCTCCGAGATTTACTGAGCCCCCTCCAGGCTTTCTTAAGCTGTCCAAAGAGTAAGTACAGTTCATTGCGACCCTTTTTGCTGAGCTAATGAGTTGTAATTCCATGAGATTAACCTCCTTTTCAGTACACTTCTTTTTATATAATTTTAAAGTGTTTGGGACAATTTATCTGTAATTTCATTAATTTCTCACGGACCAATCTCGTTGTGCACTAGCGGGAGCTAATTGAAGCGAGAGCAAATATCTGTATGCACTAGTTCCATAAGAATTGATAGCACTTGCGAGGTTTCTAATATAAGACCTCACTGTTAGCTAGTCTCGTATCACCTGTGTAGGTTTCGAGCAGATTTTCAAGATTGAGTTAGGCTCACAAATTTTTTAACATAGTATCAGAGCTGGATCCTTTACGCACTCGAGTCCTGTCATCTAACCCTTTGATATCTTCACATTTTGATCCACGCTTCACGTGAGGGAGAGTGTTAGCGAGTTTTACATCGCCTATGTTGGTTCTCTTTCCTCTGCTTATAAACATTGAACAATCCTTATTTTTCAAGTCGATTTTCAAAGTTGAGTTTGACCCATGAATTTCTAACACTTACGAAGATGCAAATTCCACAGTTCTAAACCTTGATCATAACATTGATCACCAGACTGATCTCTTGGTTCTTTTTTATGTACAATAAAGCTGTAATGATGATGTAAAGAGGAGCATAAATTATCTAATATAAATTATAGGGGTCAGTCTTAAAGCTTTTGAGTAGGATATGCTCCTTGTTTAAGGGGCCATAATCTTTAGTTTTTCAATTTTATAATGGGAATATCAGGACTCCATCTCTCTACAGTCTATATATAATTCATCAATAATTTTCTTTACATGTAAATTAACATGATGCTCCTCTAAGTGGGTTATCGTTTATGAAAAGACCAAGAAGGATTGGACAGTGTGTTATCCATTAGGTCCTTTAAGCCCCACAACACAACCCAAAGGCTCAAAGTTAAAGATCGATGAAGGGAAAAGAGGCAGAGCATATTCTTCCTCCCCCCCACCTCTCTCTCTCTCTCTCTCTCTCTCTCTCTCTCTCTCTCTCTGTCTCTGTGTAGAGGGGGGGACTGGTTTGTGCTGTCCCTATTGGATTGGTTCCTTCCCATAAGGCCCCACCGTCAGGGCATAAGCGCACTTTTGCTACTCATATCATGCGAGGCACTGTCTTAGCCTTCCTTGACCAGAGTGTGCGTTTGTGTGAGAGGGGGAGAGAGAGAGAGAAAATCAGCTTGAATTGTTTTCGGTACATTCACTAATTCCTAAGCTGAATTAAAAATTCTCTACTGCAAATTGGTTCGTTAAACAAATGGGAATTACAGAGCCACAACAAAGAAGACTAATGGGAAAGAATTGAATAACATACGTTCCCTATAAATTTTTAACCTTTCAAATTTCGGTGCATAACATTACGATTCCAAAAGCTATATAGATCAAGATGGTATTCACCTAGAAGTCCCCAGCTGCTTAACTAACAACTCTTAGCTGGAGACTATCAAGGTTATGACTCAAACCCGTCTTTGGAAACACCAATAGATTTTCAGGGTCAATCTAGGGAATTGGGGGGCTGTGCGCCAAAACGGCGTCGTTTTGGCGCACAAAACACTGACCGAAAATTGTTCGGTCAGTTTTTTACTTTTCGGGCAGCGTTTTGTGCGCCAAAACGACGCCGTTTTGGCGCACAGCACGCCCTGCTGTGCGCTGTGCACAGCAGGGCCCCCGGTTCCTCAATCTAGAGATAGACTGTCCAATGACGTAGCCTAAAGATCTTATACGTACGTCGATATGCTAAGTTTGTGAAGGTAGACTGGGGTAGACCACTGACTATCCTAAGGTTTGTAGGGATCAAGTTAGGTGGGGTGGAAATGCTAGACTAAATTAATTTAGTAAGATTTATGGGGATGTCTTGATCAAAGACGGATGTCGCCGCTCACCAGCAATATGGGCTCAATTCCTAGTAAATGGCCCAAACTTTGGTTCATGTAATGCCCAATACTCTCCAGTTCCCCCGAGTGGGACTACCTATCCTCTCTTCCCCAATTGTTCGAAGAAACCCGCAATATGGGGGTGTGGAAATGTTACACTAAATGCATGGTGGCTTGAGTTCCCTAATATTTTGGAATCATACCTTTGAGTAGTGGTTCGAGTGTGAGTGTAGTAAATGCATGCTTTGATTTTCGGTGTGATCGTTATAAAGTTTTGACAAAATAACCTACTATAAGTATAATCTAGCGCAAACAAAAATAATCCGTGTTTCTTAGCAAGATCGCGGCGGTTTGCATAGAAAGAGAACAAATGCCTCCGCCTAATGCGAACACCATCGACCTACTTGTCTACTTCTCCCTTGCTATATGACTTGCCTTATTTAGAATTCGACTTTGAAAGCTGACGGGGGTAAAATGTAATTGAGAAAATACCTTTTACTCCCCAGGTTTATTCCAGAATTTGGCCGAGACCGAATTACATTTCCAGAGGCACGTGCCGATCACGTGTGGTAGTGGCCGACATGAGAAGTGCCGATCACGCTCATATTTGGGTAACAGAATCAAGTACGGAGGATGCCGACCTGAGAAAGGCGGACTCAAGTATTGCCGACCTGAGAAAGGCGGTCAGGATTACGGGCAGCCCGAGAAAGCGACTGATAACCGTATATCCGAAAAGGAAACAGAATCATGGATGGGGTGGGACCCTGTGAGATCTTGTCAGGATTCAGTTACGGATGTGACTCCCACGTCCCATCAGAGGACACTCCGCCAGAGTGGAGCCCTAAGAGAATTAGGGCATAACTAAAGGCCCAAAGAGAATGGGGGCCCAAGATAGTCCAGATAAGAGTTAGGGCACCAGGGAAATCTATAAATACACCCTCAGATGACGGATTTGAGGTATGCCTAAATACTCCAGAGTTTTCATTCGCTGATAGAGAATATCAGCTTACAGTTAACCTTTTCCCTGTGAGATTGTGCCTGACTTAATCATCGGAGTGTTCTCCTGCCACAGCGGCAGAGGACTCTTTGACAGATTATTCTTTTGCAGATCACAGGTACACATACTGAGAGAAGCACCATTTCGGCTGGATAGTGAGTCTCTAGCTTTCCGTCCCGATTTTCTAAATCAACCCACTTACAATTGGCGCCGTCTGTGGGAAAGTTAAAGATTCATGGCTGAGATGTCGAGAAAAGACCAGGGGAAGGAACGTGACGTGAAGGGGAGATCAAGGTCCCCCCCTCCAGTTCCACACAAAACAAAGGGCCCTAGAAGGGAGATTCCGAGGGTCCCTCCACCAAAAATAGTAGGGGAGCAACCTGGAGAACAGGTGTTGCTTCCCACCATTCCGCTATCCGCCAATACGTCGGGAGCTCCTGCGCTACCCACGCCGTTGCATCTGGAGCAACGCCCAGATCGTCCGCGAGAAGCGGAACGGTCAAAAAACAGGGACAGATCCCAGACTCAATCCCGGAATGAGGGAGGGAGAGAATCCCGAACTCATGAACGGTCCCGCCGAGACGAAGAACGTGATAATGCCGATCGGATCCGAAGGAGGGATCAAGAAGTAGAAGACATGCGCCGCTACATACGACGCATGGAGAGAGAAAACCAAACTCTCCGTAAACACAGAGATTCAGTCCGCCAGTCGGTATCTAGATATGACGAGCGCTCTGAGACTGGGCCATCTCGGCAGGGCAGTCGACATGAAGCCAGCAAAAGGCCTCGAGGAGGAGAAAGGCAGGTGGGGGCTTCATCGCACAGAGGCGGACCGCCTCAGGAGCGGCTGCTTCCCGACATGAGGGAATGGCTGAATCAGAGGGCAGAATCAGCCCCAGACGCCCAGCAGAAGCTTCCAAACCAGCCTCTGCCGCCATTGGTTCCACCGACCGACATGAGAGCTTGGCTGAATCAGCAGCTGGGACTCAACCGTCCAGAGGACGACGCAAACCACAAAGAACTACAGCAGCTGGCAGTATCGCCACTGTCAGTTCAGATAGAAACGGAGGACTTACCCAGGAAGTTTGTCCCTCCGAAATTCACAATTTACAATGGACGAACGGATCCGATGACTCACATCAAAGGATTCGTGAACTCCATGATGATCTATGTGGGCCAAGACAGCCTCTACTGCAAGGTGTTTTCACTGAGTTTGGGAGAAATAGCCCTAAATTGGTTTCAGGCTCTGCCGCCGAGATCAATCACAAGCTGGAGGCAACTGGCGGATCAGTTCCTCAAAAGATTTGTGGCTAACCGAGCACAGAAAAAATACGTGAACACGCTTCTGGCCTTGAGAAAAGGACCAGAAGAGGACCTCAGGCAGTACGCCAGCAAGTATTGGGCCACCTACAATGAGATCGGGGATTGCACAGAGGCCTATGCTGTGGAATCCTTCCGGTTGGGACTATCTTACCGAGATCGGCTCAGGGAGTCTCTCACCATTGATCCCCCGAGCACCATTGCCGACTTGATGAGCAGAGTCGAGAAATACGCCAAGTTTGAAGATGAAATCCGCCGGGACAAAGAGCGGCCAGCAGCAAAGGCGCATCGGAATGCGGTGATGGTGCCCGAGGCCAAGAGGCCTAGAGTTGAGGTGGCCGAAGTGTCACGAGCACCAAAGGAGCGAAAGCCGCCGGGAGCTCAGGCGTATAAAGCCATACGCACGGTTTTCAACACCCCGATCTACCGGATGATTTATCCTTTGAAGAATGAGCCTTTTTGGAAGTGGCCAGCTGGGTCGGGAGAGATGGTGAAGCGTGACCCGAACATAGATTGGTGCAGCTATCACCGGAGAAACGGCCATATGACAGAAAGATGCAAGGCGCTTAAACAGTTCCTAGAGGAACTAGTTGAAGCCGGGCATCTCCGACGTTTTGTGGCCGAACAGAGGCAACAAGTGGTTCAACCGGAGTCGATGGAAGCCGAATCCTCTGAGGAAGAGGTAATGGTAACTGGGACTGTGCACGTCATACACGCTGCAACCCCAGTTCTGGATGAGAGGGAAGTTCGGCTCCAACGCCGCCGAGACGGGCACGAACATCATATACAACATCTCGGGCAGAAGAGGAAAGAGCCCGAGACACAAAAAGAAACAGTCATTTCCTTTTCGGAAAAGGATTTGGAAGGGGTAACACATCCCCACAACGATGCGTTGGTAATTACACTGCTCCTTGGCACCTTCAACACGGAGAGAATCCTGGTTGACCAAGGCAGCTCAACGGAGATCCTGTACTACGATGCCTTCAAGAAACTCCAGCTGGACAAGGCGGATTTGAAGAAGGCCGACATACCGCTCATCGGTTTCAGTGCCGATGCCGTCTGGCCCTTGGGATCCATTACTATCCCTGTCCGAGCAGGAAAAGTAACATTGGATATGGATTTCTTGGTGGTGGACGTACCGTCTGCTTACAACGCCATCATGGGGAGAACTTGGCTCCACAGGTTGGGGGCAATTCCTTCCACCTACCATCAGATGCTAAAGTTCCCGGGGAAGAAGGGGATAGAATGTGTTCGGGGAAATCAGACAACAGCGAGAAGCTGCTATGTCACGTCCATCAAGCACAAACCTAAGGCCGAACATGTGAAGTCCATCGAAGTCCCAGATCGGCCAACGATAGAGGATATCGGGCGCAACCCGGCCGATCGCGTTGTGGAAGAACTGAAGCAAGTACCGGCTCACGAGACAGATCTAGAGCGGTATTTTTTGATCGGGGCAGAACTATCAGAGCGGGACGAGGAGGCCCTGGTCGCATTTCTCAAGGAGCATATAGATGTGTTCGCTTGGACGCCACAGGAGATGCCTGGGGTGAGCCCGGACATCATATGCCATCATCTGAACGTGGATCCAGCCCACAAACCGGTGATGCAAAAAAGGAGGAGACCGGCAATCCAACATGTGGATGCCGTAACAGAGGAAGTAGATCGGCTGCTGGAGGCCGACGCCATCAGAGAGGTGCACTACCCCGAGTGGTTATCCAACACTGTGGTGGTCAAGAAAAAGAATGGCAAGTGGAGGGTTTGCGTAGATTTCACCAGCCTCAATAAAGCCTGCCCCAAAGACAGTTTTCCACTGCCCAAGATAGATCAACTGGTGGATGCCACAGCGGGGTATCGGCGAATGAGTTTCCTGGATGCATATCGGGGATATCACCAGATAGCTATGCACGCGCCGGACCAAGAGAAAACGTCCTTCATTACTCCCCGCGGACTCTTCTGCTATAAAGTGATGCCATTCGGCTTAAGAAATGCGGGGGCGACTTATCAGCGTTTGGCAACCCTCATGTTCAAGGAGTTGCTCGGGAAAAGCATGGAGGTCTACATCGATGACATGGTGATCAAAACCGAGGAGGCGGAGTCCCACATCAACGACCTTGGCAAAACCTTCCAGGTATTGAGAAAATACCAGCTCAAGCTCAACGCATCGAAGTGTGCCTTCGGGGTCAGCTCGGGGAAGTTTTTGGGGCATCTGGTTACACGGAGGGGGATAGAAGCTAATCCCGATCAGATTGTCGCCTTGCAAAATTTACAGAGTCCCCGAACTGTGAAAGAAGTTCAAAGACTAACCGGGATGGTGGCAGCCCTCAACAGGTTCATCAGCCGATCTTCCGATCGATGTCGGCCATTCTTCCAGCTGTTGAGAAAACAGTCCAAGTATGCATGGGGGGAAGAATGTGAAAAGGCTTTCCAAGAAATGAAGAACTACTTGGCGAACCCCCCGCTAATCATAACTCCCGAGAAGGGAGATGTGTTGACACTTTATCTGGCCGTATCCGAGCATGCGGTCAGTGCGGTTCTATTAAGAAACAAGGATGGTGAGCAGACGCCGGTCTATTATGTGAGCAAGACGCTCCTGGATTCGGAGACAAGATATCTCCCCTTGGAGAAACTGATCCTATCCCTTGTGGTGGCGTCTAGAAAGTTGCAGCACTATTTCCTGGCCCATACGATAGAAGTGCCGACCAAACATCCCATCAGCACCGTCTTGAGAAGAGCGGAACTGTCGGGAAGGGTGGCAACTTGGTCCGTGGAGCTCGGGGAGTATGACATCAATTTCCTCCCAAGGACAGCAATAAAAGGACAGGTCCTGGCAGATTTTGTTGCGGAATTCTCCCACGAACCAGAGGAAATCGTCGCTTCAATCTCAGAGGAGGAAATGCCCGAACAGGGGGAAATAGTTCCCGATCAAACGCCTTACTGGAGGTTGTATGTTGACGGGTCATCGTGTTCGAGGGGGTCTGGGGTCGGCATCGTGATAGAAGAACCAGATGGGTGTTATTTCGAACAGTCCTTCCGATTGAATTTTAGCGCCTCCAACAATGTCGCCGAGTATGAGGCATTGATACTCGGACTTAAGTGCGCACACAATCTGGGGGCAGAGCATGTGGAGGTCTTCTGTGATTCACAACTGGTTCTCAACCAGCTCAGTGGTGAATATGCCACCCGAGATGAGAGGATGGCCGCCTATGCAGAGAGGGCTAAAGCGGAGTTATCAAAGTTCAAGAAAACGGTGATGACGCACATCAGCTCAAGACAGAACGACCACGCAGACGCCTTGGCATGTTTGGCTTCGGCGATACCCAGAGACAAATTCAGGACCATATACGTGGATTCCATCGAGTACCCGAGCATCGACGTCCCCATTGCCGAGAAGGCTTTGGAAATCGATCTCGGCCCAAGTTGGATGGATCCCATCGTCTCCTACCTCACTGGGGGAACCGTCCCCGAAGACAAAAAAGAAGCCCACAAGCTGCGTATCAAAGCAACACGTTTCTGGCTATCACCGAAGCAGGAACTGTATCGTAAGTCTTACACCGGTCCCTATTTAAAATGCGTACACCCAACTCTGGTTCAGAAATTCCTGTATGAGATCCATGAGGGGGTATGTGGGAGTCACGCTGGGGGAAGGTCCATAGCCCATCGTGCTATATCACAGGGATATTGGTGGCCATATATGCAAGAGGACGCAAAGAAATATGTCCAAGTGTGCGAAAAATGCCAGAAATTCGCCCCGATCTCACATCAACCTGCAGCCGATCTGGCACCACTCACCAGTCCATGGCCCTTTGCCCAGTGGGGAATGGATATCGTCGGCCCGCTACCCAAAGCAACTGGGGAGAGGAAGTATCTGTTGGTTGCCACAGATTACTTTACCAAATGGATAGAGGCCGAACCACTGGCTAAAATCACCGAGAAGAATGTCGAACGATTCGTCTGGCAGAACATAATCACCAGGTTCGGCATCCCCTACGCCATCGTCTCGGACAACGGAACCCAGTTCCAGGACAAGTTCAAAGCTTTCTGCTCACAGTATCAGATCAAAAACTATTACGCCTCAGTGGCGTATCCGCAATGCAATGGGCAGGCTGAAGCTTCAAACAAGACGATATTGGGAGGAATGAAAAAACGACTAGAGAAAGCCAAGGGAAAGTGGGTGGAAGAATTACCACTCGTTTTATGGGCATACAGGACCACTCCTCGCCGATCTACAGGTGTTACTCCATATTCGCTTGCTTACGGCACTGAGGCTGTCATTCCTCTTGAAGTCGGCATCCCGACTCTCCGAACAGAAGTAATGGAGCAAGGTGGCAATGATCAAGCATTGGCAATAGAACTCGATTTTGCCGAAGAAAAGCGAGATAGGGCCATGATCAGACTCGCCGCCTATCAGTCAACTCTGTCAAGAACATACAACAAGAAGGTCCATCAGAGGGAATTCAATCTCGGCGACCTAGTCCTACGCAAGGTCATGGGAAACACGAAAAATCCAACTGATGGCAAGCTCGGGGCCAATTGGGAGGGTCCATACAGAGTTATCGGCCGACTCGGGAAGGGTGCCTACAAGTTGCAGGATCTGGGGGATAAAGAAATACCAAGAACTTGGAATGTCTCCAACCTTAAGAAATATTATCAGTAATTTCTTTATTTCAACACTTGTATTCATTTTCTCAGTAAATGAAAGTTCTAGTGTCAATGTTCAAATCAGATATTCAGCAATTTTGGTTTTATGTTATCCTAGATGTTAGTGTTCAATACTTGAGAAAAGTTTGAACTTCTGAACATGCTTGAGAAAAGTATGTGTTCAGCCGAACAGACTTGAGAAAAGTTTGATCGGCCCCGCGCTCGAGAAAAGTATTAGAATCCAGCATTTTTGAGAAAAATATGTTTGGGCCTAAGTACAGGATACGTAGCCGAACATACTTGAGAAAAATTCAATACTTGAGAAAAGTTCTGAATTACCAAACATACTTGAGAAAAGTTCATGTTTTAAGAGAAGAGCTCAGGTTTGTATTAAGACTAGAGATGCTGAAAAGAAGTTCGAATTTCATTCACTCATATGGATTACAAGAGGAGAATACAAAAGTGGACATAAAAAAGACTTAAAGAAAACAAAAAGAAGATGTGGAAATCCTTCAGACGATCTCCACTTGGTCATCTTGAGCTCGGCCCTCTTCAGCAGCAGGGTCCCCCCCGACAACGTCGACTTCATAGTCCTCGACGGTGAGGTCGGCTTCATTGGTCTTGGTATCGGGGAGGGGCTCTTCTTCATCGGGAAGATCAGAGGAGTGGGGAATCTCCTTGAACAGGGCCGAGTCAGCGGCCACATTGCAAGCCCTGAGCGCTGCTTTCCAACCCAACGCCAGGAACTCCTCTTGCAGCTCGGGGATCTGATTGTTGAGGATGTCCTCAGCAGCTTCTTTCATCCCGAGCTTACGAGCCTCTTTTGCTTCTTCGGCATGCTTTGCCGCGAGATCGGTGGCCCTCTTCTTTTCTTCTGCCATCTCGTCGGCATGCTTAGCCTTGACAGCAGTGAGTTCGGCTACAAGATCGGCAGTCTTCTTCCTCTCTTCAGATAGGAAGTACTCCGAGGATTTAGCCTGCTTGGCCATCTCTCGGGCCTCCTTCTTGAAATTGTCGGCCTGATCCTGAGCAGTGGAGAACTTCAGTTTGAACTCCCTCACTTCGGCCTCAGCCTTGTCAAGTTTTTCTGCCCGATCCTGAGCTTTCTTCATGCCAAGCATGGATTTCTGGATCGCCTGCAGCATTAACATCAGAGTTATAACAAGCACAAAGGAATTTGCAGAATTTATTACCGAGATAAGAAACTTACAAAAATATTGTGCGCGATCGTCAGCCGAAGCACGGCATGGTCTTCTTCATCGGCGTAAGGCTCTATGTCCTTCGGCAGCATCAGGGCTTCGGCCAGAGCCATAGTAGTTCCCAGATCTCGGACCGTGTCAGCGGCCGTGATAGGGGTCGTACCATTTATCAGCAAAGGAGGAGGCCAGGTCCCGGCTTTCTCGGGAACCGTTGATTTGCCCTTCTCCTCGGAGGGACCGGCCTGGTGTGCCTTCACCAGTTTCCGCCTCTTCCGGTCGGCGTTGGCGGTTTCGGCATCGGAGGGAGGGAGACTCGGCAGCTTCTCACCCTCGTCTGGCTTCCTCTTAGCCAGGACGATCCCAGAAGGTTTCTTCATCTGCAGGGGAATCGGCACCTTCTTTGCGTCGGTGGGAGTCGGCACGACCCCAGAAACCTTCTTTTCCGACGCGGCAGCGGTCTTCCTCAGCCTTATCATATCCTTCAGATTCGGCATGTCGGGGTTTGAAGACATGGCTTCGGCGTCTGTGTTTCTCTCTTCTTCGGGAACCAGAGTAATCCGAAGCGGAGACTGCGTCCTTTCAGAAGAAGATGAGGATAAGGATGAGGATGAGGATGAAGATGAGGATGATTCGGCCACAGCAGCAACCGTGACTCGGCTGGGCTCCCGGAGATACGGCAAGGGAACACCTTCAGGGACCGCAACCGAAGACGTCTCAGCTACCACCTCGGCAACGAACTTCTTCTCTTTGATATAACCCTTGTAAGACGGGTTATATCGCAGCAATACTTCGGCAGCTCTCGGTTCGGCTTGGCCTTCAACGCCTTTGTACCGAAGAACTTTTTTCAGATCCTCTGGATGTGTAGCCTGCGAAGTCCGACAGCGATTTGCGTTTGAAGCTGCACACGAATAAACCGACACAGTTAGAAACATGAGATCGGCAAAGCTGAAGAAATCAAAACAAAAGAGAATGGGGGACTAACGGGGTTTCCCGAATCTGCGGGGAACAGGGAGCCTCTTGCGCTCGGGTTCATCGGCAGAAAATTCCCAGTTTCCCGAGACGATGAGGAAGTCATCGTCGTTCCCCCTGTTCGAGTCAGGGAGATTGGTCACTATCTTCTCTCGGCCTCTACGCGACTTCAGATACCATCTCTCATCTTTTTTGTACACCATATCATAATTATCGTTTATGTCCCAGAGATCTAAGTTCGTTTGGCACAGCTCGTTCAAACGAACTATGCCCATGACTATACGGTATGAGTTTATAGATATCTGCATAGGATTCAGCCTATAGTAGGACAGAACCCTACGCAGTAAAGGGTGGAGGGGGAACCTAACTCCACCCTCAATAACAGCCATGAGAGGGATGTGGATGGAGTCCTCATCCCGAATCTCAGGATGAGTCTCAGGCTTGTTAATCTCTACATAAACGTCGTCTGGAATTTGGTAATGCCTACGGAACTCTGCTATCCTCGCCGGAGAGGCGAAGTGTTTACGAAAGATCCCCATACTCAGAGAATGAGCGGGGAAGAAAAATGAACAAGAAAGACAAAAAGAAGAGTTCTACAAGGGACAACTTACAAAAGGTGGAAGAAGAACAGTAGAGCAAGGAAAGAAATGAAGAAGACGAAGTTAGGGATTTATAGGGTTCTGCGTGGGTAAATCCGAAGCGTCGCACGCTCTAAACCCCAACCGTCGGATCCATTACTCCTGGACCAATCATTGAAACGCGTCTGAGATGCTGAAGCACCACGTCAAAACACGCGCGTCTGAGAAAAGGCGCGTCGTTCTTATAAAAGGCACGTCCGAGTTACTGAAGCACCAACGGTCACGTCGCATTTATGGCGGACAGAGCACGCCCCCAAAGCGTGCCAGACACGGATGGAAATCCCCTATATCGAAACAAAGCTCATCATGAATATGCTTTATAGCTTCGGCTACTCTGCCACGTCGGATCGAAGTAACCGAAGCTAGGGGGCAAGAGGAGTCCAGCCGAACAGATTTGAGAAAAGTCTGAGAAGATTCAACACTTGAGAAAAGTTTACAATCATGCCGAACAGATTTGAGAAAAGTCTGAGAAGATTCAACACTTGAGAAAAGTTCGCAATCATGCCGAACAGATTTGAGAAACGTCTGAGAAGATTCAACACTTGAGAAAAGTTTACAATCGTGCCGAACAGACTTGAGAAAAGTTTACAATCGTGCCGAACAGATTTGAGAAAAGTCTGAGAAGATTCAACACTTGAGAAAAGTTTACAATCGTGCCGAACAGACTTGAGAAAAGTTTACAATCGTGCCGAACAGATTTGAGAAAAGTCTGAGAAGATTCAACACTTGAGAAAAGTTTACAATCGTGCCGAACATACTTGAGAAAAGTTTACAATCGTGCCAAACAGACTTGAGAAAGGTTTGAGAAAGGTTCAATACTTGAGAAAAGTTTGGACTCCAGAAAATGCTTGAGAAAAGTATGTGTTTAAGCCTAGCTACAGGTTAAACAGCCAACATGACTTGAGAAAGGTCAGAGCCGGTTCGACACTTGAGAAAAGTTAGAACACCCGAACACACTTGAGAAAAGTTAGAAAAGAGTCATCACTTGAGAAAAGTATGAAATTGATTTAAATAATTTACTACTTGAGAAAAGTATGTGGAACAGATAGAGATAAAAGGAGTCACAACAGTTTCATTTAATTCATAAAGTCGGGTTACATATGAGTTGCGAAAACTCGAGTTACAGAAAAGAAAAAAAATAAACAAAATCCTAAGGCGCAACATCGGCAGCCTGAACTATAACTACATCCTCATCGGCAGACTGAGGTTGAGCAGCAGGGACACCAGCAAGGGCAATCTGGCCCGCCTCTCCTTCACCAGCTGCAGCCTGGCCCTCTTCTTCGGTTTCGGGCACCATAACCTCCAGTTGGGTAACAGACGGAACCCTGGAGTACACAGAAGAATCAGCCGGAACCAGGGCGGCTTCCAGGGCAGCTTTCCAGCATTTCTTGACGAGATCGGCCTGGAGCTCGGGCAACTGGTTCGCCAAGAAGTCGGCTGCAGCATCCATCATGCCCCTGGAATAAGAAGTCTTCAGCTCGGTTGCATGCCGATTTTGAAGATCGGCTATCCGATCCTCCAGTTGGGAGGACCTCATCTTCTCTGCGTCAAGCTGGGACTGAACATCTTTAAGCTTGAGATCGGCGTCCTTAATCTTCTGCCGGGAAGAGGCCGCTCTCCCTTGAAGTCTGAAGCACAAAGCATTGGTATTCTTCAGCTCCGACTCCATAGTGGCGTACCGAGTCTCCAAATCCTGGAAGCGGCTCAGACACAGCATAGATTTTTGCGCAGCCTGTAACGAGATCGGGAAGTGAGAAGGCAGATATGAAATCGCAAGTAAAGGCAACCGAAGAACAACCAAGACAAAATACTTACGAAAACTTCGTGGGCCATCACAGAACGCATCAAAGTCGGGAGATCGGTGCCTACGTAAGGCTCGATATCTTTTGGCAACATCAACGCACCCGCCAGGGTTTGCGTGACGGCGAGGTCTTGCGCCGAGTCGGCGACAGTGACGGGATCAACCCCATTCACCAGCAAGGAAGGGCGCCATGGGGCAGCCTCCTCAACAGCTTTTGCCTTCTCGGCCGTCTTGCTCTTTTTCGGCAAGTTCGTTGCAGCTGGAACTTCCTGAGGAGGGTCCCTCGGTTTCCGCTTCAGAATGAGCGGAACATCATCTGAAGCCTCGCCAGATCCTGAGGTCGGCGGCATCCTCTGCGAGCTCGGGCCTACCTGGGGGTTTTTCTTCTTCTGTTCCCGAATCATTTCACGCAAATTCGGAATATTGGGATCTCGTGCCATTGAGTCGGGAATTTGGTCGACTTCCTGGTCGTCTCTTGAGTCCCCGTTACAAGGCGAATCGAAAGAGCTGTAGGCGGAGTCAAACGAGATCGGAAAGTTCCCGACGTCAGCTACTGTCACCGGTTCCAATAGCCGAGCCTCGGAAGGCGGAATGTAGTTCTGAAGATCGGCACCAGCGACGTCGGCGTCCGGGATGGACTTTTTGCTGTATCCCCGGTAGCTCCCAATGTATCCGAGAAGCACTTCGGGTGATCGGGCCCAGCTGCTGCCGAAGGATCCTGTATATCGGGCGACCTTCCTTATCTCGTCAAGCTTTACCGCCTGCCTGTTTCGGAACTTATTGGCGTTGGTGGCTGCATGATAAGACGGGAAAAACAGTCAGTATCAAAATATGTTCGGCATCAGAAGGAAAAAGACATGGAATTGAAAGACAAGGTTGGGGTACTAACGGATGACTCCAAACCGGGTCGGGATATGGAACTTGGGTTTTTCAGGCTCATCTCGGCCAATCTCCCAGTTACCAGCAACGATGAGGAAATCATCGTCGTTACCTCGGCTGGAGTCCGTCAGATAAGTAACCATTCTCTCCTCATTGGGTCTGTTCTTCAAGTAGTAGGAATTGGGGCCTTTCCTGACCATATCATAGCTAAATCGGATCTCCCGAAGCCCTATGTCGGTTTGGTTCAATCTATTCAGTTCTACAATGCTATGGATGATCCTATATGTATTGATGGAAATCTGCATCGGATGGAGCCGGTACCAACAAAGCACTTCACGGAGAAGGCGATTGAGTGGAAACCGAACTCCGCCCTCAAGAACCGCCATCAATGGGACGTGAAGGATGTCAAGATCGTTCCCATCCCGGGCGGTATCCGGCTTATTAAGTTCGACGGCAACATCGTTGGGGATGTTGTACCGTCGCCGGAAAATTGCCATTTTTTCCGGCGTGTCAACTAAATTCCTAAAAATTCCCATTACAGGAAGCAGAAAGGGATGAAAGGTCAAGAAAAAGAAGGAAAACCTAAGGTTCTGGTTGAAAGGAACTTACGACGGCGGGTGAACTCTCTCTCTGGTGTGAAGACAGTGGAAGATTGCAGAAGAAAAGTGAAAAAACGAGAACAATCGAGCATTTATAGGGAGGGAAGTCAAACAGATAAGACCCTAAGCCTCCCCCAATGAAGACGCTCCACGTACGGGGCGCGCGCAGGAGGCGCGTGGCCTCGAAAGCCACAAAGCCTGCTGCACGACTCATCAGACTTGAATGCGACGCCAGAGGCTTACGCGTGACGGTTCAGAAACCGTCCGACCAAGAATAGCAGAGGACGCCACGAGTGCAGTACGTAGCCTCGACTACTTCGCCAAGTCGGTTCAAAGCAGCCGAAGCTAGGGGGCAATTGACGGGGGTAAAATGTAATTGAGAAAATACCTTTTACTCCCCAGGTTTATTCCAGAATTTGGCCGAGACCGAATTACATTTCCAGAGGCACGTGCCGATCACGTGTGGTAGTGGCCGACATGAGAAGTGCCGATCACGCTCATATTTGGGTAACAGAATCAAGTACGGAGGATGCCGACCTGAGAAAGGCGGACTCAAGTATTGCCGACCTGAGAAAGGCGGTCAGGATTACGGGCAGCCCGAGAAAGCGACTGATAACCGTATATCCGAAAAGGAAACAGAATCATGGATGGGGTGGGACCCTGTGAGATCTTGTCAGGATTCAGTTACGGATGTGACTCCCACGTCCCATCAGAGGACACTCCGCCAGAGTGGAGCCCTAAGAGAATTAGGGCATAACTAAAGGCCCAAAGAGAATGGGGGCCCAAGATAGTCCAGATAAGAGTTAGGGCACCAGGGAAATCTATAAATACACCCTCAGATGACGGATTTGAGGTATGCCTAAATACTCCAGAGTTTTCATTCGCTGATAGAGAATATCAGCTTACAGTTAACCTTTTCCCTGTGAGATTGTGCCTGACTTAATCATCGGAGTGTTCTCCTGCCACAGCGGCAGAGGACTCTTTGACAGATTATTCTTTTGCAGATCACAGGTACACATACTGAGAGAAGCACCATTTCGGCTGGATAGTGAGTCTCTAGCTTTCCGTCCCGATTTTCTAAATCAACCCACTTACAATAGCCTTCAAGATGGGTAGCGGAAATTTTTGCTACAACTTATTTGCTAATTACGAATAGTTATCTGGTTCACCTAATTATGACTGGATAGATGACAAATTATTCGTAGCAAAAGAGAACGTAGACTCAATAGAGGAGACCGAAGTGGTTTGAGGCCCCGGAGATAGTTGTTTGATTGTTTGGGTGTACAAAGAAGCTGGGTGCGGTTAAACAAACAAGTGATTATACTTAGAAGCTCCCATGAACTAAACTTGGTATTGGCTTCCCGCAGTCGACTTCCAACCTCTACTAACATCCGTACCCAGCAAAACCCTAATCAGTCGAAGAGTTTGCATCTGAATTTCGATATTCACACATTTCAACTCAAGTCCATTTCACTGTGATAATGAAAATATTAACTGAATAGACTACTCTTTTCAGAAATATATCTCTATTTAGATACTGAGGACAACATAAAAAATGGTATAGTCTTATCCTAAAATACTAATTTCCTACGAAAACAGAACTCTGAGCCCTAAGTCAAAATAATCTAGTAGGACTCTGCCCCAGTTTTATATAAAGGGAACTCTCTTTCTCTCTAGAAATTTATACATCTCTCAACAATATCACCTGACTTAAGTAGGGGTGTTGGCTGACACGTCTTTATTATTTTTTGCAGGTATTCGATCACAAGTCAGACCATCCAGAGAATTAGATTAACGATTAAAAGCTCGACCTCGGAAGAGCTAAAAATCGCTTCATTACACTGATTTCTCAATCTTCCAGTATCTGAACTCGGGAGCTAGAGACATACGTATAGTATTCATATATACGCGAATTCAAAGCAATGTCTGGTTCCGGAAGCTTTACCGTATCTCGATCCGATGGCGCAGATCGCCTCCACGACCCTCCAGCAAATCGGCGGCACCGACAAGTGTTGCAGCTTTAACAGTTGCGGAGGAAACATCAGCAGGTTCAGAGCCCGGTGAAGTTGGAGTCGG
Organism: Arctostaphylos glauca; assembly: GCA_019985065.2. Taxonomy (NCBI): domain Eukaryota; kingdom Viridiplantae; phylum Streptophyta; class Magnoliopsida; order Ericales; family Ericaceae; genus Arctostaphylos; species Arctostaphylos glauca. The sequence continues at coordinate 44,117,012 of JAHSPW020000001.1, forward strand.
CGGCGGCGGCGGCGGAGAATCGGACTGAAACGGATGATTCGACAGCGACACAGTCCGTACCGCCCGTAGTCTGCTCGTCTTCCCCTTGTAGACCGCCTACGGATGTGGCTTACTTGGATCATCTAGTGGAATCTGTTACTCCGTCCGTTCCCGCTCTGTACTTCTCCGAGGTATCGAAGTAGTTAGGGTTTTCCATTGTAGAACCTAAACCTCTGTTTGGTTGATGAGAAAATGCAGACTATAAAGAAAATTAATATTGCCTATATGCATGGAATTCAAGAAAACATTGTATTGGCTGCAATTGAGATCAACTGTGCTTAAGTCAACTGCTAGGCCTAGTTTGGGTTAATATTGCATTCTTGAAGGAAGCATTTTGGAACTCTACATGTGTTTCACGAGTTGTAGTTTCTTTACTTCTGCCTGTACCTCAGCAGCTAAAAACAGCGGTTGACTACATTTTCACATTCTTTGTTTTGTAGTTAATCATAGAGTAGTTAGTGATGGATGGCACTCTCAAGTTACAGGAGAATGTAAGGAGTTACAGTCTTGGGGATCTTTGGGAGTCCTTCAAGGAGTGGAATGTATATGGATTTGGCGTTCCCTTGTTGAATGGGAAAGACTCCAAAAGCTATGGGTCCGGAGTATGTAAGAACGGTCAATATCAATCGAGGACCTTACGATAGAGTTGATGTCAACCGAGGGTCTTACGCTATGTGTTATGTTTTAGTTGATTCATTTACTCTGATTATTGTTATGCTATTGTTGTACTTATATCTTCAGGTATGTTTTTTTTAATGAGTTCCATTATTAATAGAGTAACTTTTCTGCCCTTGGCGTTTTATGCAAGATGAAGGAAAGCAGATAGAAGTTTCAACCGAACAAAAAGACCCGGACCTTGCTGGTGAAGATTTCAACTGCACTCGGCTGCCATCTCTCTAGTAGCTATGTTCTTCTATTTGAAATCACATGTACACTCATAAAGGGTATTTTCGTAAATTTAGTTCTCTTTTAATATATGTTGAATTTCTTTTAATTATTATTTAAATTAATAAATTATTTTTAAAAGTGTTTATTTAACGTACCGAGAAATTAGTGTTAAATGCTTATGCCAATCATTATGCTCCGTTGGCAAATACAGAGTGCTACGACCCACACAGCTATGACGAGCGTCTAGTTTTGGAAAACAAATTTGGACCTTTCTTCGGGGGCAGAGGGTTCGAACAAGGTGAAGGTGCTTGCATGGTGGGCGTGCATCAGTGCTTTGCCCACCAAATAGATTTAAAGGCTGTAGAGATCTCTCCATATGAAAGCAATCTTTCAAAAAGGATTTAGGCTGTTGGAAATCATCTAAGGCAGTCATTGTTGACATTAGGGAAGATTTGGAAATCCCAAGTATGATTTGGTAGATTTCATGTATTTATTTCTTTTGTTTCTTCTTCTTTGTTTTGGCTATAAAAGGAGTTCTCTGGTATTAAGGCTATGTGTGGTGTGGCCAGTGGTGAGTGGCAAGGCAAAGAGGAGAGTTAGGAACAAGAGAGTGTGAGATTTCGTTTCAAACCTCCTCCTCCGAGAGTTTTTTTATAACTTTGTATATTGTTGATATAAAGTGAAATTTTTTCTTAAATAATGTTCCACTGTGTGTGTGTGTGATTTTCCGATCCCCAACAAAGGCAAGGAAAACACAGGATGATTAGGCACAAGAAGGAGAAGCTGCAGTATGTTTCTTGAGAGATTTTAGTTTCACCAAATTGGTGTTTGGACATGGCCACCGGATAATTATGCACGCGACATAAATGAATGGTTCAACCATATTTCTTACATATTTCGACCCAATGGACAGTTTTGGTTTTCTCAAATTTTCCGACCAATTGGACAGTTTTGGTTTCGAATACATGGGATTTTAATATGCATTTGATATAAAACAGTACCCAAATCGAATGTTTGCATTTGACGTAAGACAATACCGTATGACTTTTAAATTATCAAATGACATTGACTTAGGAATGATATTCCTAGTAACACCATTCTTTTGGTTCTTTTAAAGTATTGTGAATATTTGTTGGAGTGAATTAAAATTACTATATAAGTTAAAATCTTGTAGTTATTTTGTATAACCATGTCGCATGGTTATAGAAACACTTTGTCAAAGATCGATTTTTTCGAACATAACTTTTCTCTTTTCTTCCTCCAAAATTATTAAGCCGATTTGATTTGAATAAAAACCAAATTCTTATGGATTTTTGTTAGTATCCTGAAACTCATACCGTTGTGTAGGAGTGAAATCGATTCGAGTTTGGTCGGTTGGTGGGCATGGAAGACAAAATCTGATTGGTTTGGGGTTGAAATTTTGCATATTGATCCCGACCGATTTTGAGTAGGGATCGAAATCTACTCGCGTAGATTCGGTTCGGTTAGAAAATTCAATTTTCTGGATCGACCGAAATGAAAATTTTGGGCATATGAATATATAATTTTGAGTCTTGTAAATCACATTTTAGACTACAAGTAATATAGAGCCCAAAACTCTTGTATTGGAGTTTTATAAGCAAAATTGAAAAAAAAATAAATTGGAATTGGTTAGAATCTATTCGGTTTGATCCGATTGGTACGAATAAAAAAAAAAGAAAAAGAAAAATCGAATTGAAAAACAGAAAACCCGTAAGCCCTAAATTAACTTTTCCATCATATTTTTGGATTGGTTAGATTTTTTGGGTAAATAGTGGTTTGAGTTTGAGTTGTGAGCAAACCCAACAAACTCTCTAAATAGATAGTTTTAGACATTTTAGCAAGTGCAGCAGTGTAGGTATATTAGGATTTTTAGCTTTTTTTAATAGAAAACCAGGTAAAGAAGGCCTCCAGCAGCCTTGCTATACCATCGCCAAAACAATTCTGGTACTGTTCATGAGCTTTCAATTATCTTACTCTTATTTTTTGTCTATAGTATCCCACTAAAAAATTCTGTTGGTTTCTTTATAATAAAAAATTAGTATTTTAAGAGAAAAAAAAAATATTGGTGAAATTTTGAAAGAAATGATGTCTAGCTAAATTAAAATTATGCACTGTTGAATAGAAAAAATACCTAATAACTGTTGCACTTGCTCTAACAAACTCAATAAATAAAAGCTATTTTACTTTTATAAATAACTAGCTACTTTTACCTAGTTACTATTCACCATGTATTGGATATTTTTATTGTTTCTCTCTCTTCCATCTCTTTTGGGGAGGATGATTTTAATTAAAAAGAAAAAATAAATATAAAAAAAATATTTTAGTGATAAATTAGTAAAATAGATGAGATTGTTGGAATATTGAAAAAGATATAAAATTTACAACAAAAATAGACAAATTAACTTGTGAACAGTGTAAATTTTTATTTAAGCCAGTCACGTCTTTTTTAACACTTTAACAATCCTATTTATTTTACTTCTCTTTAATTAAAATAATCTTTCTTTCTTTTTTTTTTCTTTTCAAATATATTTTTTTAAATATTCATATTTTTTTAACATCATCACTTTTTCAACACTTTGATTAAAATAGTATTTCTTTCTTTTTTGCTCATGAATAGGAAATTAGTAGCAAAATTAGAATAGCTAGGTAAATATAACTAGTAGAAAAATTAGAATAGAAAATTTTATAACTACTTTGTTGGGGGAAGACTATCTTCTAAAAAAGTACAAGAGAAAGTCTGTGTGTAGACAAATGTGTCCGGATCCGTCGGATGCACGTAGAACCCTTGAATTATTAAAGATTTTATGTGCATCCGACGGATCCGTACATCTGTGCTCGGAACTGTGTACACAGCACGGCTCAAAGTACAAATAGCTAATTTGTCGGGATTGCTCTTTTAACGCTTTGCTTTTTTGGGTGTACAAAGAAGCTTCCATGAACTAAACCAGTCGACTTCCCCCTCTATTTCGCGACTTCCAACTCTACTAACGTCCGAACTCAGTTGCCTCTTTAAGTTGTACAGAGTCTTCAAAATCAAGACCTCCTAAAACCTCCAAAACCCTGGTCAGTCCAAGAATTTGCATCTGAATTTCGATCTTCACACATTTCAACTCAAATCCATTTCACTAATTTCTCAATCTTCCTGTATCTGAATTCGCAAACTAGAGACATAGGTATAGTTTTCATATATACGCGAATTCAAAGCAATGTCTGGTTCGGGAAGCTTTGACGTATCTCGATGCCATGGCGCACATCGGTTCTACAACCCGCCATCAACTCGGCGGCACCGACAAGAGTTGCAGCTTCAACAGTTGCGGAGGCCGGTGAAGTTGGAGGAGTCGTCGTCGGCGGCGGCGGCGGCGGAGAATAGGATTGAAACGGATGATTCGACAGCGACAAAGTCCGAACCGCCCGCAGTCTGCTCGTCGTCCCCTCGTAGACCGCCTACGGATGTGACTAACTTGGATCGTCTAGTGGAATCTCTTACTCCGTCCGTTCGCGCTCTGTACTTCTCCGAGGTATCGAAGTAGTTATGGTTTTCCATTGTAGAACCTAACCTCTGTTTGGCTGATGAGAAAATGCAGACAACTCAGGAAATTAATATTGCCTATATGCATGGAATTCAAGAAAACGTCGTATTGGCCACAATTGAGCTTAACTGCTTAGTCAACTGTCAGGCCTAGTTTAGGCTAATCTTGCATTCTTGAAAGAAGCATTTTGAAACCCTACTTACATTTCAAGATTTGTAGTTTCTTTACTTCCGCCTTTATCTCAGCAGCTAAAAACAGTGGTTGATTGCATTTTCACATTCTTTTGTTTTGTAGTTTATTGTAGAGTAGTTAGTGATGGATGGCATTCTCAAGTTACAGGAGAATGTGAGGAGTTACAGCCTTGGTGATCTTTGGGAGTCCTTCAGGGAGTGGAGTGCATATGGAGTTGGTGTGCCTCTGTTGTTGAATGGGAAAGACTCCATTGTACAGTATTATGTTCCGTTCTTGTCCGGTATCCAGTTGTATGTAGACTCTCAAAAGTTCTCTTCAAGGTTTAGGTGAGCCTCTTCACATTTCCACGGTTTATATGTAAACTAATCCCTGTTGTTTTTAGTTTGTTTTGATTGTTATGTCCACGTTAGTTGTTTATTTGTTTCACAACTTTTTGCATTGTGTCCATTACATTCCAAATATACTTGCTTTGGGTTGAAGTATGGCTTTCTTTGCTGGTCAACATTTCGTTGAGTCTGTGTTTTCGCTAATCATTGGTGAGGTATCTTTTTGTCTTATCTCCGAGCAGTAATCTACAAACTTACATGGTTTTTTTGGTTTTTCTGTGCATGCTAATATAATTCATGTGTGCTTTTTGCTAATGTTGATTACACTATGGTGAATGACACATGACCATGAGCCACTGGTGGTGAAGGAGTTCTTTAGACTCCTTTTTAGGAGGAGATTTATTTTAGATGTTTTGTAATTTGTCGAAAGTTGGATTCAAATATATGCATGTTTTGGTTCTCAGTACTCAAATTTTCCACAGTAGGTGAAAAGATGCATGGGATGATGAACAAGTACGCAAATTTAGTCAACGGCAATCTAGAGATTGTGTTTGTCATATGTAATATTTGGAAAGTGAACAACTTCATACCAATTGCGTGAAAAGTTATGTTAAACTACAACTGAGGAGAAGTTGAGAATGAGTTCGAGACCTGTGACTGCTGTGGCTACACCAGGTCTAGTGACTCATGAAAGACTTTTTTTTAGCACATATACAACACTTGCACACGCACAATTGTGTGCACGCTCGCATGTTGTTTGTGGACAATATGTGCAAGTGTCGTCGAATTTTAGATGCTAATTTAGCAAAAATGAATGGTGATTATTAGAACCCATGTTCTGATAACAATGTGTGGTTGTCTCATTCAATTTGATAGTGAACTAGTCACATAAAATACTCAGTAACTCAATACCCAGATCATCAGATTAAAAAAACATAGATTCAAAAAAACATACTGAATTGTAGTGGGAATAAGTGGCTTGTTTAAGCAAATCATGTTTTTTTCTTTAGGGGAATATAGTAAGAGTGGGATATGGTAGAAGCGGGATTTATTATGGAGAAGTGGGTAGTTATAAAGGATTTGCTTGAATATTTTTTGGAAAGAGGGATATGGGGATATTTGTAGGTTGATGACCTTTTCATAATTAATATTGACTTTTCCGTAATTAATAATGCTATTTTTGTAAATAGAGGGGATGTAGAAAGAGGACAAGGTATGGATAGAAGAAGGGGTGAGATAATTTTATCACCTACAAAAGGATATAATAATCCTCTGTATACCCTATCTGTGGTTGCCGTATCCTATATTAGATTTTATTGTTTTTCAAGAGAGGACGTGGCGGGAACACATGGGGATGCAGTGGGAACACGGCAGGGACAATCATGGGGATACAATGGGGTGAATTTTATAATTTCTAATTTTGGGTAGATATTTAAATTTAAAAAAAAAATGCATTGGGTCAAAAGTGTAATATGAAATATTTGTCTGTGCAGATAGACATACACTACAGGTTCAATAACACATTCAATAGAAGACCGAACAATAATAGTATTTAGTGGCAAAAATGTAGGTATGCACAACTGAAAAAATTATTTTAAAAAATTGTCGTGTCTCCCATTGTGTTTGTGGCCCTATTTTTTTAAAAGAATTATCACGTCTTGTGTTTGTGTCCGTACTATGTAGTCCCGCGTGCAAGGAAGCAAACAAATCCCTAATATAGCGAACCTGGATAGCCATATTTTATTAGGAAGCATCAGTTTATCAGAAGAGAGAGAGACATAACTTCGGTGACTTGGAGTTTCATTGCTATTATTTGAGTTTATTGTCCGTCTTTGTCCTTAACCCTTTGCCGTTGCCTGTAATCGTGACCAATTTTCTTGTCTTTATTTTGTGTAAATACTCAACATGTCAGATCTTAGTATTGTGGAATGATAATCCCATGTTACTCTCTCGATTCATTTTCTATGTTCAGCGGGGATTCAGTTTCTATGTTCAGTTCCTTAATCAGACACTGTAAGCTGATATTGTCCTTGTTTTTTATGAACATTTTCTTGTAAATATATTAGGAAGCCTGGTGAGGAGAGTGATGTTGAGTCTTCGAGAGAGCAGAATGTAACGAACTCAAACTCCCGGCAAATAACCAGACTTCCATTGAGAGAAAAATCCCTCATGAACTCATCCAGTGCTGAAGCAGAGATCTGCACTTCACCTGGGACGCTAGCATTTGAATATTTGGAGAAAGAACAACCACGTAATCGCAAACCTCTAACTGATCAGGCAAGTTCACTTTTTGGGTATTACTGATGTATGCTGATGTTCACTCGTTTCTTTTATCAGACAGAAACTGTTGACTTTCCTCTCTCATCCCCTCAGGTTTCATTTCTAGTATCTCAATTTCCGGATCTTTGGACGTACAGAAGTTCGGATCTACTGCCTGCTAGTTGGATTGCCGTGGCTTGGTGCGTTATTGTGCAAAATTTGAAAATGCTTCTCGTGTTTAAGTTAACAATTTGATTTGAGTTGTTCTCACGGAAATTTTTCTACTATAAATAATGCAGGTATCCTATATATAGAATTCCTATGGGGCCAACTTTACGGGATCTAGATGCATCCTTTTTAACGTTTCATTCTTTGTCAACACATTGTAGAAGTACCTCTCTCTCTCTCTCTCTCTCTCTCTCTCTCTCTGTGTACGCACATACATACATACATATATATTTCTTTAGTGCCATTCCCAAAGATCTGTTTATATTTGTTAATCTCAACAGGCAATGGTCAACCGCGGCTTCGTAGGAATGTACATGGTGGTGTGCATGGGACTTCAAAGGCTTCTCTACCTGTCTTTGGCCTTGCTTCTTACAAGTTAAAAGGTTCGATTTTAACTCCAAGTGGGCCTTCCGAGTCCCAGCAAGAAACTTCTCTGTTGCAAGCTGCTGACAATTGGCTCAACAGCTTGCAAGTAGATCTTCAGGATTACAAGTTTTTCCGTTCTCTCTACTCCGAGTGGAGATGAAGGGGGCACTGAAATGCCTTCCATTACTTTTTCTTTTTTATCTGGAAGGAAAATAGCTTTGACTATACAAGAAAAGTTGTCGTCGTCGATTGGCAAGTTCACAGTCTGAATGGCCGAAGGCTGTGATATGCTCCGTAGATTCTGTAAAGGTCTCTCACTTGTTTTGTTGTGTTCGGGAGGCTGAACCAACTCTTGATGATCTTGACGTATTGGTAAAGAAGTAAGACACACCTACTCTGCTTAGCCAATGTTCATAGAAATCTGAAAACTGTATGTGATAGTGATGAAAAATTGTACTACTCAGTTTGCACATATACAACTATACCAATAGAGTTTTCAAACAGGCTTCTTTAACCAAGAATCTATGTACTTGTATAACTGTTTGGTTGATCTTGCATTGTTATTTCAAAGTATCAAGATGATCGTTAGAACTTTTGTGTAGCTGGGTTGGATTTTACTACTGAAAATAGTCAGATATTTGAAGCAATCCGTTAAACCATCCAATATTTTTGCTGCACCTGACGTTTTTGCATGCATTTATCCCGCTACTTGAATTTGATGTAGGCCTGGCAGATACAATGAGTGTTTAAGATTTTGGCTTAGCGAGTTTTGTTGTATAATTTGTTAGGAGGAAGTGATGAAAAGGTACTAGTAAGTGGGACACCGATGATCGAGAAGGCCTGGTTGGCTCGACACTTTGTTGTTTATCCAGCTCAGCAACTCATCTGTGCTCGGGCCCAACAGGTTTGTCTTATCCAAAGGGAGTGCTAAAGCGATTGAGACACATGCATTAAGCGAGACACTCTTACTAGGAATGTGCCATCCCACGTGCATGTCGGGAGGGATTAAGCCAATATCCGCAAGAGATAAGGACTCTAAGATTCTTAAACGGTCAGGAGTGACTATTTTATCACAATTCCACAGAAGTAGACTTCAAGTAAGGTGTTGGTGGCACTGAACTGGTATCTTTTTTTTTTTTTAGAGGTCTTTAGTATGAGGAGTAGCAATCAAATGTGTTATCAAGTACGTAGGATAGTATGTACGTCGATATTATTGTCAAAGTGAAAACATTAGCTCCATTGGTGAGTCACAAGTTTTGGCAATTTTAAGATATTAATTGTGTCAAATCTAATCGTACTTATTACGTTACTATCAATATTTATTGATTTTTGATACTTTTAATTTAATGATACAAATTTAGTGATTTTGCATCAATAAAACAACATTGTTATTATTTAACATCTTAATACAGTGAGAAGTTATAAGATAATTTTAAGTAGCATACTAGCTTTCGGAAAATTGAGTTGCTCTAAGTAGCCATTTTTGACATATACTCTTAAAAATCTTCGTGAAAAAAATAGTGGCCCTGCCACAAAATTACCTTTTAAAATTGTTCATCCAAAAAATTATTAATAATTATTTTTATTATTATATAAATTAATTGTTACAATATACTGATATATGGGAAAAAGTGGTTTCTAGGTCATAAGTCCGCCCGAAGAACACCCACCCGAAATATTACTAGAACGCGGAATGTCAACCGGCGCTTCGTTCTCCCCGACCCTCGATATAATTCCAGTTGAAGAAAATCAATTCGTTCTCCCAATCCGAGGATTGTATAGTATAGGATTGCCTTGAATTTTGCTCATCGGAGGTTTTGAAGTTCCAATTCACGTCACCATGGCGGCGAGCAATCGAACAACTGTGTTCTGAAAGTACAGGCATACTCGGAGTAGTAATCGTTTTCCTGATACATCCTACTTCTTCCTATTCGAATTGAACGTTTGGTGGTCCGGTGATCGAAATGGCCAACACTTCATTTCTTCATTCGAATCGGCTTTACGTTCCTCTCAGGACCGAAGAGCCTTGCGCTTGCTGGTACACTTCTTTCTCTTTCCTTAAGCCCTTGCTGCTGCTTCTTGTAGTTCAATCTAGACATGTTATGCTGTAATCGAATTGCTTGGTAGTGGTAGAATCTCACTATAATCTTTCCTTATTCCTTCATTATTCCAAATGGATACCATTACCAAGGAATTGTAGGATGTTCAAAACCTTCGTGTGAATTATATGGTTTAACACTTAGACCTTGATCTTTTATGATTCTTTGGCTACGTCTTTTTGAGGTATCGAATCTGTTTGATTGCAAAAGCATTTTTGATCTTTTGTCTGGATAATTCACTTGATTTTGTACTTACTGATTATTTTGCAAGCGCTAGCATGAATGCTTATCTTATTCCCGGTAAGTTCTTTTTACCAAGGTGAAGATATACGATGACGCCCAAAGCGCAGCTACATAGGCCACCAATACATTGTCGAGAAAGACAGGATTGGGGGCTCTACTGTGCATTGCGCACGGTAAGACATGTTGCATGTTAAAACGACATCATTGTGACACGCGAAATATTGTCCGAACAGTCATGACTCTCACAATAAATAGGCAGGATACAAATGAGGAAAACAAATGAAAAAAAATCTTGCCCACTGTTTGTACAAATATTAGAAGCATGAGCAAGTATAGCCGTGCAGCTAAAAAGTTAAATTTAGCTATTTTATGCTCAAAAAGACAACTCCACCAGTCTCAATAGATATTTGATATTTTAGTTTTAGGAACAGTCACTAGGTATTTTTATTGAGCAACTATTCACAAGGTAAAGAGTAAATTATTATTTTTTTCACACATGTTTTTCTCTCTCCCTCTCTCTTACCTATTATTGCTAAAGCTCATGACCAAAAATCACTAGCTAAAGTAACATTTTAGCTATTTGACTAGCAATTTTAGATAAGTGTTGTTGTAGAAGCTTAACTAATGACTACATGATGCCAAAGAATTTGAGTTTCGCACAGTCGTTGCTAATACTTTCTCTACCAGTAATTGCAGCCCATTCATTTTATACATCAACAACAAATAGAATCAAGATTTGAACCTGATGAATGGGCTTGAAGCCTTAAAAAACCAGCCAAATTTCCCTGTGTTGAGATCTACCCGGATGTGGCTATCCCGGTGTGTCATATTCGGAATTTGTATAGTTTTTTGGATCCTGGATATGATATCCGGAAAACTATTTTATTTCCCTGGATGGGGATAAAATTGTCTCACCCCTCTTCCATCTATATTTTATCCCCTTCTATCGCGTTATATTTACATAAATGCTATCATTATTTACGAGAATGTCATTATCAATTACTAAAATATCATTCATTTACTCATATTTGCTATATCTTCCATCGCTATTTGCAAGTATTCATCCCTCTATAATAAATATCTCATTTTACTCCTTTCAGCTCTGCTTCACCTTTGCAGCCTTTGCAGTGAACAATTCTAATGAGGTTTGCAGCCCTTTGCAGTGTCCAATTCTAATGAGGTTTGCATGCTGCAAACCGATGTCTGAATTGTATCCGATATTGAGAGAATGAATTCAACTGTTATGTTCTCCTGCTGTTTTCTCTTTCTCAATGTGCACTGTCTTTATTTCTCAATTCTCTTTACCGCATAACAAAATGTTCCTAAGGATGCAAAAACCAATCACAGAATGGGCAATAGAAAATACAGGAATTGACAAGATTCTCCCATGATCTCAATGTGATGAAGATGGTAATGCATGGATGAATTTCGTAACTGACCCTTCAATTTTTTCCCCAAAAATACATTTTTTTTGGATTTCAAAGTGAAAGGAATCAATTTTATCTGTTAGTAGTGGCCAAATTGACGCACTACAGATCACGCCCAGATCCTGCTATGTTCCTCCGCAAGTCAAATCAGTGTCTTGTTATTTAGCTGTAGTATATCTATTTGTACCGGCGCTTATCCAAGTTTAGGCAATGAAGCTTGTTTGTGGAGTACTCCGTATGATATATGTCGAGCAATATATTTTCTGTGTATTCTTCTCCTAAGATGAGGCACAATATATAGAACAATATATAGACTCAAACAAGAAAATACAAATCAGTACCAAGTCACCTATCATTCTATATTCCTAATTTATCTCTAATTGAATCTCTAAATAGGCTCCTAATTATATGCCTACTATTTACATTGTCAACACTCCCCCTCAAGCTGGAGAGTAAATATCATGAACACCCAGCTTGTGACAAATAGAATCGATGGCGACTTTGGGAAGAGCTTTGGTGAAGATATCCGCGAGTTGAGAACCAGAAGGAATAAAGAGAGTTGTAATTTCCTTCGACTCCACTTTCATTCGAACAAAATGACAGTCAACCTCGATATGTTTGGTTCGCTCATGAAACACTGGATTATTAGCTATATGAATAGCAGCCTGATTATCACAGTAGAGCGGAGTCGGATCATGAACTGGAAATCCAAATTCTTGAAGTAGTGTGCGTAACCAGGTCAACTCACAAGCGGTATGAGTCATTGCTCGATATTCTGCCTCAGCACTTGAATGTGCCACGACTGATTGCTTCTTACTTTTCCATGTTACAAGATTGACCCCTATAAAGGTGCAATAGCCGGTGGTTGAACGACTGTCTGCGGGGGATCCTGCCCAGTCAGCGTCAGTGTATCCTTCAATCTGGAGGTGTCCAGAGGATTTATACAGAAGCCCTCGACCAGGAGCATTTTTGAGATACTTTAATATACGAATGACTGCTTCCATGTGAGGAGCTCGAGGACGAGTCATAAACTGACTGGCAATGCTGACTACATAAGATATATCCGGCCGAGTAATAGTAAGATAAATGAGTTTACCCACTAGCCTCCGATACATCTCTAGGTCGTTAATTAATTCACCATCATCAGGCATTAGTTTGAGATTAGTTTCCATAGGAGTGGCCACAGGTCTAGAACTAAGGTACCCTGTGTCTTTTAGAAGATCAAGAGTGTACTTCCTCTGGGATAGACTGATACCTGCTTTAGACCGTGCAACTTCAATTCCAAGAAAGTACCGGAGTTTACCCAGATCTTTGGTGAGAAAACTAGAACAAAGATGACTGATCAAAGTCTGGATTGCATGACTATCACTCCCAGTAATTACAATATCATCCACATATACAACCAGAATCACAATGCCTTTGTTGGTGCGGTTGAAGAAGACAGAGTGATCAACCTGACTGCGAGTCATACCATGAGAGATAACCGTATTGCTAAATTTATCAAACCAAGCTCTGGGAGACTGTTTGAGTCCATAGATAGATTTGTGAAGATGACACACAGACTCTCCCTTGGACTCAAAACCGGGTGGTTGAGCCATATAAACAGTCTCAGATAAATCCCCATGTAAAAAGGCATTTTTTAACATCATGAAGGGGCCAAGCAAGATTGGCTGCAAGCGAAATAATAATGCGAATGGAGTTGAGTTTGGCAACAGGGGAAAATGTCTCGGTGTAATCAAGGCCATAGGTTTGAGTGAAACCTTTGGCCACAAGGCGAGCTTTGAGACGGTCAACAGTGCCATCAGGATTGTGTTTTACGGTGAAAACCCAACGGCAACCAACAATATGGGCCCCAGAGGGCGGGGGCACGAGAGTCCACGTATGATTCATGTCCAAAGCACGCATCTCTTCTTGCATGGCAGAGTACCATCCAAGATGAGAAAGAGCATCCTGGTAAGACTTGGGAACAACAACCGAGGAAAAAGACAAAGAAAAAGCGCGGAACGAAGGAGATAAATGGTCATAAGAAACGAAGTGAGAAAGAGGGTGAGAAGTGCAAGTACGCGTACCTTTGCGGACAGCGATGGGAAGATCAAGAGTGGGGTCCTATGACGGTGGATCTGCAGACGGTGAGGAAGACGACGGGGGAGAATGTCAGAAGGTTCTAGATCCGGCGAGTGGTGACGAAGCTCGTCGGCGAGGGACGGCGAAGGTCGGCAAAGGTCAGAGAAGGTCCGCGGACGGGCAGCGAAGGTCGGCGAGTGGGCGGCAAACGGCGTGCTGAGATCTGGGTTTAGGGTTTATACTGTTCTGAGTTTGGGTTTGGTATTTCTGATGATGGCAAGCGAGGTAGACCGAGAAAGAGAGATCGAGTACGAGATATTCGATCAAGTCAGATTAGGGTTTTGAAACCCGCTCTGATACCATGTCGAGCAATATATTTTCTGTGTATTATTCTCCTAAGAGGAGGCACAATATATAGAACAATGTACAGACTCAAACAAGGAAATACAAATCAGTACCAAATCACCTATCATTCTATATTCCTAATTTATCTCTAATTGAATCCCTAAATAGGCTCCTAATTATATGCCTACTATTTACATTGTCAACAATATACAACTACACTGGAAGTACATTCTGTTACGTGTGAGATGGCCCTTTCAGATTCAGAGTTATATGATATGGTTAAACCGAGGTATCTATCACATCGTTTCTTCAATGGACGAGGACAACGTAAGGCATGTTCACACGGCAAAAGCGAAGAGCCTGGTTGAGTGGTTTTCGGCTTCTGGTCCTTGTGCTCCCATCTCTATCCTACCGACATGCATACATGCTGGCAGGGTTGGCATGGTCTGAAATCGGTAGTGGTCCTTTTTCAGTCTTCATTAGGTATTCACTTTCTGTTCGGGGAGTCTATTTTTTGCTCCAATGTTATTTTGTTCTTTAGCTACCAAAGAATCCTTGAAAAGGACAGAACGGTTTCCCACAACCTCTCATTTACGTTTCTATAGCTTTTATCGGCCAGTAAGTACTGAAACACATACTATGACAGTGGATTGGTGTCACCATTGCACTCAATATTCTTTGGAATTGTTGGCGTATCGATAGCTGTTTAATCGAGAAGACTATTGTGTTTACAATACAAGTTCCAAGCAAAGAAGCAAAATTCTCAAAATGTTGCTTTGTTTGGGTAACAGATTGTTTCATGTGTGATGAGTTGCTTGAATGGGAGGTGAGGGAACTCATTCTATATACCATATTGCGTGGGCACTGACGGGTAGTATACTATATGGGTTTTGGTAGAAGTGAGATTTGGGATTGGTGTCAGGTGATTCTGATTGTAAAGAGTATAAGTTGGGATGAAAAATGGCGGACAGGGGGTAGGGTATCCAATGTGGTACAAATGCTTTTCTGCTTAGAAATACAGCATTCAGAATATCTATACACAAATCTATGTTGAGAAGCAAAATGGAGAACAAGTTGTGGTGGTGGCCCCATATATTCCAAACAATCCCCTCATAACTCTGATCGATGCAATGGCTGTTTCTAGCTGTAAAGATTCTGTTGGCCCTCGTTCTCTTTTTTAGGTCTACCATGTGTTTCTCGTCTCCTTCCTCCCTCCTTCCTTGTCTCACTACATTACAAAATTGTACGTCTACATTCCTGTAAAGTAAAAATGTTTCCATTACATGGTTATTCATGTTCGACAAACTTAGAAATTTTGTGAATTTTTAACCAATGAGACAAACAAGGGTGAATAATAATTCATGAATCCCCCGCCCTA
The DNA here is from genome assembly GCA_019985065.2 of Arctostaphylos glauca. Taxonomy (NCBI): domain Eukaryota; kingdom Viridiplantae; phylum Streptophyta; class Magnoliopsida; order Ericales; family Ericaceae; genus Arctostaphylos; species Arctostaphylos glauca. The sequence continues at coordinate 44,132,417 of JAHSPW020000001.1, forward strand.
TTCAGCTGTTTCAGTTCTGTTCATGTCTTAGAGCAGAAGTTGTCTTGGCGTAAAACAAAAATTCTTATTAATAAAAGTTTGTCCGAAATAATATTTTGTATTTTAAAATAACGTATACACATCATGTCCTACTGTATACTGTGCGCAACAGGACTCTCAAATCCTCCAACTCACTAGATAAATGACATGAATTGTCCAGATTATTATCTCATTCTACAAATTACATATTTAACATTGATGCGTGTATGTATTGTAAAAATAAAGAGTGAGGTTAGAGTACGTAGATAAAAAAAAGTGAATAAACAAAATAAAAGATGGTATTTTTTTTTTGTAATTTTAATTAGTCAAAATAAAGAGCAGGATTGAAGATGTATTTTAACCGTGAAAGAGCGTCTGTCAGCGAAACATATATCACCAAACAAGTTACTTCTGGTTTGGCACTCCTTTCTTGTTAAATAGGTTACAAACAGCAATCAAAGTTAGCTCCATTTCAATTATAGGGGCCAAAAATAGTATACTCGATTCTGAACAGTTGCATCAGGCCTTAATCATTAGATCATATGTGTGTGTGCGCGCGTTAGAGAGAGAGAGATAGATCAAATGGATTGTATCTCGTCTGTAGATCGTCGGTCCTTCCTTTCTAGCATTAAATGAACAACCTACTACTACACCCAAAATCTCTCTAAACTTCCACTGCCATAATAACTGATAGAAAATGCAATCAATGAAGTAAATGATTAGAGTAAATCTACCTAAATCAGATTAGATAATCTTTGTTAAATAACTTTCAGCCAGAGAGAGCGTCAGTTACAAGGTCTTAATCATCTTTTACTAAACAAACAAAAAGAGAGAGCGCTAAACCAAAGAGCCTTCTACAACTAGTCAGAATAATCACAATTATTAAACAACTAAACTCCAACTTTTATACGCCTACGTCAAATGCCAATCATAGAGTGAGCTGAGTCACAACAGGCTGCCGTTGATAAAACGAGTATTACCAAAGTAAGTGGCCACGTGTGATGCCAGGGGGGAAAGGAAAAAGGGGGAAAGGAATCAAGTCACCATCTCTAATTTGGACACTTTCTACGCAAACAAATGACTCCTGGGTCCCTCCCCTCTCATCTGACGCCACATTAATGTTTATTTGTACAACAACAGACCACTTGTTGGTAAGATATTATTTCCCTCAAATTCCTAGCTGAAATACAAATTGAAAAATGCCAATGCCACCGGAAGGGGTTCGCAAAGGACAGAAAGGGGAGGGTAAGTTCACATGACTTGGGCGGTTGCCACCAAACCACCACCGCTTATGAAATAATAGTCCGATTACTCATCAGTTAGACAAACAATTCGGATAAAATTGAAGCCACCACCGACCCTTCTAGATAATATTAGAGATCAAATCCGTAATGCAAAAGACTTATTTTAATGACAACGTGACATTCGTTCTCATCTTCCCACTTCCATTTTTTTTTCTAATACCGAAAGGGAAATAGACAAAGTAGAAATACTCAATCAAATAACAGACAGAGGGGGCCAATATAATTTCGTCTACCCCATTTGTTCTTTAGTTAAATTCCCCTGCACTCCACACAAAGTGGGTCTCGAAATTCTCTTATAATACTACAGTTATGGTTACATGTCCAAGATCTATACATTATTAAAATGTTCTCCCATATCCAACACACACTTTCCCAGAAAGACAATAAAAAAAAGGCTGATCGAAAAATCAATTACTAATAAGAGATGAGCAGAGATATATGTTACAATGTTCCCCACGTTACAGGCCCTAACTTATACCAGTGCAAAGAAACATAGATGAGTGTCAGCTAAAGATGCTTATTAACTGATAATTGCAGTAATTTAATTGGATAGCGAAAGAAATCTCCTCGGAACGCTTCTAATCCCACTGGGTGGCGACGGTTCAGTTTATCAATGTTTCGTACAGAGTACACTTGCCATAATTCAACTTGACTCTTATCAATCTAGCAATCATAGAGAGACTCCGAATTACAACAAATGGCTACAAAACAGAGTCTAATAATTCCCCTTTTCTTTTATTTTCAAAGGCACGAATAATCCAATAGACGAATCGCCTAAGATGATGGAGAGAGAGAACCAGAGAATGGAAAATCAAAATCAACAACAAATTGCAATACAAAAAGGAAAAAGGGCGAAAAAGAACTGGTAAATTGTTATCAGATAAGAGAAAGAACAAAAAAATAGAACAAATCAGTCACTGGAAGAATTTACCGGCGAATCCAGTCCACATTCTAATGTCCGTACAAGTCGTATGGTGCCCAAAGGGTATCCAGTGGGCACGGCTGTTTGGAGTCGAGCCTTAGCCAGGGCTTCCCGCTGCCGCTCCAGTGAAGTAGGCTCACCGGACCCGGGTGCAGGTCTCTACAGCTGCCTCTAACGTTATCCCCTCCCAAGCCGTGTTGGTTCCACCGGTGATCAATGGGCGCAACATGTCCCGCGAACACAAGCAAGTACGGGGGGAGCGACCCGAGCTCGTAGATCCGAGTACCGCTCTTCTGGATCTGCATCCACCTCTCGATCCGCTTTGTATACCCGAACCGCCTCCACTTGACCACATCAATCACCATCACACCTGTGTTGAAGTAGCAAGGATTCCGGCCGGAAAAAGTGCCGGAAAAACTTTTGTCTGACCAGAAACTGGCCGTGAAATACTTGGTGAAGTTTGCGTGGCAGTATTCCGGCGCTCCGATTGTTTTCCCCCCCAAACGCGTTGTCCACAGCTTGGATATATCGTCGACCACTACGAGATCGGAGTCCAAGTATATAACTCTGCGAACACAGGGCTCGAGTAGATCGGCTAAGTAATTTCTCGCGTAATTTAGCGGTTGCTCCAGTGCCTGCCTAACTGAAGTCGAGATAAAACTCCGCACAATCTCTGGATCGAAGTAATAGACTTTGAACTTCAACTGAGGGAAACTCGATCGAACCAGGGTTTCGAGGTTGGTCTCCGAAACGAGGAAATGAAAGAAAATACTCTCGGGACACAACGAGTGCCGAAGAATCGAATGGACAGCAGCGATTGAGCCACGAAGGTATTCAACATCGAGAGTAATCGCCACGTGAACGAGAGAGGGGTCGCATACGCCTATTTTCCCCAATTTTCTCGGTTCGTTGGAACTGCATTCTTCGGCATTGCGGAATGGAGACGATTTTCTGAAGGAAAATCGATTGAGAGAATGACTATCAAGATTAGATGATCTAATGGCTTCAGCCGGTGGAAATGATTGCATAGAGGGAGAAAGAACAATCATCACAACTGCCGCGGAGAAAAACCCCGACAATCTCATAATCCAAAGCATCTTCACACGGTAAAGCACTCTTCTCTTCTTCTTTCTTGATTTGAAATCAAACGGATCCGATAAACGAGAAGAGAACGATGAAAAAAGGAAACCTAAGGTTCCTTTGATGTCCGCCAGAGTAAACACCGCAAGGAATATAAAGATTGGCGGAATCAAAGCCTTCTTTCCTTTTTCTCTCTCTTCTCTCCCTCTCCGTCTAATCTGTTGCCGTAGAAACGAAGCGACCTTCAATGAGAGAGAAAGTAAAGAGAGAAGAATCCATTAAACTGAACCAGAAGAAGAAAAGAGAAGCCTGTCACTATAATCTGCAGACGACGTGCGGTCCAGTCCTCTCCATCTCTCTCTCTCTCTCTTCTTCTTTGGAGAACGTGGTAACAGCACAAAGCTACAAATAGAGAGAGAGGGAAAGCTTTAGAGAGAGAAAGAGGGAGGACTTTCTTATGTTTTTCAAGCTTTCTGTTTTCCACCATTGATATCCGGGGCCAAGCATCCTGATATTAATGGAAATTAGTAAATATTTGTAATCAAATTGGTAATAGAATGGGGAAAGAGGAACAGCTGTCCTTTTATTTTCTTCGCAATGACGATTTCGTCCCTTACGCCAGCATAGCTAGGAATTTACATGAGTGGGCCCAACATTATTTAAAACTTTTTCACATATTAAGAATATATGAATATTTGTGCAGTAAAAAATAGAAATACTTAAAAATATTTATTAAATAATTCAAATATATTTTACTCTAAAGTGTGATAAATTACTTGTTTTGAAAAATTTTGTCATTTTCTTTGCATAATTTAAAAAAAGTCATGTTAAAATTAGACTTTGAAGTGTTACATAAGACTTAAAATTTTAAAATTTTAGTGATTCGGTTTCGACTAAAGAAATTTGACTTTGTGATCCAAAATTTTGCATTAAAATTTAATCGAGTGTAGTCACTATTTTTTTATGTATTTTTAGCCAATGTATTCATTTGTCGTACTAGATATGCTTATAGTGGAACTGAGAAGCCTACTATGCATATCACAATGTAGATTGTGTTGCGCATTAAAACAACGTTGTTTTGACGTTTAAAATGTTGCATCTTAAGGTATTTCGAGCACCAAAATAATATCATTTTTTTTAACATGTCTTTCGTGTTCGCTTATATTACGAAAAACGCGTTTACGGTAAATCGGTCAAATGAAATTTTAGCCTTTCATATGTTAGTAATTTGACTTAAGATTTTGGATAATCTTATGGAATTGATGTGCAAAAGACCTTTAAATAGAATGTTTTAACTTCCTAATTCCTATTGCTCTCTTTATGGTAAATTACATAACATGTGTGAACGCCAATTATAAGAGACATTTGAATATCATTTAAATTGGTCAAATCATAATAAGATTGAAATTATTAGGTTTTGGATTTAGCAAATCACATAAAGCAGTCAATTACTAGGATTTATCTTACTTAATATGAATCCGCTTTTAAATAGTAACAATAAAAAGAAAAAACGTTTGTCAAATTTAGTTTACCATTCCCATAGAACCGGACAAAATTGATAACAATGGATAATGATTCACGGGGGAAAAAGTAATGACAAAGTTCCACTTGGACAATGGTAGTTATTAATTTTTTTTGTCTTTATGTAAATTTTTTTTTTTTAAAATTTTTGTCTTTCGTTAATTTTTTTTGATTTATTGGTTTATCTCGACGAGACCTTTCAGAAAAGTTATAAATAATTAACCAAATCTGAAAAAAATTCAGAAAAGGCAAAAATAATTCAAAAATAAATTTTTTAAAACTTATTCGTCGTCTTTGGTGTTATTTTTTAAAATTTTGGACATAATTTTATACTTTTTAGATTTTTTTCATCAAGACGGACTAAAAATCACAAAATATTGAGGTCAAAATAACAAATGCAAAAAAAAAAAAAAAACGAATAGAGACAAAATAAATTTGAATAAATTAATTGGGCCAAATACACCCGTGTGTAATTTAGATTTTCAAACAATTTGACTTGTGATAATTATTGGATTAGTTTTTTATTTGAAATTTGTTTATATTTTTTTGTTTTGTGTTAAGTTTTTTATTGTTGTGGTTCATCTCGATAAGATATTTCATAAAAGTATAAAATTATGTCAAAAATTTTAAAAAAGACAAAAAGACAAAAAAATAAGTACTAAACAGCATTTGTATTGACATATTTTTCGTCTTTAGTGAATTTTTTTATTTTTTGGACTTAAATTTTATACTTTTCAGATTTTTTTTATCGAGACAAACTAATAATCAATACAAAAATTATACAAAAATAACAAAGACAACAAAAAACTAAATAAATATAAAAAAATAAATTAATTTAGATAAGTTTGGCCAAACTTCAATAAATACGCGATACTGTATTTATCACTTCAAAAATTGGATGGTAACTTTGCAATTTCGCGTTGGAACTTTTGTACAAAAATTCAAAGACTGAAGATGAGTCAACGATCCTTTTTATAGGGTGAATGGTGAAAGATTCTTGGGCGGTCTGTCGGTCTGCAAGCCGCCAATCTTGCTCCTTATTTTCTTGTCAGAACGTGCGGGTCATTTACCTAAGGCTCCATTTGTAGGATTCAAAAAGCTCTCGGGTTTCTTTGTAGGATCTTGTTGAATGGATCTTGTGAACGTTGAGCAAAATTATCAATCTCAAACTGTCGCGCATATCGTTTTTTCTAGAAAAAATTAGTAATATATTTTTTTAATTAAATTTTTAGTAAAAAATCATATTGAACATCTAAAATAAAGTTTCATAATTTAAAAATAAATAACCAAATACAAAAGTTTATAATTTTAGTCCAAATTATTTGTAATCACTCAAAAATCATCCATTGAAAATATGGTTCGTTACGGTGATCCTGAATTATTTATTTAGTTGACCATTCCCATTGAACCTGACAAAATTGATAACAAAGAATAATGATTCATGGCGAAAAAGTAGTAAGAAAGTGTGTAATGTGGATTTTGACATATGAGACAAACTTCAATAAATACGCAATACTGTATTTATCACGTCAAAAATTGGACGATAACTTTGGAAGTTCGTGTTGGAATTTTTGTACACAAATTCAAAAATTGGAGATGTTTTTTGGCCAACAATTCTCCGATAATTTAGTTAGATATTAAGAAGAGAATATGTGTGCAAGTACGTAGAAGATGAATTTATGAACGTTCGTTGCTTTGAACCAACGGTTCCTTTTATAGGGTGAATGATGGAAGATTCTTACGTGGCCTGCCGGTCTGCAAGCTACCGGTCTTGCTCTTTATTTTTTTGTCGGGAGGAGCGAGTCATTTATCTAAGGCTCCATTTGTAGGATTCGAAAAACTCTCAAGTTTCTTTTGCAGGATCTTGTCGAATGGATCTCGTGATCGATTTCTTTTGGCCAAGCAGCCTGCGTCACGAAAGATTAAGCACTAATTGACAATATAATATCGAGTGTCTAAATATGTGTTGCTATGTGCTGAGCAAAATTATCAATCTCGTACCATCATGTGTATCGTTCTTTATAACCAAAATTAATATATATTTTTTAATTAAATATTTCAGTAAAAATTATATTGGACATGTAAAATAAAATTTTACAACTTAAAAATAGATCACAAAATATAAAAATGTATGATTTTAGTCTTAAATTATGTGTAATCACTCAAAAATCATCTATTGAAAATTATAAAAAATATGGTCCAGTACGGTACCTTCCGGAACAACCCAGTGCGGTGGTCGAAACAATACAAATGTGGTTCGATACCATTACGAGATCAGTACAAAATGTATTAGCCAGTACAATACGAGGCAGAAAAACATTGGTGCTAGTGACCCAACTCTCCTAAATTATGAGCACTAAGAAACTGAGCAATAAGTCGCGCATTGACAAATTCGTATCGACCGAACGGTACGAGACAGATAACATCCAACTCCAAGCTACTAAATTTCCCTATGCTAAAAAAGGAAGTAATGTGTCAGTGTTGATAGATAACGTTTGCTAAGTTCTAAGATTATATATATTTGATTAAACTTTCCAATTGAGTATTATATTTCTCGAGAAAGAAAGAAAGACAAACCCCCGATTCTAAGCTCTGAACATGGCATCAAGATTGCAAGAGGGTACGGCACCATGTGATCTATCCCTTCCCCCTCACAACTATAGCTGGATTTGGATTTCGTGCTGTTGCATGTTCATTCCGGTGACGTTTGAATTCATTATCAATTTTAAAACACGGACGTTCTCTGTTCTGCATATATATATAAAATAAAATAATGATTCGTGATGATGCCGGGAAATGATAATTCGCTTCGAGCTCGTGTTTTTTATTCCTGTATACAAGTCTGGTGACCAATATCATTGCCCGGTCAAAAACCCTCCAACAATCAAGTTAAAATGTTTGTAGACTGGATAAGTAGATGTGTCAATAATTGAAAGTAGTAATAAAAGCATACGTGATCTGAAGGGTGGAAGTAGGTTTTAGTACCTTTAGTAGAGATGCAATCCAATACTGGTAGGTTGGCGCCATTAGCGCTCACATTCCATATTGGGAAGGTTGTCCTCCCCGATCTTGTGCACCAACTCTGGGTGATGCCGGGTGATCAGGGGCGTCATCTTTGAGATTACCCAATCAATTAGGGACAGGATGTAGCGCCTCTCCCACTCTAGGATGCTTCTATTTCCATTATTTGGACCTCAAATATTTAATTCGACAGGGTTCTCTGGTAATGAGATGTAGTAAGAGCGTGAGTCGAATTCTCTCACACTAGCTCTTCATACTCACCTAGATTGAGTTGGGGAGGCAGCCCATGAGCCAATTCGGCTTTCAGATTTCGTATGCGCGCAAGCAACTCAATTTCTGGCATATCCATAATAGCAGCCAACATTCTTTGCATGGTTCGGAGAAGATATGAGTAGAAGCTTGCCAATCGGAACGCGCGTGGCAACATAATTGGTCATTTCTTGGTCCAAAAGGCTCTGGTCGCTCGTTAGGGTTTGCTAGTTGCTCGTTAGTCCAGAGTCTAAATTGGGCTCATCAATTTGATATTTCGATCTTTTAAGTTTCATCTTGGGATGACTCTGACAATCGTAATTGTACACTCAATTGAGATTATCATAAAGTCGATTGTGCAAAAAAAAATTAATTTGTATCGAATTAATATGAGTTTGAAACCTTGAAAACATACAAATACTAAATTAAAAAAAGACGAAAATAATTCAAAACACTAAAATAGTCTTGTATTTTGAATGATCCGATTTCGATTTTTTAAGCTTCATATTGAGATCATTGTGACAATCATAATTGTATATTTAGTTGAGCTCATCAGAACGTCAATCGTGCAATAATTTGTATCCAGTTAATATGCGTTCAAAATATAATTATCTTGATAAAACAAACAAAACTGAATCAGAAATTAATAATTGGTTTCTTAATTTTGATGAGCATGATATTTTTCAAGTTTAAAGTTCTTGACAAATTTTATCTTGAAAAAACACATAGAAATATTGAATCGGAAATAATTGGGTTCTTAATTTTTTATGAACATGATATTTAGAGTAAGTTCTCCACAAATTTTACTAAATGAACTGTTCTAATAATTAAAATAAATTGTGCAGAGCTCACAAGTCAAAAGTCAAACTCTTGAATTTTTTATTGGATTATTTTTCATCTTTTTATGGAAAGTTATTCTAAGCTCACAGTTAAATTTCGAAATAAATTTTAAGTAAATAGTAAATTTTTAATATCTTTTGAAGAATAAAATTCGAAAAGCACGACCAAAAAGAGTTCGAATGAATAGTATCGGTCACTTTTTCTTTAAAATTTAGCGCTATTTGGATATGTGATGAATGTAAATTTTTTTAGATAATTTAAAAGATGAATAAACAGTGTTAAGTATTTGACACAAAGTTAATAAAATTAAAAAAATATTCTTAAAAAAATTCACGTGCTAAGCTTTTGTGATAGACAAGAAGTGGGGTTGATTTTTCAAAGGCAAAACGGGGTGGCCCCGTGTTGCCACGATGGGAACGTCGGCCCTAAAGGCATTTTTGCTTATATAAGATAGGTTTGGTCTGACTTGATTATTTAATTATTATTTTGTTCTTAGTTGAAATTTTTTGTATTTTTTAATTTTTCGTCAATTTTTGTGGATTATTAGTTGTTCTTGGCGAGAGCTTTTAGAAAAATTATAAATCATGAATCAAATTTGGAAAAAGTTAAAAAAATAAAAATACAAAAAAAAATAATTTGTGCTTACTCGTCGTTTTTAGTAACTTTTTTTTCAACTTTTAGCCATAATTTTATATTTTTTAAATTTGTTTTATTGAGACTGACCAATAATTTTTTAAAAAAATAAAAATAAAAAAATAAATACTAAAAAACTTGAAATAGAGACAAAATTCGATTATAAATAATTGAGTTATACCAAATTGAACCTTAGATAGTGATTAGCGAGAGCTATAAATTATAGAAGTGAGCACCAATTTGACCGGAACCGGGGGCCCTGCTGTGCACAGCGCACAGCAGAGCGTGCTGTGCGCCAAAATGGCGTCGTTTTAGCGCACAAAACACTGTCCGAACAGTAAAAAACTGACCAAACAATTTTTGATCAGTGTTTTATGCGCCAAAATGACGCTGTTTTGGCGCACAGTAGGCCCCCAATTCCAATTTGACCAGTCACAAATTATAAATGCGAGTACCAACTTGAACGGCCAGCAAATGTTGTGTTGCGTCAAATCATCAATGTCCAAAGTTAGAGTAATCATTCGGTACCAGACTTTCACATTATTCAGCATTACATGTAGATAGATACGTGAATTCTGCCTGTCTTTCTAGTTGGTATTGAGTTGAAATGTACGTAAATTTGATTGATAGATACATTACGTAAGAAATATCATTCAATCTAACACATAAATATAGAATGATGGTAATTGTTATAAATGTTGATTCAGGATCAATTCGCCCAGCAATTTTAATCCAAAAATTAGGAGTGTGACTGATTTGGTTTAGTAAAATTTATGAGACCGAACCAATTATTTAGTTTAAAAATTTTGTAAAACCAAAATTCAACCAGTACAATTTAGTTTGGTTTCAATCGGTTTGAACCATTTTCGGTCCGATTTCAAATTTTTTTATTTTTTAGACAATATTTTGGACTAATCACAAAAATAAAAAATAAAAATAAACAATTAGGAATGAAATTTTTCATAATCAAAATGCATTGAACAGTACTCTAAAAATTAAACTGTTCAAATTTACTCTTATTTTTTATTCTCGAACTGATAATTTTTTATTTTCATTCATTCTTTATAAATGGTGATTTTTAATTTTCAGCACAGTCTTAAATCTTAATAAATTAAATAACTAATGAAGTAATGAGTTATAAATTATAATACATAAAATTAAAAATATAATATAATTATATTTATACCCTCATTCAGTCTAATTTGGACCGATTCTCCTAAATTAAAGTCGGATCAAACTAAAATTATTAATCCTCACGATTCGGTCCGGACTATCCTATTTTCGGAATTTTATTTTCAACCCACCAAAAACAGACACAAAGTCCAACGTATCCGAAGTTTCAGAACTGAAATGTTTCTGCGGTGTCATCAAATCATGCGTTGCAAATCTTGGTGTGGTGTCATGTCAATTTTCCGAAATCAGCAAAGAGGTTGTACGGTAGTACAGCTGGTGTACAACACAACCAATTTAAGCCATCGACGAAACGAAAATTTTACGCAGAAATTACTCATCCGTATAGCCTACGCCTCTGTACGCCAGCTGGCCGCTACTTTCTACACAATCCAATTAAGGTCCAACATGGCTTACATATTATTTTTTGTTTTTATTTTGAGAAATTATATTTTTTACTTTTTCGATAAATATTTATAAATTGTTTGATTGTCTTGATACAAATAACTTCAAAAGAACAAAACTAAGATAAATTTTTTTTAAAAAAAAAAGTAAAGACAAAAATCATCAAAACAGAAGACTCTTTTGGTATTTTAGATTATTTTTGTCTTTCTTTGAACCCTTTAAAATTTTGGTTCATATTTTTTTATTGTTTAAAAATTTCTTGTCAAGACAAACTAATAATTTGTAAAAATTTAACACGTAAAAAACAAATATAAAAATATTTAATTAAAAATTAGTACATAAAAATTAGGTCAAATTCAACCTAAATGGTAAATTTGGTAACTAGACCAAACTCATTAATCCGTGATGAAAGCCTATTTTGTGATTGAACTCGGCTTCTCAACTGTTGAATAGCCCACTGCATTCACCACTCGAATTTACTTATTTCAAGATACGTGTAGGGACGGATCTAAAATTTATAAGTATTGGGGTCACGTATTTATAATATATATAATTATGTGGGGCAAAATATACCATTTGTTAGTTAATGCATAATATTCCGTGGAGCAAATTTATTTAGATACTCAAAAAATTATAACTATCATGGAGAGATTTTCCAATTTAGTGGGGTCAATTGAACTCCTGCTTGTCACTGCGTAGGTCCGTCTCTCAATATATGTGTTGTGTTTTTATTGATTGATTAAAATTTCGTCCAAATAAGATATTACGTGATTGAAGTTTTCATCTACTTTTATAAATTGAACGACATTGATAATCAAAATGATGGACCAAACACAAGCTTGAAAAATTTAAAATTATGTTAATGCAGTTGGCTTCGTAACAGTTACGAAGCCAAGTCTGAATGGATTCCTCGTCAAATTTTTAATTTTTACATAACTTTTTTCTTGGTTAGTTTATGCAATAGTGGGTCATTCACGACTCTATTTTGATAATCAAAATTATACAATTTTAAATCGTAGATACCCTAAATCACATAGAAAATAAATTTTATTGAGAAAAAATGAGTTCCGATCTTTTTGGGTAGCTTCTTTTCTCGTTTGATTTGTTTTTTTAACACTTATATATTGATTTGAAATGAACTACGATACAACATTGCACCTTTTTCTAAGATAAATTAATATATTATTAAAATATATCATACGATATCTTATTTACATTACTTTCAAATAATTAAAGTTCTCGACGCAATTTAAAAAATAATTTGCCACTCTCAGTTCTGGCAGACACCTTATTTTATTCCCGTAACAAAAACAAGACAGATTGTCTTTGATCCGTTTTAACAACGGTTTGATAAAAATAATGAATAACTTGACTTGATTAAAAAGAAAGAGTACATAATTGTTTTTCGTTACGAGCTATTCGTTTTTAACCAAACAAGTGAATTTTTTCTTGTGCCTTTTGCGCTTCCCAGGACTAGGGGATTTTTTCAAAGTCAACTAAAGAAGAGATCTTCTCTAAGTAACCCTCTTCCACATTTTCTAGCTCGTATGCCTTACTAACTTCACTTGCGTAATTGACTTCTAGTTTAATTTTTCGAAACTAAATTCTATTTTACCAACACCAAAAAGTAGACATTTCTCTCTAAACGGCCTCCCCGTAACTTTCTCAAAGCTGGATGGTGCAAAAAAGGTACAATTCTTGTAAAAAGAAATAGCAAGTTGCAGTGAAAACCAATCCAATTTCGTCTTTGTTCGAAAATATGTTATTTTTGTTTGGTGCAACATATCGGTCACCATAGATATTAAATGAGATTATTTCTAATTTTTTAAGAAAAACATTATACACAAACTATGTTAAAAGATTATAAGTAAACTAAAATGTGAACACTTTTTAAAATAAAATAAAAAAATGTCAAACTATTATTTCCTTCATAAGTAGGTGGGGGAGAGCTTGCACGCTTGGGTCAGAGGGTGTGTTTGGATAAACTACATATTTATTTGCATAAAAGGCTTTTATCAGGCGAGTTTAGTGCTCTTTTATCTCCACCAAATTGTAGACCTTGTCGCAGGTAGCCGTTGGGAGTGGCAGTCCCTTTCACATTGACCTTCTCTAGGAGTGCGAACTCTCTCAATATTTCGAGAATCAGAAGTTTTTCTCCAACGGAAAATGATGGCTTTTGGGTCGTCATCTTTAGCCGTTAGGCTGGCAGCAATGAATTGTTTAACCCAGTAATACTTTCCAAGAAACCAGTTCAGAAATCTATCAGCACAAACTCGGATTTTGGATCTTTATTGTGCATTGTGCAGAATAAAACATATTGTGGATTAAAACGAAGTCATTTTTGTAAACAAAACACTGATCGAATAGTTGAAGACTGATCAAATAATTTTCAGATAGTAAATTGCGCGTCAAAAAGATGTCTTTTTAGAGCGCAACATGTTTTGCTGCGAGCAATGCACGTCAAGCTCCTCCATTCCCACAAATTCAATCAAAAACAAAAAGAAAACTAGTTAAATCAAGATAGGATGATACATCGGAAATGAGTGTTGAGTCATAGACTAGGATTCTATCGTTTCTCGTGGGCAACTTCTTCAAACTCGTTAGTTCAAAGAAACGTGATAATGTAAATAAAGTAACCTTATCGTTATTGTAATATTCACGGCCAAGGGTACAGATATCCGAACAACGATTATTTTGCAACGTACCAATTGTGTTTAAAATAGTGTTATTGAAGGCAATTTCAAATATATTTACTTAAAAGAATCAACACAAGACACTTAAGCTTTGGAATTTACAAAATTAAATTGTCCCTATTGTTACAAACATAGAATTTGTGGGGAGATAACGAAATAGATCGAACAATCACCTAGGTCATCCTTCCTAGCGAGATTAAATATCAAAAAAAAAAAAATTATCTATTTATATTTTGAAAAATGCTAAGCACCGCTTATTAGGCGATTAATAATGTATAAAAAGTGTATTGATATCCGTAAAGTGTGTATTGATATATATAAATATGCATAGATATCTGTAAAATGTGTATTGATATCCGTATTATTTGTCTTTATATTTATATAAATATTATTCATCGCCCACTAGGCGGTGATTAACAAGACCCTTATATTATATACTAAGTATGAGTAAATCAAGTGATACTATCTTTTTTTTAAGAAAATAAAAAAACTCACACACACATTCACATCACCATTTAATTTATATATCATTCTTTTTTTTTTTTTGCTTCACCTTTCCATTTCTCATCACTCATTTATTATATTTATACCATCTTCAACTTTTATTAACTTTTTTGTTCACTAGACTCCGAATTAATCACTCTTTAACTTAGATTTTTTTTTTAAGTGATCACGTTGTTTACTTTATATAATTTAATTCTTATGTATTTATGCTCAATTCTTTTCATATTTATGTGTATTATTTTTTTGCCTTTATTTATTTGTTATATCTGTATTCCAAAAGAGAACAGCGTGAGACCCTCTAAACACATTTGCACAATAACAATTGAGATTCATTTAATACAACGATCAATGTAAATCTTTTCAGATAAGCTTCTCTATTCTTGTTAAGTTGTCTATACTCTTTTCCCTTTCTCTCTATGATGCTCTTTTTCTCGCAATCTCAACAGAATATTTCTTTTTATTTTAAAATCCATCTCTCCTCCAGTTCTCCTCTCTAATGTCGGTTTCTCTTCTTCCATTTTACATAAATAAAGCCACCATCGTGACCTAACCCTCCCTTGCAACTGCCGTTTGTCCCTCCTCCATCGGCTCCACACTCTCATCCACCCAGATGCTAGATTATGGGGTAAATAATTGGAATGAGTTTGAAAATCTCTTAAGAGTCTAAAATAACTAAATTTTTTTACTTGGGAAATGCGGTTAACTTGAATAATTTGCCAGTTATGTACATCGTGCAAGCTAGGCTTGTATAAAAATGTTATAGTAACCCTAAGAGATTGTCCAAATAGTAGAATAGACAAACTGTAAATTCGGCATGTGATCGAAACTCGGCATTGGGTGGGTGGGTGGTGGGGGGGGGGGGGGTTGGTTTACTCGGTTGTTTTCACATAGTGTCCCGATGATTAGTTGGTAATTAGGTAGGAATTACTTTAAATTTTATTCTAACTTAGTCCTAAATTGACCGGATACATCGATTATTAAAAAAAAAATGTTATAGTGTCGATGTTCGTACTGTCCTTTACAATGTGTATCACGGATTCACGGTCAATATTTCTGTAGGTAACAGTAATATTGGAAAGACCACTTGCAAAAGGACAAAGATAAATTATTCTTGCTACACACACATCACTTTTGCACATTATTTTTACACATCACTCAAAACTACGTCATTTTGTGTTGAGGAAGACCCAAATATATTTTGAGCGATATGGGTAAAAAACAAATATGATTTTTTCTTAACACAAAACGACGTAGTTTTAAGTGATATACAAAAATGATGTGCAAAAGTAATGTGTTTATAATCATTTTTGTTCTACAAGGGTCATGTGGCGTTCGTGATCGTTCTGGGTCGGATCCATGACTCCAATACCCCACGCAACTGTGCGTGAACAGAGGCCCAGTTTGGGGAAATCCATATGATCAGGCTTTTGATGTGAAGTAATAGACCCATTCATTTCTGGTTAACCTCTGGACCCAAATTCGTAACAATTGAGAAGACGGGCGGAATGCACCTATGCAATCCGGCCATTTCTGTTAATCACTGTACAATGGGCAGTTAATAATATATAAACAAAGATAAATAAACACGGATATTAATATATATTTTATGAATATCTATATATATTCACGGATATCAGTACACAATTTACGGATATTAATACATTGTTCACACATTATAAATTATCTAATGGACGGTGGTTATTTTTAATTTTCTTTCGGATTTATTTCCACGGGTTCATGTTGTAAAGCTCATTATGAAAAATAATCCTGTAAAATAAAGTTAATAGGATACCTATTAGATGGGTAGCTACTATTGTTGTTTAAAAAACCATGCTAAGAGGTTTGGGGCCTCTAATTATAGAAACTAAAGAACTTGAATTGTTGGTTCAAGCACTTGCTGCTTGGGGCCTTATTTCTTGGTACAGAGCCATTAGGCATCAACCTAACTCGCAAGATATTGAAGATGTGTAATAGGACAGTTAAAATGAGAGTGATCTTCCGGTTTATTTCTGGCCACAGTTCTTTCTTTTTATCACAATAACAAATTATTAAATTTTATTTGAAAGATAATATTGAAAAATTGTTTTTTTGACAACACTTCAATTATATGTCATGCTAAAATGAGTAATCTTTTTCTATATTTTGTGAAACTTGTCCATTCTAGTACTATCATCCTGATTGGACATGAATGCCTACATTCACAAGTCAACGCATGTGAGCACGAATCCGGGGATCGCGCTACAGGGGTGTAGTATGACCGGTTGGCTGTTCATCTTAACAACAGAGGGTTCAGATTCGAATTAAACTATTCGCGCGAATAAATACTGAACTGAATCTGAACCGTCCGTTGCCGAGATTTAGGACCAAATGGCTGCACTACACCCCTGTAGTGCCTCCCTGCACTACAGCATCTCCGGATCTTGGAAGCACGACCCTAGCTTATCCCTAATTCTTAGAGAGATCGATCCAACCAACAATCAAAGGTGGAAGGGTAGAACCAGAAATATATTTTACCCCTGGCTAAAAATATATCGGACTAAAAAATATATTGAACTAGGGGGCTAAAGTACTTTCCCTTTGCCCCCATCCTTGAAAAGGCGTATGCGTAATATATTAACATGAACATAAAAGAAAAATGGCACGTGCTAACCGTATGAGAACCAAAAGGTGACAACCAAAAAGTATTCTAAAACATTTGCTTGATAAACAAGAGAAAGAAAATCGTAAAGTTACGACAATCGGAGTTCATGCCAGGATTGGTCACTGGGGAAATCTAGAAAACCCATTGTATGAAATTTTTGGAAAACAAAAAAAGATATTGATGAGCAGAATAATTGACGAGCTAAGCTAACCATTTACTCTGCTCAACCAACCACTCACTCTTCTCAGCCTAACGTTCTACTCGGTTAGCCATGTTATCGATATGAATAAACATGGCAAATAGGAACTGATGAAGCTCCTTATACTCCTGAACCGCACACATGGGAAGCATTCTCTAAACATGTTCCCATCTAAGCTGAGTTAAGTCAATCCTTGCACAACAGATATACACGTCTACAATAGAGATAGACATAAAAGAATTAGTTGATTTATTCTCTAAAAGAATAAGATTCAACACCTCATATAATCTCGCCAAAATGCTAAAATAGAGGGCCAACCTTATATAACTAAAGGGTTCCATATAGTACAAGATACGAACATTCTGTCTAATTCCATACAGTGTCTATCTCTTTTCTACATCTTTTTTCTCCATCCTAAAGCTAACTTAAGTATTAGAGAGGTGTTAGTGAGATACTACACTGGTGCCAAGTTCTTTTGCAGGTCAGTTGAGAAGATGATCAAAATCGTTCCATCAAATATGGATGCTATATTTATTACTAGGTAGAGATGAAAAATATATAATAGCGACATAAAATGAATTGAGTTGATATTTATCGCTCCTTGAGTATTTGATTTCAATCTCAACCCATGTTCTCGATGTCGGATCTTCTAATAGCCCATTGATTTTTGGTTAACCTCTGTACCCAAATTCATAACTATTGAGTAGACGGGGTAGAGTGCACCTATGCAGTCCGGTCATTTTTTATTAGGTCTTGTTAATCACTGTTTAATGGGCGATAATAATATATACACAAAAACAAACAAATATGGATATTATTATACAGTTTACGCATATCAATATACTTTTTACATATTATCTATTATCTAATGGCAATAATTAGTATTTTTCTAAAATTAATAGGATACCAACAAATATCTTATCGATATTAAAAGTGAGCCCAAGTGTAGGCCTACTAGATGGGAAGCCAGTATTGTTGTTTAAAAAACCATGATAAGAGGTGCCGGGTCTCTTTTGTCTTCTCTCTTTCTTTTTCTTCTGAATCAAGACGCTCTTAATCAGTCTTCGCTTTTTCTTCTTTTTCGGAATCAAGACAATCTTGATCAGTCTTCGCTATTTTTTTTTTTCCGAATCAAGACGCTCTTGATCAGCCTTCGCTCTTTCTTCTTCTTCGGAATCGAGATGATCTTGATCAGTCATCTCTCTTAATTTCTTCTTCTTCTGAATCAAGACGCTCTTGATCTGCTTTCGCTATTTCTTCTTCTTCGGAATCGAAACAATAGAAACTAAAGAACTTGAATTGTTGGTTCAAGCTCTTTCTAATGGGGCCTTATTTCTTGGTAGAGAGCCACTAAGCATCAACCTAACTCGTAAGTTATTGAAGATGTGTAATATGACAGTTAAAATGAGAGTGATTTTACAGTTTAACTCTGATCACAGTTATTTGTTTTATCACGATAACAAATTATTAAATTTTATTTGAAAGATAATATTAAAAATTATTTTTGCGACAACACTTCATTTTTAGGTCAAGCTAAAATGAGGAATCCTTTTCTATATTTTGTTATGTCCGTTCTAGTACCATCATCCTGATCGGATACGGATGCCTATATTTACAAGTCAAAGCATGCAAACACGACCCTAGCTTATTCCAAATTCACACAGACATCGACCCAACCAGCAACCAAATTAGGTGTATGCACAACATGGACATAAAAAAAAAAATGGCACGTGCTAACCAAATAAGAATTGAAAGGTGACAACCAAAAAGTGTTTTAAAATGATGGACAAACAAGAGAAAGACAATTAATGTAAAGCAAAGACAACTGTAAAGCTACGACAATCGGAGTTCATGCGAGGATTGGTCATTCGAAAAATCCAGAAAACCCGTTGTATAAAATTTTTGGAAAATAAAAAAAAGGTATGAATGCAATATTTATAACTAGGTAGAGATGAAAACTATATGATACCGACATGAAATAAACTGAGTTGATATTTGTCACTCCTCCTTGAGTATTTGATTTCAAGCAAAGAAGAGCTCAATTAACAGTAATATAAAACAATCATCAAATGTTATCTTCCAACTTCTCAACCCATGTTCTTGATGTCGGATCTTCTAACAGCTTTAACATAACATCTAATAGGACCCACTCCAGCTGACGGTGACCCATATAGATTTGTGAGAAGATTGCAACGGTCGGAATTGAAGTTTGGCCTACCTTTCATTAGTCAACATACGAACAAACGGTGACAAATAATATTACTTCTTTCGAGGTTGGTGGGTTTTGACAACACTCTCCTCTACGCCTGCCTAATTGACTAGTAAGACAAAATTTAAGTAAAGGAAAGCTGATTTTTATTACACGATACCAGATTTGTTAAGCAAAACATCGCTTTTAGTGGGCCGGACGTTTGTTGTCTTCGGTCCTTACGGGTCACGGGTCCTTAGCTCGTCTGTTTTAGGGATTTGCTGGACCGAAAGATTATTTAAGGCTCAATCTTTCTTCACTTGCTGTGGACCAACCTTGTTGACACAGTTGTGCGCGGAATTAAAGGTTCGATAAATCCACACGTTATGCCACTAGCTAGCCGTCTTCAAGTGCATAATAAGCGTATGAATCGAGCCTAATGCATGACGAGGTACATGAGTTTAAGGAGCCTACTGGCATGGACAAACGCTCGATCTCGTCAACTGGGACATGGTGCTCGGTATTCGCCGAGCGGAATATGATGCTCGACGTGGACAATATATTATTCACAGGAACATGGGAGACAAACGATTACCAAGTGTGGGGACACGACTTCCACGATATTTGGGCGTCGTGCACGTGGTTGCTAAACCAAATCAGATCAAACGGTTAACGACACAGCATTCTCAGCGTCGTGGTACGTACGTCTCCACAATCTCCTATATGAGCTATAAGGGCACTCAACACAGATACACACAATTAGTCACTATTAAGCTTCAGTTAAACCATTCATTTTTTAACTAATTTAGGTATCATAGTGTTCCCTGATTAACTTCGGCCAACGAAGACAATAACTAGTTTCTTTTTTCATGTCGGATAATCTAGAGAAAAGATTTACCAGGTTCTAAGCTCCACATGGCCATTAATTGGGATGTCAATAGAAAGTAGAGTAAAATGGGGACTTCATTTTTTGTTGCATACAAACAAGTTTAACTACTGGAATGGAGATTAACAACAGCAGCAGAATTACTGATACACATTACACAATTCTATCAAATAATCCGGTTGCCGATACTGGCTACATCGCGGGGCACCATATGTCCCTGCGCCACTACCAACGAATTATAAATCTGGGAGATCATCTTCTTATCATACTCCTTAACTGAGCTGGCCCTTCTGTACGCAATTGTTCCCTCGACGACCCCACTACTTATTGCGGGGGATTTGTTTACGACTCTCTCCATGAAATTGACGTAGGCGTCGTGTAGGTCCTTGAGGAACTTCTTGGGTGATAGCCGCCGCAGCTTTGGACTTATCTTGATCTTCCAAAACCGCCGTCTCATGTTCGACCTGCCGCCGGCCCGCCCCAGCTCCACCGTAATTTTCCGGCGCCGAGTTGGCCCATTGAGCTTCTCGTACCTTCTCCTCCTCCAGTAACCCTTCGCTACTTTGTACACGCTTACTGACAACCCTTCCATTTTTCAGTCTATTCCTCCCTCCTCCTCCTCTCTCTCTCTTAGAGGGAAGGAGTGATAAATTGAGGGAGGCTGGTCACGAGGGTGGGGATCATTTATGGAAGTTGGTGCTAACTTGTAGCCGTATTTATCTCAAATTTCACGAGTAATTATTCAGTGTTTAGTCACTTTTATCATATATTATTTTGAAATTCATACGCTTAATTTTAATCTTAAATCTCATTGGTGGTGGAAGAATATTTAACGATGACACACAAACACTGAATAATTTTCCAGATGCCTAGCTGGGGTTTACCTCTCTCTTTATATGACATGTGGTAGATAGCGGAGAATCATGGGCTGGGGCCCATTTTACGTATTTTTGTAATCTATATATGTCATGCTCTTTTCATTACAGTCTGTGCGGAGAGATCTTATTGGGTGTGGCCATGCTTTAACATTTATAACCATTTATTTTTTATAACTCAAATTATTCGGGTTAGCTTACCCAAATATTAACTAAATTACAAGAGATCAATATCATTTATTTGCGATATGAATCGAAGAAGAGAGAGAATAATTTTATCTCTCTCTAAAATCATGAAATATATAAAAGAAAAAGAGGGTCTGTTGCACAATAAAGTAACGTTGTTTTGACGTCAAAATGTATTGTTCGAACACATATTAACTGTCCGAATAATATTTTGTATGTCAAAACAATGTTATTTTGATGCGTCATAATATGAGGAGAGGTGATTCCCATGTCAATAATGAAAATCCCTTTAATGAGATATAGAAGTTATGAAGATGCCGGTAAGCGGTCAACCTCACATGGGTATACATTGCACCTGTCAAACATTTCCTCTTATTTTAATGGATACAAATTTCGTTTGTATGAAAGGGTACCATAGCCTTGTAGCCTCTTTTATAGGGTGGAATACCGAGAGAATATTGACGAAGATGATCACCAGTCACGCTTCTTTTTCTTTGCTAGGAGGAGGAGATGATCAATTATCGGCTCTATTTTTTAAATTTTTAGTTCTCTAAGACATTATTTGTGGGATCTTGCTGAATGAATTTTCTATAATTAATTCATTTTGGCCGAGCGGCAAAATCCATAGAAAGCTGAATGCTTGTTGGTAATGATGTGTCGAGCGTCTAAAAACTGAGCAACTATTAATTTATTGAGCAGATAAATGCTAAGTAGATGAGTATAAAATAACCGGATACTACATAATTTAACGTAAAGAAATTGAGTGTTGAGCTTATAAATCAAGCATTGAACTTGCACGCTAGTCCAAGTGGATAGATGGTACTTGTGGGAACGGGGTGTGTGCTCTGGGTGCTGCGCTGCAATGCCTTTAAACAAAATTCTTTTTTGTGTATTTTGTGCACATAATCTCTGTTAACAAAATTTTATTTTAAAATTTCAAATTCATGGTTAATCTTAAAATATTTATTTAAGTTAAGGGTAAATTTTTAGAGTTTTTCAAAATAAAATCCAGATAACACGATCTATCAAAAGAGCGGCGGCGTCAGTCACTTTTTTTAATGTGGCGGTAGAAAAAATAAAAACAAAAACAAAAAAAATGTGCCTATTTCGACATTGCAGCAAATATTTCACATTAATTGTGAGCTCAAAATTTTAAAATAAAATTTTGTTAATAGGGTGTGTGCACAAAATACACAAAAAAAATTTGTTTAAAGCAGAAAACTGTGCCGTTTTGCTGTGCTGCCTCACAGCACACACCCCTTCCCCAGTACTTGTTCTAAATTTATCCAGTGTTATTTTCAATTCTTCAACCTCAATTAACTATCTAACAAATATTATATAATGTTTTTATATTTTCCAAAGGAAAAGAATCAAGCATGACTCTGTGGTGGTTGGAGGTTTTAAAAGGCAACGTAATCATATGGGAGGACCACTGAAATTATTAATGAAAAAGATACCATGAATGGATAAAGAAATCACACTAAATTTCATACAAAATTGGCTTCAAAATCAGATGGTTGACCTTCATTGCTTTAATTTATTAAGGTCGACGCACACAGCATCTGCTTATGGGGGGAGAAAAATGATAGAAATCTTATGGCTGATTTATTTTTAATTTTTTTTGTGGGGAGTAGAGATTTGTTTATATGATTTTCTATGTGTGGTTTACCAATAAATTAATGTGAGTGATTTACTATCTATTTATTTTTGAAATAACCACAAAAAAAAAAAAGACTTTGTTCTCTTGTAGTTTCAGCATTTTTGGTTATTTAATCCCTTTCTCTTGTTTTCTTTAATAGATTATGTGTGGTAATGCAAGTGATATTGTTTACGTTACCTGTGGTTACAAGTCTAAATCTAATTGCCTGTCCTGCGAGAAATTTTTTTTTTTTTTTGAGATTTTAGTTTTTAAGAATCAATTTTGAGTGTTTATTAAAAATTTTAGGTGACAGATTTTTAGATTATATATATACATATTTAGAAACTAAAAAAGGAAAAAAATATTAAAAATTTGAAAGCAGGGTTATGGGTCGTTCTCTGAAATTACCAAAGTGATTTTAAGCGCAATGATGGAATTGCCTAGCAGAATTTTGTGAGTATTACTATACGACTCGTATTCTACCTTTGAAAAAGTTCGCGTTTCCAATCTAAAACTTATCTTCATTATTTTTCTTCTCATGCTAGCAAAATACATATTCCTATTAACTAGAAAATATTCTTTTTCTCAACGAAGTCCATTGGTAATGCATGTTGCTAACTCATGAGTTTGGTAAGAAAATGTATTCTCGGGATTATATTTATGCATTTGTTAGAAAAATACTAGAAATAAAAATTATTTTCATTTTTTATTGAACAAAATGAAGGGTAAAAAAGAACAATTCTCATGGAAAAACTTATTTTTAACTTTCACAATAAACACTAATATACAGCTTAATTCATAATCTCGCAGCTGCAACAAACATGTTTTTAACTTCTAGTATAACCTAAATTATGTAATACGTAGCAAAATTTAAAGCTATAATTAGAAATCTATTTCTTTAGCTATTACAAGCACAATCCAAGTCCGGTAGTGCTTACGAACATTGTCCAATTGATTTTTTGGGCATCAAAATGATATTGTATTAGCACACAATACGTCTTGCTGTACACACTACACAGGAACCCAAGTCTTCACTTAACCAAGGCAAAAATATTGGGTAAGACCTAAAGCGAAATGGGTTGTAGAATAGAACTTCAACAATCATAGGGGTCAATTAGATATAAAACAAATATTGGAGCGGCTCTATTATCTGGAAAACCATGGGAGCCCATGACAATCTTCAAATCTTAAAGCCTTGTTATAAGGCCCAAATCTTATAACTTGACCATCCAACCTTCAATATATTATTAGATTACAAACACATGATCAAGGCTCAATTGAAACGAAGATTAGTTTTGTGTTATCTTAGGAAAGGAGAATATTGTATAAATATCTTTTTGTTTGTAACGACAAGGCGAGAGAAAAAAATTGGACATGACATGTAATTGTTTAAAGAAAGTGTGTCATGACATACGAATGTGTAAAGTAAAACAAAAGCTCACACATTAAGGGCAGATGTACAACATGGGATGTCACATGCCGATGAAAGCATGACGGACGTTGCTTGTGGAAGGCCTATATACATGCACGCCGTTAGCATGTCAAGATACGGTAAGAGAAAAAAGACTAGACATGACATGACATGTGACCGGCCAAATAAGGCGTGTCATGACGTACAAACATGTAGGACAAGAAAAAGACTCACATACATTGAGGCCATGTACACAACGTACACAACGTGTCATGTCATCTGCCAAAGAAAATATGTCCATAAGAACAGTCTATGAATGTGCATGACGTTAACATGTCGAGACATGATGACAAAAAAAAAAATTCAACATAGACTCAAAAATAACGCAACTCGATGCCTTGTAGGTCCGGCCTAATACATAATTATTAGGATTTTTCATTCATTTAAGAAAAATGAATAAACTGAAATCCAACCAATTAATCGTTGTATGATTTGAAAAACTCGGTAAGAGCGTCCCTGGGCAGAAACTCGAGCAAGTTTAGGTATGACCGAAAGAGAGAGAGATTTGAGAAATTGCAGGGAAACCCACACTAATAAATTTTTGTTCTTTTGATGGTGGGGTGGCGTAGTAGATAAAACACGTGAACACATGCACGCTGTACTATATCCTCCGTCTATTTCTCCCACCGCCCCCTTTTCCCCTCTCTCTCTCTCTCTCTCCCTCCCTCTCCCTTTTCACATCAATCCCTCCTCACCCCAAATTACAATCGCCACAAGTTCCTTTCTCTGAAACCAAAATGATCAGAAATCTCAAATCTTTCTTTCTCTATTTTCACTTCACTATCGTCTTCATTTCGTACTGCAATGTCTCGTCGGCGACTACGGCAATCACAGCAGTGTTAAGAGACCAGGTGGCCTGCACAATGTGCTCCTCCTGCGACAACCCCTGCCAGCCCGATCTCTCTCCTCCTCCGCCATCTCCATCTCCACCACTACCATCTCCTCCTCCCCCGCTCCCATCACCACCGCCGCCCGCCTCGGAGTCCAACTGCCCACCTCCACCGTCACCCCCGAGTCCTGATACCATCTACAACTCGCCACCACCGCCGTCGGTTCCAACATTCGGTTACTACTCACCACCCCCACCATATTCTCCGTCTGGTGGCAGCGGCAGCGGCTGGTCTTATCCACCCCCAAATGGGTACAATTTCCCCACGCCGCCGCCTCCAAACCCAGTTGTTCCCTACTTCCCGTTCTACTATTATAACCCTCCAGCCTCTCCTTTCATCAACAACTCTGTTCCATCGGCAACCCATTCCATTGCTACCTTTATTTTACTTTGTCTCACTTATCTCCTTACTTTTTCTTGAGAATTGACTGAAGCAGCGTCCCTATAATCTGTTCCATTAGCAACTTCACCAGGACAAGAAAGAAGAAGACGAAGACGAAGAAGAAGAAGACGAAGACAAATTAAGAATTGTTCATTGTAATAACCTGTTACCTTCTCTGTTTTTTGAATGTTCTTAAAAATAAGTGATTAATTGTTCCTTTAATGCTGTCTGCTGTCATATCTGATTGGCATGAAAATTGATGACAAATTAATTTGTAGATGCAGAAATCTAAAAATTGGGATAGAGATTTTCAAGACCCATTTTTCTTTTTTATATATAAATGTATGTAGTATAGGCTTTATTTGGATGGTTGTATAAAAGTTGGAAGGAAAGTGAAGGGAAGCAATGGAGGCGGGCGGATAGTGCGCAGCTAGAGTCCAACTAAAGGAACATGTGGAGTATTGGCTGGTCATAATCATGGTGGGATATGAGAAAAATATGCCTACTGCACATGCGACTCACTTTACTTTATTCCACACTTAAACAAACTTTGAAGCCAGACGAGTGATGATTGAGAGATAGGAAACGGAACTGGTTGTGCACTACACACATGATGTACAATGCAGCAAAATGATATTATTTTACCGTAAAAAAATATATCAACAATTCTATTTGCAGAGAAGGCATTCCGAACCATGCACCGATCCCTTTAAAGAGTTAAATTATTCGTGTGAATAGTTTAACTCCTCAAAAGTATCGGTGAAAAATTCGGAATACCTTTTCCTGCAAATAGCATTTTCAAAAATATATATATTGTGTGAATGCGATGTCTTGAACATCCGAATACATACTAAAATAATATTATTTTGACATACTGCATACTATATCTTGGTGTCCAATAAGAGCAGTGCTGTGTACATAGATTGTGTACACAGATTCGGACACAGATCCGTCAAATGCACGTGGAGCCCTTAATAATTCAAGGGTCTCACGTGCATCCGACGAATCTGAACACATCTGTGTTCGGATCTGTGTACACAAGTCTATGTACACAGACTTTCTCGTCCAATAAATGAATGGATTCTTGGGTGTCAGAAAAATATATAGCCTTGAGGCTTTTCACGCAAAGAGTATAATGGCGCCCTAGAAAATTTTTTTCTAAAAATATTTTAAAATTTAAAATCAAGAGTTATGATTTATTGGGATTTAAAAATTTACACATTTAAATAAATTTAGTTTTTTATTTTGAATTATGAAAAATTGCCTTGACTAAAGAATTTTTTGAATTTTTTTATTCCGAGAGAGCTGAACCTTTGAAGTATAAAGATCTGACAAACTTAAAGGTCTTTTTTTATTTGAAAAGGTTCAACTTACGAGTTACGAATACTACTTCCTCAGTTGTTTACCAATTTCGAGATTGGAGATCCAAAAGCTTACTTATAAGAGTCAACATCCACGTAGTAGTTATCATTAGAGATGACAACAAGACAGATTGAAGTCAAATTTATTCATTGCTATTTCTAATCACTAAATTCGAACTCTATTTCTGTTCTCTACCCCTTTCTGTTCTCTACCCCGTCTTCCAAACGAACCCCATCCTTCATCATCGCTCCGCCCCGCTCTATTTTTTTAATTAAAAAAACTTAATTTATCAAAGACAAATTAAGACTTTCCAGACTATATCCTATACTAATCATTTAAAAACAAATTGAATTTCAACTATATGAAATCGTATATATATTTATACACATATATAGCCTCAATTTTATATGCGTATATACATCTATACATGAACCAGTATACATCTATACATGGACAATGAACTAATATACATATATATAAACATATATACATAGGTAAATTAAATCAGGATCCTATTTACCGTTACAGTGTAGTGTTTCATCCCATACACTTTTTTAACTTATGTTTTCATCCCCATTTTATATGGTTTGATAATTTTGTCCTTATTTTCGAGTGTTAGATTACCTTATTATCCCTTTTTAAGTCAAAATCTATATTCTGATTTGGTATGTTTATAATCGTAATAATAAATATGGCTAAAATTATGGAATTAAATAAGGTAAAAAGTTTAATTGATTATAGAATCAATTCATTGGATATTTTTCAATGGATATGTGACAGAATATGATAAATTTGTGACTGAATTTGCTGTTGGCCGAAATTGGGTCTGAAATTATGATTTTCTAGCAAATCTTCTTTGCTTATGAATACGATTTTTCAGCAAATCTTATGAATTCGCTGGATGTTATTATGAAACAAGGATTGGAATTTTAAGATCAGAATATAGTAATAGGCCAAAATCTTGACGAAATATTTAATTACCCAACGAATCTTCCATGCTTATGGAATCAATTCGCTGGATATTTTTCAATGGATATGCGACATAATATGGTAAATTCGTGATGGAATTTACCAGATTTTATTATGGAATTGGAGTCTGAAGTTATGATTTTCCTATAAATCTTCCATGCTTATGAATACGATTTTTCAGTAAATCTTATAAATTCGCCGGAGGGGCTGAAATTTTAAGGTCCGAATATAGTAAATTTGTGATTGTATCTGCTGTTGGCCGAAATTGGAGTCTGGAGTTATGATTCTCCAGCAAATCTTTCATAGTTATGAATACGATTTTTCAGCAAATCTTATGAATTCGCTAGATGTTATTATGAAATAGGGGCTGAAATTTTAATGTTAGAATATGGTAATATGTCAGAATCTTGACGAACTATTTGATTGCCCAACAAATCTTCCATGCTTATGAATCAAAATGTGGTATGCTCAATATGAATAGATTATTATAACAAATAATTTTGTTAAACGTAGAACATAATAAATCTGTTCAAATAAAATCTGATTGCTTTGGAATGATGTCATCGATATCGGAATATTACACATTCCAAAATTGTTCATTGATGCTAATGCCCAAAAAAATACTAGAATTTATTAGATGGTTCCAGCATTGATGCTAATGTCCAAAAAACAAATAGGATTTGAAGCGCAGAATTTGTTCATTCTATTCATAAATTTGATCCAAATATATGTTACATTCATGCATACAGTTCACAGCATTAAGTATTTATGATAAATTTGATCACAATATGGTCAATTTGTACATACAGTTCACAGCATTAAGTACTTATGATAAATTTGATCACAATATGCTAAATTCGTACATACAGTTCACATACGTACAACATGGTAAATTTGCATAGAACTATACGTCATCTAATATGCAACAATATGGTAAATTTCAAATACAGGATGACGACCACACACAAAACTCATTCATTCCCAAATAACACGACCAAAATTACAAGAACCAAAATACAGTTCTTAAACCCTTTCATGTAAATCAGTACATAAAGGACAAACAAATAGAGGATGGATTAAATCGTAACTCAGATACCAACACAAACCGATTCGTAAATCAGAAACCGATTATAGGTTCAGTGAAACCAACATTACAATCTGGTCAGTTCATGATGTTCGCGAACGAATCGTACCTACTTCGGCCACCCAATAGGACGATGTTCGATCTGATGATGATATTCTCTCCCATATATAACCCAGCCCTGTCAATACGCACCCACAGTCGGACGTCGACGGCAGTTCGTGGCCCTAGATCGCTGTTCTTCTGCACGTTGCTCCGATTTTGGAACCCTAGGATTGAACATTAAACCCAGAACGACAATACGCACCAATGGTCGGATGGTCGATCGGAATACAACCCAATCCCGCCAATATGCACCAACAGTCAGACGTCGACGGTAGTTTGAAATCCTAGGTCGTCGGTCTTCAGCAAGCTACTCCGATGTTGGAATTATATAACGGACAATTAAACCCAGAATGACAAAAGATGAAACATCGGCAGAGGTGTATTAAACAAATAAGGTAGGTTACTAAACAAATCTCTTATTTTTAGCACCAAAATGTTAATTTTGTACTCATTATATTTTAAGGGTCATTTGAGTATTTTTTGAATTATAGGATGAAAAAATAACTTCGAAAAATGTATAAAATCAACCAATAGGTTTGTTTTATAGATAGGACTGAACATTAAATACTCCATATACGTTTATATATAGACAATTTTATACGGATGAAGGAAAAAATATTAAAAGAGTTTTAAAAATATTATAAAAAAATATAAATTAAAAGATTAGAAAATAAAATAAGAATTATTTAAAACAGGACGAAAGTATTAGACACCGTCTCTAACCTGTTCTTTATTTTTTTTTACTTTCACCTCTAAATCTAATCCGTTCTTCCAAAAAACTCCAAAACTTCAATCCGAACAAACCGAATCAGAGCAGAACAGATAGAATTACCATCCCTAATTATCATCTACATGTATGTAGCCATATGATACGTGAGGAAGCACGATCCAAATTTTAATATTCTCAATTAAAAAAATAATAAGAAAATTTAAAACCTATTCCAAACTTCGTTCTCCAAATTTAATAATTCTAACAGACAACTTAGCTTGCATGTCGTTATCTCAAGAATCAATTTCTCAAAGCTACTTACAAATTTTGATTTTTAAATAACTACAACCACAATGTAAAGATAATTTCAATTTAAAAAATGGACCGACTTACAAAAACACAAATGAGACTTCCACACAAATAATTGTATTTCTTAAATAAGCTAGAATTCCAAAAATAACAAAGAAAATAACAAAATTAATCCGAACATAATTTTAGGACAACTCAATGCGAGCAAAATCAAATTCGTCACCATAGTGAAACAATGATTCTTACATCCCTTTTGGAGATTCTCTGCTTCAATTCAATCTTAGAATTAAAAGAGAGAGGCTTTTAAATAATCTCAAAAAACAGAACACCGCATAAAATACAAAACAGAACACTATACTATTCCCTCTGTTCTATTTTCATAACTATTATTTTAATTTAAGACATTCCAAAATAAAAGTTAATTTTCCAAAAATAACAATTAAAATTTTTCAATTTATTTTAAATAAAATTTATACAGTACACATCAATCAAATTAAAAATATATTTAAAAAATATTTTTCCAACACTTATTACGTTCTCTTAAAAATATAAAATCCTAGAAAATTAAAATCTGATAAAAGGACTCTAAATTTGGAACGATCGACGTGTCAATTTTCTTTCCTTCCAACGCCTCTATTTCAATTAAAAAAAAACTTCCTCAATTCAACTTTTTTTTTTTGCTAAGTAAATCGAGCGAAACTAAGCTCGTTCTCCTCAATTCAACTTTGTCAAACCCACAAAGAAAAGCTAAAACTAAAAAGCAATCCTAAAATCCCAGAATCCCATAATTAGATCCCAAAAATATCTTTGGGGGGTGAAGTGGGCGACCCCTAACTCCATTGCTGACTTGGTCAATTGGTGGTCTGGGTGGAAGGTAGCCCGATCAGCGAACAAGATGGAGGTACATCTATGGAAATCCCTGCCGGCCACGATTATCTACTCAATTTGGATGGCACGTAATCAGGACAGGTTCAACAATAAAAAAGCAAATTGGGCGAGATTGAGGGAGGAGATTACCTTCCGGTGGATGTACGGAGCTCATCTACGAGCAAATCAGGGAGGGCTTACCCTATCCAGCCTTCTCTACAACCCGGATGCGGTGGTTCAGAACGGCGTGCTAAGGTAGAGGAGGATCGTCTAGGGTTAGCTGTTACAGACGAGTGAGGCGGAATGTGAGATTGGTAAGAGGAGGAATGTGAGGAGTGGGTGTGCTGTGGATGTATTAATGTGAGGAGAACGGACTAATGTTATCTTGGTTGGGCTCTCACCAACTAAGTCCACTGTTTCTTTTGTTGGTTTTATTATATAAGATTTTACCTTTCAAAAAAAAAAAAATATCTCAAAATGCTTAGGTGACCATTCTTCATTCCTCCCTCACACATACAACACCACACACTCTTCTCTTTTGGAGAGCTAAGAATTCTTGGACATTTATGAGATTTCATTATGGAATCCTAACATTTCACAAAACAAAAACTGATTTTTACAACAAATACTAATCACCAATCCTCACGACGAAGAGCCCTGAGGACCCTACCGTGTGGAGAATCAGGATCCCCCCTCATGGCCGACTGTTTCCAAATCTCCATAGCCCTCCTAAGCGCCTCCTCAGCAGTGTCCAGTTGCTCCTCCCTCCACGAAACAACATCTAAGATTTCTCCTACGTATGAATCCACCGTCCCATCCGTAGCCCTCGTGATCGGCTTCCTTGTATCCGCCAGTTCTATTTCCGACAACGGCGACGCCTTATGGTGCTCGTAATACTCTTTATTATCCTCTTCTTCTCTACTCAACTGACTCTGTCTTTCTTCTTTGTCGTCTGGCCATGGGCCGTTGTCTAAGGCTGCGCAACTCAATTCGTCAATCGGTGCCCTGTTTATAAACGTGGTTAGGCGGCGCTTTTGTTGCTGGATGGGGTCTATGGGTTGGTTCACGGCGGGGCTCTCTAGTTTGGGAGAGGGCACGACGGGTGGTTTTGGGGGAACCAACGGGTCAACTTCTTTGGTGGGTTTGTGCGGTATTTTTCCCTCCTCCTCCTCCTCCTGTGCTGTGGCTGCAGCCCTTGCTGTCACCAACGTATCACTCTCCTGCAACATGAGAACAACCTAAACACTTAACAAACAAACATACTAACAAAGTTTCTTGTTTTCTCAGAAGAATCAGTTCAATTTTATGACATTTCAGTCTATGAGAAACCGGAGACCATGTGGACGGACGGCGGGTCAAAATGATAAGTTTTTACCGTTCAAAATGTGCCATGCATAATGTTTTCGCTACTCACGCTGGGGCATTCGTTGTGAATGGCTGGGTCAGCGACGCGACGAGTTGGAAGGGGAACCGTGGCAAGTCCCCGTCGCAGGGTTTGGTGGCGGAACGCGCCGGAAAGTAACCGGAAGTTGGCTCTTGCGGTGGCTGCTAATCTCGATTCCATTCTGCTTTAAATTCTTTTCCATTTGTATAACTAAGAAGATTGCTTATAATATACCACAAGTGGGATAAACTTTTTTCGTCAACTGTCGGAAGAAGACACGTGTCAAGATCTTGCGACGTGGCAGTTGTTTCTAGTGGTTTCGAGATATTGCGTGGCAGTTTCTTTGTTCTTCTAGTAGGTGTGTTGGAGAAAGGAGAAAGATTCGCCTGGAAGCTCAAAGAAGTTGCTTCCTGCTTATTGGATTTACAAGGGTGCCCCTGAGAGGGAAAAGTTTCTCAAGATCATTAAGGCTCCACGAATTAATTTGTTGTCTCACAAAATGATTAGCCTTCAATCAATAGAACACTAATTTCCCTTTTATGCATAATATTTTGTTTTGATCACTAGGCTCACTTCTGAGAAAACGGTTTATTAAATAAATTTTGTTTAAGAGTTTTGATAATTTTGAGCAAAAATTAAGAGGAACTAAGACACCAATTAAGACAAGGCCGAGTGAATTTATGTACTCTCATGTAAAGGGGTTTAAGTCTGACAAGAACGAACAAAATCTTTTAAGATTTGAATGAGAAAATGAATATAGAACATTGAACACCTCATGTATTAGAAAGGATGTGACTCTTCGATTCTTGATTCATCAATTGCATACTTTTGAACTTTTGATGTCCATTATTAATCTACAATGTCTATGAATTATAATGATCAAGTTGATAGTTATTTCTCACTTGATTATTATTCTTGATCTCTGATCTCGTATGTAGAGAGATTAATACTAGACTTAAGGTTGCCTAAAGTTAATTGGATGGATTTGAACAATTTTTCCCTTTCCCTTGCGTGTTTAAATTTTTTATTCTTCCTCTTCTGATTTTAAATATAAAAAGTCAACCATCAGTTTCATCCAATGTTCTTTTAGAGTTTCTCTTTATTCAGTTTTGAAATACTTTGTATAAGAGAAAGACAAATATAGCGCAGTTCGATGAGCAATCTTTATGCCTAATGTGGACTAAATTGTGAGAATTTATTGTATCCCGGAAGATTGAAGCCTCACCTACCACCTAGGAGATAAGGAATCTATTTTAAGAATATCGTTTGAGACACGAATTTCGGTTTAGTTTATTGATTCAGTTTTTCATCAAGTTATTATTCTTGATTTATTACTAATCACGCTGAATTTTTTTAATTACGAACTATTTTGATTACAATATGATAAGATGATTTTTTTTGTAAATACCCGATCAAATCTTTTTAACTTTCTACTGTCTAGTTTTTTCAAGTTTTGTAATTTTGTGCTTGATTTTTAACCTGATTAATAAAAATAAATATTTAATTTTCGAGATTTATTTTTAACATTGAGGGGTAAAAGTCCAAATTCTCCTTCTATAAATAAATCTCATTTTATTCTGCTTACAAGTTCTAAAAATGAAAGAAAAATAAACAAATGCAGGTCACATATTAGGGACGTTTTTGAAGTATCAGAGTCAAACCTTTGCACTAGTGTCAGACTGGCAGTTCAATAAAGAAATACTGACACTATTATAATATACTATCACCCAATGTTCTGAATACCGGATCGGTTTGCGTACCGGTTTTCCTACTGATACGGTACGTACCGGTACCGGTCATGTACCGGATACCGTATCGGATTTATCGCAACTATCAATATATATATAAATTATAGAGAGAAAGCCAAAAAAAATTAATTTTTTTCGCAATTTAAAAAAAAAAAAAAAAACAAATCCGGTACCGGCCGGATACCGGGCCGGTATCCGGCCGATACGGCCGGTATCCGACCGGTACGGCCGGTACCGGCCGGTATTGAGAACGGTACGGTACTAGAGGTACTTGGTACCGTTTTTTTGCCAAAACGGTACGTACCGGCCGATACCGGCCGGTACGGTACGGTATTAATAACTTTGCTATCACCTTTTACCTCTAAAATCAACTACTCAGTTATTTTGGCGGCAAATCATAACTTTCCCGCCAGTTCATAGATTGAGAAAAAGAATAAACACAATTGATGAGCACAAATTAGTTCATCTCAACACTCAATCCATCATCACTTGAAGTTTGTTTGCTTGGTAAAATTGCCGCTCAGTTACTAAGCGCTCAACATAGTATTACCCGTAAACAACTCACCTTTTTAAAGTCACCTCACACGCCTTGAGGGAACCAATTACGAAACCTATTTAGCGACATCCCACAGATAGCGTTCAAAACGCTCAAACTTTTGGAGGCAAAATTTTCATTTAATGATCCATTTCTCCCATTATAAAAAGAGGAGAATGATCGTCAACCATAAAATACACCTGTGATTCATTCATCTTACACTTTATAAAGGAGTTACAAAGTTAGACAAAATACGCTCTCATTTACACTCTCAGCCATCACTATCTATGTTGATTACTGATTTGATTGTCAGAAAATTCCAATCGTAACACTCATGTGCAGTAATAACCGGAATCATCTAGTTTTTGACATATTCGATAAATAATATTGAAACGCAACACAATTTGCAATAGAATGCTCTGTTGAAAGGAAGAACTCAATATCCAATCTCTATACTACCAATGTTTACAATCATTTCGTAAATGCAAGAGAGGTTACAATTAAAAGTAACGATTTCCGTTAGGGTTTATAGCCCTAATGGAGTAGTATCTTCGTCCTTCTCTAAGCAAAAACAGATCCAGAAGAGAGAGCCATCAACAGTATCGCCGCCCATTCTTCCTCTCCCAACTTGTCCCTAAGTTTCTCCGATCTCTGCAATACCATCTCTCTCTCCAATGTCATCAAACCCACTCTCACTTTATCATTGCAATTCCCTCTCTTCTTCCCCTTTTTTCCCTTCTCTGTTCTTCCTCTCTCCGATCCCAAAAGGGACCGCCTCCTCTTGTTGTATTTGATCCCACAAGCATTACACAGCGACTGTAAACAGAGTACCGCACCACCAACAAAATCAGAAAATAAATAAATAAACGAAAGATCCAATAGCCAAAATAGAAGATTATGAGGAAAGATTGGGATGATCCGATCCTTACCTTTGGTCCAGAAGGGCCTACTCTCCAAAGAGGGGTGGTGGTTGTGCGACAATTGGTGCAACTTTTATTGACTTGGGTTGGGGAAATGCTATCGATCATCATGTCTCTGGTTGCTACTTCCTGTATCACAAGATTCGATGAGATCACTCAGAGATAAGAATCGGAGAAAGGAAGCAGACGATCACCCTCCACTCACACTTTCTTTCTGATGAATCACGATGATCAGCACTTCTTTGAAGCCAAATTTACACTCTCTCAGTTTAGAACATTTCAGAGGAGGGAGAGGTAGGGAGGCGTTTGAGATTTATGAGTCTTTATACGTGGCTGATTCGGCTACATATATCAGCGGGAAATGAAACCCTAGATCTAATGACCAAAATGCCCTTGCCTTACCAATTTATTTGCATTTGAAATTATTCACTGCCCACTGGCTATCCTGTCCAAAGGTAAAAACAATTAAAAAATACTTAAAACCCAGATCAGCTGAGCTGACGAAGCCAGAAAATCAGGACTCATGAGATCATTAATAGGGTGACGGGATTTGGAGAGATTGCATGTGTAACGTAGGTAAAATAACGTAGTTTTATTTTTTTTATTTTTGAAATTATATTGTGTGATAAATTAAAACAATGTAGTTTTGAAGGTACAACTAGCAAAATCAGGGGCGGAGCTAGGAAAAAAAATCGGGAGTGGCAAAATTTAAACATATATATATTCTAAGTTAACAATCCAAAACACCAAAAAAAATTTTGCCATGTTATAAGGTTAATCTCATCCAAAAATAAATCAAAATATACATATCCTATGAATTAAAAAAAATATGATACGAACACCTAATTAATATTCAAAAATCAACACTCAATAATTAAAAACACATAACAAAACACTTGGTGATAAAAAATTGAGCCCTTACATCACACTTTTTCCCTTGGTGAGCATCATAACAACAACAAAATTAATTAATGCGTGATCCTGGGACACCGCCACATGGTGTTCCAATACTCGCTATCACCATATATTCAATTATGTGAGACCCAATGCTAAATATAAGAACACTC
The DNA here is from genome assembly GCA_019985065.2 of Arctostaphylos glauca. Taxonomy (NCBI): domain Eukaryota; kingdom Viridiplantae; phylum Streptophyta; class Magnoliopsida; order Ericales; family Ericaceae; genus Arctostaphylos; species Arctostaphylos glauca. Next base: position 44,169,189 of record JAHSPW020000001.1, read on the forward strand.
ACATGAATGTGTAGTGATTTAAGGTGTTAAAACACTACGTATACCAATAAATAATTACTCTTGATATAGTAATTAAAACATAAAATTTTAAAAAAAAATGTGGAGTTTTGAAAATTGGGGGTGGCATGTGCCACTCCCCCCCTCAACATACCTCCGCTCCTGAGCAAAATGACGTACACACTACATAAAAGGGTTGTGCACTATAGTCTCTCCGAATCTAGGCTGACTCGGGATTTGCTCTGCAACAAAGTATGAATTACATCAAAACAACGTTGTTTTGGTGTTCGTCAAATGTCAAAAACATCACGTTGAATTACAAATTAATTTACAAGTCTACAAATATATTTTGCGGGACAAAATAATATCGTAAATGTGTGTTGTGCACATCAAAGTTTTTATGTTATTGGGACGCAATAAAAAAAAAAACTTTTGCCAGCCTACCACCTATATCAACTTTTTCCCAAAAAACCCACACTTCCCTCCTCCCCTGAGAAAAATGATCCTGTACGTGAAATGAGAACTTAAAAGAGAGAAAAAAACAAGTTAATTACTTTGTATTGATAATACTTATTAGTTCGTAGAAAAATTGAAATACTTTTTACACGAATGTATTCCGTGACTCTAAAAAGTAATAAAAGATGACGAGTACATAATTCGTTTGAGGAATGCAGGTGTCCTGGTTAATTGGTACCAGAGAGAATACTTCTGAGAAATAGTTAGAATATTTGATAATATATTACTCATCTTACAATTTTTTGAACTCAGTTAATTATGTCCTCGTTCCTTGGCCACCTGCATAAGGAATCTTGACACTAATATGGTGCCTGCTAACACCTTTCGATGCATTAAGTTAGTAGGCTTGAACAGTGACGAACTAAGGAATAAGATTTGGGGGTCGCGACGGATTGAATTTTCACTCCTCTCTGCTTACTACTCTCTCGTGATTCAACCTCTCCCTTTCGAGCTTGTATTCTTGATTTGTCAATTAACTTAAAGAAAGAAAAACTATTCACTGCTCTGGGGGTACTATCACAAGATGCCCCTGGCCCTTTTTTCACCGGTCAAGGTGTGGGTCTCAAACTAAAATATATAAATTTCACGCAAATGTATAGTAGAGAGAAAACTTGGGGCAGTTGTGGTGTTGTTCCAAGAGCACTAAGTAACTCCTACTAAACAAAAAACAACTCGCAACACTAGAAAAATAAATTATTTTATTTATATTTTAAATTTTCAAAGTGCATGCATATATACAAGGTTTCTATTTTTCTCCATCTACTTACATAAATATCAACCCCAGATCTAAAACAGTTCGTCACTAGAGAAGATCAAATGATCCATCCACAGAGTCAAAATTACTACAGAAACACGATAAGCTAAGACATCAATATGAAATTCTACATTTGCCACAGTCTTGAAATCACAATTTCCATTTCAGAGTCACCAATGGGGACAATCAGATAAGAAACCTCTCTTTCACAATATATATGTAACGCCCCACGTTTTTTTGTGGTACGTTATAATAAAATACATTTAATAAAGCAGCGGAATAAAATTTTCTATTTAAAAACAAAGGGCTCAATTATCAAATATTATTAATTGCCGGCAAAACAACCGACTAAAATTTAGCTCATTAAATAGTTTTGAAAATCAATAATTCGAGTAACAAATTATCATTAATTAAAAACACTTAAAGGGACATCCTAGGTCAACCCATTGGACTGTTATTAGTACAGCCATGGTTCTGGTACATTCATCTCGTCCTCCTCGGTCTCTTGAACTTCCAAATTATGTTCCGCATCAACCTGTTCCTCAAAACCTGGTGTGAAATACCAAGGGCCAAGAAGTAGCTCCAAATGAGTGATTAACACTCAGTAGGAAAATTTAACCTTACCCTTAATTTATAAATAAACATGCATGATAATAATTCTATACAGCATGCAAAGAACAATAAACAAACGTGAAATATGCAATATCGTGCATAAAATGAATATGCAATGACGTGCATAAAGCTTTCCGCATTGAGTATCTTTTAGTTATTATTATCTTCACCGGGGTCTCGCAATCCCCCATATCAAAAGTACAACCTCAGGATCTCGCAATCCCCTTCATCGGTATCGAAGCATCGGAGTCTCGCAATCCTCCTTAGCCAAATTACAACCTCAGGGCCTCGCAATTCCCTTCATCGGTATCGCAGCATCGAGGTCTCGCAATCCCTCTCCGCCAAATTACAACCTCAGGGCCTCGCAATTCCCTTCATTGGTATATTATGATTATCACTCATTATCGCAACAATGAGATCATCTAACCCTGCCGTTCAATTAATCTTCCAATTTCTGTGCATGCGTGCATGCACAATGATCATCCGTCATGTTCAACATGCAACAATAAAATATCATCATGCGATTTTAGTTAAACATGCATCGAGCATAAATTAAAATCACTAAAATCATGCGATATCATCAACATCGATCAAATCTAAGTTACATACAACGTTCGTGGGCCATAGCATACAAATCGGTCTCAACAAATAATAGTTCTTTAATTTATCAACTAAATTAAATTGAATCACGAATCGTCACGTATAATAAATTCTCAACTTGATTAATTCACATAATTAAATACACATAATTTCTTTAATAATTAATTATTAACAATTCGATTCATGTCCCCTACACAATCTTTGAACACAAACTAAATCTACTCACAAATCACATATATATGTAGGGCTCGGTCCGAAATTCCTACCTCGATCCGATGGATAAAGCTCTATCGAAAACTCATGAAATCAACCACTGCACTAGGATCCGAATATCGCAACACTATCAAATCCATAATTAAAATCATACTTTAAATATAATATTTTCAAAAGAAAACAGTATAATATTAATACTAAATAATAGAATAAGTAAATAATAACTAATAATAGAAATTAAAATAGAAACAAAGAAGAAAGAAGAAAGAGAGAGAGAACGGAGAGAGAGGGAGACGAGAGAGAGAGAAAACAAAGAACAGAGGGAGACGAGAGAGAGTATGAGAGAGAAACAGAGAGAGAAGAGAAAGAAAAAAGAAGAGAAAAAGAAAAGAAGAAAGAGAGAGGTGCGCACGCATACACGAACGCGAGATTTCAAGAAAATACCTTACAAATATTCAAGATGCACACAAAAGCTCTGAAACGGTGAAAGTGAATATTTTATTAATCAAGGGCTATATAAATAGACAAAGGGGATGAATCTGAATCTAATTAGGATTCGAATTAACAAAGATAGAGTTTGAGTAGGATTTGAATACTAGGGATAGAGTTTGAATGAGATTCAAATATTATAATAATTATCGGTTAGGATAATAATTAATAAAAATACTTAACAAATCATAAAAATATAATATTTAATATATAAAAAAGTAAATCAGATAACTCTCCCTAAAGATTCAACGAACCTGGACAGAGCGAAAATAGAGAGATATACACAAGTAAAAATTTAAAATAATCAATCAAAAGAATAATTTATTAATCTAAATAAAACATAAATAATATATATATAAAAAAAATAAATCCCAAAAATCCGGGTCGTTACAATATATATATATGGGAAAGGCTCAAGAGACCAATACTTTTTTAGACAAATATTAGGCCAACATCTAAATTCTTCATTCCTGATTAAATTTTAATAATCCGAACCGTTTAATATGTTTAAAACAGGTTTTTAAGGGTACCCGCTAGAAATCATCTCAAAATATTATCGAAAAATGTTTAATCCAAGCAGTGATTCAAAATACTGACAGGAACTATTTTATGAACCACTGTTTAGATCAAGCCCTTTCTGGTAATATTTTGAGCTGATTTCTCGCAGGTACTTTAAAAAACTGTTTTAAACACAGGATCACTAAAATTTAATCACGAATGAAGAATTTAGATGTTGATCTAATATTGATCTAAACAAGTATTGGTCAATGGAGCATTTCATGGAGCATTTCTCAATATATATATTTTCTTTTTTTAAATTTGAACTTGGGGATGACATGTGCACTCCCCTCCCACAAATGGAACCGAGGGCCCTGCTGTGCAGGGCGTGCTGCGCGCCAATACGGCGTCGTTTTGGCGCACAAAACACTGCCCGAAAATTACGACGCACAAAACACTACCCAAACAGTAAAAAACTGACCGAATAATTTTCGGGCAGTGTTTTGTGCGCCAAAACGATGCCGTTTTGGCGCACAGCACGCCCTGTTGTGCACTGTGCACAGCAGAACCCCCAATTCCCCCACAAATAGGTCCACCCCTGGGCTTGAATCTTTGAGGCAACTCATGAACGATGCAAAATTGATCATCTTTATCTCTTGATCTCCAACTCAAGCTCCCATAAAATTCTTTAGAGTCTGACGGGATGAGAATTGTAGATGACTTAAAATTTCTTGAGATCATGTCAAACTTGTCTGGCTATATTCTGCCCACTTAGGTTTGAAAAGATTTTCAAATCATGGAGAAAGCGTGGTCTAATGTTAGTTTCGTATCTATCACCCGTCTAACATTATTAAAATCTCCCTTAAAAAAAACCCAACCAAACAGCAGGAGAAGCTGTTTAAAACAACCCCAGCACTATCATTTTTGCCAAAAGAAAGAAGAAAAGCTTTAATAATTGTACAATCAAAGTATGACCTATGAGTTGGGTTTATGCTTAAGATAATAAAAAGTGCTTTGTCAATTACAAACCACCAAATTAATTTGAGAAGATGTAATAGGCAGAAGAGACAACATAGGCCCTTATTTGTAGTATTTCTTTTGTCGTTGGTATGAAAGGACAGAAAGCTTTTCTCGACAACAGACAGGAAGAACCACTCACAATTGAAAGAAGGAAAAAAAAAAAAAGACAGGAAACCCACCAAAATTAGGCACTTATACTGTACACTGTAATGTGATACAAACATTACCAATTACATGTAATGTGGTTAATTTATAATTTCCCAACTTTACTGGCTTTGTTTGATGTCCTTCATCCAGACCATACTCTGCTCGGTAAAAAAGAATTATTCGTAGGAGTCACTCAGCAAGATTCCGTAAATAAAGTTTGAGGACATTTCAAATTCTGAACACGAACCCCTCAATAAGGGAATGAGAGGCGGGATCGGTGTTCATCCCGAAAGTTTCTACAATCCCATAATATGCTCCACCATTCACCTTATAAAAGGGGCATTAAAGTCGGTATATTCCCAAACCATCATTTAAGCATTTATTCATACATACTCTTTTGTACCAGTGATCTAACTTGATCAAGGGGTTCTACTTGCCCGAAAAATACCATCGATCTCTAGATTTGTTTGTAGAAATCCAAGAGCAGCTTTAGAGAGCGCTATCCAGTTTTTGGCGCCTTTCACTTAAAATAAAACGTGCGCGAGCGCACACAAACACGTATATGTGTATGTATATGCCTGATGTAAAAAGTGGAGAAAACATCCAAATTTTAAGTGATTAAAAAGCAAGGAAAGGGCACTTTTATTGTTAATGCTGGTCCTAAATTTCACAGAAAACTTGCCAAGTTTCAGGTTATTGATGAAAAGATTCATGCTTTTGGAAAACAACCCTTATGATAGGTGAGCCAAACAACTAATTCTGCATCCCAATTTCGGAAGAGAATTAGCAAGTTGTCGGCCCTCAAAACAAGGAAACATATGGTACATCAAGCAAGAATATGGGCCAATGAGATTCCGACTCAGTTTCATATACATGCAAACTGGAGGACACATTACACCCAAATAGCCAGAGAGTTAGTGAAGATAAACAAGCTACTTGTACTGAATCTCCCCCTAGAAACTTCAGAGTCTCACTTTATGTCTCTGCCCAAGTTTGGAGAAAAATTTTGCAATCAAAGCAAAGAAAGCACCAAGAAAACACCCGAGCAAGGACAAAGAAAGCACTGCCCAATCACTGAGGTTTTTCTTTGGAGGGTGGCTCCTGTCTGAGATGAGCAATGCCCTATAAACTGCTTCTGTGAGGGCATAAGCTGTCACGGGATCATATTCATTGGCAAGAAATCCATACTCTGTGAGGCAAACAATATCATACACTCCAGTAGTCTCTGATAAACCCAAGTGCCCACAAATTTTGAGTCGAGAATCGATTCTGTCTTCCGTTGATAACTTGTCACCGTGCGTCAAGATCAAGATGGGATTTTCATCTGCAACCATTCCACATATTATTTCAGCACACTTCTGTTATAACTCAATCTAGTTTCTGGTTTTACTTTTACTGACGTAATTGTTTCAGATATAACCAAACTTTTGGCCCTGTGAGAAGAAAGGTAGAACTTTGGAAATCCACCCAATTAGATAATAGCTAGGCTAAGGTTTAAGAAAGTATCCTTCCCTCCAGAAGAACAATTTGCACTCCACTTTGACTTTAGTGAATTCAAAGTTGCAATGAAGAAAGTTATATCACAACAACCATCTCATACTTAGCCCCAAGACAAAAACCACTTGATGTGAAAAAAGTAGGACAAGAAATGACCGATTTCTTGGAAAATGACCTATAGTCCATAAGAATACCCTTCGAAGTTTGTTACCTAACCTTGCATCGACACGTTTTCCGACGGAGGAAAAGTACAGTTTTCCTACATCCGGTTAGAGGTAGGATGAACCTTTGCACCTCACCCCTACCCTAGCATAAGAGAACCAAGCAGATCCTTGCTTCCACCGAAAAATTCGAAGGTTTTGCTTGCAACAGTCATTTACTAGTTTAATTCTGTGACTCCAGGCTATAGTACTGGAGTGAAGCCCGCATGATCGCCCATTGGGATTAGCCCTCATGGATAAACTCATCGTTTACAACGGGTTCTGGAGTGGCTATTTACTGCAACCATGAGAAAGAAGCCAAAGCACAAGCACACACAAGAAGACCGAGGACGCAATATTACGTTAGTAATGTGTTTCGTGGAATTGCTTACACGATAAATCATGTGGGCTAAGCCATACTGAGATGGGACTTCTAAACGACAGTGTACTGAAGTGTCTACACTCCAAGGTGAAACTTGCATGCTAATATGTCTGAACAAGTCCTAAAAGAAACTGATAGAAGACGACGAAAGAATAACTTACTGCATTTCCTCAATGCCGATGAGCAGAAGAGCTCTTTCGTGGCATCCAAAGGCTTTCTATCACCTGCTTTCAAGGCTTTATGGATCTCTGAAACATTAGCCACTACCATCACACAGTTCACTCTTCTCCTTGCAAACTTTGCAAATGAATTGAACGGAGGAACTTCCAAATCTTCTTTTGTCAAAACACTATCGTCTCCCTGTCTCCAGCAAAGCTGCTTATGATGAACTCCATCAGTCACCCATTCCGACAACTCTTCAAAACACTCATTCACCCTATCATAATCAAACCCCCTTGTATCGTACACACAGAACCCGCTTCTCAATGATCTCAACACGTTATGCTCCTCCATTAAAAAAGTTGTGTGGCTAATTGCACTTCCTGCAAAATAACAGAAGAGAAGCCCATTAGTTCTTGAACTCATTCACCTCTATATAAAGAACTATTTTCTCCCTCTATTCCTACACTTTTTCCACCTTAACAACCATCCAGTCAACTGTAGTTAGCACTTTCCTCCTGCAGGGTTAATACTATTTTTTTTCTCACACACACCCTAAGTGCAATTTAGACTTTAAAGAAAGTACTACTTTCGTAAATAGTAATTAAAAAAAGCTACTAGTGATAAAGGTTTAATTCCTCTGCTCCTCAAAAGGAAATAAATAAAGTTGACTAACAAAAAGATTAGAGAGGAGCCCATTCCATCCAAGTAGGCAACATTGGCTAAGAGAAAAAGGGTTCAAATCCTCTCTTTTTTGGGCCTTCTATTTCTTGTTTAACCAAAAACGACCTAGTTATGAATTTTGGTAGAATTCTTGTAGGATTTTTTCATGTACAGGCTCCGGATCCCTTTAACAACTACCCAGTGAATTGGGAATCCGGGCCTGTAGTGCGAGACTACACCAAAACAAGGTCTGTTTTGGTTCCGAAATGTTATCAAAATGTATGGATCAAAAAGGAAGGACGCTGTAGTAGTGCAGCCGGTAGTACAGCCCCTTGTCTAGTGAACTGTAATTAGAAATGTCCTCCTTAGTTTACTATTTGTGGGCTACAAATTTCCCAAGTGCAGAGCTAATGGGATTTACCTGAAGAAGAGGTTTGGGCGAAGGGTATGAGCCCAGAACGTCCCAAAACGCTGTACATGAGGTTCACAAGCGAACTCTTCCCAGAATTATGGAAACCCACCAACAGAATGGTGTTAATAGGAGGAATATCCATCGCCTCCTTGTTAATTCCCCCCGTGGGGACCCAGAAATCTCCACAACGGTAGTCGAAGAGCTTGTGCCGAAGCTCGTCCATACCTTCTGGGGCAACCAAGGCCAATCTCTCCATCTCCCTCAGGACTTTGAGCCTTGGAGTCACCCTTGACAGGTTTTGTATCCCCAAATTTGTGCATTCCTCGAACTTTGCTGCCGATCTCCACCAACAATAACCGGGTATTGGCAGTGATTCGTGGACATTTTCCTCAACAGAAGATAGTAATTGATCTTTCATTCTTCCTTTTGCTTTGACAAAAACAGTGGGGAATTTTCGCAAACAGTTTGGTTCCTGTTCAAGAAGAACTTAAAGGGAAGAGAAAGAAGATGACAAAAGCGTACTGTTTCCTACTCTGCAACAGTAGACGGCATTGTGCATGTGAGTTTTTGACCTCTTGCTCTCTTGCTTCTGCAATCGTTCCAGAGGAAGGTTCCGAGCACGGGTAGTCTGTTACACTCCCCATACCGCAATTTTGAGTTCTCCTTATTAACAGAAATGACCTCTGAGTAACGGTCAATTCCGGCGAAAGGATAACCGGATTATCCGCCACCAGTAGGATAATTATTCGGTGTTTACGTTTCCGCCACGTGATACTTTAATATTTCATTGTAAATTTATATGTGATGAGCCCAGTTTGAAATCTGGATCAACCAGGGACTAATGGGCTCTCCAAATCAACTAGAGCTTGTTGAACTGAAGGAATATCACTCAGCCTGCCGAGCGTGTTATCGGTCGCCGGCCCCTGTCCTGGTCAGCTAATATTCGCTCGGACACAGATGCGGTATCCCGACCTCCTAGAGGGAGCGGGCATCCCTGATTGCTTGGGTGATCTTGAAAATCACATTCAAGATCAGTGTGCCAATCTTTTCTAGATGGAATGCGAGCGCCTTTAGTGGCTAGACATCTGCGATGATTGATCATTCTCTCAAGATATTAAAGTCCATCTCCGACCATGAAACCAGGTATATTTACATCTTTATCATCAGTACACACTCGTCGTATTCGATCTACATACATTATAACTTGATCGTTAGGTTATTGGCTAGACAATTATTCTCGGTCAATGGACTTGTGTATAGAAGCTAGAAACAGAAGCTTTAAGCGGGTTACCATTTTTCAACATCATCAATATGAAATTAATAACTCGTATCTTTAATCCTAAATTTAACATAAATTTGCAATAGAGAAGAAAATTGAAATATCGCAAAACGATATCTTAAGACCAAGGATTTATTTTGTGCTAATTAAAAACACGGCTGATAAGGTTTTTCAATAAAAATATTAATATTTATTTACAACACGTAAGATATTGGTTGACAGTTTGGCGTGAGAAAATAAGTGTGTTCATTAACATGACACCTCCACCTTTATTTGACAATTGTGGCTCAAATTTGGCTAAATTTTGACAAATTAATATGCTTCTTTTCTTTCGACGAGTAATTTTAATATCACACTCAACTTCACACACTAGAGTGTACAAATGTATGTGTGCACTTGGTTATGATTCAAAAGTTTCTCTTTCTATAAATATCGATAGTCCTTTCGGATGGTGAGAAAGAATGTGACTAGCAAAATGCAGGTGCTTTTCACCAAATTTCATTATTTTTTATGAACTTTAGTGAAAGAAATTAAGGAACCAACAAACAAAGATCATTTTTGTACATTGCTCACCCACCCACTCACTCAATGCAAATGGTGGCGAGAAACTGTACACTAGGTTGCTTTTGCCGTGCGACAGCTATTGTGGAGATTTTATGTTATGGTATTTCGTGTTCACTCTTCTTTTTTATCTTTCATTATTTTTGATATTATTGACATACAATGTTGTACTATCTCAAAGATTATTCTCAGAATCACGGTCAGTTTACTCAAATGTGTGTGGACCGTTATTTAACGTGACAAATAGGACTATGACAAAAGAGCAGGCGAATAGCGCCGGTGAAGTTTGTTCCAACTTTCGAGAAAGAGAGGGAGTTAATCTCAAAGCTAAGGTGTCTCAAGCGCAGCGGACTATACCTAGCCAAAACCTCCTGAGACTTACATTCCATGATGGACGGCTTTTCCAAATGTCCCACAGCTAATCAGGGAGTGGGCTAAAAAAAATATTTAATGCATAAGTAAAAATTTAATTAAATTACACATCAACAACAATGATGACATTGACACACTTCACTGGCTACACCAAGAAACAACAGAGCACATACAAAATAAAATTCTACATCTAATTCACAGAGGGCAACCTACTGAAATTGATCTGCCTTTACAGGAACTAGAACAGCGACCAACAAGGACCACCAGTATAATCATAGAAGGCCCAAGCAGGACGAGAAAAACGCAATGGGCAAGAAGCTTCGGAAGACATAATTACTATTGCAGCGGAGTGGACTTTAGTGACTACGACAACCACGCGTTATATAACGTCATTGACGACATACCATTCAAGTTCCTGTCATACAAGAAAGAATTACTGGGTAGACAATTAAACTACATCTGCAATGAAAAATATCCCAAAAAAACAAGAGTCAATGGAAGAATTCCATCGATCGTGCTCTGTAATAGAGATGTGAGTTATTTTAATGCAATTGACGAAAACCCAACTTTCAAGAAATTGGCTGAGCAAAATGTAATCTTTGAATTCATTAATGAAAATTTTTATTAGAGTTATATTTTTCCGAATCTCTAATTTGGTTACTACATTTTCCTTATCATCAATTATTACATCTTTCGAATCTTCACCCTTTTTTACACTCCTTATTATATTTCTTAGAACATCTAAAAATTCATGCGGGTCTATTACAACAAATCATCTTTTATCAACTACATATTTTCTCTCACCAACTTTCGAAACAGAGGACCCAAGATCAAGTTCCATAATGTCTATACCACCCTTGCATACTTCAATCTCAGAAACACTAATTCTTTAACCATTCTCAACTCTTTTCAGCCCCCCTCTCTATCTCTCCATAAACTAGGAACACACATTGAGCATCATTTCCATCTCAATCCATCATCAAAAACAGTTCTTCATCTATATGCGTAGAGAGTGAAAGAAACAAAATACGACCAGATGATTCGATTCGGTGCAAATTGCCGAAAAATTATCCAATCTAAGGAAATTGACCAAACCTCCACTTATACTTAAATTGCTCTGGACTTTCAGGCCAAAATCTTCTAATCTACCGCTGATGAGGACTACAACAGCGCTGTTTTCCCGCCATTCAAATCTAGAACAAACCCCCAAAGATGATAAAAACAGCACTGCGAATGTATACATTGTGTACAAAGTTCTGTGAGTAAATTCTAGTTTCAGCCATTGTTGAAAGCGCTACAAGGACCTACGTCCTCATACAAAAAATGCCACTTGGGACACCACTCACCAATAAATATCATATAGCTAAACTCTGGGTGTGTCGATCAAGAGAGAGAGAGAGAGAGAGACCCAAAAACAACTTCAAAGGTAGTAAATGGGACTTCCAAAACATTATACATTATCCGGCCATGAATACTTTGGACATTTAACTTAAAACAAATATATATACTCTTTGCATACCCCATACTACATTTCCCTTAGATACGCCTTTCCAGTCCAGAAAGACTAAAACTGACCTTGAAAGTATAGTCCACCTAAGAATTCATTAACCTTTTTCCGTTTCTCTTTGCACCACCTTGCGGGTGTGTTCGTTTTAGGGTGTTTCTGAAATAGTTTTAGAAACATGTCTCTGAGACGTTGTTTGGTTATAAGTGTCTCAGAAACTGTTTCAGAAACTGTTTCTGAAACTTTTTCTTTTATAGAGAAAAAAAGTTGTCTGGAAGAATGTTCCAGAAACTGTTTCTGAAACTGTTTCAGAAACTGTTCCAGAAACTTGTTTGAGAGAAAGTCTCTCAAACTCATAACCGAACACACCCTGCATTTGACAACTAGGACACTGAAAATACATGAAAACTGACAGCATGGACAAAAATGAAAAAGGACTCTGGACTCTTGCATTGTTTCAGGAGTTCCTCTTCCATGGTAAGGATCCAAAACAATGCTTAACGATGACCCGGCTCATGATATCAAGCAACCCTTTTTATTAACTCGACCACTGTAAAGCAGGAAACGATACCGTGGCAGCATCTCCTCAACCATAACTCAATCTGGACCCAACAGCACCTGACAACAGATAGACGCTCTACCCCACACAGGACCCATATCTGTTCCACCAACTGTTCCACCTGCATTCCCATACAATCTGAATGCCCTGCAATTTATCAATGGCAATCATAAATAAGCAGCCATTAACAATGATATAAAATGTCACAACCATCCTATACTCTGTTTGGCATATCGAAAGCAGCAGTTCAACAAATCCTATCATCAGCCCAACTTAACCAAGTATCAAATCTAGACCAGGTTTAAAATGGACTGCCTTGGAAACAGCCCCAACTAATCTATTCAATCCCAACTTCAGCTTAATAGAAACGTGAACTAAGAATATACATGTCATCAGGATCACGCGAGGAAGCCATTCGTTGTGCTTGAGTGAGGTAAGGGCGGAAGATTCATCCTTCATTTATTTAGACTATGAAGTTTCATTTACTTTAACCTGATGAGTAGCCTGTAAATATTAAGCCTACTGTTTTAGAAAGACGCCTTTTGATATTGGGTCCAGATGTACTGTCATTGTTAGTGTTTCCTTATTTCCCCTTATTTTGATGGTTCCTATGCACAGCACCCTAGGAAGCACGGATACCGATACGGGATACGGATACGATACGATACGGATACGGCGATACGGCAAAACCTAAAAAAATAGGATACGGATACGTCGGGGATACGGCTATAAATTTTTTTTTTAAAATAATTATCGGTTATGTACTATGCAATAAAAAGAAGCCAAAAGAACTAGAAGAGTAGTTGAATTGCTAATAACATTATACCAATCATTTAGCACAAGTTAATTTTCAAAAGTCATTCAAAATAGAAAGAAAGTGACTAAAGTCTAAATCAAGAAATGATAATTCCTATTAATTTTATTCATATCAACATTCAATTACATCCTCTCAGCCTTCATCGGAGAATATTATAGCTTCTATTTTCGGCTCATCAAAGAAAAGACTAGCAATTTCAAGTATACCGGCACCCTCAAGCGAGTCAAATGCATCTCCTGCCGTATTCCTAAAGTATCCGGCCGTATCCTAGAAGTATCCACCGAGTATCCGAAATTAAAATGATTTAATTTTAATGTTGGATACTTATTTGGCGTATCCGATACGTATCGGGGTGTATCGGGTGAGTATCGGTATCGGAGAAGTATCCGATACGGGTACGTGACTAGTTTCGGAGTATCCGTGCTTCATAGACAGCACCACTCCTAAACCGAAGGTCATAACCAAACATCAAATGGTTGTCAAAGTCACCAAAAACAACCGAACGGCACACTTCACAATCGGATGCCTCAAATTTTGGAAATGCATACCTTCAACTGAAATTGAATCCACCTGAGGGAACTGCTGGAACTTCATTCCCTCCAAAGCGGAAACCAGATTCAGAAGCATCACCTGGAGGCAATTGCTCGTCCTCATCCTCCAGCCAATATGTCTCAAGAATCTTCACCGCTTTTTCATATATTTCATTGTTGTCATGACTCTGAAGATTTTCTATCTTCTCCAACCCTTCAGCTTCATCAATCAACTGGGCATAGTAATTTATATCTCCCGAGTTCCCCAAGTTCTTCTCAACTTCCCCCACTTTAAGGATGTTTTCAAGCCCTTCCAAGCAAACAGTAACTATCCTTGGGTCAGGGCAGACAAGGAGATCACACAGCGGCTTTATACATCCTTGGCTCACCAAGAACCTGCCACCAATAATACTATCAAATCTCTGAAGTCAAAAAAATGTAAAAGAAAGCCATTAAGAAGTACAACAATATCCAAAAGAAGCTGTACTTTATTTGCTCGTTGGTACCGCCAGATGTAGCATTGGAAATTGCCCAGGCAGCTTCTTTCTTGATCTCAAACTCAGCATTTTGAAGCAGTTGGACAAGTGGTCCCATAATACCAGCCTCAATCACAGCCTAAATGCTTTAAGCGTTAAGTATTATCTCCTCAAAATAAACACAGATAAACAACATATCTATTACCATGAAACAACAACCAAGGCATTATTCTTAGATTTTCAAGTCCCATTCATGGCATGATTTCACAGAGAGGGTCCAACAATAGTGGATAGTGATTTTAAGATAAAGGGACCCAGGATATGGATTGCCAAGTGATGCAATGCACAAGCAGCACAAATTTATCTGAGTCTTTCCCACACACATGTAGCATGTGCTCACCTGTATCTGACCCTTATTTCCAGCTGTAATATTTGAGATGGTCCAACAAGCTTCCTTCTTGATGCTCTTTTTGTAATTATTTGTCAAAAGGTTCACCAGAGAAGGAAGAGCTTGATGGTCTATAATAACCTGGAAGCAGTACATAAAAAAAGCATTAAGTAGCCGTGGCACAAGGAAATTTAAGCAAGTGGAAGATCAAATCTGCGAAAAAATTTCACCCATTAGAAACACGAAAATAGAAACTGCCATCACTATTCAAAACACACAGATGTCACAGTGCAAATGAAACCGAAATATCAGCCATTACCCTTACATCCAAAATCAGAAAAACCAATAAAGTGAAATAGGAAAACATTGAAAATAGCGCAATAAAGAAGCTATCATATGAATACCTGAGTTTGGATATCATCACCAGTAACAATGTTACCAACTGTTCGCAGAGCAGGAATAAGCACTGATGGCGATGGATGACTAGAAAAACTAAACTTTTTCAGTTTCACAGAAAAGATGTTCATAATGAACGACCAGAAAATAAGCCACAAACATCAAGATGAAATCCAACACTTACAGCAAAAGCTCAACAAGGCGGGAACAGACACCAGCCTCAATAACAGCTTGGATTTTGTCATTTGTACCATCAGACAAGTACGATAGTGCCCAGCATGCATCAGTGAGGACTTCTTCATCATTTGAATGTATAAGACGTGCAAGAGCCGGAAGAGCAGGCTTAGTCTGGTCAATGGATATCAGAAGCATTTGGGTTCACAAACAAAAACCAGGGAGAAAATTTTTAAAATGATTGTAAGTCAGAATAAATTCAGAAGTCCAACCTGCTCAAACTGTGGTTGCGGTTTCCCCCTGCAAAAGTTTGACAGAGTCCATGTTGCATTTCTTAACATAGAAAGTTTCGCATGCTCGTTGAACTGTGCAAGCAGTGGCATCAAGGCTCCGTGGTTGAGGACAAGATCGCGACATTTGGGTGAGTCACCAGCAATATTTCCCAATGCCCAAACAGCCTATACAGGATCAAAAAAACATGTGTACTTAACAGACTAAGGAAACTTCATTATCTACTCAACCATATAACTCTAAGAGTCTAATATACTCCATACTGTATTCTCTACTGCTTTTTAGGTTCTAGAAAGAGGACCAAAACATGGAGCAAAGCACAAACAACTTTTGGGTTGTCGATAAGACAGTATACCTGCTCACGAACATCATCACTTGGGGAACCAAGAAGTCTCACAAAAATTGGAACAGCTCCGTGATCAATTACAACCTTAGTGTTCTCTGATGTTCCAGATGCAATGTTTGTAAGAGCCCAGGCCGCCTCAAACTACCGAAAATCATTAAAAATACAAATAGGTTAACATTTGATAAAAACAAGTTCAATACATATATATCTAGAACCCCATAACAAAGAAAGACAAATACCAAACCTGAAGTTGTGGGTAGTCATCCCTGGCAAGAAACTCAACAAAGCGAGGAACAACACCAGATTGTATCACCTCCTCAATAGGGGGATTTCTTTCTGCAGAAAGAGACAATGATAAAACACAAAAGTATGCACAACAGAAAAAAAAATTAAGCAGGAATCAAACAACGAATATCAGTTCGAAGAA
Organism: Arctostaphylos glauca; assembly: GCA_019985065.2. Classification (NCBI taxonomy): domain Eukaryota; kingdom Viridiplantae; phylum Streptophyta; class Magnoliopsida; order Ericales; family Ericaceae; genus Arctostaphylos; species Arctostaphylos glauca. The sequence continues at coordinate 44,185,468 of JAHSPW020000001.1, forward strand.
AACCTATTGAAAGCAGCTTTCGGAATTGAGTAGTTGCTTCTAGTTGTAAGCTGCTATCTTCTGACCAAACACCGGCAATCATGGCAGGAAGACTTTCTAACTGCAGTCGAATACATGGCAACAAAATTTACCATGTGAACAAAATTTACCATGTGAAAGTTGACTACTCTATAGTCTACGCACTCGTGCTAAAACTCCCTACTGAATGACATGACGTATCATATGGTGTTGGGTGTCTCGTGCTTTTAGTAAGCTACCTTGGATATGAGGAATCCCAAAATGAAAGGCAAAGTCCAGTAGAAGAAGATTGTTCTACCGATAGATAAGACCACGATTCATATAAGGGATAGGATCCATCTGATCTCTCTCTCTCCCCATTTTAGAAAGAGCGGATATATTAATATAAAAGAGGATCAGCCACTATATATTCGCCATCATCTCTATAGGGGCCCCTTAATCGTGAGGATTCTTCAATAATTGTCCTGGGGAGCTCACAGACCTTAATTATTTGATTTTTTTTTTTTAAATTGACCTTGATAGCAGTATACAAATTTCCAATCAAAGCTAAATACTGACAAGTGCCGCACCAGCACCAGCTAGTTTAAGTTCTCCTACCTATATTCATCAATAAATGTATATTCCAAAGGATGTAATTGCTAAACAAAACCTTACTCATTAATTGCAAATAAAGCAAAAGGCCAAATAACGGAACAATAACTGCAAATCCAAAGATCAACGTAGGACACCTAGGATAATTGTAAGAAAACTTTGAGGATTGTTTGTGTGTGTGTGTGTGTGTGTGGGGGGGGGGGGGGGGGGGGGGAGATGGGATGGGGATGAAGGGAAACAGAAACCTTCTTTTCGATTTGAGAGACGTTGATGGTAGTTGGGAATTGCTGAGCTTGCAATCCCTCGCGACGCTTCTTGAGTAAGCTCTCTTCTCTTTTGTTCTTTCGGATCTCAACCATGTTATCTTCCCTTCGTCGCCGACCTTCCTCTGCATCAACGGCGACCTTGTACCGGCTCCGACGAACCTCAGTTCTCGCGTTCGGCCTCAGAGACATAGTTGCACAATCGTACGAAACCCTAACCCACTATAAGTACAAATTGTGTGAGTATGTATGTGCGTTCAAGCACAAAGACGTCGATGAATATGAAACCTAGGAAGACACGCTATAGAGAGAGGGAGAGAGATGGCGGAAGCAAGCAATAAGGGTTTTGATTATTTTCTTTCCGAAGAGAGTCGGGATGGGGCGACCATTATAGCGGTTTCAAGTTCAACCACCAGTGCTTTCTAGAGAAGGCTTCATTTTGGCGTTATTAACGAGAGCGCCACTTAACACGGTCGCGATCACTTGCTTCGCAGCCGCTTCCATTTATTAATCACCACCGCCAAATACGTGGACAATCAACCATGGTGTTGACGTTTTTAACGGCTGGCGAACATTATTGTTGGAATGACCCCACTGGGAGATAGGGTTGGACTCGATTGTTTAGCAGGGGAGTGTATGGTTGCACTGGGCCGTGGGCACGCAAACTGCTATTTCTGGGCCCAAAATGTACGGGCTTTAACCTTAGTTTGAGGCCCTGTTAAACTGATCTGGGCCCTCCGATTGGGTCGGACACTGCTCCGAAAGCTAGTTGGTGATTGAATCAAACTATTTAAGTTTGAAAATAATATAAACATTATGAGGTGGATTTAAAATTTATTTAATAAGTTTATATCATGTGTAACGACCTGAATTTTTAAACATATAATAAATAATTTTAATCAGTTATTAAAATTCTTTTTGGTTCATTTTAATTAAAATAAAATTTATCCATATTGAATTATTTATTTTTATCATAATTTAATAAATCAAATGATTGGTTTAGAATATGCATGCACATGCGTGTGTATGTGACGAGTTAATGTACTAGATTATTCTTAACCCTATACATATTGGTTGTCCACTTTTTGCCTTGTACGTATGAACCTAAACTTTGAAACCTCAAAGGCATTGAACCCACCCTCTTGAATCTCCCAAAAACGCTTTGTTTTTTTTTTTTTTTTCAATCACTTAGAATTCCTAAATCCATTTTATTATTCACATTTTAATTATAATTATTTAGTATTGATCAAACTTCTTTGGCTAGTATTTTATACACGTTGGTATGGAATGCTATCTTTCTCCAAGTACATGAACTATTGTTTTGGGTATTAAATTTGTGTGATGAGATTTGAACTTATCCTTTTTATGCATTAGGTTCATTACCTAAGGAAAACTCAAAACTTTAGAAATTTTTCTCCCCACGCAAGTTCATCAATGGACACCACCTATTGGGAATTTTCAAATAACTTAACCCTATCCTCTAATGGCAATAAAATCCAGTGTTTCCATTACCATTCCTAACGACACTTTTGACATTAGTATACTTTTAGAGAGAGAGACAGATTTTTTAGAGAGAGACCCTCCACTGCCGAGGTGTCGACACCCATTCCCGACGTCGTTTCTTTGTCGAAATCGCACTATTAAAGTAGAAACATATACGTTGCAACTCTAGTTTCGTGTAATTAGTAGATATTATATGTAATTTTTGTAGAGGAATTACATATTTTTATCGGGTCATGTCCCAAATGATTAGATGTTATCTAAATTACACCACACTTGCACATGCATATACTTTTTAATATGTTATGATGTCTACAAATACCCGTGGGATATTGTGAGAGCAGGAATGCCAACTTGACAATATTCTACTATGTTATTATGCTACTTAAATAATTTAGCGATGTTGTTGAGATTCTGAAATAAAAATGTCATGTTATTGATGGAATTTTGGTTAGTTCATTTTATAGCCGTTGTACTGTCGATTTTATTTCCGGAACATAATGTATCTGAATGTGAAAAAACTTAGAGTTATACGTCAAGGACACTGGATCAAATATCACGGTGACATGGCAGCGGAGGATGTCAGGCGTACATTATAAAGTAGTTAATGTGTAGAGACAAGTAAGTGATTCATTAAATAAAGGAGTGAAAATCAATTTTGATGACCCGTCGTGACAATGTCGTTATCTAAGTTTTGACCTATATGTTTATGCCATAATTATGCGAAAGTCGATTTATGATTTGTTTATAAGGACCCCAACTACGAGTAGCTAAACACAGTTGGAGGTGACTTTGGGACGTCGCGATGACAGCTCCAGACCTGAGGGAGCAGCGACTAGTGTCTTGCACATCTTTTAATCGATAAGGAAAAGTGGTTAAGGTTCATTGTGACTGAGCTTGGTAAAGCCACGTTCGTGGTATCTAGATAGGGTAAAGTAAGTATTGACTTGAGTAAACGATAGAAGGTTCCTGTTTTACTGGGTCAGTATTCAGTCAGATACATAACCTTCGAATAGGGGCCCCTGGTAGGTAAAGACTGGTCAATATCAACTGATTGCCTATGCTAGCGTTTAAAGAGTAGGATTGGATTCCCGAGGTGGTGAATCCTATAAACGTAAATACAATATTCCTAACGAACCTATGTGTTTATTTTCGCTACTTTATACTTGTGTTATTAAATGTAATTATTTTTATCTGTCAAATTGCATGCTTATTGGATTAGCGTTTCGGATATATTTTTTGCTGAATATTATGTACTCATGGAGTAATTTCTCTGCTCTTGGCATTCATATTAGATGAAGAAGTGTAAGAAGAGAAGCAACCCAAGCTGGAAGAGTTGGGTTTTAGAGCTAAAGTGTCACGACCCATCCCGTAAAGGTTAAGGCACGTGACCGGCCACGAGTGAAACTCGTAAGGCCCTCTAAAATATACCAGTTTAGGGATTTTCTATCAATATAACTGATATCAGAGTGCGAAAAATAAAATTAACTCCAGAGTTCAGTGTATAAAATAAAGTGCAACAATATAACCCTTATGGGCTTACAAACCATGACTACGGTCCAAATTCCCGACCGGTCAACCAAATACATCACAATCAAGGTCAGACTACATTTAAACATGCTAAGTTTAGAAATTATAAAAGATACTTCAATTCCGATACAACTTGCAGAATCCAAGCATAGACAGCATCATTAATTAGAACCTGTTGCATCAACAACTTCATTAGCACTAGGCTAGTGTGAGTCTAGATATGACAAGTCTACTCACTATCTGTATTAAGATAACCCGTATTCTTGAAATTTATTATAATTAAATGCCAACTTTATATGATACACGAATCCAGCTTTTAGGCTTGCGCTGTAACCATGCACACTATCAAGTGATCATGTTATGTGACATATGAATCCAGCTTTTAGGCTTACGCTGTAACCATGCACACTTATCAATGATCATGTTATGGGACGTATGAATTCAGCTTTTAGGCTTACGCTGTAACCATGTATAGTAACGTTATACGATCTACGGCCCACCAGTAAATTAGGGAGCGACCCCAAATATAAGCCGGCGTGATATCACCCGTTGGATTACCTGGCTAATAATCCCCACCTTTATTACTTCACCTCATCGCTAGAATCTTCATCTGCCCCCTAGCGGCCGGGGCCGTATTGATCTCATGTCATAATATTTTCATGTTTACAAGATGTCATGATTATTTTTAATGTCTTAACATATCATGCTCAGTCTACTATCAATTCAGTGGCATAGATGTACATGCATCAAAGTAAAGAGAATCATTTATTTTTATTGCAGAATATAAGTAAGCAAGTCATATATAAGACTCACCTGAAATTAGTCCGTAATTCTTTTATATTAACTCGGCCCGACGATCTCCGATTCCCGAATCTATCATGATAAGTAAAAAGTACTTATTGCCAACAACTCTTAAAAGAATGTACTAACTTAGTGACTCAAGTCGCGTAACCGCTCGAACTCCTCGATTCGTAAGGGTACAAAAATGTAATTCGGGTTCTAGGACAAAGTGGTCATTTTACCCAACTAACACGTGGCACCGAGAGCCTTCTCGTGATTCGTGTCAATTTTATTATTTGGTCCTTAGTCTCGTTTGTAATTCTAGGGCTCGGATGACTCATGTTCGATCGGTTTAATCGCCGGTTACTTAGACCGTAAAAGGGTATTTTCGTAATCTTGCTATCGGTCGTCCAAAAATATAACCGAGGCCGGACCCACATTATTTTCAATTATTATTCACATTCAAAGCCTAATTCCATGGTCGGTCCGCTCGTGTGGTGATTTTAGTGTCGGTATGCCAAAAGTAAGTAAGAGTGGCGTTTTGGTAATTATACTCCCCGATCTCCGAAACCCGGGACCGAGTCTTGTCCCGTACATTATTTAACCCCAATTTCATCATGGTAAGGTCAATTTCGTGATTCGGCTAACGGGTGTGGCGATTTAAGTGGGTGCGTGAGTGGGGTTTCTAGAGAGAGAAAATCTCAGAAATAGGCTGATTTTCGTGGTGTGTTTGAGGTCGGTTTCTACGAGTTACGTAGGTCTCGAGGACGATCCAATCTATCCGGGTTAAAGACTTGATGTTTGTCTACAACTTTCGTGTTTTAAGAAACTCATTTTGACCACCCGAACATCAAGATCCAAGGGCTCGAAGTTAACAAAAAATCTGGGAAAAATCTGGAAAACAGTGTTCAACAGCACGCGAGTCATTTTCGTGGCCTGATTTTAACGCGTTCAAAATGTCATAGAGAAAATCCGTTCTATCTATGTTTAAGATAAAGTGTTCGTCTCAAACTTTCGTCTTTTACAAAACATGATTCGAGTAATAAAACATCAAGATTTACGTCTCCGAAGTTGGTCAAAAATCAGCGAAAAACTGGGAAATCCGGAAAAAAAATAGTTTTCCGAGTGACTTTCGTAGCTTGATCTCTACGGGTTCTAATGGTCCGAAGGTCGATCCAATTCATCTATTTCAAAGACTAAGTGTCCTATTACGAGTTCTAACAATGAAATCTAGATTAAACCATATAAAACATGAAGATTTAAGGCCTTGAATATAAGAAAAAGTATGCGTTATACCTCTTTCCTTGCCGGAAAGCTTGGTGGCCGGACATGGCGGCTCGGACCCGAATACGGCAGTCACGAAAGAGCTCCGGGACGTCCAAATATACGTCGTAACGTAGGGGCCGTGGTCATGCGGTGAAAGGTGATAAAAATGGAGAAGAAGGAGGAAATGGGGGGAGGAAATGGCTTATTAGTGTGAGAGAGGGAGAAGTTAGAGAGAGAGGCAGAGAGGGAGCTGATTTCTGCCGTGGAGGGGGAAAATGTCCCATTTTTATGGTTTCATGATATGCTAGAATACTTATTAGAAAAATAAATAAATAGAAAATCCATATATAGATTATAGGCATAATCATGATTTGAGGGAACACTTCCCATGATTTAAGGAAAAAGGAGGATTTGAATTTGACTAGTTGGGTTTCCATCAGTCAAGGGCTCCGTCGCGTGCGCGAGCGCAAAATACTGCACGATCCCGAGAAACTGTTCCGGTACTGATTTTTCGAAAAATATGAAAATAGACCGGGTGACTTAGAAAATTACGAGGATCGTCATGGCGTGCTCGGATTTCTCATACGAGTATTCCTTGGTAGGCCGACATCTCCAAATATCGTAAAATTTAACACATTTAATAAGCGTAGGTTCCGAAATTAATTTTTTTTTTTTTCAAATCAAATAATTAAATCACATAATAATTATAATTATCCGCGCTATTATTAAATTTAAATAATTAAATCGGGTCGGGGTATTACATAAAGACTGTGACAATACATGAAGACTTTATTCTTAAAAGTTCCATTGCATTATTTTTAAATCACAATGTAAATCCATAAGGGATATTTTAGTAATTTCGTTAAATTTTGCTAATAATATTTTATTTTGAAATTCACATTTATGAATTAATATTTCAATTATATTTTATTTAAAGTAATAAAATAAAATAATTTTAATTAATATTCCGAGAAATCAAGGTGTTACATCGTGAGTTATTAAAAGATAGATATAAGCATGAATAGTATTATAAGTTTGTATGATGTCATTGAAAATAATTCAATGATAACATATTCTAAAAATTGTTTTAGTTTCAAGTCTAACTTCACTAATATATTATCCGAGGTTTTCGTGCACTAATATATAGTTAATTTTAAGAACAAGCCTAAAATAATGGCAAGAATAATGTTATGGACTTGCATCTTTACGTCATATTGAATACTAAATCTTGTGCGGTAAAATATGATGCAACCTATGTTATTGAATACTAAATCTTGCCCAATTGGGTGATAAAATTGTTATAGACATTGTATTAAAAGAAATATTTCATGATTATGGATAATCGATGTTATATTTACACGAAAGATCTACGGATCATCATGTATCTTTCTTTTGTACATTGGAAAATAAAACTTTTAGTGTGTTTTACATGAGTTTTATAAATTTAATAATTTGGCGTTCAATCAATTTACATACACTTTGCCTAATCTTAAAACTCTGACGTTCTTGAGCAAACTTTTAGCAAACTCGAACTTTCTTTTATTGACAATAAATATCTTATAAATGAGCGGAGCACGCGTCATTTGTAAATATAAAAAGTCAAAAGTTTTTTTTATACGGAAAAAGATAGATTTTGTAACTAAGAATTATTTTTAATTTACATAGAAAAATATTGGTCACTTTTTTTATGAATTTCGAAAGTATTATTCAAATCATCGTGCCATACTCTTTTTACAATAGGGTTTGAAAATTTTGAAGTACTATTAATTATTATAAAAAAATTACTCTAAATTTAATTTGATTACTAATTAGTGGATGGTAATATTATTTTTTAAAATTAATTGAGATACACAAATAAGTACTTTAAGTTGAAAAAAATAGTTGGAGAAATAAAACAAAGAAAAAATTATGAAACCACCCGTGCACGTAACATTTTTTACAAGAGACGAGTGCGGACAGCGAGCACAAGCCTACTAAGTTCGTCAGATATGGACTAACAGAGAAGCAAAATAATCCAGGTTTTGAATACCAAATCGGTTTAGCTACCTGATCGGCCTCGAAATATGTCGTTGTTTAGGCCGTATCAGAGTATTTTAAACTACTTGTGCTGTGATTTGATTTGAGCAAAAAGTGTATAGCAGCAAGTTGAGTATCGATCCACAGAGACAGGGTGAATTGGTTATTACTTTTAATTGAATCATATTCTTAATTTGTGAAGAAACGTAGTTTGGTTTGTTGTGTGATTTGAGACTAGAAATGAAAATACGAGTAATAAATTGATTTAAAAAGTTTCGGGAAGAAATATCTAAGGCTTGAATCCACTCTAATCTTTTGTAATGATATGAATGTTTCAATTTATGAATGTTCATTATTCGAATCCGTTGAGCACTGTGTAGATAGTTAATCTGCACTATACTCGCTTAAGATATTCGTGTATACTAACTAGCATAGATTATCTTTGCTTAGCACGAATTGTCTTACCAGTATAACCCGTCTCTAAGGCACGGATTATCTGATAGCACAACGCGTCTTACGAGGCATAATCTATCTTAGTTGAGTTGCACGAATCAACGAGCCCTTGGTTGTATGTCGTAAAAATACGATAACATATAATGAAAGAGGAAGATCTTTTAGTTCTATATCATACAACATGGATTCGAATAATGAAAGCAGATAGTTCTAATGAAACATATTCATTACATTAGATTAGAGTTTCATCATCACCTTAGACAGAAGATTAGCCGGCCATAGAAGTAGATTCCATTGATTCAGAAGCATAAACCGTCATTACAACGACCTGAATATAGCGCTCACCTCCTATCCTTCCCTCTTTCTCTCCTATCTAACCCTGAATTCCTTCCCCAGGCGAAGGATATTCTATTACAAGTGGTCTTCCAGAGAGAAAACTAAAAGAAAATATGATATCCATTTTATAAAATCGGGCTGGGCTATTTATAGACGTTTCCACCGCCCTAAGCCGTCCGGACGCTGAAGCGGTCCGTCCGGACGCCTGTGTGACAGCCGTGTGACAGACGTGTGACAGTCGTGTGACAGCTGGGTCCAGATGTACAAAACTTGGTCCGTCCGGACGCCGAAGCGGTCCCGTCCGGACGCCTGCGTGACAGCTGTGTCCAGAGGTGCGTGAGGTGGCGCCCGGTGGTTGGAGGGGACCTCCGTCCGGACGCGGGTGAGGTCCGTCCGGACGCCTGTATGAGGTTTTCCGGCAGAAGGCATGTTTGAATCATGTCCGGACGGGGATCAGTGCCGTCCGGACGTCTATCCATGTTTTTGACACTTTTTCTCCTCATTCTTTGGTTATTAGCTCGGGCTCCTGAAATCATGGAAAACAAACCAAATTAGTAATAACAAGGCTCGTAAGACGATAACAAAGGTACATTAGGCGATGGTAATAGTACATAATTATGTACTTATCACTACCGATTTTTCTATTGGTACGGTATGTGTTGGCACCGATCATATACCGAGTATTGTATTTAATTTATCACAATTATCAATATATATATAAACTACAAAGAGAAAGTCTAAAAAAATTAATTTTTTTGGCAATTTAAAAAAATAAATCTGATATCGGTCTATATAGCCGGTATGATTGGTATTAAGAACGATACAATACTAAAGTACTTGATATTATTTTATGGTAAAACGATACGTATTAGTATTAATCGGTACGGTACAATATTCACAAACCGTCAACTCTCGATCGGCGCTGGAATTTATGATCTGACCTGTGTCAATTCACCAGCACAAAAACAAGAGCAAGATCGAACAAGAACGAACTCTCCAATTTCAGTTCTTCAAACTACAAAGAGATGTCTTCGGTGGTGGTGGTGGTCCAAGATGCAGACGATCGAACAACTCTTATTCACAACTCACCGCCTTCGATTCCGAATAGAGTCTCCGCCGTTGGAGACGAAGAAATCGTCCCTCCTTCATCGTCGAGCGATCCAGATGGATCAAGACCTAATTCAGTTGGTTCCAACCAACGTCTCGCCTCTCTCGACGTCTTCCGAGGCCTCACTGTTGCTGTACGTCCACTCTCAAAATTAATTTGACTGCATTCCTAGATACTCCCAGTTCTTCCTTATTTGAGTGAGTTTGAACTTTGTATATGTGGAATTTTAATCTGAATTTTTTGTATTTCTACTGGGAACTGAGAAGGTTGAGTACAACATTGACATTTTTTTGTTAAGAAGACATGGATAATTGATTGAAACCAGAGTTTTTCGACAATTATCTCCTTCTTCAAACAACAGAAGAGGAGGAATGTCTATTGGCCTCGCCTACCAGGCATAAGCCTTTTTGCCCCCCGCAGTTTTTGGTTCGCCGTGATGAATGTTGCTTCCTTATATTTCCCACTACGACGTTTGGTTTGCTGAAAAAAGTACATTACCTTAGGTGAACAGCCATTCGATTGCGCGACCGAGGAATGACCATTCCATTGATTCCCAAAATAATTCCACCACACCACACCAAACGGCACGAATATCTGATATAAATTTCGCTTTCTTCATTTCCATTAATTTTCGGGAACCAAAGTGTGTTTATGAAGTCTTTTCTTGCATCAACGGTGCGGCTTCATGAGCTCGTTCTTTCTACTTTTTTTGGTCCTTTTATTCTCTGTTTTTTTTTTTTTTTTTGCAGTTGATGATTTTAGTGGATGATGCTGGAGGAGCATTCCCATCAATAAACCACTCTCCATGGTTTGGCGTGACGCTTGCTGACTTTGTAATGCCGTTTTTCCTATTTGGTGTCGGTGTTTCCATCAGTCTGGTCTTCAAGGTATCAACTATCCAGAAAAAAAAATTTCAATGCTATAGCTTCGCTTGGGCACACACCCAATATTCACCCCGTTTCCTGTATCGCCAGTAGTTTTGTTTGTGTCGCATGGAGTATCATAACCTTTTAGCAGAAATTGTAGTGGACATGTCAACCCCATTGACGACTTGTCTTGTTCATCTTGCAGAAAGTAACGAATAAACCATCTGCTACCAAGAAAGTCATACTCAGAACAATTAAGCTCTTTCTCTTAGGGGTGGTACTGCAAGGTTGGTTTTGCTCTTTTATTGTAAATGCCGTGTTTAGTGACTTTAGTCAGAAAACAAAACAATATAAAAAAAAAGAGCAGGGGAATGAGAAAGAAAACGGAATAGTAAAGAACTAAAGGAATCTTTCTGTCCTAAATAGGACCCACCCGTTTGTTCTCTTAAAACAAGCATACTCTCTTTATTGCATTCTAGGGAACTGGAAAGCTTATGTCTAAGAAATATTACGAAACAATTTTTTTTGGAGAGTTTAAAGCTTTTCCTTATATGGACTGCTGGAAATAAAATGATAGCGTGAGAACTATTTCTAAGTATTTAATTGCTTTGAGCGTGAGTGTGTGAAATATAAACAGTCTTGGGCAACCAGAAGGGCCACAAAAAGTTGGAAGACAACGTAGATGGTAAAGAGATGGAATAATGGTTTCAAATTACTTTTTGTTTTCATCTATCTGGTTTCGAAATGGAGGTGGACTTCCTTTACATGTTAAGTCAGACAGTACTGTAAATTGCTGAGGTATCATTTCATTGCACTTTTAGGTGGGTATTTCCATGGGAAAAATGACTTATCATATGGAGTTGATGTTCACAAGTTACGTTGGATGGGTGTGTTGCAGGTAGTTGTCATTTTTGTTTTATAACTATTTTTGTGTTCTTCTGTTATTCACCGATGAGGTAATACCGAGTCAAACTTTCCTTCGTGGTTGTTGTGTACTTTCTGATTTGCTACCTCTCTATGTATACTTTCTCAGTGTTCAATATCAAGATAGTTTGATATAATTCAAAAGAATTATACTCCATCTTCGTTTATTTATTTGCCTGGTTAAACATTAACAAGTAATAGAATGTTCAGTTAACATGATTCTACAAATGCTGCTCTTTCGTTCTTCCTAGTACAAGTATAAGCTTAAGCTAGCTCAGTGCGTCATTCTCATTTTGACACCTCTTCCCCTCCTAGAAAACGCTGTTGTTTGCGTGCCTTAAGTTTGATTATCTGCTGAACAACACTGAAACAGCATTACTCGTATCACTATCATCAGGCTGGCGCTGGGGTAAGCCCCGCAAGCCCCCGAGCTCGGGCAACCCCCGGCGTGGGGCAACAATTTATTTTTTTAATTTTATAAATATAGAAAGAAACAATAGAAATTCATTGAAAAAGATTATTATTAATACCAAGTGGGCAACCTAGGACTTGGGCAACTCAAATGTCGGGGTCGGCACTGGCTGTCATGGTGGTTGTTCTATATTTCTCTCTCCATATATTTGATTTGTTTCTGTATCCTCAGTCGTGTTGCTATGCAGGACATCTCAGGCATGCAATTTTGGTTGTTCTTAAAACAAATGAATACATTCACATCTGAGTGCATCTATCCCGTTCTTAGTTCACACTTCACAAAATTGAAGTTTAATTTGCTATACCAGTTCCATATGGATTTTAGGTTTGTAGTCTTGCGTTATTCTGTTTGCTACTCTGTTATAATCTAAATATTTGTAATGCATAGAGAATTTCAATTGGATATCTGTTCGCTTCGGTTCTGGAGATCTGGCTTGTAAACAGCATTGCAGTTGACTCAGCCCTAACATTTGTTAAAAGATACTACATCCAGTGGTAAGCTTTTACATTTCGGATCTTATAGTTCATGATTATTGTAATTAGCTCCCATTCCACGCACCCCATTGCCATGCTAATCACGCATGTCTTATCTGCTGACCATGCTAATCTTTCCTTTTTTTCAGGATGGTTTCTTTCTTGCTAGGATCGGTTTATATGAGTTTGCTCTATGGCCTTTATGTTCCGGACTGGAAATTTGAAGTTCTGTCTGCAAAAACGAGCTCATCAACATCAAGATATGGTTCTGGTACCCTAATTGTAAGTTTGGAAGACATTATATAGTTTCAGAGAAGCATTTGTTGACAACGTACTACTTTGATTTATCTTCTAAATTATTAATAAGTAGCCAACCGTTCATTTCTTTTGAGTCTCGACTAAGATGTTACTCTAGATGAAAGTAATTCGCTTGCTAGGACAACAAATTCTATTCTGTATGCTTTTGAGTAGGTATGGGTCCAATCCATTTAAGTGACTAGAAGTAGATGGATCAGAGGGGCATTTGGTGCTTGACATCTATTTTTCAATAAATGTAATGACATATTGTTGGTATTCGGAATGTTGGATGGTGATTAAGTGGGAGTTGGAGTCAATAGTACCATTCAAATGCCTTTTCCGACTTCATAAGCTGAAGGCCATGTCAGAGAAAAACATTAACATTTGTTTCTCTCCAATAATCATTTCATTTCATGTCATGTTAGGATTTCTGTTCATAGAGACTTCTTGTGTTAACTGATAGGCATATGGTTGTGTACTACAAAGGTTTATGTGTGGTTGTGCGGCTATATAGAAAAGGTGTTCGGGGCTTCAGGCGGCCGGCCGTCTGAATAGAATCAATCAAAATTCCATCGATTGTAGCATTATGTTGTAGCCAGTGATTGCCCAGGTCGGTGTGTGATCACCTCTACTTTTATAGAATCTGGCAAAGCTTTCTATACCTTATAGAGCTTACAAATTTCCTCTCTCGTCATTAATCTTCACTTTGCACTTTGGTCGCGTTGGTGTTTGCAGTTGGTATCTGATGGTAAACTAATCTTAAAGGCCTCTGCTAATAGGCTTTGTTCAGTTTTGTGGAGTAGATTATCAGTGACCTGATACTTTGGTATAGTCCTTTGTGGTATTGCTTCTGGATCTTGTTATTTCTGTTGTCTTCTAATGGGGTCTGAATATGGGCTGTTGTTTAAATCCACATTAACGGGGTTGTGTTATGGACTTGTGAATAAGCAAGTATCATTTGGCTACTGTGTCTGGGTCATTTAGTTACATCTTACCGTATTCGAATGGTGTTGTCTATGCCTAGTATGTTGTTCAATGCCTCTTGTTTTACTACCCTTGGGAGGTAGATTTTCATTTTAGTTGCACTGAAGAATGTATCTCAATCCTTGAACTTGCCCAGATCAAAAGGACCGGAAGGTGAAAAATTTTCAGCAGTACAAGCAGGCTACCAAGGAAGCTAAGAAAGCCGTTAGAGAGGCTAAGTTGAAAGCCTACGAGGATTTTTACGCTAGACTTGATAGTAAAGATGGGGAGAGGAATATCTATAAACTCGCCAAGCTGAGAGAAAGGAAAGCTAGAGACTTCTCTCAAGTTAAGTGTATAAAAGGTAGCGATTCAGTAGTGTTGGTGAAAGATGAGGATATCAAGGATAGGTGGAGGACGTATTTCGAGAAGTTGTTAAACGAGAAACATGAAGGAGGTTTTGGTGAGGAGGAAGTTGATGTTCCTAGCGAGAAAATGGAATACGAGTTTTATCGGAGGATACAAAAGTCCGAAGTGGCCAAGGCTTTGAAGAAGATGAAACCGGGTAGGGCCTTAGGACCAGATGGCATTCCTATTGAAGTGTGGAAAAGCCTAGGTGATTTGGGGGTGACTTGGTTGACAAAGCTGTTCAACAAAATTATGTTATCTAGGAGGATGCCAGACGAATGGAGGAGGAGTACCTTAGTACCTATCTACAAGAACAAAGGGGACATTCAAAATTGCAACAACTATAGAGGTATTAAGTTGATGAGTCATACGATGAAGCTGTGGGAAAGAGTTATGGAGCATCGTTTGAGGATGGTGACTATGGTGTCGGAGAAACAATTTGGGTTCATGCCTGGGAGATCGACCATGGAAGCTATTTACCTACTAAGAAGAGTGGTAGAGAAACACAGGTCAATGAAGAAGGATCTTCATATGGTCTTCATAGACCTAGAAAAGGCTTATGATAGGGTGCCCAGAGACCTTATATGGGGGGTTCTGGAGAGAAAGGGAGTAACCAAAGGGTATATCGATGTTGTTCGAGACATGTATGAAGGTGCTGTCACTGCCATTAGATCACCAGCAGGGGAGACGAGTGAATTTCCCATCACAGTAGGATTGCACCAAGGGTCAGCCTTGAGCCCTTACCTTTTCGCTTTAGTTATGGATGAATTGACTAGTCAGATTCAAGAGGATATTCCATGGTGTATGTTGTTTGCAGATGATATCGTCCTCGTAGATGATACTGCTAGCGGGGTGAATACTAAATTAGAAATTTGGCGGGATGCACTAGAGTCTAAGGGCTTTCGGATAAGTAGGAGTAAAACTGAGTATATGGTTTGCAAGTTTAGTGATACCAGAAGTGCGTACGAAGAAAAAGTGATGATTCAAGACCAGGAGATACCAAAGAGTGACCGTTTTAAGTATTTAGGCTCTATTATTAGTCAAGATGGAGAGATTACGGATGATGTGACCCATAAGATCCAAGTGGGGTGGCTCAAGTGGAGAAGTGCTACTGGCGTACTGTGCGACAAGAGGGTACCCACAAAGTTGAAGGGAAAATTCTATAGAACTGTCATAAGACCAGCGATGCTTTACGGGACAGAATGCTGGCCTATGAAGAAACAACAGGTGACCAAGATGAGTGTAGCGGAAATGAGAATGTTGAGGTGGATGTGTGGTAAGACTAGACGAGATAGGATTAGAAATGAGACAGTCCGCGAGATGGTAGGCGTAGCACCTATAGACGAGAAGTTGAGGGAAAATAGGCTTAGGTGGTTTGGGCATGTCTATCGTAGACCTACGGATGCAATAGTTAAGAGAGCGGATAGGATAGCTTTGCATAGCAATGCTCCAGGGTGGGGAAGACCCAAATTGACATTAGATGCGGTAGTGCGCAAGGATTTATGTCTACTAGGGCTAAGTGAGCAAGCTACACTTGACAGAACTCTTTGGAGGAAAAGGATTCATGTAGCCGACCCCAATTGATTTGGGACATAAGGCTCAGTTTGGTTTGGTTTGGTTTGGTTTATATTTGTAACCAGCATGCCATATCTGCATAAATTCATTTTCAGAACTTCTATTTTTGCGCAGAGCTAAGTTACTCGAAAAGTTTGATGGTTTTCCCTTTTGTTTGGAAAATATTGAAGCTTATCGTCAACATTACTCTAATTTATGGAACTAATTGTCAACAACACATTCTTTTCTAGGTCCATTGTGGAATGAGGGGCAGTCTTCAGCCTGCTTGCAATGCAGTTGGTTCAGTAGATCGACTTGTTCTCGGTATACAACATCTTTATCAACATCCCATGTACAGAAGAACAAAGGTGCTCCAGAGCTTCCTATTCTTGCTGTTGTCTTTCCTATTTTGAAGTCTTGAACCACTTTGCTGATCCTTGACTAGTTATTTTTTCCCGTATAATAGGAATGCAGTGTTAACTCTCCTGATTATGGACCTCTACCACAAAATTCTCCAGAATGGTGCCTTGCTCCATTTGACCCTGAGGGCATCTTAAGGTTTGGAAACTCTCTCTCCCATGAGCATTTTTTTTTAGAAAACCGTATTTATCATCTTTTTATGTTTAAGGCTGGTAATATTCCCAAACACCAAAGTGATATCCCTAAATCATTGCAAGGTTTATGATATCCAACACAAACTAGTTTGTCCAGTACCATGCATTGTCAGATTCTGCAGCACAGTTCTCGCGAGCTCCCTGGCTTTCTGGCCAAAGCTAAAGCTGTCATTTGACTATGTGTAACATATAGACACCTATGGGTTTAATTCATTGCGTTTTGTAGTTATTCACCTGGTTTTAGATGTTGCCATTGGCAGCATAGGTGGAGTTGGGGGGTGTAAGGAGCCGGGAAGCGTTGGCAGCCTTGAGAAATAGAGAGAGGGATGCAGCTAGTTCTTTCATTATAAATCTGGGGTTTTGAATAATTTTAAGTGGTCTGGGGGCTTCTGACTTGGATCATTTTAACTTATTAAACAATGTGTTTAAAGGCGAATGTGCAATGTGAGGCATTTTATCCCTCCTGAGGCAAGGCATAGATCTCAACTCCTTGAGTCTAAGCATTTAGAATTTTAATTTTGAGTTCAATTACTACATAAAATTATTAAAAGTTACTACCAAGTAAGAATGATAATAATGCTTACTAAAATTCATTAGAAGCTCGTATAACCTAAAACTATATGTTAATATATTCATACCCAAATAGGTACTCTCTTCATTCAAAGATTGGCAAGTCGAGAGGGGGTGAGAGTCTGAATATCTATCTATATGCCACATGTTCTTAAAAAGCGTACGCCTCATATAAGATAGGTAAAAATCCTCAAAATGCGCACCTTGGGCGAAGGGCTTAATAGATAAGGCATAGGCTTTTGGAGGGTAAGGCACAAATTCAAAAGCCTCAAGGTGTTTTTCGGTAGCTAGCCTCAATTTGGACCTTGATGCGAGCCTCAACTTAGCCTTTGAAAACACAACTAAGGGATAGAGAACCTTGCTTTATCTTGTTCTTTTCCTTGACGGGGTTGACTTTGTCATGGAATCAAGTACCATTTGCTCTTGCAAATGCAGAATTTTGCATTCCAGAGCAAGCTGGAAATGTACCCTGCTCAATCTCAATCATTTGTTCACTCTGTAGTGAGTCATTGACCCATACAGACTAGAGAAGCTTATAGTCCAAGAAAAGTGCTATTCTTCTTCATCTATTCTAGGGCCATAAATATGTGGTGATCTTGTTTGTCATGACAGGAATATTCTGATTTATTGGATTGAGCATTCCTTTGTTGGGAATTGAGGTTATAGCTTGAACATTTCGTTTTATTTCAAATTTTGGTTTGTTATGTTTTCAACGGATCACTTGATTTGCTTCTTGTTTTCTTTTATTGTTATTGAATGATTTAGAGTAATTTTATGGTCTTCTATTGGCGAAGTGTTTATTATTGATGTTTAAATATGGCATAGTAGATTGTTCCACTTCTTTTTTTGACAGACAAATACTCTAGTCCTGATAATCATAATTGTTATATGAAGGTTCTTTGACTAAATCTCTCTTCCTCCTTTGCGGGTTGCAAAATCTTCTAGCTCATTGATGGCTGCAATTACGTGCGTTATTGGACTGCATTTTGGACACATTATCGTGCATTTTAAAGTACGATGCTTTTGTTGCTTTCCTAGCCTGCCTTTGCAGCTGAATTGCTTCTTGAGTTTATGTATTGCATTCCAAAGGTTGAAGGTGCTATAGTATGGTGTATCTATTGGTGGTTTGTGGGAATTTTTTAATACTCTACTGCTTGCAGGGCCCCATGCAGAGGGTGTTTTTGTGGTCCATGTCATCTGTCCCTCTACTAATTTCAGGCTACGTCTTTTCCGTGTTGGGTAAGACTGTCTCATGCTAGCATCTATTTGCAACCAAATATATTAACATACATTTTTCTCCTTTAAGTGCAAAGTTGCTTGACCCTTTCAGGTATTCCTTTAACTAAACCGCTCTACTCTTTGAGCTATTTATGCATTACAGCAGGAGCATCAGGCTTCCTCTTAACCATTGTGTTCTATATTGTAAGTACAACTTCTACCGCTATAGTATTGTATTTGTATATTGAAAAGTGTATCATGTCTACTCTCCCCACCTTAGGCCCTCTCTGTTCAACTCCCCCTTGGGTAGGAGCTCTGTTTCTGCCCTGGAATTTAATCATTTGTTTTGCATCTGGATAGAGGATTATGGCAGTGCCATAGTTTTTAAAACAAATGTGGTTGGATTGTGAAAGGGGATTTCAGAATTCCGTTTTTTCACCTTGTTTACAAATCACAAAAAATTTCATCCGCAGCCTAACCATTTTGCAAACCACTTATGGTAAACCAATCTATGACAGAGTTTGACCATCTATACTTGGTAAACCAGTTTTTGCCCAACTGTTGTCTCAACAAACCTACAAAATTTAAAAAGTAGAATGTGTGTTGACATTGTGATTATTCTTGTTTATTACACACAGGTTGATGTCAAGCATGTTAAAAAGCCGACAATGGTGCTTCAGTGGATGGGAATGAATGCTCTCATTGTTTATGCTTTGGGTGCTTGTGACCTACTTCCGGCAGCTTTGCAAGGTTTATATTGGCATTCACCAGAAAATAATTTGGTTAGTTCTCCTCTCCTGGGTTAATTGGTCTCTGTGTTGTTGTCTTCTTCTTTGGTTGTTTGCATC
Organism: Arctostaphylos glauca; assembly: GCA_019985065.2. Taxonomy (NCBI): domain Eukaryota; kingdom Viridiplantae; phylum Streptophyta; class Magnoliopsida; order Ericales; family Ericaceae; genus Arctostaphylos; species Arctostaphylos glauca. The sequence goes on from JAHSPW020000001.1 coordinate 44,204,536, forward strand.
ATATGCTGCAATTGCTTCTCGATATGAACTTGCTAGTCTATAAATGATTTCTTGCATTTTTGCCTCACTGTCAACTCACTGAGGTTATTATGAACCTTAGAATCAAAATCTCACCATCTGATTCTGAACCATATTTCTAAACATTCGAAAGATGTTCACATTTTCTCCGAGGTAGGATATTCGCAATTTGCATATTGTTGATGAAAGGTTTGAGGGTAGCAGAGCTTGTAACCATACTAATCCCGAAACATCTTTGTGGGTCTTCATTTACTAAAAAATTCGCAATTTGCATATTATTGATGAAAGGTTTGAGGGTAGCAGAGCTTGTAACCATACTAATCCCGAAACATCTTTGTGGGTCTTCATTTACTAAAAAATTCTTTATGGGTAAATGATGCCGCATTGACTGCTTTGTTTGATATGCTGTGCAGTTTTTTGATTAAGAACATAAAAATACATGCAGGTTCAAGGCACAGAGTTGCTGTTGCAATCCATGCTTCACTCCAGGAAATGGGGTACCCTGGTGTTCGTAGTGCTTGAGATATTATTTTGGGGTCTTGTTGCTGGTTTTCTGCACATGAAACGCTTTTATATACGACTGTAGAATATTGTTACCGTGCATGCCCATTTACATTAGCTCACTGATCTCATTGTACAGTTCTTTCTCTACATGTTGGTGGAAAGTATTAGATGAGCAGAGAACAGACCAAATACACAGTTTGTGTGATAATTAGATTTTCTCTTCCTGTCGCATTGGTCAAATTGTATGCAGGAATGATAGATTTTCACAGGTGAGTGAGATTGGAGCGATCCAAGTCTGATTCATCTTAACCCAAGCATGCACATTCCTTATTAATGGCAGGCCAAGCGGCCAACCGGGGAATTCCCATCCAGCTTTTGTTATTGTTCCTTTCAAGGCTCATCTAGACAAGTGAATCAGCCTTTGCCCAGTAAATTATTTAGAACTTCGGCATTCTAATCAAAGGGTCATACCTTTCAGCCCCGTTGTTTGGTGGAAGCAGAGCTAAAAACTAGTTGGTAGTTGTTCCCTGGTTGCCCGTCAGATTCAAGGATTTCAGAATCTACCGGAGGAAAGGGCTTTTGGAATTGGATCTTCCCTTGCATGACCGGACGGAAAGAGTCTCTTAGAATGCGATGCTCTCTCTTTTTTGAACCGCCCCTCCATTATTTTGAATTTTTTTCTATTTTTCTTCTTTAGTAATTTCTCACCGAGTCGCAATCCCTTATTTATAGTGTGTTTTGGACTTTGGACAAAATTTATTTTTGTTAAAAACTGTATTTTTCTTTTAGTAATTTTTTTTATCAAAAAATGAAGACAAATAAAAATACATATCGAAGTTGAACAAAATTATTGATAAGACAACTCTAAAAATGTTATATATAGTAAAAATTATTTTTTAATTATTCTTAGTATTTTTTTTTAAAAATCCGCAGACAAACATAATAGGTAATCGATAGTTGCAATCGAACATCTTTTAAAGAATACACTAATTATAATCATATATGCGGTCTGAAAGATCAACCAGGAGATTGCAACAAGAACTGTGAAACTTGATCCCTTGACATAAATAGCTTAGTTTAGTTTGAAGTTTGTTCAGGTTCAATTATTTAACTTGATCCCAAAGGATTAATTTAGTGGTCAAGATTTAGTATTTAGAGGCATGTTCCTTCTTAGGTCTTAGGGTTCAAAAACTTTCACATATTAGTAACTCTTTTAGGATTAGTCCGATAAAATACGTCACTCTTATTGAAGACCCAGCAAGTAGATGGTAGGATTAGTCCTCCGATAATTAGTTGATATTAAGTTAAAATAATCTCAAAATCTACCGGATATCTCGATTGTAAAAAAATAATAATAATAGTAGTAGTATAGTTTCAAAGCGGAGAATCCTAATTTCATTCTTTACGAGATTTAAGTAAATTCAAAATAAACATCGCTTTTGTGCACAAAATTCTACCCAAAAATTAGATATTGACCGAATAATTTTCAGTTAGTTTTTTACGCACTTCAAAATGACGATATTTTGACAAACAGCACGTCCTACTGTGCGCAATGCACACCAACCTCTCAATTCCTCCCCAGTTCCCTTTTGCTGTACCAATTCTTCCAAACCTTTTGGTCAATTGCTTTTACAGATCGCATCGGACGGAAGAATCTAGACAATGGACCATATTAAAAGAAGTCGGCTTCTTAGTCCGATATTTCTAATCATTCAAGATAAGAAAAAATCCGTTATTTCTCTAAGAGTAATCTTAGGAACACAGACACTACGGACATATCCAAATATAGATGTAGTAGGAATTGTTGGATGCACGTGGAATCTCAATAATTAAAGGCTCCGCGTGCATCCGGACACATCCGAATACATCTGTGTCCGAAGGATGAAGGATCTATGTATCATTACTTTTCCTTTCTTGAATCATTCCAGATAAGAAAAATTCCTTGGATAGCAAAGGAATTTAACAAGGAATAAATCCCCTTTCGGCCATCCAAAACTTTGCTTTGCTTCAAATCTCCTCTTGCCCTACTTTTTATCCCACTACCATAAAAGACCCACTTGGCCGTCCCAAAACAAAATTTCTGTTCCAATGACAACAACCTTTCATAGAACAATATAAAATCCAGCCACCCAATTTGCCAGTATGCAAAACATCCGGCATTGAAGCCCCCTGTGCACAAAATCTGCAGCACATAAGAAAATAAATGGCTTCTGAGAAAACAAAAGCTGGAATGTTTTCATGCAGCAATAGTGGAAGCAGCCAACAAGAGTACTTGGACGAAAGATCGTCGGAAAAAGAAAATAACCAAAGCCACTTGGGAAGAGCACTTTTGCAAAGAGCACTTTTTGGTTCTACCCGCCGCCGCAGGGGAGGAAGGAAGGTCAAAGGTTGTGACATAACAACCTCACCAAGCAGGCTAAGCAGAGTTTCTTCGGCTGCTGAGGTAGAAAACTAGAAGAATAATAGATGTTCAAGGAATGTAGGGGAGTCACTATTCCCGTTTTCGATACTCGATGTACCTCAATGATTGTTACAGGATTTTAGCTTCTTTCTTGCTATTTTGCTGTAGTTACTATCGAAACACAAGCCAAGGAACTCGTAACACTGCCACAACAATAAATAGAGGACTCTAAAACATAAGATCTAAAAAATTATGGGAAAAACAGACAGTAATTAAGACGTAGAAGCCTTCTTACCATGCAAAAAGAAATGTAATGGAAGAGGAAATCAACATTCTGCAGACTTACTAACTGAAATAGCTTTTGGACAACGAGTTTCGAAAGAGCCGGATCTCTTACCATGCATCCGCGCTAGTGTTCCTGTCCTCCTCTAGCCGTTTGGATTATCATTAAGCTATTCGTTCACTAGCATCATACGCAAAAGCAGCCAAACTCAGCATCCCCACTGCGAACACTTTCAAGTCTGCAAACTCATGTACAAGGAAAGGAACTGGTGAATAAAGACAAGTCACAATTAAAAAAAGAGGTGAAAAAGGAGCTGGCGAAGAAAGAACATGTGTAATGGATTTTTAGCCTCTTCCAAATAAACCATCATTAGTATCGAACTCCTTACTCCCCCCTTCCCCTCATAATCTAATATATTACCTTATCACCCTGTTCCATGAGTCCAAGAAACACAAGAAGGTCGCTTGATGCCCTGTCATAAACTCATAGGAATACTACATCATCAAAGTGTTAGTCAGAATGCTTTATCCTATCCACACTACATAAAGAAAACAATCTTAGGATTGCATTTGGAAGATGGAGAAAAATTTGACAACAGTGTACAGACATGGCTGCCATAATGCTGTAATTTCACACATCTAGCTATTTCAGCACTTTACCTACAAAAACCCTAGCCCATCGCTACTTAAATCATCACCTCCCATAACTGAACAATCGGTTGCATCATGTGCAAATTGCCCATAACAAGGCATAGCGCAACGCCTTCGTTTCCTGTACATGTCTACCGGATCTCTAGATCTTCTCTCTTTCATCTTTCCTAAAGTTGAAGGTTCATGAGGATTCCCAGCAGTAAAACTTTGAACAATACCATCAGAATCTTCAACCTCTGGAAGTATCAGTGAACCGGATGGGCTATTGTCATAGCCGATATCATTTGCACCACGTGATGGCCCAGGGAATTCCTTGATTCGAGACAATACCAGTGAAATTTGATCACAAGCAACATCAAGGCGTTCCTCTGTCTCAACTGCTTCTGTAATTAGGGTTGAAACAATGGACTGCAACAAGTGGAATTTGACTGCATGCTCCCCTGAGATGAGACCCTGGGCTGACTTTGTCATTGCTGAGGCAATATCACGCCAACGGATGGGTAGATACTGGTCTGGAATATGAAAACAGTTGTTTGTTGATAAAACACGAAGAACGTGTCTACACAGGATACCTGAGAACTCAAACTGATGGCAGCTACAGCTAATGAACTCATCATGTGGGACCCAAATAACTTTGGAACCCCCATCCATCTCCGTATGGTGTCTCACGATGAAGTAACTTTCATCAACCATTAGTGATGCATATTGTGGTGCCAACACAAGTTCCTCTTGTAGTTTGGAGAAGGCATAGGGTGTAAGAACAGCAGCTGCATGTGATTCCATTGGTGAACCAGTTTTGAGGGAGACTTTTTGGACCTTCCGTTGCATCTTTTGCTTTGCTCCTACATCCTTCACATCCACAACAGCAACCAACTGGAAAAAGAGTGCGCCAAAAGTAAAACGACAAAATAAAGAAGAATCAAGGACGAACATCTCAAGAGTTATGAGGTTCATACCTGCTCTACAAAATTATCTAGCACAGATTGTACACTTAAAAACCTTTGGATATAAGCATTTATTGACTCGGACTGAAACGAGCTTGTCATTCCAGCAAAGAAGTAAGATCTCAAAAAAGGTAGAGCCCAAAATGTACGCAGAGCATATAAACTGACGATGTGCTTATTTCCATGTAGTCCATATGTATCAACCATGTCCCTCCACCCCTCTTCAAAATCCTCGGCAGAGTGCAAATTATAGAGCCGATGGAACTCGGCTTTCCATTTATCATAATGAGACCCAAGGAGTGCAGAAAACCAATCTGAAAACTTTGAAATGATGTGCCAAATGCAAAAGGCATGCTTGGTTCTTGGCATTTCAACAGCAAGAGCTTCTTTGAGCCACACATTTTGGTCAGTTAGAACTGTTTCTGGAGCCTTTCCGTTCATGAAAGCCAAGAATGTCTGTCATGCACAATGAAAGGAAAGAATTTCAAAAGTGAATGGCACGTGGCAAGAGGAATTTTGGGCAAGTGAGGGAAGCCTACCATAAGATGAACCTAAACTTCCATAATTAATCTCACACAACGGCATCATCTCCTTGATGAGGCCAAGAGATAGTATGTTGCAGCAAAAACTACTTTTAAGTTCCCCATTTTGAGAGTTTATAGAAAGAGACATGGAATGTACATCAGAAGATCTAGTGGCAGCAGAAAAAACCATTCCAAGGGGGCCAGAAAATCATTGCATCAATTTTTACCCGACTACGAAAATGAGGTGCATACTGCATAGCATATGTGAGTTCAGCCATTGGATCTAAAAAATATGAATCTGAGCTGTTGATGTGGTTTATAACCAAAGCTAACTGGGGGATGACCAAAGATAACTTTCCTCATAAGTTGTAACAAAAACAGAAGTCAATCAGCACCAATGTGAGTCATACCCAAACATCACAATGAGTCAGAACCAAATACCCATTGGTCGATAAAGAACTTTGAGTTGACATTTACGTCGCCCCACCACACTCTGACTTGCAACAATACCTTGGGGCATAACCTCATACTAGTGGTCACAACCCAGACCACTAAAAACATTACCGAAGTATCGAAACCCCCCCACCCCCCCCCCCAAAAAAAAAAATGGGCGAGTACATTGAACTATCCATTTTACAGAAAGGCCCAAATACTTAAAAGAGGAGAAAGACTCTTTACTATCTCACAAGGATCAAAATATAACAACCACGTTGTCAGTAGCAGGCTTATTTCACAATCACAAGAAGAAATGAATGTCTACATGTTTCAAGTTGCAGCAAAAAAAGAAAAAACTAAAATCTTAATAAACGAATGAAGCAGGTTTTAAGAAAAAGGGAAGGGCTGCAGCAGATCAAATGATCAATAATGGTTCCTAAACTAGACACATCTCTTATAGAATAACTAATATATGGAAACGGATATAGCCACACTCAAAGTAAAAAGCTACTCACTCTTATTGCCCAGGAAAAAGATTGCATATTTTCGTCCCTTAGAAGCACACAACCAAAGAAACAATGCATTCCAAGATTATCCACTCCAATCCAAATTCCTAGAAGCATGTCGTACGTATCCAAGCGGTGAGTTGTGTCAAATACCACGGCATCTCCGAAAGTCTCATATGATTCAACTGATGAAGAATATGACCAGGCAATACGGTCCAACCTGTTGTTGGGATCAATCTTGAAGTTATACTTGAAATTGGGATCTTTATCCTTCTTGTCCTTGCACATTTTTAGAAGGTCAATAGGATCATTATCCCTGTCCACGTTTCTAAAAGACTGTAACAGGTTTCTGACGTCTATTTCCGTGAATGGTAAGCAACCTAGCTTAACTCCCTTCTCTAACTCCATTAGTCTTAGCATTTGTCGTACTGACATACCTGCTTTAGCGAACATGCAGATCCGACTCTTGTCATCTGCAGAAATGGGGCAATAAGCAGGAAGTAGCTGCACCTCATTTGACTTCAATAGTTCATGATTGTGGATGTTGCTAAAACCAGTGATGCGCCATTCAGGAACATCAAAATCTGCTCTTTTAACAATTCTCATATAGGCTTGGCATCCACAGCGTGACGACTTCCGATTCCTTTGTAGCTTTCCGTCATCTGATGGCTTCAGCTGTGGATAGCCACCACGGTGGCACGTGAAATCCCTTCTTGTAATTCCCCGACCTACACCATCTTTCCCTCGTGTACGGTGACGTCTGATTGAGAATCCACACTGCTTAGCAAAACTACAATAAAATTCGTAGGCAGCATCCTGCGAAACAAATCTTTGCCCAATAAATGGGAGAAGGTTCACAGAGGTTTGTCGTGACAAAATTGTGTCTTCAGGCATTTCCTCAATAGAACCGATATCATCTGGAGACAAATCTGTTCCATTTTCAGAAGTTTCTCTCACCAGGCTAGTTAATTCAGACATTATTCCTATGGAGAGGCCACTGGACTGAGTACCTGCACGACAAATGTTCAGTCACATATACCTAAACCAAAAAGGCGAACAAGAAGAACAAAGCCTAAGGCTACTAAGTGAGCATGGGAAACCTATGTTTTCGACGTTACAACCATTATTCCAAACACTAGGATCCAAAGGGAAAAAGAAAGAACATGCAAAGCAGAACATTTCATGTAGTACTGTTGAAATCATTCAATTTGGCCCACTCAAAGCTACATTAAAAATCGTGGGCTTGGAATTAACCATCATCCATCACATTCGAATTCAGCCTTCAAAAAACAATCCCAAGCATATCCAAGCTGAATGCGTAAAGACATCCAACGCATGAACACATTTAAGTACTGAGGATTTTATTCCCACATTTAGAATTTGCTTTACAAGGACTTCTCTCCTCCCACTACTGACTATATATCGCAAAGTCAAGAAACATCTACCCTTCCCCCCGTTACACATTTGTCATCTTGCCCTACTTTGTCAAACCAGAGAGGTGTAAGACAGTACTTATGAGCTAGCGCACACAAACTCGATCTGTCAAATTTCCTACGTTCTTCAACTACGTCTTCTGGTTTAATTCTAATCAAAGTAATCAGACTTCGTCAACAATTTTAAAGACCATTAGCGTATTTGGAAATGCAAGTCGATAATGCCGCCACTGCTAACATATGACCTATCCAACAATGTATCCAATAACGCAAATAAAACTCTCACAATAATTCCTTTTCATACATTTAAGTGTTAATTGCAAGTGCATAAACCTATGAAAATTGGCATTGATTGCAAAGAAAGTGTTAATTACAATGAAGAAAAATGGGCATTGCGTTTACCAATATAATTTGACAAAAATGTGCCGACATCAATACATACGCAAACGTATGAAATGGATCAAACTGTAAAACAGCAGAAATGCTATATCGTACGCTCTCCTACTCGACAAGCACGGCGGGCCATGGGCGGCAGCCTAAGAAGCGGACCCAAAAAAGTGCTGAGAAGAAGGGCACCTACCTAAATGTATAATACTCCTGACACCTGAGTTGAATCTTGAAGGATTTACTACTGGTGTGTGGATCGGGCATCCCCTTACTGTGTGTTTTGTGACCAGACCCGGAAAATATCCTGTTTAAGCATTTCAATTACGCACAAAAACTAAAAAGTACAACAACAACAAACAGGGAGAGAGGGGGAGATGAACAGCGAGAGAGAGAGAGAGAGAGGGTACCTCTTCGATTTGAGAGATTTTGGGCTGCTTCAGCTTCTGATCGAATGGAAGTTTAGGGACACAAACAAATAACAATTACATTCAAAACCTAGACTTGTTCGGTGTTACAAATTTCGACCAGTACTTTTACTTTTTTCATTTTAAATCCAAATACTTCTAATTTAACAACAGTATCAACCCTCACTGTATCCTACATGCATCCGAAAGTTCTGAACACATCTGTATTAGGAGAATTTGATTTTGTTCACCAATGATCAATACAACCAAAAAAATAAGAAATTACATAACAAGAATACAAAATAATTAGTTGAATATCAAATTTAATTAAGAACTTAAACTCGAGTATTCTATTCGGACTTCTACTATCTCTAATAAGTCTAGCCATTACTATTAGGAGGTGAAAAGCCCCTACTAGAATGCTCATCTGGGTTGATTTAGTGCCTTGAAGTCAAAAATAAATTTTTTAGACAGTGCCTCGAACTACCAGTAATAATTGTCAATAGAGCTTAGAATTACTAGTAGTAAATGTTCTTTATTTTTTTGGGCAGTACCTGAGACTAACGGTAGTGGCTAGTACCACTGGTAGTAAGGGGATCCTATTGCAAGATCTTTAAGATTTATTTTCCTAATCTAATTAGGACCTTATATTTTTCTATTGTTTAGAGATTTGTTATATATATCTTTTGGGAGATTTTTTAAGAGATATGCTTCAAGATATGATTTATTATATATATCTTTAGGGAGGTTTCCTAAGATATTAAGAGATCTATTGAGAGAATATAGAAGCTTTCAAGAGAGAAAGAGATGTGCAAGAGAAAACACAAATCTCAGAGAGATTGTGAGAAAACTTGTATTCATTGATTTGATTCAATAATTGATTAGTGTGGCTCCCGTGGTTTTTTCTCGCGTTGAGATTTTCCACGTACATCTTGTGTCTCGTTCTTTTCTTTCGATTTTCTCTATTACGCGCATTTGTTTGTCTCGTTTGGTAATCTATTGTTTTCAATATCCGTAAAGGGCGTTGTGGGTTTGAACGTTGTTCGTTCGATTTCCCAAAAATTACTGCTACAACTATAGCTACAGTTATGAACTAAATTATTACAAACCAATAAATAAGATAAACGTTCTTTGTACGAATAAAATATATTTTTTTTTTTCAACACCTGTCAATACTTATAGATAAATACTAGAATTGCTCATGGTAACTGTCTGTGTGTCTTGTAATCCTTTGCTACATGTCATTATAGCATATTTTAAAATAGCTCATGGGCTACACAAGTGCAACTATTTTTTTTCTTCTTGGAAACGATGTCGCTTAATGGTCTAACTATTGGACTTAATTGGGTGAAAACAACTTCATAATTTTTTAGTTGTAGTATTATTTATTTTTTTCTTCCAACTTGTACCGTCTCTCAGCAAAATATTTATTTTCTATTTATACTTCACATTGTTGGACGATTTTTGGATATAAACAATAGCATAATCCTCTAATTAGGTAGTACAAATGGATAAAAATGTAGCCAAGGGAAATTAAGAGTTAGTGATTACATATATGTTCCCAAATCTCGTATTCATAATTTTTATAATTGAAAATAGTTAAATCGGAAAAAATATATATTTAATTGGCATTTTAAGTTATTACGCATCTTTTCAGATTTTCATTATAATTAAAAAATATATATAATTTACAACTTAAAAATAATTATCTTCCAGGAGATGTATTAAGCTTCATTGTAAGATGTTAAATAATAGACTTTACATAATTCAAAAAACTAAAACCAGGAGATTTAGAGGGTTTTGAGAGCCTCTAAATCTAAAATGTAAAAGTTTAAAATCTAAAATCTAAAAATCACGAGGCCAGACGCCCACTTATGAGGTGTTTGGGAGCTATGATTTCGCGTTTTGCATTACATGATTTCCTATTTTTTAGTGCAGAATCTACTTTGGGTACTATTATAATAAACACTTTTAATAAATTTTTAAAAACAGATCATGGCTACATAACATCTTATTATAAGACAAAATATAAAAATAAATCTCATAAATTTTTATATATATTTAAATTAATTAATGTTACATAGATATCATGTGCAACGTGATCTGTAACTTGATGTGTTAATAGAATTGCTCTTAATTTTATAGTCCTACTTCCACTATGCTTTGTAAATTCCCCAAAAAAATAAAACGGAAAAGTACAATCGAGTGGTGAGACCACCATCATGGCGCAGCATTCCAGCTGAACTTCTGGCGAGCTGTCAACAATACTTTAGTTTATTTTCTATATATTGGAATTTCATACACTCTCATACATATGCTTCCTGCGTTGGTAATCTGGAAATCTCGAGTTCATAAACCATAACCTCGATCGTGGTATCTGCAGGGTATGGACGAGTTCAGACCAAGTTTCGGGTACAGCGGTGGCGAACGGCGGCAGGAGATTGTGAGTGGGAAGAACTTCAACGCGTACCAGATGTATGCAACGAATCAGTCCGATCTGCCTCCGGTACCGGTTCGGGTGACCAGATTCAGTCATCGGAGGGCGGTGCCGGCGTCGAAGCCGTGGGGATTCACGGATCCTGAGATGAAGAGACGGAAGCGAGTAGCAAAGTATAAATCGTATAGTATAGAAGGGAAGGTTAAGGCTTCGATCAGGAAGGGATTCCGTTGGATCCAGGACAAATGCTCTCAGATGGTCCACGGCTTCTAATCTCTGTGGCCATGGATCACATAAATAGCGGGAATTGTTTTTTCTCTTTCTTTTTTCTTTTTTTCCACGTTGGTGTTTTTGGTTTTTATAAATTTTGATTATTGCAGGGGTAAAAATGACCTCAAATTGTTGTTTGGTGAGATGCGATCTCCAATCAGAGTTGAGGGTGGGTTTTGTTTTAGGAACATATGAGGGATATCTCTGTCATTTCGTTTTTATAATTTCAGTTTTTTGGGTGGATTTGAAATTTATTAACTGCACGATTAATCTTATACAACCTCTCTGATTTCTTTTAAGTCGATCAAATTCTCGGATTGACAACGTTGTAGTGTATTCGCAAATTTCACGTCGTCTATGTTGGTTATCATTTTTCCATATATGAGCCTTGGGCAACTCTTATATTTCAAGCTGATTTTGAAGGGTGAGTTAGGCCCACAGTTTTTAACATAGTATTAGAGCTAAGTCCGTTACGCATAAATATCATGTCGTCTAACCGTCAGCCATCTTCACATATGCATACATGATACATGCGCACTTCGTGTGAGGGATATGGTATTAACGAATACCACGTCGCCTATTTTGGTCATTATTCCTCTACATAATAAGTCTCAGACCTTTTAAACCGATTTTCAAGATTAAGTTAGATTCATGAGTTTTTAATATAGTACAAAAGTGTACTACAGTGTTATACTGTTTAGATACTTTTAAGTTAATGTAAATCTAATTAAACTCTAAACATTTAAAATTAATTACATCACACTATATTATTTCCGAACATGTCATGACTGCGCCTTTAAATTCTCTGTAATTGAGTTTATTCCATAAACATTTTTTTTAGCCAACTTCGGAAAGAAAAAGGAAAGAACATGTTTGTAGATCATTTGAGAAACCTTTACTTATGTTGCGTATACCACTTGTTTAAAAAAAACTTTTTGTTCCAGCCATGATCATGATTCTTTCTATGATCTGTGAATTGAAGAATAAGTACTCTAGGCCCAATAGGGAAACAAGAGAGTTTACCGCGTACCAAACATGTTGTGTAGTAAAACAATATTGTTTTGACTAAAAAACATAAGTAAATTTTTTTCCAAAATAATATTTTATAATGTCAAAACAAGGTCATTCTTAGCATACAACACTGTGCATCCCCAAGTCTCCAATAGAGATCCCAGATCATTGAGAATGGGGATATCATTTTAGTAACTCATGTCATCGGAATTCAAACTTACTTTATTCGATATTGATGAATAGTCACATATGAATTCCATAATTATCTTGGGTTTTTTTTTTTGTTTTTTTTAGGCGACAAGGAGAAAGAGAAGATTTGGTCAAAAGAAAATGTAATTTTGGAGTTCTATCAACAATTCGTCTTTGTAGCCGTGTATTTTGTCTTTTTTAAATTCTTATATAAAAAATTACAGAAGAAATTCTTTCAACAAAGATGTGAATTATGAATGATTAGTCAACGAAATATGGGCCGAAAATTGAACCTTTATATTCCCGAGAACATTACCTTTTTATTACCGAGATACAAATTGAGAATGACGATGATTTGATTGGAGTCAAATTTGGAATGCAAAATCCCCCATCTCTTTACCGTTTCTTTCAATAATGATTTGGACACTCAGTGAATCTTTGTTTCGAATATTATTCTTATTTTATTTGAACTGAGTAAGATATATTAATTGACATATCGTGTATCATTTCAAGGCGTGATTTTTATTTGTGGACGAAAACGAAATGCATTTTCCTGGATAATAATGAATCTAAAACATTTGAGCAATATCACCACCTTCATTGACAACAAAAAAAATCTAACCAATCGAACACAAAGGTATGATATAAAGAATAGTAGCTAGTTTTCCCACTAATTAATGACACATCCCCCATTACCAAAGAAAAAAAAAACACTAAATGAAATTGAGAAAGAAATTAACTCAGGATCGCAAGAGAGAGAGAGGAGGGCCCATTTTGGTCATTTCCCTGGTTCATTCCAAATCTTGTTCTCCCTCCAATGAATTTTGGTTCAATCAAAGCACGTCCCTACAATACAAAAATAAAAGATGAATAATAAATTAGTGTTTTTTTTTTTTTGGTTGAAAATAGGACCAACCCTATAACCCTCCTTTTTTTCTTTCTCCCTCCTCTAGTGGACATATGGAATTGGAGTGCATGTGTAGTGTGCTCAATCGCTATTCGAGTATGTAGTGTGTTAAAATAGTGTTATTTTGGCTCTCAAAAAATTGTTCGAATACTATTTAATTGTTCGAGCAATTTTTGATGTGTCAGAATATGATTATTTTGGCGCACTGCATAGTGCACCCTTCCCATGTCCTTAATATAATGGCAAACGGAGGTCAATTAATATCACTGAACTAAAAAATCTCACTAAGATAAGTACATTTTTTTTCGTATTTTGATAAATTTGTCTTACAAAATACTATGCATTATCACACAAATTGTGCGTATTGTCCACGTTACATAGATACTAGACAATACGAGATTCGGGGGGCCTGTAGTAAGGTGAGTCACTACAGAAATGTAGTGAGGTCTTCCAATTGTTCATCTTGACAACGGATAACTCAGATTCAAATTAAATTATTCACGCGGATAGATATCTGTTCTCGTGAATAAATACTGATTTGAATATGAGTCATCTGTTACCGAAATAAACGGCCGGATGGCTTTATTACACCCCTGTAGTGACTCGCCTCAGTATAGAACCCTCGGTTCTGGACAATACGCCCCTAGTCGTTACCGTCTTTGAAAGGTTAAAATGGGAAATAAGTGCTTAAATAGTTACGTGGGTGCATGCATGCACTATAAAACATTCAAACAATTGCTTGTGCGGAAACCCCATTGGATTACCCTCATTGGATTTGCTTAATAACGTTCAAACAATTGCTTGTGCGGAAACCCCATTTGATTGTAAAACTTGGCAATGAACTCATCGGCCTTGGTATCGATCATTTCGTCTCCACCATTGTTACCCAAATCCTCCTCATCACTTTTGCCTCCAACGTCGTCATCGTCGTCGTCGCTATCTCCTTTCAGATAAAGTTCCAGAAGGTCCTTCGCCGAAGCATAACGCTCCGACCTCTTGTCCAGTTTCTGGAGATTTGTCGACGAAGCATATCGGCTCTCCGATGACTCCGATCCCTTGTCATATTCCTAAAATACATTTCTCTTTGAAGCATTAAATATGCAAAAAAAAAAAGAGAATTTTCTTATCAAAATATCTGAAAATTTTGATACCGTTTTACCTTATCAAGTTCTTGAAGATTTGTTGAGGAAGCATACGGGCTCTCGTATCCCTTATCAAGTGCATGGAGACTGATGGCGGAACCATATTGGCTCATGCTATCGACGGAGCTAGAGGAGGGCCGATCCGGTGATGAAAAAGGCTTTGCCTCAGGTATTTCGCCAGTGGATGGCGGCGGCGACTGGTCGTCCTGCAGATGCAAGGGACGGATTGATCCCACAAGTTTCATCAACTTGTCATTTGAGCCCACCTCCGTTTGAACGGGCGGTTTGGATTTCCCATCTGGGACGCGGCGCACCATGAACATTGCCGCCTTGATTAGGGTGAATGGGCTTCTCCTCTTCTTCGTCTTTTCTCCTTCCATAGGAGGTTTCTTGCCATTTCTTGCGGTGGTGGGGAGGGTCGAAACTATCTTGGTGGTGGTGGTGGTAGCAGCTGCAACGGTTAATTTATTATCTTCCATCAGGATGGAAAAACGATGGGTGATAATTGCCCCTTGCTGGGTTGCCCTGCAAAATGCAGGGCTAGAGTGAGGGGATAAGCTTAAGGGGAGATAGTTTGACGTCTTGGGGTATTTATATAGGGGACGACGTTTGTTTCATTTACGTGATTTGTGGTAGTAGGAACCAGAATATTCTCTGAATTTGTGGGGTTTAAATTTCTTGTCCAATAACTTATAACTTCTCAAAATAGCCCAAAAAAAAAGCGTCCCCACATTTTTTACAATAACTTTTCGGAATAAATATGGAATTGAGAGGCTGTCGTGCATTGTGCACAGTAGCTTGTGCTATGCATCAAAATAATATTATTTTGGTGCGTAAAATACAGATGAAAAGTTATTCGGTCAGCGTCCAATTGTTCGGCAGTGTTTTGCGCGTCATTTTGACGCACAGTATATCCTGTTGTGCGCAACGCACAATAGAGCCCCCTGGTCCAATAAATACTTGTATATTTTTTACGGTCCAATTTTGTTTACCCTTCAGTGAACAAAATTTGTTCACCTTTGATTGTGTGTGACTATTTTGAGATCATATTTCGATTTCAAAATTTTTTGTGTTTAGAAACTCTTGACAATTTGATCCGTGCATGAGCACATTCATTGCTTTTCGAAATAAAACTCTTATCGGGCTATATCTATATATACTAATAGAAATGGGCTATCATTTGTTGGTGTTAACTTCAAAAATTTTGAAGCTCTGTCATATTTTTATTTTTCAAAACAATCCTTAAAAATTTTCTTATGTCCTAATAAGATAGAGATATTTACGTAAAAAAAATATTCCAAAAAAAAAACTCTCCCTAAAATTGTTCCAAGGAAATGCATGCTAACAAAAAAAACTACTTGAAAAAAAAAAATCTCGTGTACGGCAACTAACAAAATTGTCAACCGTATTTATACACGCATTGTGTTTACACACACATCACTTGTGTAACGGATGCTAGTAGATGCGGTGCAAGAATAACAGGATTTTCATAAGATTTTTATAATTAGCCACAAGTACCCCATGTCTTGTTTAAAAAACCTCTGTTTAATCCATAAGACAATTAAACGTTTTTCATTCATCTCGATTCTTTTCACATTGCAACTTACTTGCCTCTTGTTTGTGTCTAGAAAAGAAGAACTAAAATAAATGTGAGAGATTTCCGTACTATTCTCGTGTCGTGCCCAGACCCATGTTTGTGCTTGTGTGTTGTATCGGGTTTTGTAAAGACAAAAAAAAAAAACAATATTTTTCTAATACGGAACATATTTTTTTCAAAATAATTACATTAATAATAACATCATAAATTAGGGGAACAAAAGTATCACAAAAAAAATCATATAATCAAAGAAATAGGTAAGAATGATAGTTCGAGTATATTCTAATTATCAATTATTATATTGCTTAAAATTTATAAGATGAAAGATCACAAAAAACATAAGATTTCTCACTAACCATAGTCATTTAAACTCTTTAAGTTAGATTCACTATTTATATTAAATTAGAAAAGTATTTACATTTTGTCCATGAAATTTGAAGGCAAGACGTGCATCTTTTTAATTCTTTAGGCAAATGAGGCAAAAAAAAAAAAAAAATTATACCGGTATCATGCTCATATCTTGCTTGTGTTGTGCGCATGAGGCCATACTATGTTGTGCTTCTTGCCCGTGCTTTGTCGTGTCCATGCTTAGTATACCAAAGGTAAAGTATGACCTGATCTATTTATTAAATGTGTCGTGCCTCAAAAATTAAGACCTAACTAACGCATTTGGTAAACATTTTGTGTCGTGTGACTAATGTCGTGTCGTGCTTCTTGCTCATGCTTTGTTGTGCTTGTGTCTCGTGTCTCAAAACTCAAGCATGGCTTGACCCATTCAGAAAACATATCATGTGTGCCGTGCCCAAAAATAAGGCCTAATTTGTCACATTTGCAGAACATTTTGTGACATATCATGCTTTTTGCCAATGCTTTGTCGTGCTCGTGTCCCAAAACTAAAGCTTGACCTGACCCGTCTAGAAGCGGGTGGCCCAATTAAACCAAACGCATAGTCTTTTATAGACTGGCCTTATAAAAATTGATAACACTCAAGAAGTTTCAAAATCCTTAAATCTGAGGTCTTAACCACTGGGCAAACCTCTTTAGATTTAGATGTTCACCATCTTTTTTCTCTTATGTATCTATCTCTCTAGATGAGTAATGATCTAATGAGTGGATACCATATTTGCGCGTTAAAAATCATTTAGGATGGTTTCGCTACACAATAAACTAAATATGAACACTTTTTTATAACTCGTTTAGTTTTCAAATCAGATTTTAAAAAGTTATTATGTGGCTCGTGTAGTTTTTCATGTTTTAAAAAGTTTGGATACTTTGGATTGACTAGATTAAAATTTGTTTGAAATTGGCTCATTAAATGTTTTAATTTTTAAAAATTAAAAAAATTAGAGATCGACTCGGTGTGTTTTAGATCTACTCCGATTACAAGTCAAGTTTAATCCTTTTTTTAACCGAGAAAGGTAAAGCGGACAATCGAAATATTGTTGGTTTTGTAGTTGGCAGAGGCGTAATAAGACGCAAATGAGGTTGTTGTCGGCGCGGGTCCCGGACTCTGGAGAACGTGCACGCCGTTGTTTTAGGCGACGGAGCCGGTCAAACGGAGAAACAAATAATCCAATGGTTGAGGCTGATTTCAACTACTTTATAGTTTTAGTAACATATGTTTCAAATATATTCGAACAAATATATGTCCGGAATCATTTATGTGCATCTAACGGTTGAGAATTTCACGTATATTTAATGGTTCTGAACATATTTGTGTTCGAATATATTTGAAATATCTATTTTCTAAGACTTTTCCTTATAATTTAGCTTGCTAGGCTTTACGGGTGGGTCACATAGATATGTAAACCTTCTTTCTGATCATTTTTCCCTCTATAAATAAACAAAGGAAAATGCTAATTATCATCTAATAAATTATATAAAATAAAATGTATAGTAATATTCATAAATTGTGTACTAATATTTCTGACTATGCATAGATATTTAAAAATATATATATTACTATTTTTGTTTATTTTATATTATATGTATATTATGCACCGCCTAGTGAGCAGTGATTAGGAAGACCAATAAACAAATGTTGTTTGGTGGCAAAAACTGAATGATTTCTCTTAGCACTCCAAAAGTTCCTCCATGACAAGTTCAGAGATTGATGGGATTGTTTTCGATCGCTATCTTGGGCTATAGCTCAGGTGGAAGTTGATGAATTTTTTTTTATAGGTAAAATTTTAGTGCAAGAATTTTTAGTCTCTACCCTATTATTTGGGATTCAATACATTAGTCCGGAGTAAATTAAATTTCTAGTTCTGTCATTGTTGATATTAGTATGTAACAGGGTGGTACTTTTGAAGTAATGATAGTCATAGTATTTATAGGGTCTACCATTTGATGGAATCAAGGGATTTGGCCATCGTTGATGACCTCAATTTACCTAAGTAGGCATATTAGTCAAGAAATCTGGGGCAATATCCTTGCGGAATTTGCAGCCAACGTCCCAGGAGTGTTAATGACCGTCGGTTATGCCTACAGCGGCTTTCTTGTTGTGCAATTCAAGTGTTAATTGTTGATTGATTGAAAGAATTGTTGGAAATTCGAAAAATTGAATGAAATGAACAAGGAAGGATCTTGGAGTAACCGAAAAGTTTTTGCCATTTCACCCACAAGAGTCACCATGGTCATGAAATATCAAGCGTACATGTTAGACATATCATGCCCAATGAATAATAAGAGCATCTCAAAATGATAGGTCAAACATAACTTTGTTTTCCTTTTCTGCATCATTATTACTTAACGCATGTCTTCCACTTCAAAGTTCAAATCATAGCATTTCTGGCATGAGCTATATCCAAGTTGTAATGTGGGACCACTCATGTCTGCGTCCCCATGGCAACCTCGCTAATCCCTATGATGCACCCTTTGTAATTAGCTGTGTGTTGGAGTGTAGCCCACAAGAGGTGTGGAAAATCATACCCTGTAGCCCTATCCCACTTGGGAGCTGGAAAGAGACACAACGGGCTCGAACCACTTACAGCTGGCCACTCGAGGCACCCAGAACCGTGAACCCGGAAAAACCGAACGTCTATATCCTAGTCAGACCATGCAGCACTAGATTCTGTTTGACAGCTAATTAATTTTTAAATTTTAAATTATAAGATTTTAAATTATAATAATATTGTTATTATAATGTAAAAATAAATTTTATAAGAAGATAATATGTGAATTTGGTTACAAAATGTAAAAATTTCATTTGGAGCTAATTCTGTAATAATGCATTCTCTAATTAATTATGTAAAAAGCATTTTGGATGGTTATTTCTGCATAAAAGTTATAGAAAATAATAGTTTGTAAATTCATGATGAGAATTTAAAAGTCTTCTAGATAAAATTTAAAATTTCTGTATTTTGTATTCTATATTCAGTACAAAATATATATTGTATTATTCCCTCTTAAAAAAATGAAAAAATAAAAAATCTGTAATTTGAAAAGTTGGTAGTCAATCACCCTCGTTGTCGCCAATCTCACTACCACAAGCTGTCACTAAATTTTCAAAAAGAAATTAAGAAAGCTATATGGCTAATCATTGCCAGTACCAAATACACGGATTAGTTGAAAGTTGAAACAATAGGCCAATTCCCATTTCCCAACTCTAATCTCTCTCTCTCTCTCTCTCTCTCTCTCTCTCTCACAGTGTGTGTGTTTACATGTAACTTTACTTGTAACCATTTTGTCTTTTCTAAGGTGTTTACATGGAAGTTTACTTGTAATTATTACAGAGAACTCTACCTGCATTCGACAGTTACGAATATATTTGTATTCAGATGTACATGAATGGTTTATATTTCTATACTTGTTCATTTTATTTGCGAGAACAACAAAATAGCAAGATAACTTTCTGACGTAAAAAAAACCTCTAGAAATATAAATTTATATAGAAATTCGGACACAAATGTGTTCAAAATTGTCTCATTTATATGAAGTCTACAAAATAATAAAAGACCCTACATGCATAAGATGATGTCATACATATCTGTGTCTAAATTTTTGCTCGAGAGCTTTTTTTTTTTTTTCGCTAAGATTTTGCTCGAGAGCTTTGTGTGTAGTTTTAATTCCCAGCACAACAGGAAAATAGGAGGGTGAATTACACTACCATCCCTTGAGGTTTTTAAAAACTACAATGTTTCTCTTAAAGTTTTTAAAATTACTCTGATTTCTCTCACTTTTCAAATTATTATGTAGTTATATTCTCTATTGTTAAGTCAGTCAATCATCTTTAGTTAATCTATTAAAACTTTAAATTTGAAATATTTCTTAAAAAAAACTATAATTTAATATCTATTACATTTGAAAATAACTTATGTTGAATTTTTAAAATTTTATAAAATTAAAATTTAGAAAAAGTTTTGAAATTTATCAAAATTTTGACTTTAAAAAAAAATCTCAAAAATTCAGCATAGACTATTTTAAATATGGTCAAAATTATGTTACATTTATGTTGTCAAAAAATACCTCAAACTTGAAAAGAGCCCATCCTCGATCCAAGCCGAGTTTTTCATTCCTTAGGGCATGTGCAACAAAGTGAACAAATTGGCTCCCTTCTCTATTTTACTCAGCCAAACACAAAAAATGGGCTCCAACAGGCTCCCTATTTAGGTTAACAAAATACAATTGTGAATAGTGCCTCTCTATTTCACCCCCCTTTTGTTAAGTCACTATTCACTCCCTACTCCTTTTTTAATAATTTTTTAAGAACTACCACATTTAAATAAAAAATAAGAAATGAAGGAGGAAAGAGAAATAATGTATATAATAATAGAAGATGAGTAAAATAGGGAGTGCTGTTGGAGTGTTGATAGAAAAAGTGTCAAGTTAAAATAGATATATGCACTGTACACTGCCTAATTTACCAAATCATTGTTGGGGTTGCTCTTAGCTTGGTGCAAAAGGCTTCTCAAGGGTCCTTTTTCAAGCCCATCTCGAATACGATGCGGTAGGGTACTTGTGACCTTGCTGGTGGCTGCCGCTTCCTCACACTTAAATGCCGCCAGCTCTACCTTCCTACTTAAAGCATCCGCGACCTGGTTGGTCCGTCCAAGCTTATACTCTAGCACCATATTAGTAAAACTTGGCAAGTTTGTCTTGCTTGCCATGGTCCCTGTTTTGGCGTGAGTTTTTTTTTTGTGTCAGTAAGTTACTCGGCGCCACATTAACTAACAACGTTTGATATATTTTAACGATTGGAGATGTAACTGCATAATAGTTTGAAAAGTAAAAAAGGTCATAGTAATTTTAACAATTTCAAGGAGGATATTGTATTTATTAGAAACCTCAGGAGAGGTCAGTGTAATTAACCCTAGATAAAAACTTGTTTCTTTAAGAGTAGGTGCGAGCTGCTCCTCCTACTCAATTTGTTTACTTCTAGCATGACCAAACTGGCCCTACAAAAAACCAGCCAGGTTTCCACAAACAACTCAAATAATTATCAGTGATAAGGGGGTACATTCGGAAACAACATAGCCGCACTTTTATCTCCCACCGCGTACAGCCGTGTCCGGTGTCCCCCATGGAAACTCAACTCATATAGCTTATTGTATAAGCCCTCTCTCTCTCTCTCTCTCTAAGGGACCGCGTATCACTTCCCATACATGTTTATATAAAGCCCTGGCCTTCTCTTTTACCCTTACCATCTCAACTTCTCACACTGAAAAGTAATTCAAAAGCACAAACACAGCCCTCTGCACTTTCTTCCAGTTTCTAGTAGCAAAAATGCATAAGCAGAGATCAGACATTGCCGACAGAGCATGGAACATCCTCCGTCTAGCCTTGTTATGGGCAAGAAAAGGCGGTATATTCAAGAGGAGACTCTTGATGAACCTACATTTCTCCCCCAAGTTCCTCAAAGCCCTTGGAGGACACTCCACCAGACGACGGGACTCACTGCATTACGGAGAGCGCGAGCTCTCCTTCGAGAACACCCCCATTATTCACATCAAGATGCCCCGCCCATCGTCAATGCGATTCCGGATGCCTCGAATCCCGTGCTTAACCTCACGGGTTGACTTTGACTATGATTTCGAGTTCAATGATGATGTTGTGAGTTATTGCAACGATGGAGGAGAGAGAAAGAGTATCTCGATGGGAGGAGATTACGAAGATGATGATGATAGATGCGGAGTTTACGAAGAGATGATTCAGGGTGATGAAGGGATTGATCACAAGGCAGAGCAGTTCATAGCAAAATTCTATGATCAAATGAAGCTGCAGAGACAGAGATCATATCTACAGTATCATGAGATGCTCAATAGAAGCACAGGCTGATCGTCAAGTCATTGGAAGAAAACAGCACCCGAGCATCGAATTCATTCTTCTTCCTCGTTTTCCACATCAAATTTTGGCATTCTTTGCTTTCTTTGTATGCTTATATATACATATACATTTTGTTTTTGTAAAAGAGGCATTGCGGAATTTCTGCAAATACGTTGGAGTGATCAAATTTCTTAAATAAGCATATCATTGTCATATGATTTGATAAACCGGGAAAATGGAGTCTCTTCGTACAGCTCACAGTGCTGTTGGTGAGGTACAGAGGATGATTCTGTACCCCAGGATTATCCCATCTGTATAAAAGAAGCAAACCAATTTGAGTCTTTGACTCTAGCTATTTGTAATGTGTTTTCTGTAGCTAGAATACTTCTGTGGGAAGAAAAGAAAAAAGTGAAGATCTGGAATGGATCGATCATGAGAGATCCAGATCTTTTGGAGAGACTTGAAAGCAGAGAAAAATCAATTTCAGTAGACTTGAAAGCAGATCTTTTAGTTCTTCCATTTTTCTCTCAAAACTATTGTTTTGCTTGCACTACCTCCCAAATCCGATAAAGCATACCGTAGAACTAAAGCAAAACTGAGGTGTGGGATTTGAGTCAGAGACAGCTCTTTGAGCTCAAATATTGCAACACTTCTAAACGCAGCAAGGAAACACATTTTCTCCAGCTAGCATAGTTCAAAACTATGGATCAAGAAGTTACTGTAAACAAACCATAATCGTGGAGAGTCTATAAAATAATAAAAGACGTTGTGTGCATTAGACGATTTCATATAGATCTGTGTTTAAATCTTTGCCTGAGAGCCGTGTTTAGTCTTAATCCCAAACAAAGGGTTTATTTAGTCTGCGATAATTATTGAATCATTAATTTTATTGGCTAAAGTAGAACTTAATTTAGTCAAGTCCGTTTGAATTAAATTATTTTTAATATGTGTTTACCAATGTAAAATTTTATTTAACTCAAAAGGTATAATGATAAAAGTGCTCTTAAAATAAATTCTACTCAGACTTTATTTGTTTAATCCAAATTGGACAATTTCGTCTTTTAAATAAGTCAAAAACCCTTTGTCCACACTCCGCGGAGCAAATGGAACCTACCTAAATAAAATTTTGTTGGATAAAATGCACTGACCTCCCCTGAGGCTTCTGACAATGTAGGAATTTTCCTCTGAAGTTTTGAAAAATACAATTATCTCTTTTACTTTTGAAATTATTAGACTATTATCTCATGTCTTCAGTTTTTCTATTAGCACCATTACTTTTTAATAATAAAAGACTAAAATGCTCCTTTTAAGATGTCCCCTCTTGAGTCTATTTACCTCTTTTTTAAACATGTTTAATCTATTTATGTGTGCATTAAAATATATATTTTATAATTATATATATACAAACATATATATAATAAAATAATTTTTAAAATTAAGATTTTAAATATTTAAATAAAATAGACTTAAGTTATATTTTTATCAAGTTTGTACAAATAAACATATATCTTTTACATTAATAATTATTTTTTTACAAAAAAATATTTTAATTTATCACTTAATGTATATTGTTAAGTTTGTATTTCTTATGTATAGTTTACCTACCAAAAGTATATATACATTTTTAATCTATTTTATCAAAAAACCATTATGATTTTTAATTTAACTTGTTATTTTATAATGTTTTAATTTTTTTCTATTTGAGCTTTAAATATTGAAATTAAATTAAAATTGAGGTGTATTAGTTAATTTTATAAAATTACTTATGCATCTTACGTTTTTAATAATTATTATTTAGTTTTATAAAGATGATAGATTTACTTAATGAATCTCACTATATTTTCATCCTCTATATGTATTTTATTTAATAGAAAATATATATACATCACAACTTATCATATCGAGAAAAAAACTCTTAAGAGCCTGTTAAAAAAAATTATGTAACTTACCTGTAACACAATATTTTTACTTTTATTAGAACTTGAAATATTGATTCTGGCTTATTTTGTATAGTAGTTTTTATATATTATTATTTTTTAGTTAAAATAATTATTTTTAAACTACATGTCTAGCTATTCTTTTAGTTCGTACATGTATTTTATCAACGAGAGGTACATGTATATTGTTATTTAGCCTAACTTGACTAGATTAATTTGTTTTGTCTTTATTCATATATATTTTTGTATTTTTTATTTTTGCATTATTTTTTATGGTTTCTTTTATTTTTGTAATTATTTATGACTCTAATAATGATATTTACTCCACAATGACCAATTTTGTTCCTATAGAGGACAAAAAATTAAAATATGAATAGAGGCCAAAAAAATAATGAGATTCATTAAGTAAATATATCATAGCTAAATAATGATTACTAAAATATAAGATGCGTAAGTAACTTAATAGAATTGACTAATATAACTCAAGTTTAATTTAATTTTAGTGTTTAAAGCTCGAATAAAAAATAATAAGTTAAATTAAAGGTCATAATATTTTTTTTACAAGATAGACAAAAAATGCATATGTGGTTTTATTAGGTAAAATATATATAATAAATACAAACTTAACAATATACATTAAGTCATAAATTAAAGGGCTATTTATTGTTTAGTCTTATCTATAAAATATACTTAATATTTCATCTTATACACTTTTGAAGATTAAGTTTCGGTCTTTTTTAAAATGAAATACCCATATTACCCTCTATTCTAATTTAGCCTAATTTCAGCAATTCCATCCCCCCCTCCCAACACACACACACACACACAAAAGAAAAAGGGATCACGGGATCACGTCAGTCAATTCCTTATTAGTCTAAGGTTAGTCTTACCAAGACTGCAATAATCTTTTTATTATGCCTACAAATTAGTATTAACCCACCATCCATTGTAATTATCATGTATTAAACAAATGAGAACGACGGTGTTAACAAGTTAAAATGTCAAGCTTGTAGATAAATATAACATGTCTTTGACACAAACAATATTACAAATTATTATCATTCCAAATTGAATCATAGTACATTTGGTACAGACAAATTGTAATGGTAAACGTGCAGCTATTTTCTACCGTTGATGATAAATTAGTAAATGGTTAGTTTACCATGTTCTAAAGGAACTTACACTATAATTACCAAAATAAGATAAATTGGTAGGATAAATTTGTGCATTTTGCGATGGTAAATTTAGTCTATATTTTGCGTTAGTAATTTACAGATTATGATAAGTTTGCATATTAGGGTAAATTCCTGCAACTCCAAAAAAATTAATCTTTAACGATGATCAATTTACATATTATGGTAAATTTTTCGCACTTAAAACAGATACTACAAATAAAGAACGGCCATTTAAAGATTATAAAAAAAATTCAGATCATGAAAATTTCTACAAATCCAAAAATATTTTGTTCTTTTGCGACCGTCAAGGTTCAAAGTGCAGATCATGTTAAATTCACATACTCCAAACAGATACTACAAAATAAGAACGACAATAAAATATTCTTCGCTCACTGTGTAATCCGAACAATTTTTGAAAAAAATTCTTTAGGTTTGATGATGAAATCATCCTTCTAACTTGCAACACTCGGATTCTGGTGACCAAGAACATAAAAATAACAGGTCTATGTGATACATGATGAGGAATACAATAACAGAATTTTATATGATCTCGTGCAAAAAATCCAAAGACAAGATAAATGTTCCAGTGAATCACTAAAAATATGTAGCATCAAAACTTACCATTACCAAAATATCATTCTGGATATTTAAAATTTCGGCCAATTTCTCAATACTCAGTGAAAAATAATTACCATATTTGGTTCTATGTTTGAAGCCTAATTTAGTACTACATTTTAAACTTACCAAATCAGAAATATATGTTCTGACTTAAAAAATGATAAGAGGGTAACTAACACTCAAAAGTAATAGCAAAAATATTAAACTATGCAAAAATAGGATAAAAACATAACTTCAAAAAGTAGATGGAATGAAACCCTACGCTATAAGAGTTAATAGGACCCTGATTTAATTTATACCTTTTGTAAAAAAAATTATCAATATATGAGTTGTATATTTATTTGCACAAACTTAATAAAAATATAACTTAAGTCTAATTTTATTTAATTCAAAATTTTAATTTTAAAAATTTTGCTACACTATATACATTCATATAAATAATTATAGAATATATATTTCAATACACACATAAATAGATGAGATATATTTACAAAAAAGATAAAAAGACTTAAGACGAGATATCTTAAGAAAAGCATTTTTAGTTTTTCTTAATAAATATTAATTGTGTTAATATAAAAAAAACGGCATGAAGTAATAGTATAATAATTACAAAGACATGAAAAATAATTGTAATTTTCGAAACCTCAAAAGAAATTTCGTATTTGTCAGAAACCTAAGGGAAGATCCGTGCATTTTACCCAAACTGGTTTCTTTCCGAGAAGGTGCGGGCTACTCCTCCTCAATTTGTTTAATTCTAGCATGACCAAACTCGCCCTACAAAAAGGGCCAAGTTTCCACAAACCCGCCCAATAATTATCAGTGGTAAGGGGTACATTCGGAAGCAAAGCAACAAAAGCGCCGCACTTCCGTTTCTCCACCGCGTACAGGCAAAACCGTGTCCCCCATAGAAACTCCACAATAGCTTATTGTATAAGTCTCTCTCTCTCTCTCTCTCTCTCTCTCTCTCTCTCTCTCTAACGGACCACGTATCATTTCCCACACATGCATATATAAAGCCTAGGCCTTCTCTTTTACCCTCATCTATCTCAACTTCTCACACTAAAAAGTTCTTCAAAAGCCCAAACAGCCCTCTGCAATTTTTTCTAGTTTCTAGTAGCAAAAATGCATAAGCAGAGATCAGACATTACCCACAGAGCATGGAATATCCTCCGTCTAGCCTTGTTATGGGCAAGAAAAGGCGGCCTATTCAAGAGGAGACTCTTGATGAACCTACATTTCTCCCCCAAGCTCCTCAAAGCCCTTGGAGGACACTCCACCAGACGACGGGACACAATGTATTACGGAGAGCGCGAGCTCTCCTTCGAAAACACCCCCATTATTAGCATCAATATGCACCGCCCGTCGTCGATGCGATTCCGGATGCCTCGAATCCCGTGCTTAACCTCACAGGTTGACTTTGACTATGATTTTGAGTTCAATGATGATGATGATGATGATGATTTTGTGAGTTATTGCAATGATGGAGGAGAGAGAAAGAGTATCTCGATGGGAGGAGATTATGATTATGAAGACGATGATAACGATGATGATAGATCCGGAGTTTGTGAAGAGATGATTCCGGTTGATGAAGGGATTGATCACAAGGCAGAGCAGTTCATAGCAAAATTCTATGATCAAATGAAGCTGCAGAGACAGAGATCATATCTACAGTATCATGAGATGCTCAATAGAAGCACAGGCTGATCGTCAAGTCATTGGAAGAAAACAGCACCCGAGCATCGAATTCATTCTTCTTCCTCGTTTTCCACATCAAATTTTGGCATTCTTTGCTTTCTTTGTATGCTTATATATACATATACATTTTGTTTTTGTAAAAGAGGCATTGCGGAATTTCTGCAAATACGTTGGAGTGATCAAATTTCTTAAATAAGCATATCATTGTCATATGATTTGATAAACCGGGAAAATGGAGTCTCTTCGTACAGCTCACAGTGCTGTTGGTGAGGTACAGAGGATGATTCTGTACCCCAGGATTATCCCATCTGTATAAAAGAAGCAAACCAATTTGGGTCTTTGACTCTAGCTATTTGTAATGTGTTTTCTGTAGCTAGAATACTTCTGTGGGAAGAAAAGAAAAAAATGAAGATCTGGAATGGATCGATCATGAGAGATCCAGATCTTTTGGAGAGACTTGAAAGCAGAGAAAAATCAATTTCAGTAGACTTGTTGAAAGCAGATCTTTTAGTTCTTCCATTTTTCTCTCAAAACTATTGTTTTGCTTGCACTACCTCCCAAATCCGATAAAGCATGCCGTAGAACTAAAGCAAAACTGAGGTGTCGGATTTGATTCACAGACAGCTCTTTGAGCTCAAATATTGCAACACTTCTAAACGCAGCAAGGAAACACATTTTCTCCAGCTAGCATAGTTCAAAACTATGGATCAAGAAGTTACTGTAAACAAACCATAATCGTGGAAAGTCTATAAAATAATAAAAGACGTTGTGTGCATTAGACGATTTCATATAGATCTGTGTTTAAATTTTTGCCTGAGAACTGTGGTTAGTCTATATCTTTTACATTAATAATTATTTTTTTACAAAAAAATATTTTAATTTATCACTTAATGCATATTGTTAAGTTTGTATTTCTTATGTATAGTTTACCTACCAAAAGTATATATACATTTTTAATCTATTTTATCAAAAAATCATTATGATTTTTAATTTAACTTGTTATTTTATAATGTTTTAATTTTTTTCTATTTGAGCTTTAAATATTGAAATTAAATTAAAATTGAGGTATATTAGTTAATTTTATAAAATTACTTATGCATCTTTATGTTTTTAATAATTATTATTTAGTTTTATAAAGATGATATATTTACTTAATGAATCTCACTATTTTTTCATCCTCTATATGTATTTTATTTAATAGAAAATATATATACATCACAACTTATCATATCGAGAAAAAAACTCTTAAGAGCCTATTAAAAAAAAATTATGTAACTGACCTGTAACACAATATTTTTACTTTTATTAGAACTTGAAATATTGACTCTGGATTATTTTGTATAGTAGTTTTTATATATTATATTGTTTTAGTTAAAATAATTATTTTTAAACTTACATGTCTAGCTATTCTTTTAGTTCGTACATGTATTTTCCAGACTTCCCACGCATGTTCACAACCAAGAACCAAAGACAAAGCAGCTGAAGACAAAGAAGCAGTAATACATGACAACAGTTGACTGTCTATAATGTTCCACATCACAAAATCAGGATTCGAAACAAGATCTCCAGATGAATCTGTCAATGTTTCATCCGGACATGTTAATGTTCCGTTGATATAACCAAGATATCCATTAGCTTTTGTAGCATTTTGGACTTGCATTTTCCACATAAGAAAATTGGAAGAGTCAAGTTTCACTGTGACTAGAGCATGAAAATTCGATACTAGAAAAATTAGTGACTGAGGTAGGGTTACCATAGTCGAACACGACGAAGACAGCGTCATCTCAAGATCGCGATACAGAGTTACCTAGATTGAAGATTCAGACTGATTTGATACAGAAATCACTCAGGATCATCACGACTTTCGTCTTAGGGCTCTGATACCATGTGGAATTTGTGAGTTCGTTCAGAAATGTCTTCAAGAACAAGAAGCAATCAGAGAAGAAGAAATGGAGAAACATGATTCAATGTATTGATCTTTCCTGCCCAAAGAAAAGCACAGACCTCCTTATTTATACACTTTACCAACCGACCTAACCAACCTTTTCCCTTTCAACTAATTAACCGACTTAGCTAATACAGAACAGATTAACTAAGCATAAGGAAAACACTTGGCTAAGGTCGTTACATCTTAGAGTTAGTTACAACCGGATCATCAGGAACTATATGGTTAACATAGTCTTACCAAGACTTCAATAATCTTCTTATTATGCCTACAAATCAGTATCAACCCACCATCCATTGTAATTATCATGTATTAAACAAATGAGAACGTCGGTGTTAACAAGTTAAAATGTCAAGCTTGTAGATAAATATAACATGTCTTTGACACAAACAATATCACAAATTATTATCATTCCAAATTGAATCATAGTACATTTGGTATAGACAAATTGTAATGGTAAACGTGCAGCTATTTTCTACCGTTGATGATAAATTAGTAAATGGTTAGTTACCATGTTCTAAAGGAACTTACACTATAATTACCAAAATACGATAAATTGGTAGGATAAATTTGTGCATTTTGCGATGGTAAATTTAGTCTATATTTTGCTTTAGTAATTTACAGATTATGATAAGTTTGCACATTAGGATAAATTCCTGCAACTCCAAAAAAATTAATCTTTAACGATGATCAATTTGCATATTATGGTAAATTTTTTGCACTTAAAACAGATACTACAAATAAAGAACGGCCATTTAAAGATTATAAAAAAAATTCAGATCATGAAAATTTCTACAAATCCAAAAATATTTTGTTCTTTTGCGACCGTCAAGGTTCAAAGTGCAGATCATGTTAAATTCACATACTCCAAACAGATACTACAAAATAGGAACGACAATAAAATATTCTTCGCTCACTGCGTAATCCGAACAATTTTTGAAAAAAATTCTTTAGGTTTGATGATGAAATCTTTCTTCTAACTTGCAACACTCGGATTCTGGTGACCAAGAATATAAAAATGACGGGTCTATGTGATACATGATGAGGAATACAAGAACATAATTTTATATGATCTCGTGCAAAAAATCCAAAAAGAGAATCAATATTTCAGTGAACCACTAAAATTTTATGTGATTTCGTGGAAAAAATCCAAAGACAGGATAAATGTTCCAGTGAATCACTAAAAATATGTAGCATCAAAACTTACCATTACCAAAATATCATTCTGAATATTTAAAATTTCGGCCAATTTCTCATGAAAAATAATTACCATATTTTGGCTCAAAAGTAATGGCAAAAATATTAAACTATGCAAAAATAGGATGAAAACATAACTTCAAAAAGTAGATGGAATGAAACCCTACGCTAGAAGAGTTAATAGGACCCTAATTTAATTTGTACCTTTTGTAAAAAAAATTATTAATATATGAGTTGTATATTTATTTGCACAAACTTAATAAAAATATAACTTAAGTATAATTTTATTTAAACATTCAAAATTTTTAATTTTAAAAATTTTGCTACACTATATACATTCGTATAAATAATTATAGAATATATATTTCAATACACACGTAAATAGATGAGATATATTTACAAAAAAGATAAAAAGACTTAAGAGGAGATATCTTAAGAAAAGCATTTTTAGTTTTTCTTAAATAAATATTAATTGTGTTAATAGAAAACTAACGGCATGAATTATGGTATAATAATTACAAAGACATGAAAAATAATTGTAATTTTTGAAACCTCAAAAAAGATTTTCGTATTTTTTAGAAACCTAAGGGGAGATCCGTGCATTTTACCCAAACTGGTTTCTTTCCGAGAAGGTGCGGGCTGCTCCTCCTCAATTTGTTTAATTCTAGCATGACCAAACTCGCCCTACAAAAAGGGCCAGGTTTCCACAAACCCGCCCAATAATTATCAGTGGTAAGGGGTACATTCGGAAGCAACAAAAGCGCCGCACTTCCGTTTCTCCACCGCGTACAGGCAAAACCGTGTCC
The DNA here is from genome assembly GCA_019985065.2 of Arctostaphylos glauca. Lineage (NCBI taxonomy): Eukaryota > Viridiplantae > Streptophyta > Magnoliopsida > Ericales > Ericaceae > Arctostaphylos > Arctostaphylos glauca. Next base: position 44,236,215 of record JAHSPW020000001.1, read on the forward strand.
CCCATAGAAACTCCACAATAGCTTATTGTATAAGTCTCTCTCTCTCTCTCTCTAACGGACCACGTATTAGGGGTGAAATCGGTTCGGTCCGGTCGGTTTTTCCGGCCACAACGGACCGAACCGATCGGTTCGGGGCGGATTCCGGTAGGACCGACCCCGACCGAAAAAATAAGAAACCGAAGTCGGTTCGGGGGGGTTCGGTCCGGTCGGTTTTTTTCGGGGATTTCGGTTTTTTCGGGTTGGGCCTAAATTTGGGCCTGTAATAAATTTGGGCTATAAAAAAACAGTAAATAAAATTTTTTAACTGAATAAATATTTAATAACAATTTTGGCCAAATTTTAAATCAACATCACATAAATCCAACCCAAAAAATATTAAATTACATCAATTTCGGGGGGGTTCGGTCCAACACAGGCGCGGTTCGGTCCTGTTCGGTTCGGCCCAACGGTTCGGTTCGGTTCGGTCACTTTGTGGTTCGGTTCGGTTCGGTTCGGTCCGGACTGAATTCGGAAAAACCGACCCCGAACCGAAAACCGAATATTTTTAAAATGTCGGACCGAAACCGACCGAATATATTAGTGGACCGACCGTGGACCGAAAATTCCGGTCGGTTTTGTCGGTTTTTTCGGTCCGTCGGTTTTTTGTTTCACCCCTACCACGTATCATTTCCTACACATGCATATATAAAGCCTAGGCCTTCTCTTTTACCCTCATCTATCTCAACTTCTCACACTAAAAAGTTCTTCAAAAGCCCAAACAGCCCTCTGCAATTTTTTCTAGTTTCTAGTAGCAAAAATGCATAAGCAGAGATCAGACATTACCCACAGAGCATGGAATATCCTCCGTCTAGCCTTGTTATGGGCAAGAAAAGGCGGCCTATTCAAGCGGAGACTCTTGATGAACCTACATTTCTCCCCCAAGCTCCTCAAAGCCCTTGGAGGACACTCCACCAGACGACGGGACACAATGTATTACGGAGAGCGCGAGCTCTCCTTCGAAAACACCCCCATTATTAGCATCAAGATGCACCGGCCGTCGTCGATGCGATTCCGGATGCCTCGAATCCCGTGCTTAACCTCACAGGTTGACTTTGACTATGATTTTGAGTTCAATGATGATGATGATGATGTTGTGAGTTATTGCAATGATGGAGAAGAGAGAGAGAGTATCTCGATGGGAGGAGATTATGATTATGAAGACGATGATAACGATGATGATAGATCCGGAGTTTGTGAAGAGATGATTCCGGTTGATGAAGGAATTGATCACAAGACAGAGCAGTTCATAGCTAAATTCTATGAGCAAATGAAGCTGCAGAGACAGAGATCATATCTACAGTATCATGAGATGCTCAACAGAAGCACGGGTTGATCTTCAACGCCTTGGAAGAAAACAGCACCCCAGCATCGAATTCATTCTTCGAATCTTCTTCCGCTTTTTCCACGTCAAATTTTGGCATTCTTCGATTTCTTTGTATGCATATATATACATATACATCATTTTTTTTTGTCCAAGAGGCATTGCCGCATTGCAGAATTTCTGGAAATACGTTTGGTGGAGTGATCAAATTTCTTAAATAAGCATATCATCGTTCTGATACCACGAAATGTTATATGATTTGATAAACCGGGAAAACGGAGTCTCTTCGTACAGCTCACAGTGCTGTTGGTGAGGTACAAAGGATGATTCTGTACCCCAAGATTATCCCATCTGTATTAAAGAAGCAAAGAAATTTGACCAGAGAAATGTTAGGATTCCATAATTGAATCTCCGAAATGTCCCCGAATGAAGAGGTGTCAAGCATTCAAGAGAAGTGTTGCAAGTGTTGCGTGTGTAAGAAAGAAAGAAATATTGACACCTCATCATTCGGAGACATTTCTAGAATTCCATTCCGCGATCCTAGCATTGCTCAATTTGACTCTAGCTATTTGCAATGTGTTTCCTCTAGCTGCAATACTTCTGTGGTAAAGAAAAACAAGATCTGGATCATGAGAGATCCAGCTCATGATCTAGTGGGTAAAGTGTGGATTCTGGGCTATAACACAACCCTCTTATATAGTGCAAGTGTAGTGCGGGTAAACGATGTAGTTTTGCCGTTTTTCTCTCAAAACTAAGTCAATCAAAACTACATTGTTTTGCTTACACTACAGCCTCCCCAATCCGATAAAGCATGCCAAAGAAGTAAAGCAAAACTGGGGCATCGGATAAGAACATTTTAAACTTTTTTGCAGTTATTTGTGAAATCCGAGCTAAAGTCAAATGACATCTAACAAATGTTTCAGAGAGGGTCTGTTGTAAATATTTTCACAAAAATGCTATCAATGGCGAAAATGGAAGAGACTCCAGGATAACAGGTAGGCGTTGATGGTTTCAAAAAAATTGGTGTTGTGCTCTACTGATTTTGATCAGGTTATTCTGCCACAGCTTGCTAAGAAGCCTCAACAAATTACAATCTCTCTTGCCTATACATACAATCAGCATGAGCTTCCAGGAAAAATGGTAGACACTAGTTGGCAAAAAAATCACTCTGGAAACGGTGGAGGTGAAAGTATAGTGGGGGAGAGAGAGAGAGTGACGTTGAATGGCTTCGAATTTTCTAAGTAATAGAGGGGGTGAATATGGCCATGATCTGATATTATATGAGGGTTGGGTCAAAGGTTCAGTGCCTCCTGGTGCCTGATGCCTGGTGTCCTACGCTCAGGGAATAGTAGCTAAACCTAACCTAATAACCCAACTACCACATGTACAGTGACATGGAAACGACTCAATGACGCCTCAACCGATCCACGGGGAGAGTTGGATGCATGAGCCCCTTTCACTCTTAGTCCATGGACTTAATCTGCCACTACAACATTGATTTCAACATTCAAGAAAGGCGATTATGCATAACAAAAACCTTTGTAATTCATATTAATCGCACCAAGAAAAATCTTGAAACGTATGAAACAATCATCTCCGCCAAAACGAGGCTAGATACAGCCTAACTAAAGAAAAAATGAAAATTGAGTCACAGAAAGCTCTTCGAGCCCAAATGTTGCAACACCTTCTAAACGAAGCAAGGAAAATGCATTTTCTCCAGCATAGTTCAAAACTTCATTGAGGCTTCACTTTTTTCTACCCTCAATGACCAACGTCCAGTATAAACGCCTCTATCTTCCCCTACACCAAAAGTCAGTACTCTTAAGTTAGGAATCAAAATATACAGCTTGTTCAAGCATCCATGCATAACCAATGGTTAAATACCAAAAAGTGGGGAAGCGTTTCAACTACAAGGGCCAACAGCCACCCAGAAAGATCAATGACCTAATAATTGAACTTCAAACCAACAAGATTTACTGGTCTTAGAACAGTCGGTTCTAATTTTTACTTCCTCCTTTCCAACCAGTTTTAAAGCTTCAACTTTAAAAAATTTGCTCTTAAACTTTTTAGACATTCTCACTTTAATTCAAAGAGAAGGGGCGAAAAGAGAATTCTCTAACAATTAGCTCGTTAAAAGTTGGGAAATGGGGGCCCTGTTGTGCACTGCGCACAGCAGGGCCCACTGTCCCGTTAATTGCCAGAATACAGAAACATTTTGAGACACCAATAAATCAAAAAGTGAGTAGACAAATTGACTGGGACGGAGGAAGTACTTTCCAACTAGATGATGTGGCTGAAGTCCACTCTTGCAAACCCAAACCCAAACCCAACCATGCAAACATTGTACAAAAATAGCGAGTGACAAGGGGCCCCTGAACATACACATCGGGAACAAAGCCCATTAGTCTGCCGAATTTATAGAATGCAAGGTTTACTACTAAACTAACCCAAAAAATATGGATCGAGAAGTCACTGTAAGCAAACAACAATGTATCACTACCCTGAAAAGATTCTTTTGTATCATACTAGTCCCTGAGTAATCCTGTTAGCTTCTGTTTACGGCCTCGGCCCTCATTGTTACAAAATAGTTAAATGACACGAAAAAGGGAATGAATACCTTGTATAAGTACTTTAAAGTATTGAGACCGTGACAAGTCTCTTATAGACTTCCGTTCTGATGCTTGCTAAGATGTCCTTCTAAATGCCCTGTTGCTGCCAATATAAGACCTATAATGCAAGATTATAACTAGATAAAACAAACATGCTAGAAGTCAATTTATTTTTGGCAGGGTGTGTGCATATAAGGTATTCAATTACAGCATCTTCTGGACTTCACTCTGCAGGCAATAAGTCAACTGGGTTGTAAATGGCAGTAAATGATTCTCCATGCTTCTAGAAAATCCATGAGATGACAGATTTTCAATTTTTCTTTGACAGTCAACAATCAAGTGTTAGTTTGGTTATGTAGTTATTCATTTTGAGGATCAAGAATGTGACCTTAATGTGTAAGGAGCATAAGATATGCATTTCGTTGCTTGTTTGTTAAAGTTTTGGGAAAGGCGGTCTTTTGCAAAATGGCAACAAATACAAGCAGGTTGTTAAAGAGGGCAACAAAGAATTCTCCAATGGGAAGTCCAGTCTAGGAAGTCAATGTTTTCCTTATGTTTTCATATCTCCAAGTCTTAATCACTGTCTCGCATGAACAGTAATTGACAGTGTGGAAGTCGTAATATTGACTTCAATCAAACAAACATGGTTGAGGATCATCCTTCAAATACCTAAAACCTCCTTCGCAAGGTTCATTTACTGAAGGAGAATGAGTCATTTAAAAACAACAAACAAACATTCTAGTATCTCCCAGATTGAATCAATACGCCTAAATTGGAAATATGTTAGAGCTGGCTTAAATATTCAGTCAATGAGATGCAAAAATTCAGTTAAAAGGTAAATACCAAGAAACAGAGCTGAAGGCCTCCCTGGCCTTGACTTGAATTCTGGATGAAATTGTACTCCTACATAGAATGGATGACCTCGGAGTTCTACGATCTGCATTAAGTGAAGAAAATCTAGAAATAAATGATGGTTGCAAGCAAAGAAAACAGAACCTACTCCAACATGGACATAAACTAGCTATTGCAAAAACCCCCAGCCCCCTCCCTCCCCCCCCAAAAAAAGAGGAAAGGGAGAAAAAGACACTTAAGGAGAAAAGTTACTGGAATTTTGCACATTCAATGCTTAACAGTTTCTCAAGCTTAGCTGATCTTAAAGCCTGGATGAACCGGTTAAAGAACAAAACAAACCTCCATTCGCTTCCCACTTTCATCCTTCCCCACAAACTTTAAACCAGATTCTTCTAAACTGTCGATCACCTCTGGGTTCACCTGCAACATAAAGCCATTGGCAAGTATATCTCCTGTAGTAACATCTCACATCCAGGGAGAAACTTCTTGACCTAATTCTATGACTAACCTCATATCTATGTCGATGTCGTTCTTCCACGTACTCTGAATTATGATACCTAGAAACGAAGAGCAAACATATCATTATGCACGCATGATGGATAGTGATAACAAAGCATTCTTGATTCTGATAGCAAAACCTCGAGCATGTCATTCTTAAGGAAAGCAGTAATATATGTAGTAGAGACACAAAGCACACTATTTTTCCACTTCATCCAAAAATCCATCAAGAAGTTCGGTATTTGCCATATCCTTTTAGGGTACAATAAATGAAGCAACAACTGCTGATCGATCTGTTACATACAACAATCCAGCATCATCGAGATCATTCAAACTTCAAGCCATCTGATTCATCAAATCGTGCAAGCAGTTGTGAACTCAGGCACATGGCAAGCAGTTGGATAAATACGCAACACCCACTGCAGGTCCACATACTATCCACAAGCATCGATTGAACACATTCTAAGCAACAGTGTATTGAAATCATAAGCAAAGTGTCTAACAATAGTGTAATCATAAAAATTTTGTATTCATGTTCACAGGGACGGGTTGGGGTGTCATCTACTATCAGAGATCAAATAAAGTAAATCTCTATGTCTTACAGTTTCGCAGTGATACAATTAGAAGTCTGAAAGAGAGTTCTTCGACACCCCAACCTCATTGTGCTTCCCATATGTGTTTTTGAACCCTGTACAAATACACACAAGTTGAAAGTTATTGATTGGTTGAAGCTAAAGGTTCTAGGAAAGTAGCTCTTGAAAACATGATACATGAAAAATGTAGTTATGCCAGTACCTCTGGCATGAAAATTACAACAGGATTGGGTGTCTCAGGTTCAAATTCTGCACTATTTGCCCTTTCCAAACCCACAACCTAAAGCATATTATGGAAGCAGGGTCAATACATGGTCTGATCTATAAAAGATATCGATATTTAGAAAGTAAAAGTCGCTTACGGATCTAGCAAATTCAATTACGGAAATCTGCATGCCCAAGCAAATCCCAAGATATGGAACTTTATTCTCTCTCGCATACTTTGCAGCTAAGATCATTCCTTGCACACCGCGATCTCCAAATCCACCAGGAACTAGGACACATGCTGCACTCTGTAAATGTTGGTTTTGTATGTTAAAGTTTGAATACCTAAAAAATATTTGATCATAATGTCCTAACTCAGAAATTAAAAGCAGCCCATCTAAATACCAGCTCGTGAACTTTCATGTCTCACTACTAACTTAGAAGCTCATAAACTCTAGATCATGACACGTTTGAACAATTAGTAAGCTCCCAACTCAACCATCAGAAAGATAAGGAAGATAAAACATGCATGTAGGCACTTCATATATGCCTGCATATGTCGGATAGAAGCCAGTACATAAAATCAAGTACCAAAAGGCAGCAACACAAAACTGTTATAAACAAATTCTAACCAAAGGATTTATGTGGAAGACTAAAAGGGGTCATTGCACTTGCGCTTCCTCGCAGTGGAGCTGGTGTTACAATATGTGGTTTTTCTTTTCAAGATATCGTGACTTGGGCTAGATAATCCTTGTTTGTTCTACAAAAGCATCGTACAAAAGGTCCCATCTTTGTAAGGAGCATCATCCCATCTCGATGGGAGCATGCTCCCGTCAAGCTCCTTAGATGGGAGCGCAGGAGTGGGCTCCTAAGGTGGGAGTGGCACCTGTTTTGGAGCTACCCGCTACTAAGGTTCAAAGGGCCGGTGTTCAAAGGAAGTGTGTTGCAACTTTCAAGACACTGACATTACTTTTAATAGACTTGCTATGAGCAATCTCTATTACTATAGGAAGAGAAGTGATCAAAGGGTGCGGATGGTCTCTTCGATGTCTCCAGTTCAAACATCAAGCTTTGTTAAATAAGTGTCTTCCACAGTAAAGTGGAGGTCCAAAAGTGAACTGGGAGGTGGTGGCAGAAGGTGGCGTTGTGTCAGAATTTGGGTCAAGCAAGAGAGTATTAGGAAAAATAGGAGAGAGAGAAAATCCCCGGTTTGTTGCAGAAAGAGATAGGAGTGGCGGAGAAGAAAAGATATGACAGAATGCTTAAATTCCCTATTTCCCATTTCTGCGTGGTCACAGGATCAGCAGGTCACCATTTTTCATCCATCATTGAAGCCGGTCGATTTATTTAGAAAACAACTTACTTTTTCTGGGTTTAATGTGTTTGAAATTTAAGCAACGGTGTCAAAATTAACACAAGGGGAAAACTAAGAGGAAGAGACTATCATAGGTGCATCCACTCACACATAAAAGGAAAATGAGAAATAAAAGTGAACCCCAGAAAGGCAAGCAAAAGAGACTCATCAAAATGAACAAGGGCGAGTGACAACTTCCCAAGCCTCGGAAAATAAATCACAAATCAAAAAAGTTGTCTACAAACCGAAAAGTATTAAAATGTAGTGACCTGTTGGGACCTACAAACCCGACCAAAAAAGGAAGAGAGGAAGAATAGAGAGAGCAGATTACCCTTAAAGTCTCCCACGCGGCAGCATGAGCTTCTGGCGTCTGTACCAGTAACACCAAATATAAGATGAACTCCTCAGAACAAAATTAAAAATCTCCAATATACAACGAACGAAAGTCGAATACCAATTTCTCACTCTCATCTTCGAGGTCTGAAGCTGCGATCCAATCAACTGATGGCTTCAATGAACATGCAATACAAGCATGCAGAAGAGCCTGCATGTGAAATGAAGCGTAGTGATATTTCTGGGTCCAAACTAGGTGCCATGTTGAAGCAGAAAAGAGCATGGCCAAATTAAACCAGTTAAAGTTGAAGGAATTGAAATCAGGCCTGAAAAGATTTCATCCTATTTCTGATATCGCAAACATCAAGAGATTATGGAAATCAAATTAGAAATGAAACACAATTTGGGACTGCGTAACTGAATCTCGTACTCAATAGCTCAATGTTCTTGACAGAAACACTTCTGATCAGCGAATAGAGATGCACTTTAGTTGTCAAGTAAGTAAAAAAAGTTATCCCACCTTCACAACAGACAAATAGGAATCTGTTAATCCAACGTACTTCCCAACCATTGCAATCCTCACCTGCAAAAAAAAAAAAGGTTTTTATTAATGTGAGTCAAAATGAGTTACATTTGCAGAGAGAATTGCAGGCCAAGAATACTAACAGAATTGGTGAGATTGTCAAAAGTTTCTGCCCTCTGAAACCATTCCTGTAAAACAGGAGGCGTAGCGACTCTGAAACAGAACTTTAAGAACTAGTCAAAATTGCATTCTGACAGAGAGCAGAAAAATTATCAAAAAAATAGTAGTCAATATGTTGGTCCAAGTCATTTCCCGAACTTTCCTTGGCAAATTTACAGTGGGGTGACCTAAGTAGCTCTCTGGTCAATATATAGAAATGAACAAACAGAAGCTTGCCTGAGAAAGTCCAGCTGTCTTAGGATGGCATCGTGAGCATTTTGGTTCTGAAAAAGAATTACGAGTTAGGAACTCTGTTAAAATCGAATTAAACATGTTAAAGCCAATAAAGTAGGCGCAGTCAAGCCCCAGGAGAGCCACCAATGAAAAACCCACCTTAAGTAAAAGAGGAACATGCCAAATGTTTGGAACATCATGGACATTGAGAATATTACCCACCTGTGAGAAACCAAAGAAAAGGACTAAACTCCCCAACTGAGTAAAAAATCCATTTGCACGGTTCACTTGCCATTTTACCATAATAACTACTTACTGGAACATGGCAAAACTGGGAAAGCTTCTGCTTTGTACTTTCCAATAAAGGCTGCAATTTTAACAAAAATCAGAGTCTTGTAGCTTATATAATCAAACTTAAGAGAACAGAAAAATGAAAAAGATGACTAGACTTCAAGAGCTACTAAGTTTTCAAAGATGAACAACCTACCTGAGCAGAACGACATGCTAACAAATGAGGAGTCAGTCCCAATGCTCTTAATTCCCGAACGCTATGTTGTGTAGGCTTTGTTTTCTGCAAAGGTGAAAGCACACATCAGCGTCAAGAAAAAGCAGGCTTTTAAGTTATGTCCAGCCGGGAGAACAAAATAAAGCTTGCCGGACAACGCTCAAACTCCTATAAGAAGATACAGAGCATTACTTGCTCTCCGACAACACCCAGTACAGGTATTAGGCTCACGTGAACGAGGCAGAAATGATCTTGACCTGAGAAAGAAACCAAAATGTAGCAAAAAAATCAGAAAGTACCAGGTGCAAAAGTCGCAAGAAATAACCAAAAAAACTATCTAAGATCTCCAGCCCATGCCCTTTTTTCTTTACTCAGACCAAATTTTGAGTAAAAGCCTCGTAAACTCACACCAGTCTGAGTCAAACTCATATCAAATTGAGTTTTACTCAAATCAAAGGAGACTCAAATTTTTATACAAATTTTTAAGGCTACTTTTTCTCCTTCAAATTATAACTATGCCATTAATGAAGCTTTTACTCAGATTTATGCTTAGGTTTGAGTTAGTGATTGCCGATTGGAGTGTTTCATACCAAATGAAGCTTTTACTCGAAATTTTACTCCAATTTTAGTAAAATTCTAACTCATGGCTGAAGATGGCCTAACTCTCAAGTTAGGGTCTCCATTTAGTAACACAACCATATGCACAAGTAGAGATTCCAGTTACCAATGGATAGAGTCCAGCTAAACTATCTTAATGCTTATAAAGCACGGTTACTTAGATACTATAACTTTATAAGTTTAACAATCCTATCATGTTCTTGATATCTCAATAAACTCCTTCACCAAATCGACGTACTTCTGCAACCCCATCAGGGTGGACCATAGTGAACAAATACAAGTTATACAGCATGGAAAGAGTAGCAATGTGAGACATCAGAACTAAGTAGACTAAATCATCATCCTGAATACATAGCAAGCAACTTACCAACTGAGAAGGATAGTTGGCGCAAAGCCTCAATGAATGGCATCGATTCAATGTCACCTTAAAAAAGCGAAATAATGTGGTAGTCACAGTAACAAGAGAAAGGATGTCACCCAAATTCAAAGATAAATTCCACACATATATAAAAGAGAGGAAAACTTCAGTATCAGATGTTTCTTTGTTCCAGAAAGCTCTTACCAACAGTCCCACCCAATTCTATCACACAAACATCAGCTGGACCCTCTTTCCCATCTACAGGAATGGCAGATACTCGTTCAATCCAATTCTTAATCGCATCTGTTATGTGTGGGACGACCTAGAATCCCCTCAAACAGGTAGCAGCACTGTGAGCGTTATTCTCTTAGCTCAAATGAACCAGAATAAAAGTTATACACGTAAATACCTGAACAGTCTTTCCAAGATAATCACCTCTGCGTTCCTTTTCGAGAACAGACTAATAGAAAAAACAGCAACTAGTCATCTTCCGCAAGTTTCTAGGTCTCATAAATTAATAGTTACTTGATACAATCTATTAATTTACACACCTGATATATCTTTCCAGTAGTAATGTTGTTATCTCTAGTAAGAGTCACATCCAAGAATCGCTCATAGTTACCCAGATCCAAGTCAACCTTTTAAGTGTACGCCAGGTTAAAAATATGAAAGGGTACTTTAAAACTCGAAAAACGGTATCAACATTCAACAAGACAAGGTAAGTTTGGTGCCTAAAAAACAGACATGAACAAAACAAGGAACCTCGAAGATATATAGTAGTCATACTGCAGACCTTCAAGGCGTATTTTCATGCAACCTTTTTTTTATAATCCTGAATAACTCATGTTGCAAAATTTGATCAAGTACACTAGACGAAATATAGACAAAGTATTCAAGAATCAGCACCATTTGCTCATAGTTATACAGTCGTCAACTCAAGAACCATTGAAGAAAATGACTAACAGCTTAACCACTTTGAAACTCTGAAAAGAAGTACTGCTCACATCCATCACTACTGCCAAACTACCAATGGAAGACGAAACAACAAATGTGGAACCTCTGTTGGAGGCTTATTTATGGATAATGCACAGTACCATTCTAACAAATCAATGGGTGCTATGTATAAAAGAATTTGACCAAATAGACAAGCATATACACACCACGTGATGAAGACTTGTGTGATTACTTCAAGAGTAAATGACAAAGATTTACAAGGTTAACCATGAGGTTATCTTAATGGAAATTTTATGCCATACTAAAGCTACTTGTGTAGCAACTGCAGAATGAAGAAAAAGGTAACCAAACCTCTCCCCCGTCATCAAGAACGAAAACTTCCCCATGTTCAAAGGGAGACATGGTACCAGCATCGGTGTTCAGGTAAGGATCTGCAATTATATCAAACAGTTACTGCAACTAAATTGCAAAATGGAAAATAACAACAGCTTTTCAAATAATTTCCACAACGAATACAGAACAGTACGGAGAAGTTCAGGAAAAGAAAAAAAGAGAAACAGCAAGATAGATAACAAAAAAAACTTAAAATTACGGAATAATTAAAATGGATTATTTCATATAACATTTTTCAAAACACATATAAGCATTAAGATGTTGATTAGAATTTTAAAAATTAAAAATATAGTGACAAATCTTCGAAATGAAACCGCTATGGATGCATTTCATAAATTTTGAAAATTAAAAACTTGGTTATCAAGATAAAGTAGTTACACAATCGAATTCTAAGGAAACGCAGATAGATTTCATATGGAAAATCGTTGAATGGTTGAATTCGAAAGGAATTCCGGTAGATTTTGGAGGGAAAATGAAGGATTGAAAAGAATGATATGAAAATGCAGATATAACCTAAATACTGATTGGAGATGAAATGGACAGAAGTAAAAGGCTCTAAAATTGTCAATGATTGGTAGTCTAACTACGAGTCTCCTTGGACCTTGGGATGCTCTGAATGAGCTAACAAACGTGAAAAAATCAGTTCCAAAGTACCAAAAAAAAACCGCGAAAAAATGAAAACGTATATCAAAAGAAATAAACAAGTAATATGAAAAAAAATTAAAAAAATATGCAAAGAAACTCGGAAAATCATAGTTCAGCATAACCAAAAGCAAAAAATAAGCCGAGAAAACAAAGATTATACCACGTTGACAACGAAAGCACAACAGGAAGGCGCATTCCAATATACGGAGTAGTTCATAAGTGGAAGGAGATAAACAGGACTTAGCATTTGAGAGTCTGAGACCAAAAAACTCAAAGAAATAAACAAGTGCGAAGCAAGGTACCTATTTTGATGGAGGTGACGCGAAGGCCACAGGCTTTGAGGACGACGCCGATACTGCTTGCAGTCACGCCCTTGCCCAATCCACTTACCACCCCTCCCGTCACCAACACGTACTTCATCTCTCTCTCTCTCTCTAGTCTTTCCGGCGCTTGGGTTCCTCGGCTCCCTGCTCTGGTTATGCGGCCCAAGTGTTTGCTTTAATGTCCGGGCGGGAAAGTACGGCCTATAAGAACTCTGGCACTGTCGACACTGTGTCGAGAGTCGCTGTTCCGATATTCAACGGACTCCTTGGAAGCGACTCGCTCTACTGGTCTAGGGTTCCGCCTATAAATTTACGGAGCTATATGATGAGAAGATTTTACTACGTCCACTTGCATTGTCCCATGCCTTTGACTCTTCTTCCTATTTCCCTTTTCTTCTTCTTTTTGTTTTTTTAGTTATAATAGAACGTCACCCCAAAAGTTTTCCCAAAATTATACTTTGTCCATGTACCCTAAAAGAAAATAGTTGTCCTGTCAAATAAAGAATAATAAATGATATTGACATATTAAGGGGTTAAAAAATTCAACAAATGTTAGATACGAAAACCTAAAACCTATAATTCACATGAAAATTGCAATAGATATTATATCGGCTCGACAAGGGGTCAATCAACACTTGATCTTTTGCTGATCGTTCACTATTCAATTATTGATCGATTTTCTTACTTGGCCGAATGACTCAACACACGGAAAATCGATCGATTGATATTCATTCCGATCGAGGAGAGTATGTTCTGTCCAGACATGATTTAAACTTAACAGAGGAAAACCAATCATGAGACCCGCTCGATAAGATTCCACAATCAACACCCTTCAAAGCTCAGAATTTTGAAGATAGAACATTCATTTAATGACTCGCTTATCTCGTAGTGGAAAAGAGAGTGTGATCGACAGCCATAAACCCGCCTAGAATCCCATCTATTATCTATTCTATTTTAAGGGGGATCACAAGACCAAATATCTAATACGTATGTCAGCACCACTACTCATACTTTGAAGGATACACTATCGTCAGAGAATTATTGATTAAAAAAAAACACTCACGATCTTAAAATTTGTGTGCATAAACTAATGGAGGAATACTATAACACCGATTCAATTTACGACATTATTGCTATTGTCTTTATCTCTATTTTTATTTATTCCCCATAAAATAACTAGTAGAATGGCCTAATTTTGAGTAAATATACCGCATAGAAAATTTAAGCCTTCTCTATTTATTTAAATACTTCATGACTATTTAACACGTAAACATAGAATATAAAACGAGATAATTTGTAAAGTGTGAAGATAAAATTTTAGATTATGTTAACCCAATAGCGTCTCGGGAAAACAAAAACATTAATAAGTGCAATTGCTTATACCGAGGAGATATTCTCTCCTATCTTAAGAGATATAGAAAATCCCAATTTTAGTGCCACCTGTCCTTATGAGATTGTCAAGTTTATTTATTTAGAATTTATTTTCTAATCACTCATTCCTAGTGAAGCCACCTGCATGCACCTTATATTTTTATATGTATTAAACTTTAAAGTTTATTGTTTACGTATTTTTGGTAAAATAAATAAATTATCTAGTTTCATCACAGGAGTTACACGTCCTTCCATCTCACAGATCTCAAAATTCTATCATCTGACCATATTTATATAAATCTAATTGACACGTCACGTGGGCGTGTCTTTGCGTATTCAATACAAATATATACGTCGACTTATTAAGAATTTTTATGCTCATTGATTCATCGATTAATTTAGTTTATAAATTAGCTATGTGGAATGCTATGAAGTACGAACACTCCTATGAGATCGTCAAATTCATGTCGAATATGCTGAGATGTAGGGAGACGCAAAGAACACATTGGTGTATTTTTTAACCAAAAAAACTAAAGAATTTTGAAAAATAATACTTGACATAAAATTGGGTTGTCACCTGAGGCCATCACAAAATAGCTTTTAATGTTCAGCAGTGTAATAGATTGGTTAGTTTAGTGTTAGTGTGAATTCTTGCAAGATTTTAAAAATTTTAATTAAGTGCCTTCATTCATGGAAGCCGCTATATATAGAGATTATAATACGGGATTTCTCACTTTATTAAAATGAGACCTCTTCTGATCATATTTTGATGATCCAAACTGTTAAATGTGTTTAAAAAATATTTTTAAGGGTAACCGTGAAAAATCAGATTAAAATATTACCGGAAAGGGATTGATCCAATCAATTTTTCATAAAACTGTTCCTCTCAGTATTTATTAAAACTGCTTAGATCAAGCCATCGTTGATATGTTTTTTAGTCAATTTCTCGCAAGTACCCGTAAAAGTACGTTTTAAATACATTGAATTGTTCAGATCATTAAAATGTAATCATAAGATAAAAAATTCTTATTTTAACAAAATAAAAAATCTCGTGAGAATATATACGAGAGAGAGATGGAAAGAGATGATTCCCATAAATTGAGTCCCTTCTTTTGTGCGGGGGTGCTAAATGGGGTCAGTATATCCATCACACATGTCACCGACGATTGGTTCATCTATTTTACTTTTCTTATATATAATCTTCTAAATTATTCTTGATTTATTCCTTCTTTTTGGTTTATGCTTTGTTTGATTCTGATAAGAAAAAAAATAGGAAACCAAGAAGGGAAAATTACTGTAAAAAATATTATTTTGCTTTGTTATTTATTGAATCAATTATTCAAAAAAAGATAAGGAATAATAATGCAGGCACAAATATTCAGATACAAATTGTAAGACATCATAATATTTTTTTCAAAGATAAAAATTTCAAGCAAGTTTTTTATTTTGAAAAAACACATCAAATCAAATCAAGTAAAGAAACAAGTAATTTCGTTTCATTTCTTTTAACGAATATTAAAACAAAAGGAATCTAGATTTTCCAATGAATAATACTAGCATAATGGTAAAGCATAATGATACCATGCGTGATTTTTCACGATCGTTGAGAATGAAAGGCGTGCGTTTATGGGTTTCGTTATTCATATTATCGTTCATTGTTTGATCAGACACAATACGATATTTTCCCAAAGACAAAAAATTTGGAGCAATTTTTTTTTGGTAAGAACACACCAAATCAGGTAAAGGAACAAGTAATTTCATTCATTTTGCTTTTATTTCCTTTAACAAATCATAAAACAACAGAAATCTAAATTTTTCAATGAATAAAATAAACTAGCATGCTGATAAAGCACTATGATTTCACTCATGATGCTTCACAAACATTGATAATGAAAGGTGAGCGTTCATTGGTTTGTCTATTTCTATTATAATTTACTAGTCATTGTGTGTTTTCTTTTGACATCATTATGTCGTTGAGAATGAAAAACGTGCGTGTGCCCATTGGTTTTGCCATTCCTATCATTGTTTACTTGTTATTTAGTGTATGGTAACGAAATCTGAATGGTGAATCTAAGAGTTCTATGAGTCGGTGCTAGCAAAACAATCCAAGGAGGCAAGGACAAGGGTTTTCTGATCATGAATCCTCCGGCGATCAAATTAGTTGGGGTGTGTGGCCAATCTATGTTTAAAGAACGAAATAGAGTGAGTAAAATGACAGTAGATGACCTATTTATATGATATGTGATAGAGAAATTAGAAAAATTGATAATCACCTAATGGAGAGATATCTTCTCCTATGTTATCTTCATCAACTGATCATCTCCGTGATTAGTGTTAATTATTATACTCATTAGATCATCTACTTAATTAGTATCACTAATTATATTCATCAGATCATCTCCTTGATTGATGTCAATAATTATACTCATCAGAATATCTTATTTTTTATTTATTTTTCTTATTCTAACCATTGATAGAGTATAATTTTTTTCCCATCGACAATAGAATATATTTTATAATATTTAAGACTAAAATGATAATAATAAAACACACAATTTTCTCTTTCTTTCTTTTTTGTGTTAGAGAAATGAAATTCGCAAGAAACCCCACAAGGAATCGTGCAAGATTACATGGCAGGGGTCTTTCTTTGCTTGGAAAAGATTCTTCTTTTCTTACCCCCGTCATGTGATCACTGCGTAATTTCCTGCGAGATTTCTTGTGAATAGCATGACTCTTTCTTCCATAAGTTTTTTTCCCCACCTTCCTCTACCTTTTAAGTCTTATTCCAATTTTGGCATTTTTTTATTTCCTGAGTCATAGCTCCGATTAGCAAAGGGCTTGGAGAAATAATGAAAGGGAAAAAGATTTCTTAAACTAAACTAAATAATACATAAAACTAAATCGATAGAAGTATTGTATTAGAAAGAATAATAAGACGAATTATAAAAATGTACTCTTCTATTTGCTATAAAAAAAAATACTTTTGTTGACACAGAATTGAAAGTTTCTATAGTTTAATTGAAATAAAAAAATCAATTTAAAATAGAAGAAATGTTTTTTCAATGTTATTTTGATTTCAAGAAATGAAACTATATTACTGTAGGGGGGGTTGATTTAGGAAATCAGGACGGAAAGTTAGAGTTCACTATCCAGCCGAAACGGTGTTCTTCAAGATGAGAGGACCTGTGACCTGCAAAAGAATGACCCGTCAAAGAGCCCTCTGCCGCTGTGGCAGGAAGACACTCCGATGGTTAAGTCAGGCGAAGTCTCACAGGGAGAATGCTAGCTCAGGCTAATATTCTCTATCAGCAAGCCAAAACAGTATATTCAGACGTACCTTTTTTTGTTCATCTCCAGCTCTATTTATAGACTTTCCATTCTGCTCTAATTCTCTTGGAACTTTCTTTTCCACCGAAGTGTCTTCTGATTGGTCATGGATTTCACATCCATGTCCCTCCTGACAGAGTCTTGTCTTGTCCCATCACATCCGGGGCTCCATACCCTTTTCGGAAGAGCGGTTATCTGTCACTTCCCACGGGCTGCCCGTAATCCTGACCGACTTTCTCAGTTCGGCGGGTCGTCGATCCGCCTTTCTCAGGTCGGCACCTCAACACATGGTTCTTTTATCCTGATTTGGGTAGAGTCGGCACTTCTCGTGTCGGCCGTTATTCCACGTGATCAGCACGTGCTTCCGGGTGTGCTATTCGGTTAAGGCCGAACTCCGAATTTACTCGGGGGGTCTAAATGTATTTTCTCAATTACATTTTACCCTCGTCAATTGCCCCCAGCTTCGGCTGCTTTGAACCGTCTCGGCGAAGCAGTCGAGGCTATACAGTATACCCACGGTGCCCTCTCTTATGCAAGATCGGGCGGTTTCTGAACCACCTCTCTTGGATTTGACGTCGCATTGAAGTCTGGCAGGGCGTGCAGCTGGCTTTAATGGCTTTGGGGCCACGCGCCTCCCGCGCGTCCCCACAGGTGGAGCATCCTCATTGGGGAGGCGTAGGGTCTGATCCGTCTGGCTTCTTTCCCTTTAAATACTTGCTCGTCCTTCTCTTTTTACTTTCCCTTTGCAACTTTCCATCGTCGTCGTACCAGAGAGAGAAATCTACCACTTTTGTAAGTTTTTTCAACCAGAGTCTTAGGTTTTCCTTCTTCTCTTTGATCTTTCGCCTCCTACCCTCTTCTGTAATGGGGATCTTTAGGCAATTAGTGAACACGCCGGAAAAAATGGCAGAGTTCCGGCGACGGTACAACATCCCCACTGATGTTGCCGTCGGGATCAATGACCCCCACACTCCTCGTGATGGGAATGACCCTGACACCCTTCACGTCCCTTTGATGGCGGTCGTCGAGGGTGGAGTCCGATTCCCGCTCAATCGCCTTCTCCGCGAAGTGCTTTGCTGGTATCGGCTTCACCCGATGCAAATATCCATCAATACCTATAGGATCATCCATTCCATAGTAGAGCTGAATAGGCTGAACCGCACCGATATAGGGCTTCGGGAGATTCGCTTCTGCTATGACATGGTCAGGAAAGGCTCTGATGCCTATTACCTGAAGAATAGGCCTAAAATTGAGCGGATCGTCACCTACCTGACGGACTCTAACCGCGGCAACGACGATGACTTCCTTATCGTTACTGGCAACTGGGAAATCGGCCGAGACGAGCCTGACCGTCCCAAGTTCCATATTCCAACCCGGTTCGGAGCCATCCGTTAGTGCCCCGACTTTGTCTTTCGTCTCTCCGTCTCTTTCTTTTTCATTTTGTACATATCCTGAAGCTGACTGCGTTTTCTTTTTCTTTTATTCCTTTTGCAGCTTCTAACGCCAACCAGGGCCGGAGCAAACAATCAATAAATCTCGACGCTGTTAAAAGGATCGCCCGATACACGGGATCCTTTGGCCGAAGTTGGGCCCGCTCCCCCGAGGTGCTCCTGAGATACGTCGGGAGTTACAGGGGGTACATCAAAAAATCGATTCCTGACGCCGCCACTGTTGGTGCCGATCTCCCAGGATACTTTCCTAAGGCAGTGCCGACTTCCCAAGCTCAGCGGCCAGTTCCGGTGACAGTAGCTAATATCGGGAATTCCCCGATAAGATTCAGCTCCACCGGCTCGGAGCATAGTTCTTCCCGGTCGCCTGGCAACTGGAATTCTGAAGACGACGCGGCGTCTGAGCAGAGTTCGGATATAATGGCCCGAAACCCCAGCGTCCCGAATCTCCGCGAACTGATGCGGCAGCAGAAGAAGAAACAGCCTGACACTGGCCCGAGCTTGCCGCGGGGAGGACCGATCTCTGTGTCTGAAGAGGCTCCGATTGAGGATGACGTTCCTCTCGTCCTGAAGCGGAGGCAAAGGGACCTTGCCCAAGAGGATCCCGCCACAACTTCCTCGCCGAAGAGGAGCAAAACGACCGATAAGGCCAAGGCTATTGAGGGGGCTGCCCCCTGGCGCCCTTCTCTGCTGGTGAATGGGATCGATCCCATCACCGTCGCCGACTCGGCGGTTGATCTCGACGTCGCGCAAACCCTGACGGGTGCACTGATGCTGCCCAAGGACGTCGAGCCTTACCAAGGCCTCGACCTACCAACCATGATGCGATCTGTGATGGCTCATGGAGTTTTCGTAAGTATTCTGTCTCGGCCTTTTCCATTGTTTTACTCGCGATTTCGTTTCTGATTTCATACTTCTTGACTTTGTTGCAGACTGCGCAGAAATCCTTGATGTGCCTGAGCCGTTGCCAGGACCTGGAGACTCGATACAACACTATCGAGTTGGAGCTGAGGGCGTCCAACGCCAGGTTCCTAAAAATCCAGGAGGGCATGGCCTCACACAAGAAGAGGGCCCAGGAAGCCGAACTGGCGGCTAAAACTGCTCAGTCCCAGCTCGGGACTGAAAGGGCGAGGTCGGCTGGGTTGGAAGAGCAGCTGGCCACTCTCAACTCCCAGCGTGAGGCCGAGTTAAGACGGCTTCAGGAGAGCTCTTATGCCAAAGGCATGTCGGATGCTGCTGCAGACTTCTTAGAGAACCAGATGCCCGAGATGCAGACCGAACTCGTCGGTTTGTGTTGGAAGGCCGCTCTGGAGGCCGCCCAAGTGCCAAGGGGTTCTTCTCTCTTCTCCAGGGTTCCGACCGTTGCCGAACTGGAGAACAGGGAGCCCGAAGCCGAAGGAGGTCAGCCCGCTGCTGCTGCTAAGGAAGGGTAGGCGAGTCAGGCCGCCGATGCTGACGTAGTTGTTTTTCAGGCCGCCGATGTTGCGCCTTAGGATTTTGCTCTTTCATTTATTTCTGTAGCTCATGTGTAACCAGTCTTCAGGAATTAATGAAATACATTTGAGTTTTTCTATGCAACCTTCTTGTAGCAAAAGACACCCAATCTGACAAGGAATGGTTCCCCTTTGAACGATGTGTTGCATCTAATGGATTGTCTTCAAACCTTCTGAATATCAGACTTTTCTCAAGTCCTAAATTAAACTCAAACTTTTCTCAAGTAATGAATCATTTTAGACTTTTCTCAAGTTTGTGCCGAACAAACGTTTCTCAAGTTTATGCCGAACAAATTTTTCTCAAGCCTGTTCGGATGTTCTCACTTTTCTCAAGTGTCGAATCCTCTTGAACTTTTCTCAAGTTTTTGCCGAACAAACGTTTCTCAAGTTTATGCCGAACAAACTTTTCTCAAGCCTCGGCTTCGGATGTTCTCACTTTTCTCAAGTGTCGAACTGTCTCAGATTTTTCTCAAATCTGTAAGGCTGTTTAACCTCTGATTGGGCTTAAACTTACGCTTTTCTCAAGCATATTCTTCGAATTCAAACTTTTCTCAAGTGTTGAAGATTCTCAGATTTTTCTCAAATCTGTAAGGCTGTTTAACCTCTGACTAGGCTTAAACACATACTTTTCTCAAGCATGTTCTGAGATTCAAACTTTTCTCAAGTATTGAATTTTCTCGAAAGTTGAGCCGAATCTTCGTGGGGCCGAACAAACTTTCTGAATTGTGGCGCCGAGCAAATGTTGAGCCGAACATGTATGTGGCCGAACAAATATTCTGAATTGTGGCGCCGAGCAAGTGTTGAGCCGAACAGGTGTTCTCGGACTTTCCCCTTGTCCCCTAGCTTCGGCTGCTCTGAACCGACCTGTCGGAGTAGGCGAGGCTATCTAGCGTATTCATGATGAACTTTGTATCGATCCAGAGGATGCTCATCCGTATCTGGTCCGTTTGAGGCGTGCCCTGTCTCGCCATAAATGTGAAGTGACCGTTTGCTTCCCTTCTGGTGGAAGACGTGCCTTTCCCTGCGCGTGCTTTGACGTATCGTTTCAGTATCCCAAGTGCGCTTCATTGATTGGCTTAGGAGTAATGGATCCGACGGTTGGGGTTCAAAGGCGTGCGACGTATCAGATTCACCTGCCCCGCGCCCTATAAAACCAACTCCGTCACTTTCATTTCTCTTTTCTTGCTATCGTTCTTCCATCTTCTGTAAGTCGTCCCTGTAGAACTCGTCTTTTGTCTTTTTTCTTCGTCTTTCTCCTTCGCTCATTCTCTGAACATGGGAATCTTCCGTAAGCACTTCGCCTCTCCGGCGAGCATAGCAGAGTTCCGTAGACATTATAACATCCCAGACGACGTAGCAATAGAAATAAATAGGCCTGAGACTCATCCTGAGATTCGGGATGAGGACTCCATCCATATCCCTCTAATGGCCGTCACTGAGGGTGGGGTTAGGTTCCCCCTCCACCCCCTTCTCCGTAGGGTTCTATCTTGGTATAAACTGAACCCTATGCAGATTTCCATAAACACGTACAGAATCATAATGGGCATAGTTCGGCTGAATGAACTGTGCAACACGAACTTAGATCTCTGGGACATAAACTATAATTATGACATGGTCCATAATAAAGACGATAAATGGTATCTCAAGTCCCGTAGAGGCCGAGAGAAGATAGTGACCCAACTAGTCGACTCGAATAGAGGGAATGATGACGACTTTCTGATCGTCTCGGGAAATTGGGAGTTTTCTCCTGATGAGCCCGAGCACAAGAGGATACAAGTCCCCCGCTGTTTCGGGAAACCCCGTTAGTTCCTTTTCCCTTCTGCTTCTGTTCTCTGCATTTCTGCCGATCTAAGGCTTCTAACTGTCTTCGTCTGTTCATGTGCAGCTGCCGACGCAAACCGAGGTCGCTCTTCGCAAGGTACACACCCCGACGACTTGAAAAAAGTTCTGCGGTACAAGGGTGTTGCAGGACAAACCGAAGCAAGGTCCGCCGAAGTACTGCTGCGATATAACCCGTCCTACAAGGGTTATATCAAAGAGAAAAAATACGTAGCCGAGGCAGTAGCAGAGACTTCACTAGTTGCTGTTCCCGAGGCCATACCTCTGCCATATCTTAGGGAACCCGGCCGTGTAACAGTCGCTGCGGTTGCCGATTCTTCCAGCTCCCCATCTTCATCTGCTTCCGAACGGACTCAATCCCCACCTCGGATCACTTGGAACACCGAGGAGGAGGAGGAGTTAGACGCCGAGATCATGTCTGCAAATCCGAATATGCCGAGCCTGAAGGAGATGATGAGGCAACGGGCCAAGGATGCTGCCGATGCCAAGAAGAAGCCGACTCCAGCTGAGGCGAAGAAGCCTTCTGGGGTCGTCTTGGCGAAGAGGAAGCCGGAAGAGGAGGGAAATCTGCCGAACCCCACCCCTGCTGATGCCGAGGATGCTCAAGCCATCCACAAAAAACGGCGGCTGGTGAAGGCTCACGAAGTCGGCCCCTCCAAGGGGAAGGGCAAGTCAAAGGTCTCAAAAAAGGCCGAGATCTGGGCTCCGCAGCTGCTGATAAATGGAGTGACCCCGATCACTACCGCTGACTCGGTCATGGATCTGGGGACTGCCACGGCTCTGGTTGAGGCCGTGATGCTGCCGAGGGACCTTGCGCCCTATGACGACTCCGAAGACCATGTGATGCTTCGGACAACTATTGCCCACAACATGTTTGTAAGTTCCTTACTTTGGTAACACCCTCTGTATACTTGAACCGGGTTTGTCTTAACTCTTCTTTTGATGCTGTAGGCGATCCAGAAGGCCATGCTCTGCATTGGGCAGAGCCAGGATCGGGCGGAAAAACTAAATAGAGCCGAAGCCGAGGTGAGAGAATTCAAGTTGAAGTTCTCCATCGCTCATGATGAGGCTGAGGGCTACAAGAAGAAGGCTCACGAGGTAGCCAGGAGAGCCGAATCCCTCGACCATCTCCTGGTTGAGGAGAAGAAAAGAACAGCCGAGCTGGCGGCGGAGCTGGTTGCGCTGAAGGCCAAGCATGTCGAGGAGATGGCCGAGGAGAAGAATAAGGCCCGCAAGCTCGGCATGGACGAAGCCGCCGAGGACTTCCTCAATAACCAGATTCCCGAGATGCAGGAGGAGTTCTTGGCCCTTGGCTGGAAGGCTGCTCTGAAGGCCTGCAACGTTCCTGCCGACTCGACCCTATTCAAGGAGATTCCCCACTCTTCTGATCTTGGCGAGGAGGAGGAACCTATTCCCGAGGCCGAGCTGACCGTTGAAGACTATGATGAAGCCGGCATCGGGGCAGGCTCTGCGTCTGGGAAGGGTCGAGTCCCGGAAGGCAATTTTGCAGAAGAGGGCCAGATCCTGGAAGACGTCGCCGACATCGCCTGAAGGACGTCTGGGAAGGGTCGTGTCCCGGTTGACTGTGTTATTCTTCTTGTAATTCTGTCATTTTTTCCTTGTAGCCACAAGTCTTTTGTATTCATTTCTGCTCTTTTGCTTTTGTACTTCACACATAAATGAATACAAGTTGAACCTTTCGTCGGCAATTCTTTGTCTTGATCCGAGCATTTCTTTTAACGCGCTGAACTTTTCTCAAGTATTAAATATATTCAAGTATTGAGCCGAACAAACTTTTCTCAAATCTATTCGGCTGTTTAACTTGTACTCTAGGTCCAAACATATTTTTCTCAAACATGTTCGGATATTTCAACAATTCTCAGGTGTTGAGCCGAACAAACCTTTCTCAAGTATGTTCGGCTGTTCAACCTATACTCTTCTCGAGTGTGTCCAGGAGTTCAAACTTTTCTCAAGTGTTGAACATTATAATCCAATGGTGATGTGATTGACAAATTTTCTGAATATCTAATTGAACATTGAAACTGAAACTTTCATTTATTGAGAAATAAACATGAGTAATGGAATAAAGAAATTATTGATAAAACTTCTTAAGGTTGGAGACATTCCAAGTCCTTGGTATTTCTTTATCATCCAGATCTTGCAGCTTGTAAGCGCCCTTCCCGAGTCGGCCTATGACTCTGTATGGACCTTCCCAATTGGCCCCGAGCTTGCCATCAGTTGGATCTTTCGTGTTCCCCATGACCTTGCGCAGGACCAGGTCGCCGAGATTGAATTCCCTCTGATGGACTTTCTTGTTATAGGTTCTAGACAGAGTTGATTGATAGGCGGCGAGTCTGATCATGGCTCGTTCCCGTTTCTCTTCGGCAAAATCGAGCTCTATTGCCAATGCTTGATCATTGCCACCTTGTTCCATCACTTCAGTTCGGAGAGTCGGGATGCCGACTTCAAGAGGAATGACGGCCTCTGTGCCATAAGCAAGTAAATACGGGGTTACACCCGTAGATCGGCGAGGAGTGGTCCTGTATGCCCATAGGACGAGTGGCAGCTCTTCCACCCACCTGCCCTTGGCTTTCTCTAACCGCTTCTTCATTCCTCCCAATATCGTTTTGTTCGAAGCTTCTGCCTGCCCATTGCATTGAGGGTACGCCACTGAGGCGTAGTAGTTTTTGATCTTGTATTGTGAGCAGAAAGCCTTGAACTTATCTTGGAACTGGGTCCCGTTGTCCGAGACGATGGCGTATGGGATGCCGAATCTGGTGATAATGTGTTGCCACACGAATCGCTTGACGTTCTTCTCGGTGATTTTGGCCAATGGTTCGGCTTCTATCCATTTGGTGAAGTAATCCGTGGCAACCAACAGATACTTCCTTTCCCCAGTTGCTTTGGGGAGTGGGCCGACGATATCCATTCCCCATTGTGCAAAGGGCCATGGACTAGTGAGCGGCGACAGATCGGCTGCAGGCAGATGTGTGATCGGGGCGAACTTCTGACACTTTTCGCAGATCTGGACATATTTCTTTGCGTCCTCTTGCATATATGGCCACCAATACCCCTGAGATATGGCACGATGGGCTATGGACCTGCTCCCAGCGTGACTCCCACATACCCCTTCATGGATTTCATACAAGAATTTCTGAACTAGAGTAGGATGCACGCATTTTAAATAGGGGCCAGTGTAGGACTTACGGTAAAGTTCTTGCTTCGGTGATAGCCAGAAGCGTGTTGCTTTGATCCGCAGCTTGTGGGCTTCTCTCTTGTCTTCGGGGACATTTCCCCCAGTGAGGTAGGCGATAATGGGATCCATCCAGCTCGGGCCGAGATTGATTTCCAAAGCCTTCTCAGCAATTGGGATGTCGATGCTCGAATACTCGATGGAGTCCACATATATAGTTCTAAACTTATCTCTGGGTATTGCCGAAGCCAGACATGCCAAGGCATCAGCGTGGTCGTTCTGTCTTGAACTGATATGTGTCATCATTGTTCTCTTGAACTTTGACAACTCTGCTTTGGCCCTCTCTGCATAGGCAGTCATTCTCTCGTCCCGGGTGGCATACTCTCCACTGAGCTGGTTGAGGACCAGTTGTGAATCACAGAAGACCTCCACATGTTCTGCCCCCAGATTTCGTGCGCATTTGAGTCCGAGTATCAGCGCCTCGTATTCAGCAACATTGTTGGAAGCGCTGAAGTTCAACCGGAAGGATTGCTCAAAATAGCACCCATCTGGCTCCTCTATCACGATGCCGACTCCAGATCCCCTTGAACAAGATGACCCGTCAACATACAGCTTCCAATACGGCGTCTGGTCGGGAACTATTTCCCCCTGTTCGGGCGCATCCTCCTCTGAGATTGAAGCGACGTTCTCTACTGGTTCGTGGGAGAATTCTACAACAAAATCTGCCAAGACCTGTCCTTTTATTGCTGTCCTCGGGAGGAATCTGATGTCGTATTCCCCAAGCTCCACAGACCAAGCTGCCACCCTTCCCGACAGTTCTGCTCTTCTCAAGACAGCACTGATAGGGTGTTTGGTCGGTACTTCTACTGTATGGGCCAGGAAATAGTGCTGCAATTTTCTGGATGCCACCATGAGGGACAGGATCAACTTCTCCAGGGGGAGATATCTAGTCTCCGAATCCAGAAGTGTCTTACTTACATAGTAAACCGGCGTCTGCTGACCATCTTTGTTTTTTAACAGAACCGCACTGACCGCATGCTCGGATACTGCCAGATAGAGTGTTAACACATCTCCCTTCTCGGGAGTTATGATCAGCGGGGGGTTTGCCAAGTAGTTCCTCATCTCCTGGAAAGCCCTTTCGCAGTCTTCCCCCCACGTATACTTGGACTGTTTTCTCAACAGCTGAAAGAATGGTCGACATCGATCGGATGATCGGCTGATGAACCTGTTGAGGGCCGCTACCATCCCGGTCAGTCTTTGAACTTCCTTCATAGTCCGGGGACTCTGCAAATTTTGCAAGGCGACAATCTGATCGGGATTAGCTTCTATCCCTCTGCGTGTAACCAGATGCCCCAAGAACTTCCCCGAGCTGACCCCGAAGGCGCATTTCGATGCGTTGAGCTTGAGTTGGTATTTTCTCAATACCTGGAAAGTTCTGCCGAGATCATCTATGTGGGACTCAGCTTCCTCCGATTTGATGACCATATCATCGATGTAGACTTCCATGCTCTTCCCGAGCAGCTCCTTGAACATGAGAGTCGCCAGTCGCTGATAAGTTGCCCCTGCATTTCTCAAGCCGAACGGCATCACTTTATAGCAAAAGAGTCCGCGGGGAGTAATGAAGGACGTCCTTTCTTGATCCGGCGCGTGCATGGCTATCTGATGATATCCCCGATACGCATCCAGGAAACTCATGCGCCGATATCCAGCTGTGGCATCTACCAGCTGATCTATCTTGGGCAGTGGAAAGCTATCTTTGGGACAAGCTTTGTTGAGACTGGTGAAGTCCACGCACACCCTCCACTTGCCATTTTTCTTCTTGACCACCACGGTATTAGATAACCACTCGGGGTAGTGCACCTCTCTGATGGCGTCGGCCTCCAACAGCCGATCTACTTCTTCTGTTACGGCATCCACATGTTGGATTGCCGGTCTTCTTCTTTTCTGCATCACTGGTTTGTGGGCAGGATCCACGTTCAAGTGATGGCATATGATATCCGGGCTCACCCCAGGCATCTCCTGCGGCGTCCAAGCGAATACATCTATATGCTCTTTGAGAAATGCGACCAAGGCCTCCTCATCCTGCTTTGATAGCTCTGCCCCGATCAGAAAATACCGCTCCGGATCTGTCTCGTGAGCCGGTACCTGCTTAAGTTCCTCCACAACGCGATCGGCCGGATTACGCCCGATATCCTCTATCGTCGGCCGATCTGGAACTTCGATGGATTTCACATGTTCGGCCTTAGGTTTATGTTTGATGGAGGTGACATAGCAGCTTCTCGCCGTTGTCTGGTTGCCCCGAACACATTCAATCCCCTTCTTCCCCGGGAACTTCAGCATTTGATGGTAGGTAGAAGGAATTGCCCCCAACCTGTGGAGCCAAGTTCTCCCTACGATGGCATTATAAGCAGATGGCACATCCACCACCAGGAAATCCACATCCAAGGTTACTCTCCCCGCTCGAACAGGGATAGTAATGGATCCCAAGGGCCAGACAGCTTCGGCACTGAAACCGATGAGTGGTATGTCGGCCTTCTTCAAATCTGCCTTGTCCAACTGGAGCTTTTTGAAGGCATCATAGTATAGGATCTCTGTGGAGCTGCCCTGGTCAACTAGGATTCTCTCCGTGTTGAAGGTGCCAAGGAGCAGCGTGATTACCAATGCATCGTTGTGGGGATGTGTTACCCCTTCCAAATCCTTTTCTGAAAAGGAAATGACTGTTTCCACTTGTGTCTCGGGCTCTTTCCTTTTTTGCCCGAGGTGTTGTACGTGATGCTCGTGCCCGTCTCGGCGGCGTTGGAGCCGAACTTCCTTTTCATCTCGGACTGGGGTTGCCGCGTGTATGACATGCACGGTCCCAGTCACCATCACCTCTTCCTCGGAGGATTCGGCTTCCATTGGCTCTGGCTGAACCACTTGTTGCCTTTGTTCGGCTACATAACGTCGAAGATGCCCAGCTTCAACTAATTCCTCTAGGAATTGTTTAAGCGCCTTGCACCTTTCCGTCATATGGCCGTTTCTTCGGTGATAACTGCACCAATCTTTGCTCGGGTCACGCTTCACCAGCTCTCCCGTTCCAGCTGGCCATTTCCAGAAGGGCTTGTTCTTTAAGGGGTAGATCATCCGAAAGATCGGGGTGTTGAAAACCGTACGTATAGCTTTATACGCCTGAGCCCCAAGTGGTCTTCTCTCCCTTGGTGCCTGTGTAACTTCGGCCACCTCAACCCTGGGCCTCTTGGCCTCGGGCACCATCACCACATTCCTGTGCGCCTTTGCTGCTGGCCGATCTTTGTCTCGGCGGATCTCATCTTCAAACTTGGCGTACTTCTCGACTCTGTTCATTAAGTCGGCAATGGTGCTTGGGGGATCAATGGTGAGAGACTCTCTGAGCCGATCTCGGTATGATAGCCCAAGCCTGAAAGACTCCACGGCGTAGGCTTCTGTGCAGTCCCCGATTTCATTGTAGGTGGCCCAGTACTTGCTGGCGTACTGTCTGAGATCCTCTTCTGGTCCTTTTCTCAAGGCCAGAAGTGTGTTCACGTATTTCTTCTGTGCTCGGTTAGCCACAAATCTTTTGAGGAACTGGTCCGCCAGCTGCCTCCAGCTTGTAATTGATCTCGGCGGCAAAGCCTGAAACCAATTTAAGGCTATCTCTCCCAAGCTCAGGGAAAACACCTTGCAGTACAGGCTGTCCTGGCCCACGTAGATCATCATGGAGTTCACGAACCCTTTGACGTGAGTCATCGGATCCGTTCGTCCGTTATAGATTGTGAACTTCGGAGGGACAAACTTTCTGGGTAAGTCCTCCGTCTCTATCTGAACCGACAATGGCGATACTGCCAGTTGCTGCAACTCCTTGTGGTTTTGATCGTCCTCTGGGCGGTTGAGTCCCAACTGTTGATTTAGCCAAGCCCTCATGTCGGTCGGTGGAGCTACCGGCGGCAAAGGCTGTTGCGGGAGCTTCGGCTGGACGTCTGGGGCTGATTCCGCCCGCTGATTTAACCATTCCCTCATGTCCGGAATTGGCCGAGCCTGGGGTGGTCCGCCTTGCTTAGACGATGCCCCCATCTGCCTTTCCCCTCCTCGGGGCCTTTTACTGGGCTCGTGTCGGCTATCTTGCCGAGACGGTCCAGTCTCAGAACGTTCGTCACGTCCGGACATTGAATGGTAGACTGGATCTTTGCGTTTACGGAGAGTTTGGTTCTCCCTCTCCATGCGTCGGATGTAACGCCTCATGTCGTCTATTTCCTGATCCCTTTTTCGGATCCGATCGGCGTCGTTGTATTCCTCGTGTCGTCGAGACCCTTCATGAGTTCGGGATTCTCTTCCTCCCTCATTTCGGGATTGAATTAGGGACCTGTCCCTATTTCTCGACCGTTCCGCTTCTCGCGGACGATCTGTACGTTGCTCCAGATTCATCGGTGTGGGTAGCGCCGGAGCTCCCAATGTGTTGGCAGCTGACGGAACGGTAGGAGGCATCGCCTGTTCTCCGGGCTGTTCTCCTACTATCCTTGGTGGGGGAACCTTGGGGATCTCTCTCCTAGGACCCTTTGATTTATGTGGAACCGGAGGGGGGGATCTTGACTTTTCTCTGTTATCCCGCTCCCTTCCCTGATCTCTTCTAGGTGTTTCAGCCATGAATCTTTAACTTTCCCACAGACGGCGCCAATTGTAGGGGGGGTTGATTTAGGAAATCAGGACGGAAAGTTAGAGTTCACTATCCAGCCGAAACGGTGTTCTTCAAGATGAGAGGACCTGTGACCTGCAAAAGAATGACCCGTCAAAGAGCCCTCTGCCGCTGTGGCAGGAAGACACTCCGATGGTTAAGTCAGGCGAAATCTCACAGGAAGAATGCTAGCTCAGGCTAATATTCTCTATCAGCAAGCCAAAACAGTATATTCAGGCGTACCTTTTTTTGTTCATCTCCAGCTCTATTTATAGACTTTCCATTCTGCTCTAATTCTCTTGGAACCTTCTTTTCCACCGAAGTGTCTTCTGATTGGTCATGGATTTCACATCCATGTCCCTCCTGACAGAGTCTTGTCTTGTCCCATCACATCCGGGGCTCCATACCCTTTTCGGAAGAGCGGTTATCTGTCACTTCCCACGGGCTGCCCGTAATCCTGACCGACTTTCTCAGTTCGGCGGGTCGTCGATCCGCCTTTCTCAGGTCGGCACCTCAACACATGGTTCTTTTATCCTGATTTGGGTAGAGTCGGCACTTCTCATGTCGGCCGTTATTCCACGTGATCAGCACGTGCTTCCGGGTGTGCTATTCGGTTAAGGCCGAACTCCGAATTTACTCGGGGGGTCTAAATGTATTTTCTCAATTACATTTTACCCTCGTCAATTACCAATCAAGCAAAAAAATGGAATAAATAGAGAAAAATCGCTTATCTATGGAGCTTGAGTGCAAGACTTATTCGTCAAGTAGGAATGAAAATTGGCCTTATCAAATATATCTCATTGATGCTTCAGATGCAGTATTGCACATGGGAGTTTTTCGTTAGAAAAATGAACGGAACCAAACGGATGGATGACATTGAAATCAATCCAAAAGTTTGATGGGACATTATTAAAATTAAAATCATAAAAATCAAAGTGAATTTTGACCTAAAGTTGAAGGAATATGTAAATAATTTACTCTTTAAAAGTATTTTGATATGAATTAATAATATTAAAAAAAACAATATGGAATTATCTAGGCCAATTTTACTACCAGCCATGACTTTTGTCATGAACTTCATCCCGAAAGTGGTGGGCCCACTCATTTACTTTGCTCTTTTGCCAATTTGACTGATCACTATTTCTTCTCCTCTCTCTCTCTCTCTCACACACACACACACATATTGTCCAATGATTCTTTTGAAAAAAATATATCTTTATTTATTTATTTTAATTTTATTAATTTTACGTTCAAATACTTAAAATTATTAATTTATCTTAAATCATTCAAAAATATTCACATTCATCACATATCCTAATGAGCTCCATTTTTGAGGAAAAATATAACCGATACTGTTCATTCGAATTCCTTTTAGTCATGCTTTACGAATTTTATTCTAAAAATAAATACTAAAAATTTATTATTTACGTAAAAAATAATTTTGAGATTACCAGAATGCTCCCTTTGACCCCTCACTCCTTCTTCTCTTTCTGTCTTAAAAGGTTAGCAAGTTATTTTTTAATATTTTTATTTAATTATTTTAATTTTGTTAGTTTTGCGTCAAATACTTAAATTTATTGATTTGTCTCTTAAATCATCAAAAAATGTTCACATTCATCACATGTCATAATGCGCCCAATTTTGAAAAAAATAAATTGACCAATACCGCTCATTTGAATCTCTTTCAATTGTATTTTTTTTTGAATTTTATTCTAAAAAAAAACTAAAAAGATACTATTAACTTAAAAAATTATTTCAGAATTAACCCCATAAAAATAATTTTTATAAATCAATCATATATCAAAAATAATTTTTATTTAATTTTTATCAAATACCTTACCATGAGCTCCGAATATTTTTTAATTATAGTAAGATATTTGTATTTATCAAAATATTCTGAGCACACGCGAAATAATTTTTTAAGCAAAAGTAAATTTTTAGTATTTTTTTGAGAATAAAATTCAGAAAGAAATTTGAATGAGTGGTGTCGGTCACTGTTCTTTTCTTTAAAGTTGGGTACATTAGGACATGTAATGAATGTGAATATTTTTGGATGATTTAAGAGACAAATCAATAAATTTAAGTATTTGACGCAAAACTAACAAAATTAAAATAATTAAATAATGAAATTTGTTTTAAAAAATAACTTGCTAACCTTTTAAGACAGAAAGAGAAGAAGGAGTGAGGGGTCAAAGGGAGCATTCTGGTAATCTCAAAATTATTTTTTACGTAAATAATAAATTTTTAGTATTTGTTTTTAGAATAAAATTCGTAAAGCATGACTAAAAGGGATTCGAATGAACAGTATCGATCATATTTTTCCTCAAAAATGGAGCTCATTATGATATGTGATGAATGTAAATATTTTTGAATGATTTAAGATAAATTAATAATTTTAAGTATTTGAACGTAAAATTAATAAAATTAAAATAAATAAATAAAGATATATTTTTTTCAAAAGAATCATTGGATAATATGTGTGTGTGTGTGAGAGAGAGAGAGAGAGAGAGAGAGGAGAAGAAATAGTGATCAGTCAAATTGGCAAAAGAGCAAAGTAAATGAGTGGACCGACCACTTTCGGGATGAAGTTCATGACAAAAGTCATGGCTGGTAGCAAAATTGTATCTAGGCCTCAGCCTAATTGTGGGGACAGTTGACACCCTGGCACTAGCAATGCGTACTTCTTCACATAGCTAGAAGTAAAAAGGTCAGGCCCAAATGATTTGAACTTCCGAATTTCAGAGGGGGAAAGAGCCGTTGGAAAAGAAAGAGAGATCAGAGATGGTGCGATCCCAATTCCAAACTGTAGGTTCGTGGGCAGACGAGGTAGAGAAATACGAGGAAGAAGCAGCCGCGATAACTAAGGTCTATGAAAATCAGAAACCAAATCCCTTTGGCACAGCAAGACCCAGAGAAGTTGTTCTCCAAGAAAGGGGGATTGACTGGAAAAAACTTGACCAAGATTTACGAGAACCAAATTCAAGGTATTCTTCTTGGCTTTCTTACAGGAAAAAGATTCATTCATGATTAATGCATAGCTGCGTTTGTTTCCTGTGAAATGCAAGGAAAATGTTACTGTGATTTTTTTCCCCTGCTTGATTGACGAATTAAAATTACACTTGATTAAGTGTGATGCTTTGGTTGGTTACCATGATGATCAGAAGTGAGAAAAGAATAACCATATTTTACATCCGGAAGAAGAAAATTGTGTTCAGTATATTCAGTATTTCGTTAGTTACAAAGTAAAGAAGAAGGCCCTATATTTATACAAACTGACTAAGGCGGTTAGAGGAAATAACAGACTAACTAATGTGGTTAAGCTAACTAACATCTAACAGCTTAGTTAAAAGCTAAGGTTAATTACAGGTTTAACACTAACAGAATACTAACTAACTAACAAAATATCCAATACTCCCCCTCAAGATGGACTGTACAGGTTGTGAACAGCCATCTTGGATAGGAGATTAACAAGAACGGAAGAAGGTAAAGCCTTGGTGAGGAGATCCGCAAGCTGATTTTGGGTCCGAACAGGCATAAGGCGGATAATACCCTCAGCAACCTTATCACGAATGAAGTGGCAATCAAGTTCAATGTGTTTAGTCCGTTCATGGAAAATAGGATTCGAAGCAATGTGGATGGCGGCCTGATTATCACAAAATAAGAGAGCTGGAGAAGAATCAGCAATATGGAAATCTGTTAACAACTGGCGAATCCAAACTAATTCACTAGCAGTGGACGCCATTGCGCGATATTCCGCTTCAGCGGAAGAACGAGAGATGGTGGTTTGACGTTTAGATTTCCAGGATATTAAGGAGGAACCAAGGAAAATGCAGAAACCTGTTACTGATCTGCGGGTGTCCATGCAAGCAGCCCAGTCAGAATCTGAGAAGGCTCTGAGTTGGATAGATGAATCAGCAGCAAACAGAAGACCCTGACCAGGACTGGATTTAATGTAGCGTAATAGGTGTTGAGCAGCTTGTAGATGTGGAAGGCGAGGAGCGGCCAAGAATTGGCTAAGCTTGTGCACAGCAAAGGCAATGTCTGGTCTGGAAATGGTGAGATATAACAGCTTCCCAATAAGACGTCGATAAGATGATTCATCAGAAAGGAGATCACCATCTTCCTTCTGTAATTTGAGTTTGGGGTCTAATGGGACAGAAACAGGCTTGCAAGCCAGGTATCCAGTATCTTCAAGAAGTTGAAGAGCATAATGCCGCTGAGAAAGAACTAATCCACGTGAAGATCGAGCAATTTCAAGGCCAAGGAAGTATTTCAGATTTCCCAGGTCCTTTAGTTTGAACTGGCTATGGAGAAAAATCTTGAGCTCATCAAGAATGGTACGATCAGGACCAGCAAGAACTATGTCATCAACATATACAAGTAAAGCAATGAAAGATGATCCGGATCCTTTGGTAAACAATGAGTAGTCAGCCTTTGACTGAACAAAGCCATATTTAATCAGGGCATGAGAAAACTTAGAATTCCATTGCCGGGAAGCCTGCTTAAGGCCATATATGGACTTGTGTAAACGACAAACCAGCAGGGTATTAGATGGAAAGGACTCCCCCTTAGGGTGATAACCAGGTGGCAAGTCCATGTATACCTCCTCAAATAGATCACCATTGAGGAATGCGTTGTTAACATCAAGTTGAAAGAGGTGCCAATGCTGAGTTGTGGCAAGAGCTAAAAGGACTTTAACGGTAACCATCTTCGCAACGGGAGAAAAGGTTTCAATAAAGTCAACACCCTCTTGTTGGGTGAAGCCTTTGGCAACTAAACGAGCTTTGTGGCGATCAAGACTACCATCAGAATGAAATTTGAGTTTGTAGATCCATTTGCATCCGATAGAATGTTTATTAGTGGGCAAAGGAACTACAGTCCAAGTAGAATTGGAATCCATGGCAGCCAATTCTTGCTGCATAGCATCACGCCAGTGGGGATTGTGGACGGCTTGGTGGTAGAATTGTGGCTCAAAGTGGGAGGATACATTGAGGGTAAAGGTTTTATGAGATGGGGATAGAGTGTTATATGAAATGAATCGGGAAATGGGATATGATGAAGAGTTGGAAGGGGTGACTTGGCTGTGTAAAAGGTTACAATGATAAGCTTGAAGATAGGATGGAGGTTTAGAGGGCCGGGTAGATCTTCTGATTGAAGGATTAGGAGAAGGAGGTGAAGAGGAATATTCAGGAGTGGGAGATAGGTTAGAAGCAGGATTGGGAGAAAAATTAGGATCAGGAGGTGATACGGGCAAAACCAAGTCAGGAAATGGATCTACTAAGGGTGCTGAAGTTGTGGTAGAATGAAAGGGAAATATTGTTTCATGAAATACAACATCTCGAGAAAGGAAAATTTCTTTGGATTGAAGGTCATATAGTCGAAAGCCTTTTACACCTGGAGGGTAACCCAAGAAAATACATGCTCGAGATCTTGGGTGAAATTTGGTACGATGAGCCTTAAGTGTGGATGCAAAAGCAAGACATCCGAATACACGAAAATTAGAGTAATCAACAGTGTGACGGTATAGCAAAGTATAAGGGGTTTGTTGGTGGAGGAGCACTGAAGGAGTGCGGTTAATGATGTAAGTAGCTGTAAGGAGACATTCTGTCCAGAATTGAATGGGAATTCGAGATTGGAAAAACAAGGCTCTAGCAACGTTAAGCAAGTGTTGATGCTTTCTCTCAACAACAGAATTCTGTTGGGGTGTTTCCACACACGTGAACTGGTGAAGAACTCCACGTTCAGAGAAGAAATCAGTGAATTGTAACTCTGGTGCGTTATCAGATCGAAAGGTCTTAATAACAGCATGAAATTGGGTGGTAACCATATTGAAAAACTTTGGGATGATGGTATTAACATCAGATTTTTGCTTGAGCAAATATATCCAAGTGAATCGTGTGCAATCATCAACTATGGTTAAAAAATACCGATGACCAGCATAAGAAGGTATATGATAAGGACCCCAGACGTCGCAATGAATCAAATCAAAGGGTGATTGAGATACATGGTTATGAGATACAAATGATAACCGTCGTTGTTTAGCTAAAGGACAAATGTAACATGGATCTTTATGAAGGTCAGTAACATTGCACTGAAAATGATTCTGTAAAGTGACTAGCTGTTTTGAGGATAAATGGCCCAATCGACTATGCCATATGTGAGCAGATACAGACTTGGTGCAAACTGCATTATTAAGAATGTGCAGGTCCTTACCCTTATTTGAGCCCAGAGAATATCCATCAGAGGAAGAGGCAACTTCCTTATTTATGCACATGATGTTTGTAGTATCCAGGACATATAGGCCTCCAATTCTCTTACCCTTGCCAATCACTCTCTGGCTGGTAACCTCCTGAAGTATAAAATTATCAGGAAAAAATGTAAAGAAGAGGTGAGATCTTTGTGTAAGAGCACCCACAGAAATCAAGTTGAACTTGAATTGAGGCACAAATAAGACATCCTGGAGAATGACCAATGGACTGAGTCTAACGGTACCACTCTGAAATACTGGTATCTGACTGTGATTTGGTAATGTAACATAAGAATTCCGGATAGTTGTCATGGAAATAAAGTTGGATATATTTGAGCATATGTGCTGAGTGGCTCCCGAATCAATAATCCAATGTGATGAGGAAGGAAAGATAGGTGCTGAAGAGACAGATAAGCATATACCTGTATCATAAGTGGCAGAGCAAATTGTCTCATTTGTGGTAGAAGTTATAGCTGGCATTTGAGTAGAAAGGAGGGACATCAATTGCTGGCATTGGTCACTTGAAAGATGCTGGAAGAACTGACCAACATTTCCTTGTGAACTTGGTTTGTCTTCTGAATTAGAAACTTGATTCACTGCCATCTTTTGAGTTGTGGGGAAAGAAGTTTTCTGTCTTGGTGTGTATCCAGGTGGGTAACCGTGCAATTTGTAACATTTCTCAACAGTGTGGCCTTGCATATTACAATGCGTACATAGAGGTCTTTCCCGTTTCTGACCCTTGTAATTACCATAAGGCTGATTGCCATTGTAGGTTCTTCGGTTGTTGTCATGTTTAACAGCAAATGCCATGCTGTTGGTAGAATCCAGAGGAGGGTTGTTAGGAATTCCAATCTGGCGTTGGTGTTCCTCTTGAGAAATAAGGGCAAATACCTTGTTGATGGGAGGAAGAGGGTCCATGAGGAGTAATTGGCCACGAATGTGGGAGAATGAATCATTCAATCCCATTAGAAATGACATGACATATTCTACCTGATAGTGTGAATGTATGTTCTTGACTCCACCACAAGTGCACTTGCCACAAGAACAAACTGGTCTGTAATTACTCAGTTCCTCCCAAACCGTTTTCAATTTGGTAAAATAGATGCTGATAGAGTTTTGATCTTGAGTTAGATTCATTAATTCACGTCTCAATTGAAAAATCCTAGGGCCATTTTGCTGTTGAAATCGGTCCTTGAGGTCTACCCAAATTTCATGAGCAGTCTCAGCGTAGATCACACTAGCTGAGATATCTTTGGAAACGGAATTAAGAATCCAAGAAATGACAATGTTATTGTTCCTAGTCCAGGAATGCAGAAGACGAAGATCATTACCTTGAGGTTTCAGAACAGATCCATCAACAAAACCTAATTTGTTTTTGACGGAGAGAGCAATGAGCATCGCACGGCTCCAAGAAGCATAGTTATCTCCGCTCAAAGCTTGCGACACCAGCACAAGCTCTGGGCTATCAGAATGATGTAGGAAGTATGGGCTTGAGGGTTCGTCAATGGCTGGAGGTCGTGAGGTTCCAAAACCAGGGGGCTCCATTGAGATCGATGGTAAGGAGAAGAATGAGGGATGGCAGAGTTGAATCTAGGAGAGATTGTGTAGCGGAAGAAGTTTTTGCTCTGATACCATTTTACATCCGGAAGAAGAAAATTGTGTTCAGTATATTCAGTATTTCGTTAGTTACAAAGTAAAGAAGAAGGCCCTATATTTATACAAACTGACTAAGGCGGTTAGAGGAAATAACAGACTAACTAATGTGGTTAAGCTAACTAACATCTAACAGCTTAGTTAAAAGCTAAGGTTAATTACAGGTTTAACACTAACAGAATACTAACTAACTAACAAAATATCCAATACCATACTACTTGAGAAAAGAGTGAGATCCCCACCCTAAATCTTGCACATAAGGTGTTTGATTTTGACTTTGAAATTGGAAACTAGTAGTCACCATGGAAAACGGAAGAAAATTTTTCCAGCTCTTTTTCAAATCCTCCCTCAAGAACTTTAGTTTTCATGTACTGTATGTTTGAATCTTGATTTTCTCAATCTAAACAAGGGATGACAGGGAAGTGATTTGTTAGCGAAGGTGTGTGACTCGAGGGTTTGATTCTTTTTAAGATTTAAGGTTCGAAATATATCATTTGCTATCAACTGTTGTGAGATCAATTTATATCGGAGTTTGTCATGTTTTTAATTGAGCCATCGCAAGTTAACGGTGAATTGGTTCCCAGAATTAATCGAGTTGCTCGTAAGCTGGTTCAGACACTCTGAGTTATTAAAAAAAAAAGGAGTGAAGTTAAAGTTCATTTTGGATGAGTAATGTAAAGGAACTTCCAACTAAACAAAAGAAATTCCTTGTCATTTTGCATCTCCTCTACTTTTTACTGTGGTTCAAAATTTTCTCACTCTGGTTGTGTTTTTGGTATTTCATTGAGAGTGTAATTCTTTATGACTTTTGTAATCTCATTTCTACCTCTTTGGGTCATATTTTTGGATGAGCCAGACACCATAAGTGTTAAACTCAATGAATCAAATTATGTTTGTGTTGCAACCAATATGTTAATGTAGTATCTCTGGATAAGATAGTAAAAATGATTATACCAAGAGCAATTGTAATATAATATCTAAACATATTCAAACTATATACAAGTTATTTCTTTTGTTTGACAAGGGTATGTAACGTAAACTTTGTAGCTTGATACTGCCTCGTTAGCATAAAATTCTGACTTTGCCACTGGTTATTTAATTTGGAAAACATGTTAACTTTAATTCATGAAATTGTTGCAGTATTTGCGCCCAAAAGGAGAATCAGCTAAAAGAGAACATTCCTGCATCAGATGCACCTACTCTTGAAACAAAACATATGATGTCCCAAAGCAGAAGAAACCCAGAAAAAAGGGAAAAGCTTAAGCGCGCAAAAATGGAGTACGGAAGCAAGGTTCAACAGGGTACTCAAAATCACGCGCCTATTTATTTTGTTCCTCCACTAAAATATCCACCCAGAGCTTTCCTGCTTCCTAATCTGTATCCAGCAACTCAATCTTTTGAGAGTAGTAGAAGAAATTTTGAGGCAATTGGAAACACCAGAGTACCGAGAAAATCAGTAGTTTCAGTTTGTGGAAAACAAACGCAAAATGAAGATTCTTGCTATAAAAGAAGTAGACGTGATTTGGTAATTAAACCATTACCAATGCCAGATAGACGGAGAGATGCTGTTATGGTTGATGGAGGGATGAGAAATGATGGATACAAGGAGAAATCTTGCTTTCAGGGAAATTGCAACAGCAGCAGGGTGGGAATGTTTTCTGCATTTGAAAAAACTGTTGGGGACAAAATAAAAGGTGAGACTGCAGGGCAAAGTTTTCCGGGAAAATGTGTGAGAAACTCCATGGAAACCATTGTTCGCGGTGGAAGAGCAGAAACCCACCAGTCTAAAGAGATGCAAAGTGGGAAGTTTAGTGGGAATGACAAGAAAAGAGGCATCAACTCTGGAAGTGAGGCTACCCATTACCATCGGAAGAGAAAATAGACTGGAACGTTGGCCTGATTATAAAGGTGTGTTTTTTATGTTTGTTCTTGTTTTGGGATCTATATGTTCAATGGGAACTAGGAAGCAGATTACTCCATCAGGAGCAGAGAATACGGGCGGTGGAAAAGTGACAATGTCTTAGATGTTTATGAGCAAGCTTTTGAGTTATTATTTTTTCCCATTTGCTGTATACTGTTCTCCTCATAATATCGAAGTACCCCTTCCATTTTAGGATCAACCAGTCAGCGCCCAACTCGTTGTATGTCGTCCGGAGAGTACTTTGATGTCAAAGTCTGCGCTCCTTAATTCAAAAGGATGAGAAAGTACACAGAGTAGCTCCAAGTTATGTGTACATTTCAAGAATTTGTGTGATTTTATAATAGTAGGACAATATTTGGCCTCCAAATAAGATGGTCTCGTGAGGACATTCGTAACCGTTGATTTAAAAGGCGGGCCATATAACAATTAAATAGCAGCACAAGAAAGTCTAATTTGATTTTAGTAGGATGATGGACGGGGCCCGAAAAAAATTTATTGTAAAGATCAAAGGAACACATGGCAATATGGGAAATATCCATCTACTATTTCCTCATATGGTTAAAGTAAGTGAACACATAACAGTTTGAGAATGTTTTTAACATGAAAAGATGAGGATGGTGGGTTAAAAGTAAGGAGTCAGTTATTAACGACTAGTAGAAATTTTGTTGGCTATAAATATAAACCAAGACCGTATTGAGAAGGTGTGTAACACCAAACAACATTACACAAATATCAATTTTCAAACTATCTAATTTTTATCATTTTCTTTGTTTTCAATTAGCCAAAGTTAGATTTGTTTTGAGCAGGGGTGAAAGTTTAAACCAGAGAACCAAACAAAATCGGTAAACCAAATCGAACCGACGATTTGATCCGGTTTTTTAGCTCCTGGCACATTCTTGCTCTCACGCTTTTACACGTGACAACTGTCGCAAGTATGTCCTCTTTTTATCACGTGTAATTCAAAAGAGCAACACATCATACGTGGGCAATCACCACGTGACCAAGCAATCCCACTCGGCAATGACCTGTCTCGGGCATTCCACTGGGTAAGATATAATGCAGTCCGACGCAAGTAATCAACTACCCGCCCGCCATTTCACGGTTCGGATTGCTAGCCTTTCGGCCCGTCACAGTCAGGCAGGCTCAATCAATGCCTTTTCAGCTCTCATGGGCCTTGCCCAAATAATCCAGCCCAACATCATATAACTTCGGCCCATTACAATAATCAAATAACAATTTTGTTGCAATCCCAACATTCCACCATTTTATTTTTCGAAACTGGAATACGACTCGTCCATTGAATGGCAAAACTTATTTCTAACAGTGATTTTCTCTTATTTCTCGCAAAATTCTAAAAATAGAAAAAAAGAAAAATTCCCGACAATATGAATACCTTGCCGTGTATTTATTTTCATTTGAAAATTCAATTCTCAAAGTACTCCACCATACGTAAAAATCCACATCAACATTTACTCCTATTATATTTAAATAGTAAATTGCACGTTCAATTTTAAAAATTTTCCAACCTAACCACCTAAAATAAAACAATATCTATGTTATCTTCTTTTATGACACACACATAACATAAATTTGTAGCTTCAAGATATAAATAGAAAGTGTCGACATGGGCCATCAAATTTTAATTCAAAGTGCAATCCTATTGGGGGAGATGGTCCGTTCAAAGAACTAGGTCCCCGGTCTCTCTATCCCTCACGCAATTAATTAGGTTGTTGCGTACACTGCCGCACAATTGGACTCCAAACAATTAATACACACCTATAGGGTATGTTTGGAAACCATTATGTTTTTTGTTTTTCGTTTTTATTTTCAGTATTTTACAATTTTAGAGAAAAAAAATATGTTCGTGTTGAGTTTTGTTCACAAAAAATTGAAAATTATTTTCATTATTTCCGAAATAAGTGAAACCGAAAAAAGTGAGAAGTTATTTTTTTTGGAAACAAAAATCGGAAACAGGAAAAAACGTGGGTGAACAGTGCAAGGTCTTAACACACATGTGGTCTAGGTTCGAAACTCGGGAGGGGATATTTTTTTTCCTTCGCTATATTTATTTTGGGGCTAAACGCACATGGCCTAGTTCTTCCCCTTCGCTATACCTAGAGATTAGGGCTCTGCGTTTGTGTAACGCCCCGGATCTCGGAGACGTTAATTTAAAACAATTTATCAAAAGTCAACCATATTTTCATTACTTAGTCAAAATAAAGTTTGATTACAATCATCCGAATTTAAAGAAATTACATTAAAAATTTGAAATTTAAGAGCTCAAAATATATCTAGGTGAACCACGGGGCTACGACATCCTCCTCGAAAGTACCGTCGTTGGTATCTGGATAATCGGGCTCAGCGACTTCATCTTCGACACCTGGCATGAAAGGCCAGGGGCAGAGAAGTTGCACCAGATGAGCGATTAACGCTCAGCAAATAAAATTACCCTAAATCTCAAATCTATGCAATGGATCAAATGATGCATGATCATGAAGATAGTATGAGTAGTTAATCAAGTATTATGAACAGAATAAAATAATCAGAGTTGACATAATCAGATTAAACAATAAGCGGAAGCATTAAACAAGTAAGTAAATTAAATGAATGAAATGTCGACAATATAACCTTAAGTCAAATCCTATGACTTGTTTCTAAATTTCTGACACATGCAACCAACTTAAAACCATAAGTGTCCGTCATTGTTCACAAGTGTCCAAAATTTCCTTTCAAAATACCAAGTTCGGGTTGACACAAGCATTGCTCGTCATCAAACTTTCATTTTCCAAAGTGGTGTTATGATGTTCTCGACCAATATGGTCCCGACCCCTACGCTGACCTCGTATCCGGCGCTAGTGTACCCAAACATCAGCTCCCGTATCCCATGCTCCCAACCGTTATGCTCCCAGCATTATGTCTCCCATATGTCGTGCCTTGACTTAGAAAATACCTAACTCCTCCCCTTCAACTATATTTTATTTTTGAAAAGACACGACACGGCTTACGAACATAACCGGCTCACGACATAACTTGGCTAAATACATGAGACGTGACCGACTCGGCTCCAAGACACAGCCCGGTGAAACAGACGTAGTTCGGCTAAAATCCATATCCCGGCTAAAGACATCCTAACACGTCTCCTCAAGGAGTAAGTCAAATCTCGAGTCACCAAACATAAGAGTTTATCAAATTCTCGATTTTCGTTACAAAGCTCGTGACCTATTTATGACTCGTGTCAAAATCTCGAGTGTCATTTTCACTAAACTCAAACGTTTCTCATTGACTCCATCTAAGTTTCGTTTGAACGACTAGACTCATGATAACATGATGATGTGTTGGAAATGCAAGTTTTTAGCAAAGAAATAAGATAATACACTAACGCGAAAATCTATCATATAGTCGGAATTTCATGATCACAATTTTGTAGAAAAATGTTTAGCATAATGATCATCGAATAGAGTATCATCTTACAATAATTGGTAATGCCTAAGGTTAGTTATGGTTGGGTGGTCATTAAGTAAAAGTTGAGAGCGTTTCTTATTTTCTGAAAATTTTCACTGTCTGAAAATTTTTCTAAGTATAGAAAAAGTTGAATTTTTCAAGTTTTGATTTAGGGGATAAAAAGTC
The DNA here is from genome assembly GCA_019985065.2 of Arctostaphylos glauca. NCBI lineage: Eukaryota > Viridiplantae > Streptophyta > Magnoliopsida > Ericales > Ericaceae > Arctostaphylos > Arctostaphylos glauca. Next base: position 44,279,515 of record JAHSPW020000001.1, read on the forward strand.
CCGGAAATGATTCCTTGATTTTTTCTAAGCATAATGGTATATTCATACGCCTCAAACGCATAAGTTTAGGGTGAGTTTCGGGCCAAAGAATAAGAAGAAAACGGGTGATTTTTCTATTTTGTACTAAAATAGGGAGGGCGACATTTTGATTCGAATCGAATTTCAATTTTCTGTAAATGCCATTGTTTCCAAATGGGGGGTACTTCCTTATTTTCATTAAATAAAATTAAAGTAAATACATTAAAAATAATGTATTTACTTAAATTTATTTATAGAAAATAAGTATATTTTCATAGAACATGCCCTGCCTTAACAAGCCTAAGTCAGAGACTAAGTGTCAAAATTTCATAACAGAGGCACTGGTGTAAAGTTTTAGAGGCACCGGTGTAAGGTCTATTCTCCAGTGTAATACTAAGATACAGAGAGGTAAAGGCACCGGTGTAACAAAACTGAGGCACCGGTGTAAGGTCCATTCTCCAGTGTAACCTAAGATACAGAGAGGTAAAGGCACCGGTGTAACAAAACTGAGGCACCGGTGTAAGGTCTAACTACAGGACTGTAAAATACAGAGAACCAAGGTACCGGTGTAACAAAACTATGACACCGGTGTAACCATGAAAATACAGAACATTAAAACATACAGAGAGCAAAGGCACCGGTATATCAAAACTAAGACACCGGTGTCAATCATCATCTTCTACGAATGTACAGAACTGGGTTTCGTTTTCTCCGAGCTCCGTGGAGCTCAATATCGATCAATGGCATAAATTAAAGGTTAGGATAGATTCATTTACCTTAGTATTGAAGAATCAAAGGTTGAATTCGAAGGATTTGGCTTGGATTTTGGTGATCGAAGCTCAAACGAAGTTCTCTCTCTTCTCTCTCCCTCTACTGTTATTTTTTTTTCTCTTCTCACCTCTAAACCACAACCATGGCAACTCTCTCCACTCTCTGAAGAACTGAAATTCGTAGGGGAAATGGTGAGGGTGGAAATATAGAAATAGAGAGGGCTTGAGTGTGGGAGATGGCTTTGCATGGGTTGCCATTGGTGAGGAGAAATTCTGGCAGATCATCACTTGAATGAAGCTAGAGGTTTAAGGATGATTTGCTGGGGAAAATGAAGAGTGGGGATCAAGGTTATGGACTTGGTTGGAGGTCAGTTCCATCAGATTGAGTTCTCCACAAGTCACCTTGGTGTATTCTCCATCTGCTGAAGTGTTTCAACATCTAAAGATTTTTAGCACATGGGGCAATGATCAAGGGAAGGAAAATTATCAAGTGTAGATGGTTCTACAAATCAGAGAAGGTGATGGATCTTGGGTCAAGTCAAAAGAGTTTGGATCATGGGTCGGGTTAGACCAAGTTGGGCTTGGGTCAAGACTTAGTCCATGGGTAGGATCCAAATACACACATGCACAAATCCAAGTATGACTAAAATAAAATGCGCACAACTAATTAAATCATTTAATGATTTCACACATCAAAATTTTTTTTTTTCATTTAAAAATTTAGGGTCTTTACAGTTTGAGCGACGATGGCCACTCTTCTCTGCCTCCATCTCTATCTTCGGTAGAAAAAGGTATGGTCTTCTCTTCCTCCATCTCCCTCTCTCGTTCTTCCCTCTCTCGTAGTTATAATTTTATGGATTTCTGGATTCCAGATTCTGGAGTTTGGATTCTGGGTTTTGGATCCTAGAAATGTTTATACATGTACCATAGTTGTAATTACCGTAGTATAATTTTCTGGTCAAACTTAATCTGGTCTGTGCGCTTGCATTTATCGACCATATTTTGTGCCATCACAACTTATGCATGTGCAATAATCTACAAGTAAATCAAGTATTTGCGAATTAGTTTGATGTACAAAAGAATAATGAAAGCAGGGGGATACATTTGTGATTTGGTATTTGTTGCAATTCTTGGATCCTTGCAGAAAAGTTTCCTCTAAATATCTTATCTGCTGAAGATACTCCTCAATTAAATGTCAAATTAAATCTGATAGATAAATAAACAAACCAACGACCAAAAAAAAAAAAAGGTTTGTAAGTTTATTAGAAATTCAGAATACAGTTCAAAATCTAACACGGTTAGTTTTCATACATGAATGAAATCTGTTTAAGTAGGTTTTTATTTCATGGTGAATGGCAGGGAGTTTGTAAGATATAATAATAGGGGAAATTTATATCTCTTCTGGCACATGTACGTTGTGGCATGTACATTATAAAAAATCGAGTTGTACAACAGACTTTGCATCTCCAGATTTAGGTGCGATGGGACGAGTGCTGAGCCTAATGTCCACTACTCAAGTAGCACAGACACAAAAACCCAACGCAGACACGATGACATGTCTGGGACACATGAAAGATGTATATTTCTAGTCAAGTTGTTACATGTGTTTGAATTAGGTATACAAAGGAAACAGATAATGTGCAACATTCTAATTAACTAGAAAAACATTTTGTTAAGTACCATAATATCAAGGCCTAATTACCTTGACAATGGCCTTCTACTGAATGAAATACAATTGTAAAATATAGAAATATTATGATGTGCCCATAAGTTGCATTCCGAATGATTAAATGTTCGTAAAATCCCCCAGGCATTTGTACTCCTTTCTTTGAGTTTGTCCTCCCTCTTGTTGAAACTTGAAAGGTGAGTTCCCCTTCTTTTTCATGAGCTTGTGTCAAAGATGAAAGGGAACTATTCTATTGTTTCACAATTGGAATTTTACACTAGCCACCACAGTGCACGAAATCAGCAGGAAATCAAAGGGAACTACCCTATTATGAGTTTCACACTAGCCAACACTGTGAGTTATATATGCACAACAAGATTTTTGAATCCATTTAACAGCCCTTCGGAATTAGATGGTGAGAAATGAAAACAAAGTAGAGACCTTTTATTTATGACAAAGAGAAGGGCTTGCAGTGTTCATCAATCCATAGCATTGACTAGAATTTCATCGGTACAATTGAAATCGTTTTATATGTAGAGTTCATTGAAAATTATAGGAGCTCTTATTGTGTATATACTAAAGTAGGTGGAGCTTGTATTTTTGTGCAATTTATCATTTTTTGTAATATTGACGCAGTTGTGAATCTAATGAGATACATTGGTAGTTACAATTTATTAATCCTATTTTTAGGTATTGCGAAATATGAAGAGTTTGGCACCCCATGTAAATGTTGCTTTGGTAAAATGGTGTTACGAATAGCAAAGACAGACAAAAACTATGGAAGACCATTTTATCGGTGCTCCCGTAACTTGAACCATCGTAGTGGACTTATATGGTAAGATGAGCTTCACTTCCATGATGATTTGCCACTTGATCACCTTCCCTAACAAGTCAATAATGGTAGACCACTCAAAGTAAACAACAGAGCACGCTCAACAGACTGGATCAAGTATTTTGTGTGTGTTTTTTTTGCATGCGACATACTTTTATGTTTTATTTTGTTCTTCGTATTCGTTATTATCATTCTGAAGATGGTTGTATAATATTTAGCTATGCATTGCTACTTTAATTCACTTATGTACAAGTATTCTGGATTGTCTTGACATTGGAACGAAATTAGATATACCTAATGTAATATATTCTGTTAGTAAAATTGGTTATTAATTATTAGCAATATTCTTCATTCAAATCCAATCCGTCACCTCCACCCTATTTTGGGAACACTGTTGGCTAGGAACTAACACCCCCCTCCCCCCGCCCCCGCAATTTCAATACCCAAGATTATTCACCATCTCAGTCCAAAAAGAAACTCTTGTGACAAAAATCCCAGCTTTACTGTCCTCAACCTCCAACCCCCTCCTGTTTAAAAGATCACTTTTTGCTTGGGAATAAGACCTATGCCACCAGCTCTTTCTCAGACCTAGGAACCTAAGTCTAAACCCCCAACTCCAGGATAGACTTCTTTGGCATTGGGACCCAACCAATTGCTACACTCCCAAATCAGCCTACAGCAAATGGGAAGCTCTAACACATCCCACCAACCCAAGTTTGTGTAACATTTGGCAAGGCTTATGTCCTCCCAAAGGGGAAATCTTCGTATGGCAAGCTACACAACAAGGAATAGCTACTAAAGACCAACTCCAAACGAGGAGCATCATCCCTGCAACAGACCCAAACCACGCTCTTTGTGCTCCTCAAATACAGAAACGACTAACCACCTACTCATTCGCTGCAGTTTTGGACATCTGGTATGGTCTTCAATCCTATCGTGGTGGGGCATCACCTGGACATTCCCCCAATCCCTCCCTCAGCTTGTAGATCAATGGCTCTACTCCCCTTTTAAGAGTCTAGAGCAGCATTGCTGGATTACTTCTCTCTACGCAGTTCTATGGTCAAATTAGCTTTCCAGAAACAACTTAATTTTAATCAAATCTCCCCGTCCCGGAAGAAATTGCAGATCTAGCTAATCAAAATAAGGGTGGCCACATGGATTAAATCCAGGTTCAACATATGGGAATATTCAGTGGAGGACTTCTTGCGAAGCTTTGGAGCAGTCAAGAAACTGAATCTAAAAGTTCTGAAGCAGAGGATCAAATAAGTACAAATTAACTGGATATCCATTTGTATTTACTATTTCATGTAACCTTTTGGTTTCTCTTTACTTTGTTTTTTGGCCTCTTCATGCCTTGAGAGTAGGTTTTGTTGCCTTTGGTCTCTTGGTTGCCATCTTGCCAGCCCTGAGTCCTTAGTCTTCTCCCCTTTTCCTTTCATCTTCTATCAATTCTATTCTCAAAAAAATATATTCTGTTTGTAAAAATTGTAAAAAAAAAAAAATAGTTGTGTTTTTTGGGAGCAAACTAAACATGTTTCTGTTTTTCATAATACAAAAAACAGATTGACAAAAAAAAAAATTTATTTTCATTTCTTTACAAAAAAATGAAAATTGGGGAACAAAAAACAGAAAACAAGAATAGTTTCCAAATAAGGCCATGGTGTTGTAAATTTTACGGTCCCAGAATTTAGAATTTGAACCAAATTTTTTTTTCAGAATTCAAAATGAAATTATTTTTTTTGCTCTCAATGTATTTTTCAACTTTTAGTTGGAACCCTTTATTCTTCTGTAATAAAATGTTACTCGATTAAAAAAAAATGAATTCAAAATCTTTTACTTACCGTCTGAAATGTTGTTCTTAGTACACCTATATATATTTTTTAAAAAGCATAACCAAAATTTCTCGAACTGCACAAGGATTTTAAAATCACTTTTTCTACAATACAATATTGAAACAAATTATTTACAGATATCTAGCAAGGATGTGGGCTATGAGAAAGTGGGAATTTCTCAATTTCCTCCTCAAAGACTTGGTCGGATACGAATCTTCTCCACGAGAAACGGTACGAACGTAGATGATTATTATGATCTCTCTCTTCGTAACGCTAGGGATACATAATGCCACTTGGCTAATTGGCGTTACTTGTGCTCGTCTCTCAGTGTAGTCAAGACTAGGTGTGTTCGAGCAATAAGATTTACACTTATTTGTATCAGTTCATCCAAAGTTTTTTTAACCTTGACAGGAAGATGGATTATTCAAAAATACTGTTATTAGTAATACATCACCCATGATAATGTGTTGCATTAACACCTTGAAGAAAGATTCAAGAACACAAATTACTCGTATACATCTAAACACAAATGTATCTGAAACTGTCGGATGCACGTACGACTTACATAATTATAGAGGATCCTATATGCATTCGACGATTCTGTATCCGAATATAACGAATAATTTTTGTTACTAGACTAACTGATCAATTAAACTGGCGACCGGACAATTCCAATTTTTACTCCAACAACAAAAAAAAAAAGAAAAAGGAAGGGTTAAGAGAGAAGCCAAGCAACCATTTGTTCTGGCTTCTCAATTTTATCACTTCCCCACAACCAAGACAACAATATCTTCTTCTCTTCCTCATTTCCCCATAGCTCCTGCCCTTGAACTACAGCATCCCAATCCAAATCCCAATCACATGAATTTGCTGAACAGTTAGATTGCAATTCATGACTGATACTTTCTATATTTGAGCTGCTCATACCCCCACTGATCTCTCTCTCCTGATCATGATGCTCACTATTATTGATCTTCACACCATCATTCATCACTACCCCACTCTCTCTCTCCTCATCCTCTCCTAAAATCACATCCCCTTTTGTTCCCACCAGCTCATCTTCAATAATGTCATGATCATCAAAGCACAACATCCCACTACTCTCTAGCCCTTCATTATACATTGATGAACCACCTCTTTCTCTCTCATCACAAGGGGACTTCACCAACCCTTCTCTCTCATCCCTGCTACCCAACATTCTAGGCACAGCTACAACTTTACTATTCCCTTCTGTCTCCAAAGTTGGTGCAAGGGGCATTGGCACTACTGGTCCATTCGAAGTAAATCCAATTTCTTGGGGGGGAATTTGTGGACCGCTTGTGAGAAAATAGGTTTTGTTCTTTTTCATGGCGGCTCGGCTCGTTCGACCGCCTCTTCGCTTGGGTGCGAAGCTAGTGTTGGTGGTCAAGTCCATGGTCGCCGGCGGTAATGGCGGGTTGCAATTAGGCCTCCTGAGGGTGTGAATTTTTCTACTCAAGTGAGAGTTCCAGTAATTTTTTATCTCGTTGTCTGTTCTTCCTGGCAAGTGACCCGCTATCAAAGACCACCTGTAGATAAGATAGCAACCCCATAAATACATGAAAAATTCATAGTGAATAAATTGACATCTACGTTGTTTTTCAGCCAAATAGTCGAAGACTTTTGTTAATATATACGCACACATATATATACTACTAATGAGTCCGGATTGACTTTGGCTCGACACTCAATCTCTTGGTGCTCGATTTCTTAAACCCGGTTATCCAATACTCATCCACTCAACACTTGTCTGCTTATCAAAATATCTATTCAGTTACCAGACGCTCAGCACAACATCACCACGGGAGCTTAGTCTTCCAGTAATCACCCCGTGGAGCCAAAGGGAACCAATCAAGGGACTCGCAAATGGTATCTCAGAGGGGTCAGAATTCTAGAGATGGAATCTCATTTAATAACCTGCTCCTACCAGTAAAAAGATGAGCGCATACGGCGGCCATAAACCCGATTAGGATCTATCTATCCTGCACCCTGTAAAAGAGGTTACAAAGACAATATACGTTTTTACTTCTACTCTTTGTACTCTCTTACACCTTCCTTAATAATTTTTCACACACTTTCCTTGGCCGGAAATCACCCCGGATCAATCTGTAGCTTTAACTGGCCTCGGATAGTAGACGACGATATTAATTTTCTAAAAGTTAATCAAAATACATATAAATTGAATCGAAAACTCCAAATTATTAAAAAAAAAAAACAGAGGAAAACAATGAAAACGACAAGCATATATAACCAGACATGGAATCCTCTCTGTTAAAGAACTAATTCTTTTTCCCGATTTACTTAGCCGTAGCAACAAGACCCAATAGGTTCACATGTAACCCACCGATCTTGTCTCTCTCGAAAAAGAAAAAAAAAAAAAGCCCACGAATCTTGACGTGACGTCACTATCTGAAACAGAGACAGTGAGTTCCAATCTTTTAGGGGATTTTGCATCGGATCTTTTAGGGGGATATTGTGTAAAAGGTGAAAGATGAATGCAGTTCTAGCTCTCTATTGCAGGAAATGACATAATTTGTCCATTTTGTGTTCGAAATTATATCGTTTTGATACTCATGTATTTTAATAATTCGCGTGATAAGTTAAAACGATATAGTTTTGCGAATAAAACAAATAAACTACTTCATAGTACCCGAAATTACATGCACAATACAAAAAACTGCACTACAGTTTTTCCAAGTCTGTTTCTTTTGGATCATAGACATCTCCATAAGAATGAGAGGGTAATGTTGATTTGAGGACTCTTATGAAGATGACTCACAATGAATGCGGAGAGTACTGCGTGAAATTTTTCTGTAAGAGAGAGACGAGGTGGAGAGAGAGAAAACTGGTGAAGAATCATTTCCATATTTGAGAGTGGAAAAGAATAACTGAAATGCTGCAGTACTAACCTATTTCCCAAAGTAGAGTGCAGTTTAAGGATGATTTCTTCCTCTTCTGGAGATATGTTTCCTCTCTTCACGTCAGATCTCAAGTAGTTAATCCATCTCAGTCTGCAGCTCTTCCCACACCTAAGTAACCCTTCCAACCATATCCACAAAATAACACTCACTTGATCAATCTCATATCCCAAAACACACACACACACACACACACACACTGTGTATAGAGAGAGAGAGAGAGAGAGAGAGAGAGAGAGAGAGAGAGAGAGAGAGAGAGAGAGAGAGGGTGTGTATATATGTATAATATCATGTAACACTGCAAAGATAATGTCACCTGCATTCTTGGGTAGTGACCTCCAAGAACCTTCCCCATTAGTTTGAATGTAGTTTGTCAATATCTCATCTTCTTCCGTTGTCCATCTCCCCTTCTTCAATCCCACTTTCTCACAGCACGGTGCTCTCCCCATTTCTAGGGAGTCAAGCAAGCTTGCTTTTCGGAGTTTGGGAGTGCACAAATATTGAGGGTTTACAGAGATGTCATTTTTTGTAATTTATAATTAACACAGAGAGAGAGAGAGAGAGAGAGAGAGAGAGAGAGGGAGGGAGGGAGGGAGAGAGTATATATGTAGTATAGGTAGGGTAGGAGATGGGTTGGGTTGGGTGGTGGAGGGCTACTGAGGTACTATTAGATGGACAAGGCAGTGACACGAGAGCCACATTGCAACCCCCGTCCTCCTCCGAGATCCTCGTGTAGTGTAGTGTGGTCTAGTAACTAGTTTAGGGGTTGGGGGTGTTCCATCCCCCACATTCATTACCTTTCATGCCACAACTCTTTCGTCTCTCTTCCTTGAGAGAGCATATCTAAGGAACACAATTAATATACCTTTTGGTTATAAGAAAAAAAAAAGAAGTCTGCACATATTTAGGTACAGATATATTCGAAATTATATGATACACGCAAAGTATATACAGGGGCGGAACTTCACGAAAATTGGAGGAGGCTTGAGCCCCTAAATTTTTTAACCCAAGTATAAATTTTAAAAATTATATTTTGGTTCTTTCAAATTACATTCGGCCCCCCTCGCTTTCTCAAAATAAAATAACCCCCAAACGTACAATTTTGGTTCTATCTCTGAGTGCATATTATTTTAGAAGACTTTTCGTGTACCGAACAGTTTTGAATATATATATCTATATCTAGATATGTACATAAAAATTGTGTTCTTAGATTTTTTGTATCTTTCATTTTCGTATTTCGTATATATTTGGACTAAAAAGATAACAACACATTAAACTAGAAATAATACTACATAAACCTATTAATGTGACACTAAATAATTTTGTTATTTATTTTTGTTAAATTTGACTTGAAACTAATACTACATAAACCTATTATGTTAAAAAAGCAAGGCCAGATTAAACAACTGAGTAGACTTTGTTTTTAAGATTCAGACATACGTTAAATTAAATTTCTCTTTGGACTTTGGCTTAAAAGATAATTGACAGATTAAACTCAATCTCATCTCATCTCATGAAAAATATTAGTTAAAAGTATTTTTAACCTAATACTCCACTTTCCCCTTCATTTTTTTTATTCAAAATTTTCAAGACATATATAGATACTCTATGTTTTAATGAAAAAAGGAACATCGCATTAAGTTAAAAACAACATATATGAAAAAAGGAACAAAGAATAAGACAAACTATGTTCTTGGAAAAATAAAAACAGAGTACGACAAAATAAGTTCTTGAATTTGTTGCATTGTGCTAAGAAAAATAAATACAAGAGTGCTACATACACATCATTTTAACACATCACTTTTACACATCACTTAAAACTACGTCGTTTTATGTTAAGGAAGATCCAAATATATTTTCAACGATATGGGTCAAAAACAAATATGGTTTTTTTAACACAAAACTACATAATTTTGAGTAATGTGTGAAAGCGATGTGCAAAAGTGGTGTGTCTTTAGCATTTTTGAAATAAATAAATACATATACGTAGTGTAGGATTTGGGGCCCATTATGCACACATGGCCTGTTGCATTTGCGACTTCAACCGCTAGGAGTTTTCGTTTTCACGCCAAAATCATGTCGGGCAAATAAAATGACGGAATTTTGACGCACAAAATACTATTTCGAGCACTCAGACCGTTAGAATTCTTTTTTTTATTTATACTAAAACAATATCATTTTGCTGCACAGTACGTCTGATACGAAGCAAGCTCCCTCATTTCAAGCAGTGTACGTATATTGTTTTTGCAACACCCTAAACCTCCTACTGAGACTAGACTATAGACAAATCTCAGCATTTAATATCTCTAACTGAGTACACGTTTTCGGACCAATAAATTTCAATATGGACCAAATCTCTCTCTCTCTCTCTCTCTCACTCCCTCCTCTCCTCTCCCTCTCTCTCTCTCTCTCTCTCTCTCTCTCTCTCCAGACAAAGACATTACAGCCCGATTGGATACCGCCTTAGTTTTTTGTGTTAAATAAGAAAGATGTGTTAAATAGTCGAGTGTATTAAATAAGAAGAGATGACCGTCATTGATGTGATTTTTAAGGAGGGTGTGTTAAATAGTCTATTAATTGGATGAAGAGTTAATTTGGATATATTAGATAATAGAAAGATGTGTTAAATTGTCAAAAGATATTTTTGCCCCTCATCATAGATTTAATGTATATACATATTGATATATTTCTAATATATATATAAGTACACTTATATACTATATATATAAAGTATATATAAGTGTGTGCGTGTCCGTGTGCGTGCGTGTGTATTAGTAAATACTTATATATACTTATATTACTTATACGTATATATATTATATACTTATGTATATTATATATGTATCAGTATAAGTATATATATAGTAAGCTTCTAATGAAGGATCCCTCATTTTGCTAAAATGAAGACCTCTAATTTTCTCATCAAATTTTGATAATCCGAATCGTTCAATGTGTTTAAAACATATTTTTAAGGGTACCTATGAGAAATCGACTCAAACAAATAGCGGAAAGAGCTTGATCCAAATAATTTTTGATAAAACTGTTTCTGTCAGCATTTATGAACAACTGCTTGGATCAAGTTCGTCCCAGTATTTTTTTGAGCCGATTTATCATGAGTACCCTTAAAAACATGTTTTAAAAGCATTGAAAGATTCGGATCATCAAAATATAATCGGAAAATAGAAGGTCCTCATTTTAGCAAAATGAGATATTCCCCGTTAGAAGGAGACTCGCTATATATATATACACACGAAATATATCAAAATATATATGAAATATATATGCGAAATGTATATCTAAATATATACAAAATGTATATATATAATATACATATACATATAAGTAATGGGTGGATATTTTGATCATTTGCCAAGCTAAGACATTGCCTTAGTTAGCCTGGGTGGTGGGGCGGGGCGGGGCTAAATAATAATTTTCTAGCGGCTTTAATTAGTCCGCAGACTAATTAAAGCGGGGGTCTTTTTTTTGCCAATTAATGGCTTATCTATGGACCCAACTTTAAATAAGGTTTGTGTTAGCTAAGGTAATAGCTAAAGTAAGTGCCAATCAGGCCCTTAGTATAGTTAATTATTAGGGGTGTAAAAAAAATCGAAAAAACCGCTAAACTGGACCAACCGAACCGAATCGGTCTTTTTGGATTGGTTCTGTAGTTTAGTGGATTGGTTATGGTTCTAAAAAAGTTAGAACCGGATATTATGGTTTGGTTCATGATTTTATAATTACAAACCGTGGTTCTAACCGGACCGGACCGATTAAATATATATATATTCCAAAAAAGTTACAACCCTTCTATTTTTAAAATAAAAACTCTTTCATTTTCAATGTAGTTGTGTTTTTCATAAACATATTAGATGTATAAATTCAATTTTTAAGATTAATAAAGTTGATGCAATTATTATGTTGTTTATTTTGTTTACAATTTTAAAAAACTAGTGTTATTCTATTCATATTTTTTTTGAAACTTTTTTAATACTAACATGGTTTGGAACCGGAATCGGAACCAAACCGGACCGATTTAATGGTTTGGTTTTGATTTGGTTCCATATGTGTAATGGTTTGGTTATGGTTCTCAATTTTTTGAAACTATTAGATATGGTTTGGTTCTTGAATTCTTACAGAACCAATCCAATCCGAACTATGTACACCCCTATTAATTATTACGAGAGCGTTGTGGGCTGGGTGTTCTTAGCTGCATCGAGAGTCCACATATTGGTGAAAAGCCTTTAGTGTAGCGTTATTATTTTAAGGAAATTCGACAAATGAAACAAGTTGATAATTTTGGCAGCTGGAGATTGCAAATTAGGGTTGCTATAGCCTATAGGAGTTAGATTGCTTGGCACTTGAATGGGAGAAATTTCTCTCCTGTTAACTGGACATCCAGTTTGATTCGTGTCCGTTTCAAAGCAACATTAAACTCAAATGTCCTATGGACTACTCCTGAGATCCATTTTTTCCTCCAAATCTAGATCTACCATTCACCCACGAAACAATTTAATTCTCTTTTCTTTTCTTTTCTCTAAGCAGCATCTACTTGAGATACAGTAAAAGATCTGACAAAAAATGTTCTCCTTGACATTAAAAACAAAAATGAAAAGTGATAATGCGATTGATAACACCTTCTCAAATTGCTGATCTACAAACAAATAATTAAGACAACGGTATGGTGCCGATCAATACCCTTCTGGAGCCTAAATAAAAAATATGTAAATTTCGTGTTCAAGGAATACTCAAGTCAAGAATTCACAAAAGAATTATCCATTTTTTGATTGGATCTTCAAGTACTACGGTATCTGGTACTTCCACCCAATGCACTTGCTCTGGCCTTACCTTGCTTTTTATGGCTACTACATAATATTTCTTGGCAACCAACTGATTATCCTAAACTTGCTCCTGGCTATGGGTCTATTTGTGCTTATATACGTCTTAAGTCATAAAGCATGTTGGGTCTCTCTCTTTGTCGTCATCGTTTTAAAGTCTGCCATCCGTAGTTTGAGATAAACATGAGACTTGCACCAGCCTTTCATTCTCCTAATAGCACAAACCCATTAAAAATGTGCCTCTCGCATTCTTTCCTAGCCCTCTTATGAAATTAAGACTTGCCCAGACTAGCTACGGCTCGCCTCGAGGTTCCTAGGGATGACCGAAGAAAACCAAGTAAATCATAGATGAATGAGTGGACCATAATCAGATCCAGCTGAAAAAATCACACATCACCGGGCAGACCAAATTAACTCAACCGACGATTCTATACCCATGAAAAGGAAATTATATACCCATCAAGAGGAAATCCATTGGGGTGTTTTCCAAGGTGCCGACTTCAATATTGGGCTGGTTTGCTAACGACCCCAATGCTGATCCAACGACTTTAAAGCGTAACAGGCCCAGCGGGCCAGCCCAGACCCATAAAATTTATGTCCACATGAGGATACCGTGAGAATCAATCGCCCACGAAGGTCCTACAACAACAGAGGAGGAGAGTAAAGGAGATTATTGTTAAAAATAGAGCTGATGTGGTTTTCTTGCAAGAGACTAAAAGTTCAAATATCTCTCGAGTTTGGGTGAACTCTTTATGGGGTAACGAGGACTATGAATTCCTGGAAGTGGATGCCGTTGGAGCTGCAGGGGGCATGTTGTGTATTTGGAATCCTGCCAAGTTTAAAGTCAGCTCGTGTTGTGCCAATAGAAATCTTATTCTTATGGAAGGGTCTATGCAGTGTATCTTAGGGGAGAGGCAGTGTGTGTTGGTCAACGTTTATGCCCCAAATGAGGTTGCAAGTAGGAGGGCTGTGTGGGAGTATTTGGTGAGAATCAGAGATAGCTTCTCTTTCCCTTGGTGCATTGGGGGCGATTTTAATGAGGTGATTTCTCTGGAGGAAAGGAAAGGAGCTGGTTGCAGAGATAGGGGTATGAGAGACTTCATCAAGTTTATTGATGAAATGGAGCTGTTGGATCTCCCCTTGTTGGGTAGGAAGTTTACCTGGGCTGGTGGGGAGTATAACTCCAGGTGGAGCAGGCTGGATAGATTCCTAATTCATCCGGAGTGGTCCCAATGGTTCAATTTGAAGCAATGGGGGCTGGCGAGATTGTTTTCGGATCATTGCCCTCTCATCCTAAAAGATGATGTTAGGGATTGGGGGCCAAAACCCTTCAAGTTTTTCAACGCTTGAACTAGTCATAAGGGTTTCCTAAAGGTGGTGGAGGAAGCTTGGGAGGGTAGTCAGGAGGCAGGTTGGGCAGGGTTCAAACTTGTTCAAAGATTAAAAGCTACCAAGTCCGCTCTCAGAGAATGGAGTAAGAGGGAGTTCCATGGTCTAAAGTCCAGATTAGAGGAGGCAGAGTTAACTATCTCCACCATTGATCTAAAGGCAGAAGAGGTTCCCCAGCTCTCCCCGTTCCTTTACATTTTGGCCGCAGAAGGGCTTAATGTTCTTTTTTCAAGAGCTAGCAATCTGAACCTAATTACAGGAGCTAAGTTGGGAGAGTTATCGGGGTATATTACTCATCTTCAGTTTGCAGATGATACCATGCTATTTTGTGAGGGAGGAATAGAGGAATTCCGGGTAATTAAGAAAGTCTTGAGGGGATTTGAAATAATTTCAGGTCTCAAGATCAACTATCAGAAGTCTTCGGTTTGCGGTGTAGGCAGGGAGGAGGATTTCCTTGTACGATCCTCAATTGCAAGATTTCTACCCTCCCCTTTCAGTACCTGGGTCTCCCTTTAGGGGCTAACCCCCTTAGATTTTCCACCTGGAGCCCTGTGCTGGCGAAGTGTAGGTCCAAGCTGGCCTCTTGGAAAAGGAAATTCCTCTCAACTGGTGGTAGGCTTACCCTAATCAAGGCGGTCCTAAGCAACCTCCCAGTTTACTACCTATCTCTTTTTAAACTTCCAGCCAAAGTTGCCTCTGAAATTGACAAGATCCAGAGGAACTTCTTATGGGGGGGTGCTGGTGGGGATAAGAAGATACCCCTAGTCAAGTGGGAGTCAATTCTAAGTCCTAAGTCTCAGGGGGGCCTAGGGGTTATAGATTGCAGAATTATGAATACCACCCTTCTTCTTAAATGGTGGTGGAGGTTTGCGAGAGAAAAAGATAGCCTTTGGAGGCAGGTGGTATGCGATGTGAACAGAATTCAAAGGGGAGCTTGGCTCCCTTCTGAGGGGTTGTCCAATAGAGGGTCTCCGCTGTGGCGAGGTATCATGTCCATTCCATCTAAGGAACCCATGATTTTTGATAGTTTCAGAAATCAACTTAGGGTAAGAGTGGGGGATGGGGAAACCATTAGGTTGTGGTTGGATTGTTGGGATCAGGATGGCCAACTCTGGTGTACAAAATTCCCACACATCTTCAGGACAGTAGTTGATAAACAATTGAAGCTGGCGAGGCTCTTCACTGGGGTAGGATTGGAGGCAATTCTAAATATCAGAAGGTCTCTATATTCGTGGGAGAGGGGAGAGCTCCAAGAGCTTATTGCTAGGTGGGAAGTTCTGGGTACACAGAGAGTCGACAGAGGAGACGAAATGATTTTCAGGAATGGGCCTGGTGAGCTATTTTCGGTGAAAGGTATGAGTGACCTTATCCAAATAGGGAGAGGCCAGAATCTCTCTGAACCTCCTTCGTGCATCTGGAAGGCCAAGTGCCCTCCTAAGGTCGCATTCTTCTCTTGGTTAGCGTGGAAAGGAAGGGTTAAGTCAGGAGAGACTCTCCTTCTGAGAAGAATTATCCCTCATAATCAAGCCATGTGTGTGTTCTGTGAGCAGGCCGTGGAGTCGCAGGACCACTTACTGGTGCACTGTGACCCAGTTTGGAGAATCTGGGGTGAGGTGCTAGCGTGGTGGGATGTTAATTGGGCTACTCCCAACTCAGTTTCGAACTTACTTACCTGGTGGTCAGATTGGTCGGTGAGAAGAAACTCTGAACCATGGTCGCTTCTGGTATGGAGGGCAACTCCAGGGATGTTGATCTGGTCCATCTGGGTTACAAGAAACAAAGCTAGGTTTAGCAATTTGAAGCCAAATTGGGGTAATTTCGTAGAGGCGTTCAAAGTTAGAATCTTTACCTGGGTTCTGGACCGTCTGAAGGATAAACCGTTCTCTATTGCCGACATCGCGTACAATCTGAAGGGTTTCATCCATGGTGGTTTGCTTCGGGCCAGATCGGCGGGGAATCAGGGAACGGGTGGGTGATTTCAGGCGTATTTTGGTCGTCTAGGGCTTGGTCGTCTGTGTTAGGTTTTGTTTGGTAGGTGGTGTATTGATGGCCGATGTTTTGTTATGGTTGGGACCTCACCAACCTTAATTCATTCATCTCTCTGTACCACCTGAGTTCTAATGCATTTTATTTTATCCTTCAAAAAAAAGAGTCTTCACCATTCCAAACGAGGAGGAGAAGACCAGCGGTCATGCCGCAGTGTTGCCGTCGTGATCCTCTGGTCAACTGAGGCGAAATTGAGTTTATTTATCACAATTTCAAGAGCATGTATGGACCTGTTTGGACGTTACATGAAAAAGGGACATACGGGTTCACAAATGGTTTCACAACCAACACAACATTAACAAGGCCAGCCAAACGGGCCCAATTAACTCCCGGGCTAGAGCATTACATCAGCTTTAGTCAGATCCCGTTTTCCTAGAAAATATTTCAAGTATATGAAAGTCGTGCCCCTAGGCCAAGCTTAGAGGCGTAACTGTCTAGTGTACATCACTTGAATAAATATCCATCCAAGTCCAACTCGTTTTCACGACAGTTAATTTACACTGAGATGCAAAGAAAACAGATCGCAACTCATACTGACGGAGTTGTACACAAGGAAAAGGGGAGGATTATGCTTCCCTTATCATTCAATTGTTGCCAGCTTTTCTTCGTCCACCTCAAAAGCCTTCCTTGCTTGTTTCAGCTCCTCATTCATAGACAACAGTTCTGTACAGCGGTTGAGCTTCGGAGGGTCCTACGAAAGGTCAAACGGTTGATATGATCTTAGACAAACCCCAACATATCAATAGGTATATGCATCCAAATGCATATTATGATTAACATAATACGCTGAATCTATGAAAAGAAAGAACAAGCCCCGTGACATCCAGAGTATATTTCAGAGAAAACGTTAGCCAGCAGAATTTTGTTGGAAGCTAATTGGGGGAAGCTTAGGAAATCAACATAGTAGCCCAGTTAGCTTATCTTTGGTTGCTGGCACAAGATGTCACAGACCCACACCATATTCTGAAAGCAGCAAATGAAGTAAATTATTTCGGATGGTTTCAAGAAATCTAAGTAACAAAATAAAGCGATAATGACATCAGTGACGGCGAGGACTAAATATGTGTTTCCTCGATTGAGTTTTTGCTACTTGAGAGAGAGAGAGAGAGAGAGAGAGAGGACATTTAATTCTAATAACTCATCCTATGATCAAAATATTTCAATTGGATCAGCCAAATTACAAGTGAAACTTATACATTTAAACAAAATATGTTCCAAACCTTCCAAAACAAGAGACAGAAAAGAGAAGACAATGAATGATGAAATAAGGCAGAAATATACCTTCCGAATTAAGTACAAAAAATCCTCAGTTAATAGCTTTCCCCTTTTTGATGCAATATCTTGAGCTTTAAGAACCTGCAAAGGATTCACATGCTTAAAATGTTCCGTCTCTCTTAAACGAAACATGCTACCAATCAGCATTAGCAGAAGAGAACTAGGCACTCAAAATTGAGCGTATTAGTGTATTCACTTTCCATCAAACCCAAAACTCCCAATAGCCGTACCCCACCCAAAACAGAAAAAAAGGCAAGCGAGACTGTGCATGGGAAACACAGGCTGGTGAGATAGAGAGAGAGAGAGAGAGAGAGAAGAAAGGAAAGGGAATGGAGTTTGAAATCCAATATTGTTAAATTCAAGAATACAAGTTGTCTAACTTACCAGATCATTTACATATTCCACAACAATGTCCTCCACGAGCGCAACTGTTTCTGGAAGTGGCTACGTTACAACATAGTAAAATAGTAAACACAATTGTCATTGTGATGAGCCTTCATTAAAGGAGAAATGATTTTTCGATTGAAACGAGTACACCCGGCTATTTATAGGGTGAAAAAAAGAAGCTTCAACAAAAATAAAAAATTACACTTCCACTTCTTTACATCAGCAAAGAATTCCATCAGATACTGACTGATCCCCAACATCTTGCGTAGGTCAAGCGGGACATAAAACTCCAATTCTGATATGTAATCTTCCAAAAGTACAATGGAGAAATAAATTGAAAGAGAGATCTTTTCATCCCAGATCAAAGCCAAATCAGAAATGAAACAACAGGGGAATAAATGAGTCTGTGGTGAGATCCAAATAGGATAAATGGACCATAAATTGTGGAATCAGATTGAGATTACCATGGAAACTATCCATAAAATTGTTACCCACCTCTCCATAGAACTTTGCCAAACACAAATGAGAGTACACTACATATCATTTCAGATAAATTATTATCATAGTATCCGAAACTAAGGCATAACCCAGGATAGCATGTGCTGCTACACACAACACCATAGAAGATGAAAGTTGTAATTCCGATAAAGCACAAAAGTAAATGAATAGGCACATAGAGCACAAAAGTAAATGGCACATAAAGCACAAAAGAAATTCGTTAAAAGTAATTTCATCCATAAAATCAAACATCATAGAAGAATACTTAGACGTAAATGAGATAGAAAGTCATACATACATTGGGATCATCTCCAAAACCGTACATCATGTGCTGCACTGTACATCCAGAAAGAGATAGTTGTATTAGTAAAACTCTTCCCAAGGCATATATTTTCAATGCACGCAAAATAAGTAAACCCTTACAATCTTTCTGAAAAACTCCTCGCTTGCGCTTAACTGCAGCTTCTGATGTTTGGGATGATCCAACTCTCACTTTTGAATTTGGTCCAGCTGAAGAGTTATTCATCCTCTCAACACGATAGCCTCCCTTTAATCTGTTGCACAAATTTTGGTCACTCGTACATAAAACAGAGAAGAAAAAATTCAAATAAACCATATATTTTCATAAACCAATCGGTGATTCTGACCCAAGGAGAGGGAGCAATATCTGGTAGGAACACAGTAGAATTGTATTTCTGGAATTCTACATGAGTCGCCTCGCCAAAACTTCTCCATTCATAAACAAGTATAACCCTCAAACTAAACTCGGGAAAGAGAATAATGAGTCAATTATCAACCTAAAAATAGGCCAAAACCAATAGATAATAAGGTTAGAAATCCCACTTGAACCATATCTCGAGGATTAAGCTTGAAGGACAAAAGTTCAGCAGTTCTGCCAACAAAACTAGCTTTCGTATTGTGAATGAAATTGCTAGGAAACAATATTAATACTGTGTCAGAATGCCAGTTAAAGATCCTTTTAACATAAAAAAAAAAAAAAAAACAGTCCGATTCTTTCGCAAAACAATCTTTAAAAGACGGCTCGCACCGAATCACTAAGCAACCTATGCATAGTTGAAGAAATACTGGAACTCGACTATCCGAAGACTCATTACTCGTGTAATTTATAAGTTAAATAGCTTCTTCTTCGAATAACTGAATAAGGCTTTGCAAACGACTAATAAGTACGAAGCGAGTAGAAAATAAAGCAGTGAACAGGAGGATAATTCACAAGCAGAGAAGAAAACCTAAAGAGCGGCAGAGATTTTGACCTGTTTTAGGCTACCACTAGCCGACGGCGCCGCTGCTTCGCCGCTAGAGAGGGAGACAAGGAATTTCGCTGGTTTCGACGGTCACCGGAGCTTGTTTTGTATGCGGATGATCGGAGCGAATCATACCCTAACTTCTCCAGTAGACCAACCGACCTGAAATCGTTCAACCTCTCTGGTCCAGTTTCCGGTATATAGGTGACCCGGTTTGCTCCATCTTCTAATTTTATAAAAGGAATTATATAATTGGGGAAAAGTTCAACCTCACAAGTTCTATTTAACGCACCGTACGTTTATATCGATGTATTTTTTACCATTACATCATGTAACAATATTCATTATTAAATATTTGTTATTTTTTAAAATTTTTAACTAATTTAATGACTAAAAATATACCTGAATATAGATTTAAAAAACTTCGATATTGAGAAATTGAATCCAAAGTTCAAGGACAATTCTCCGAAAAGTTGTCAAGCCTGCCATCCAATTTTTGCTAATCCAAAGTGTGGTGGGCCGATTTGCGGGCTGCCTTGTCATTGAAAAGATAGAGCGAATAGCTGGACGGTGTTGGCAACGTGGGTTGTCACCACAAAATTATATTGCCGAACAGGCTGAGAGAATACTAATGTGAGACTCTGGGCTCAGTGCATGAACTGCCTCCATGCCTAGTTGACGGACACGCCACTCGGTCAAGCGGTTAGAATCTTTTGAAATTGGAAGAGCACTCGAATAGAAAAACTCGAGGTTTGGGGAATGTTCCTATTTAGAAAACCCTTATGCTACAAGGAAATAGCCAAATTTGGCAAACCCTAATTAGGAAAGTGCGAATATAGTAGTGACTAAGTTCAGGGAATGCAGCAAGTTTGGAAAGTCCTCTTGCATGAAAAATACAGAGATTTGATATTGTTAAACAAGAGAAGATTCTCCAAGTTTGTTTTTCCAAATATGGACACTCGATGGTTTATAAATAAGAGATTATAGATCATTAATCAGATACGTTATCATTTATCGTGAAATTACTATTGTGCTTTGATCTCTCAATTGTTCTGATTTTAGTATCAGAGTGCTATCAGGTTGGAAACAACCCGTTGACGCTAATTTGCTGTTCATTGCGCAAGTTACTGTAGTGGTTCAAACGAGAGATTATTCACACCCCCACAATTGGCGACTTCGTTGGGAAAACGATAATCTCTCTTTTCTGATAAATACGTTGGTAGAATCTCTATTGATGATGGAAATTAGAATGACGAGGAACAATGGTGAGGCTATGGCAGGACTCTCCGATCATTAAAAAAAAATGCATGTGTATGATGGCATTTTAGTGTATCCACCGCCTTCGAAGGTGCCTCTTAGCCCAGAATCGACATACAGAAAATTAGGCCTTTGAACGAAAGAAGTAGGGAGATCAAGAGGTAGAAAACAGCCCAACGCTTGGTTCAGTAGTTGACAGAACTGACATACAGAAAATCAAGCCTTGACGAAGGAAAGAGTAGGGAGATCAAGAGGTGGACAACTGTCCAACACTCAGTCCGGTAGTTGACCGAACCGACAAAAGATTAAGAGAAAATTTGAACAAGTTAAAAAAATAAATAAACAGAATCAGAGAAAAAGCCAAGTATTGACTTTGCGACGCCATCACGATTAGAAGTTACCAATCATGAAACAAGTAAGCACGAGGGGCTTACAGATTAGAAGACATAGAGGGAAAACCATAACATGGCCATGGAATGCCACATAGAAGACTTCATTCAAGACAATATGAGTTTAATTTCATGCAGCAATTGTTTATTCTCATGTCGGTGGAATGGCCGACCCACATTTCGTCTAAGGGACAGTTCAATATTAAAGGTTAGGGTCCTCGGTCGAAGGAGCCCTAGACCGACCTTGGACGCTCGAGGAGCTTGCAAAAGGCTAGAGTCCATTTTTGGAGCCCTGAGGCCAATAGGAGAGCAACTGAGATACTCGAGCCGCTAAGAGTTTGCAACAATGCACCCTTCTCCAAACCTTCAGTGGGGGAGAAAAGGGACAAGTCACTTTTTAGCCATTGCAACTAAAACACATATTGGCCGAAGATACTAGACAGACAAACATTAAGAGACGTGTCAGCCGAATGACATATCGGCCACTATCAGCAAAATATAAAAATGCATATTGGCCAAAATTGAAGCATAAAAAAGACATATTGGCCGAAAAAGTGAGACAACAAAGGTTGGGGTCCCAAAGACGAGAATCCCAAACCAATCTCGAACGACAGAGAAAATGCTAAGACGCTAAAGGTTGGGGTCCCAAAGATGGGAGCCCCGGACCTATCTCGAACGACTGAGAAAATGCTAAAGGTTGGGGTTCTAAAGATAGGAGCCCTAGACTAATCTCTCGAATGACCGAGATGACGCTCTAAAGTTGGGGTCCCATCGTTTGAGAGCCTCAGACCTGGTATAACCGAAGTGAATGTTTGTGGGATTGCCGACAAAGCAAAATCACGTCCAATGGCATGCTCAGTAAGGAACAGTATTCTATTATTTGGGAATAACAAGTCCCATAAAGTAGATGTTCGGTGGAATTGTCGAAAAGACAATCACATTTGAGGGTAAGCTCAGTGAAGAATAAGATCCATTTGTTCAAGAATCATGAATCTAATGATTAACCGAACCTTTTGTTCGATGGAATACGCCGAACATTTTTTGGTGGTGTAAATACAAAAGAACATGAGACTTGACGTGATGAAATCTACAAAATCGAAAATCGACACGTGTAAGCATGTTACAGCCTTATTAGTTCGGCCACTCGTGTCAACCAACCGCCAGTCGAGCCGATGCTTGGTTGAAGGGCTATTGTGGTGGCCGAATTGCGGGCTAAATCGTCACCGACAAGATAGACCGAATAGTTGGGCTGCGTCGGCAACATGGGTCGTCGCCACAATTATATTATCGAACGGGCTGAGGGACTACTAATGTGAGACTGGAAGCTCAGTGCATGGGGGGCCTCCATGCCTAGTTGACCGAGATGTCGCTCGGTCAAGCGGTTAGAATCTTTTGAAATTGGAAAGACACTCGAATAGGAAAGCTTGAGATTTTGAGAATGTTCTTGTTTAGGAAATCTTTATGCTACAAGAAAATAGCCAGATTTGGCAAATCTTAATTAGGAAAATACGAATAGAGCAGTGACTAAGTTTAGGGAATGCACCAGGTTCGAAAGATCCTCTTGCATGAAAATACAAAATTTGATATTGTTAAATAAGAGAAGATTCCCCAAGTTTGTATTTCCAAATATGAACACTCGATGGCTTATAAATAGGGAGATTCGGTCAAAAGTCTATTTGGATAGAGTTTAAATCCATTAAACCCATTTCAAACTAAATCATAGGCGGAAGTCTTTTTAGCGCATAAGTTTCAAAAAAATCCTTCTACTAAGACACACGATAACGTTACCTGTTCGTTAGATATCCTTTGTAGTAAACACACAATAAAGTTATCTATTTGTTAGATATCCTTTTAGTAAACAAACGATAACATTATCTGTTCGTAAAATATAAAAACAATAATTTTATTAGATAAAATTTCCTGTTAGTGTTTATCAGTTAATATTAGCTGTCGTTTTTAACAGATATTTTAACAATTAACTTTATATGTTTTATTAGATCACTATATTTGTTAGTGTTTATCAGTCAACATTTATGTCGATTTAAACAGATACCTTAACAAACAACGTTATCTATTAGTTTTCAAAGTAATAATGTTATCAGATAAAATTATATGTTTTATATTTTCTAATTTGACTAATACATATTGATCGACCGACAAAAGAACGTCGTTGAGGTGCCGATCTAAGTCAACATTTAATAATTTATAAAGACTAGATTGTCCCTTGAGTGTGAAGACAGAGTATAGTGGAGAGTCCGGTGTATCGATTTATGGGGAACAGAAAAATTAAAATATGAACTTGCAAAACTTAAGATAGCGTTTCGGACGCCAACTTTTTGATTTGGGAGATGATTTTTTTATGCTAAGGATTAAAAATAAAAATGACTAATAAGATATTTAAACTTTGAAGGAAAATATGCTTGATCTGTAGAATCGGCTTATCCTAAATTTTCGTTAGCTAATATTTTTATTTATCTTTAAACTCAATCTAGTTTCTTGTAAGAGATTCTAGATCGAAAAATAGTTCTTGAAAATCTATTTTTTAATCAAAAAATGTGTTTTCAGATTTATTTAAGTTCAATGGTAAAAAGCGCAAAATTAGGAGGACATCGATTTAAGTATTAGATATACCAACTTCTAAGATGACAATACCTAATAAAAAAACTTAACACTCCTGTTCTGTTTCTAAAATAAAAACTTTGAATCAATCCTTTATCGAGCTTAAAAATCAGTTTAGAGAAGATATTTTTTAACTTAGGTCATTGGATAAGTTTCATTCTTGGAACTAGTCTAAAATTGTTTAGTTGTGCATGTTTATGAAATAAAAGACGTATATATTTTGGCTACTTTTACCCTTCTATATCTTGAAAAGGACTTGAAAACTAACAAAAAATTTAGAAAATAAAAATTAGGCCAGCAACTTTAGATTAGGAATTTATTTTAAAAACAAGTCAGGAAATAATCTTTTGGTTGCCAAAACCCTGAAACGCAACCCGAAAGATGATTAATTAATTATACTATTAAAAGAAACTAAAAGTAAACAAAATTTTTATGAAAATTCAGATAAAAATTTGAAAATATTGAAGAACACTAATAACAAATAAATAACAAGTAGAGAAATAAAAATAAGACTTACATTAAAATTTAAAGAACTTTTTTTTAGTATTTTCTATCTGTCTTTTTTCTCATCCTACAAACACTTTCTTATATAGGTATGAGAAAACACTTTAAAAGGCCTAAAAAATTTGACACATTAAATTACAATGTCTAAAATGAATGAAAAGGTGTTACAAAAGTCACAAAGTAGGTTTCTATAAATAGAAAGTGTTGGCTATTTTCTTGACCAACTTGAATAACTTCTATAGCTCTCTAGGAGTAGAATTAGAACCTAATATTTTATACTCATATTCATCAATTCATTGTCTAATATCTCCAATTTGAAACACTTAATTGAGAAAAATACTAATTTCTGTGACCAGTGTTAGATTCAGACCAGTTCTGTTCCATTGCATTGTTAATCCACTTAAATGCCATTTCAAATTTTGTGTTTTTCATAAGAAATGATCCCAACATCCTAAGGTATCATTCTGTTGATTTGGGTGAATTTTGGACTTGAGTTGGTATTTTTTTCACTTTTATTTCTATCGAACTAAATTTTTAAAAAATCTGTCAAGCTACTTGTTTTGCGTCTAGAATTTTAATTTCTATTCCGAGGTTTCGTTTTTCCTTTCCAAGCTTCTATTTACTTTATTTGTAACCTTTATGAATTCTTGAACTTACTTTAAGACCTTGGAATTGTAATGTAGCATTTGAAAACGCTTTTAATACTAAAAAACCTACAATGGGACAAATACAACATTTCGCCCAATATCAAGTGTAAACATGAATTTATGCATGCACCTATACTATTTTGGACATATTAAGCTATATACAGATGTAATTACGTAGACTCATCATATATATCAAACCAACATATAATGTTATCTGACTCGTCTATTAAAAAAATAATTTTATCTTTTAGTTTTGAAATGATAATTTTATTAAATAAAGTTACCTGTCAGTGTTTATCAGTTAACGTCATCTATTGCTTTTAATAAGCATCTTAACAAATAATGTTATTTTAATTTTGAAATGATAATTTTATTAGATAAAGTTCTTTGTTAATATTTATCAGTTAACATCGTCTGTTGCTTTTAACAGACATTTTAACAAACAACGTTATTTTTTAGTTTTCGAAATAATAATGTTATCAGATAAATTTATCTCTTCGCGCTCAGGAGTAAATT
This sequence comes from Arctostaphylos glauca, assembly GCA_019985065.2. Classification (NCBI taxonomy): domain Eukaryota; kingdom Viridiplantae; phylum Streptophyta; class Magnoliopsida; order Ericales; family Ericaceae; genus Arctostaphylos; species Arctostaphylos glauca. The sequence continues at coordinate 44,305,193 of JAHSPW020000001.1, forward strand.
GGTCTATAAAAGGACCTCTGGCATTAAAACATCCCAAACTATGGACCTTGACTCATAAATTAAATTAACATGTCCTTAATGAGATAAATTAGTCAAAATTTGTCATTTTGACCAATTTTTCGTTATAATACAAAATTATAGACCATTAATTAGGTACGCTATCATTCATTGTCTAATTGCTATTGTATTTTGATCTCTCAAGTGTTCTAACTTTACTATCGGAGTGTCATCAGGTTAGAAACGACTCGTTGACGCTAATTGGCTGTTCATTGCTTAGGTTATGATCACTACAACAAATTAGGGTTTTCTCGGCATTTTTGAAACGCCGGCAAAAGTCATATAAACGCTGGGAAAAGTTTTCCCGGCGTTTTGGAAAACGCCGGCGATACCGCTGTCAGAAATACTAAATGGCGTTTACAAAACGCCGGAAATTGTTACCGTCATTTGTCCCGGCGTTTAATAAACACCGTAGAATATTCCCCACGTCCAAACATCGGCAAGCCTTTCCCAGGGTTTTGCAAAACGCCGAGAATAGTCCTGACATTTTTAAATTCACTCACCACAATTTAGCTAGTGCTTTTTTTTTTTTTCAATTTTCTCCACTGTTAACCAACAATTTATATTCAAATACAAGATCTATGACATAAAAACATCTCAAATTCATTCACCACAATTTCTCAATTTACAAAATACGTTCGGAGATATATCTAATATCCCGAGACAATCAAACATAAACCATATAATATAACTCCAAATCTCTGCAATACATCCACTCAAAAGTTTTTCAAAATCCATAACACATCAAGCCAAAAAAACATAATAGATAAACATAGAACACTACGTCAAGGAGCTACTAGTTGATACCGCGATCTTCAACGTGGATGAATCTGAAATCAAACAACACAACCAAATTTAGAGTATGCCACATGAAATCAAACAACACAACCAAATCTTCTTTTGGATTTGTCTGAATTGAAAAGAAAACATGAAAAAGATACATCACGTATAAGGTTTACATACGCTAACCTCGATCAAAACACTACACTAACAATTGTTTTTAATGCCAATAGTTGATTAAACCAATTTCTTCTAAGTGAGTTCATTGCTAGTGCCGTTGCTAGACCAACCATTGTCAGGAAAAAGGAGGATCAGCTACCGAAACAAAGCACCCTACATTTTTTTTTAGAACAAAGAAATGCAACTTATATTAACAAAAATCATATATAAACTACAAGGCCCCTAGACCTGACAAAGCAAAAACCTAAACAACCATATACAAATTAAATGGCCTAAAGGCCCAACAGACGGATACACCAACACAAAGTACGGAAATAAAGGCCACTGCTGGTGTGGGGAAAAGGGAGCGCTGTATTTGTTTTCATTACCACCCTGGTAACCGCCAACCGCCTGAACCACCGTAAGGCTGGTTGTGGTCCATCAAAAAATGCAAGCAAAAGTGGATCTTATCACTCACTCTAGAATTGAGAGAGAGGGTCTCAACGTAGATCAATGAGGAGAGGGGAGAGGAGGAAAGTTATCTGTCACCTATTGTCAACCATTGGCCACCCAGAATACATTTTAGGTAATACTGGCTCAAACTTGTATGCCTTGTGAGCCTTTAGTGACAACATGCCAATTTGGTGTTAACGCAAAATCAACGCAAGACTTTCTCAAGAAATCTGATAACAGGAGTTCTCAAAAACATTAAAAAATAAGACTCCTGGTCGCAAATAACTTTATTTTGAGTTCTTGCCATTTAGATTTTCTCAATGGCTTCACTCACTCTTGCTTTATACTTCTTCGCTTTTATACTTATAAGCTTCATTCAGCCAAATCCAAGGATATTTTTCCCTGCGTGTGTGAAATATAACTGATTCTTGGCATTTTACCAAACAATACTAAAGCGGAAGTTTTGTAAACCAACTCCACATTGGTTATAGTAGTTTCAAAAATTCATCCAGATTTAAGAATTACTCATATCATCTTTTGGACCCAAAGGTATTCACACTATTGACATATCCAACTTGCAAATATAATAGTCTAAACTCTACATATACAGAATAAAGGTACAACCATGCCAAAAAATTTGGGCCCAAGGAACGAAAAATCCTTGTTGTCAACAAAGTCCATAGAGAAACAAAACACATGTACATTATTCAGTCAAGTTCTTTGTCTCACCATACTAAAATTTATTTGATTCTGTATCAAAGAGATTCCATGTAACTACGAATTTGAAGCACTAATTGTTGATTCCGGTGTACGAAAATCAGATTCTAGTCACGGAATTTTAATTACGCAGTAGAACAGAAGAACAAAGTGAAATGCAGAAACTTACAGAAGCCAATCTTAGGGTTCCGAAAATTGGCGAATCGAGGCGAGTAAATACTCTGTCCTTAAAGCAAATTACGTCCCCCACACTGGTGCTAATGGGACAATCGGACGTTTGCTTCCCAGGATACAACGACTATCGACGAAAGGAGGCAGCACTTCGATCCTTTCGACAGGCGAACAAACAAACCGCGGCGTAAACTCAGAAATCAATGGGATGCTATGTATGCAGAGAGTGCTCAAGATTTTTCGTGTTTGGAAAATGAGGCCGACCTCTGTATTTATAAGTACAGAGGTGTCCATTCGGAGGGGTACAATTTATCGGAGAAATATGTCCGTTCGAAGGAAGGATGCGTCTTTTCGGAATCAGAAAGATGCACCTTTTAAATTAATGCTACGGGCCTCAACGGTTAAAAATTAATTCCGTTTGGGCTTGGGTTAAAAAATTAATTCCGTTTGGGCCCAAGCCCAATGCGAATTAATTTTCCCCAAAAAGATAGATATTCATTAGCCCAAGCCCGCCCACAACCCACAACCCACGAACCCGAGCTCGTGCCCGGCCCGGCCCGGCCGTCCGGTCGGTCGGACGGACGGCGGCGGCGGCGCGCGCGCGTGTGTGGAATTGTGTGTGCGCTCGCCCGCTCACAAAATTTCTATGACCCTAAGGGCCAAACCCTTGTGCAAAAATCCTATTAATATACACAAGGTTTTTCCCTCCTCCAATCTATGTGGGACAAACCCACATCCCTTCTTTTTACCAATATCATATATGAGCATATGGCTCACTTTAAGGACAATTTCCAATTCATCCAAAAACTTTATATGAAAACCAACCACACGATGTTAATCTCCACCGGGAGACGAACACAACGGTATGTGGAACCACCCTGTTCGAAGACCGGGTCCCACTTATTTTATAACTCCAAAATGGAGGTTTTCAATAAATTTTTCAACAATCTTCCACATGAATGAAATTGGCAGAGTAAACCATGCTATGAGAATGCAGATGCAGATGCAGATGCAGATGTTCTGAGAATACAGTAGGACGTATTCCGTATAGAGTAAGGTAGCTTTTGGCTTTGAACCTTCTCCTGTAAATAACCATCGGATTTACTAGCTAACCAGTGAACGCGATGTCTTGAACTGTTCAGCCGTTTGTGTAAACCAAGACAATAGCCATCACACGAAATACTTCCTGACGCAGTTTGGTTCTTACAGTTGTGCCCATTATGGCCCTGGGACACTCCTGGTGTTCATGAATGTTTATAGAGATTTCAGCCCTTGACAATCTCATAGAAGCGGCCCATTCACATTCATATAGGTGATTCTTATTAAGAGTATCCTGCTATACTCCATTTGATTTACCAAAATATAAGAATCATTAAAAGCAACGCTTAACCTAAGACGCTGCAGGCATCACTGTTTTATCATAGGAATGGGTAGGAGACATAGTCTCCACAGTGATCTTCCTAAGTCGCATACAACTCGGTTGTCCCTTTGAACCTAGATCTTGGGATCTCCAGTCAGCTAGGTAGGGTTGCCGTTGTAGCAACTTTTATGACATGGGCTTTAGCCCCATTCCTCTCGATGTATTAACAACTAAATCTGTAGTTAACCCTTTGGTTAGCGGATCCGCGATGTTATCCTTTGATCTTACATAATCAATAGTAATAACTCCATTAGAAATTAGTTGCCTAACGGTATTATGTCGTCGACGTATATGACGAGACTTTCCGTTATACAAATTACTCTGTGCTCTGCCTATTGCTGATTGACTATCGCAATGTATGCAAATTGCAGACACAGGTTTTGGCCAGTTTGGAATATCTTCTAAGAAGTGACGTAACCATTCAGCTTCTTCACCAGCCTTATCCAAAGCGATAAATTCTGACTCCATGGTGGATCTTGCAATACAAGTTTGTTTGGTAGATTTCCAAGACACAGCAGCTCCACCTAGAGTAAATACAAATCCGCTCGTGGATTTTGAATCATCGGTATCCGATATCCAGTTTGCGTCACTATATCCTTCTAGTACCGCTGGATATCTTGTATAGTGCAATCCATAATCAGCGGTGTATCTTAAATACCTAAGTACCCTGATTATAGCCGTCCAGTGATCCCTTCCGGGATTACTAGTATAGCGACTTAGCTTACTAACTGAATATGCTATATCTGGCCTTGTACAATTCATCAAGTACATTAGACTGCCTATAACACGAGCATATTCTAATTGAGAAACGCTCGTACCTATATATTTATATAGGTGCAATGTTAAATCTACCGGCGTTTTTGCTATGCTCTTGTCATTCTTGTTGAACCTTTCGAGTATCTTCTCTATATAATGTTTTTGAGACAGGATGATACCTTCAGACGTTCTAGTAATTTTAATTCCTAGAATGACGTCTGCCAGACCTAAGTCTTTCATATCGAATTTTGAGTTCAACAATTTCTTTGTGGCTTTGATTACTTGATCATTACTACCAATTATCAACATATCATCCACATATAAACATACAATGACATAACCTTTGTCAGTCTGTTTGACATACACACATTTGTCACATTCATTGATGGTGAAACCATTCAAGATCATGACATTATCAAACTTTTCATGCCATTGTTTTGGCGCTTGCTTTAAGCCATACAATGATTTAACAAGCTTACACACTTTGTTGTCTTTCCCAATAACTTTAAACCCTTCAGGTTGTTCCATGTAGATCTCCTCCGTAAGGTCACCATTCAGGAAAGCTGTTTTTACATCCATCTGATGTATCTCGAGATTGTTCAATGCTGCAAATGCAATTAACATCCGAATGGACGTTATCTTAGTAACAGGTGAGTAAGTGTCAAAGTAATCTAAACCTTCCTTCTGTCTATATCCTTTAACGACTAGTCTCGCCTTATATTTATCTATTGATCCATCCGTTCGCATCTTCCTTTTGAATATCCACTTGTATCCCAAAGGTTTGCAACCTGGTGGGAGATCTACAAGTTCCCAGGTATGATTTTGCAAAATAGACTCAATTTCACTATTGATGGCTTCTTTCCATAAAGGAGCCTCAGGAGAGGACATAGCTTCCTTAAAGCTTTGAGGTTCAGTTTCCAACATATAAGTTAGAAAATCTGAACCAAAAGATTTTAATGTTCTTGCCCGTTTACTTCGTCTCGGCCCATCCTCATCCTTATCCATAACCTCTTGGGTTGGTACAACATCAATTTCCATATCATTAGTTTCCTTAGCGGAACTAACTACAGGTGTATTATTGTATGGAAATATCTGCTCAAAGAAAGTCGCATTCCTTGATTCCATAATTGTATTAACATGAATCTCTGGAATGTCTGACTTAAAGACAAGAAATCGATAGGCACTGCTGTTATTCGCATAACCGATGAATACACCATCAACGGTTTTTGGTCCTATCTTAACCTTCTTAGGTAGAGGAACCGCCACCTTAGCCAAACACCCCCACACTTTCAAGTATTTGTAGGAAGGCTTGCGACCTTTCCACAATTCATAAGGTATTGCATTTGTCTTCTTGTGTGGGATTTTGTTCAGGATATAATTTGCAGAGAGAATTGCTTCCCCCCACAAATTCTGTGACAATCCTGAACTAATCAACATGGCATTCATCATATTCTTTAGAGTTCTATTTTTTCGTTCAGCAATACCATTTTGTTGAGGTGAATAAGGAGCTGTAGTTTGGTGAATTATCCCATGTTGAGCACAGAATTCACCAAAAGGTGCTTCATATTCGCCACCTCTATCACTACGAACCACCTTAATCTTTTTGTCAAGTTGATTTTCAACTTCATTCTTATAGTGAATGAATTTTTCTAAGGCTTCGTCCTTACTCCTGAGCAAGTAAACATAACAATATCTTGTACAATCGTCGATAAAGGTAATAAAATATTTTTTACCACCTCGAGTCTGTACAAATTTTAGATCACACAAATCTGTATGAATTAAGGCTAGAGGTTCTGTGTTTCTTTCTACTGTGTGAAAAGAATTTCTTGTCATTTTAGCCTCAACACAAACTTCACATCTATGTTCTGTGTTTATGTTAAATTTAGGTAAACAGTCTAAATTTATTAAACGACGTAAAGAACCAAAATTCACATGTCCTAACCTAGTATGCCATAAATTCGAAGACTCAACGATATACGCAGAAGATGTGTTTATTTCATTAGAACCCGGAGAGGCCGGAACCTTAGTCACAACATTCATCTTAAACATGCCATTAGACATGTATCCCCTTCCTACATACACACCACTCTTAGACAAGACAACCTTATCTGATTCAAAAACCAGTCGGAAACCATTCTTGCTAAGTAGCGAGCCAGACACTAAATTCTTACGAATTTCGGGCACATGCAGCACTTCGTTTAAAGTCAACTCACGTCCAGAAGTCATTTTCAGAACCACTTTTCCTTGTCCATTGACCTTGGAGCTTGAAGAGTTACCCATAAAAAGCTGTTCGCCTGAATCCACCGGTTGGTAGCTAGTGAACATCTTCCTGTCTGAGCATACGTGGCGAGTGGCTCCGGTATCTATCCACCATTCTTTGGGATTCGAATCCACCATGTTAACTTCTGAAACTACTGCTGAGAGATTCAAATCTGAAACTCCATTTGTGACATTCTGCACCTCAGTCACATTTGCTTGCGCTGGATGCTTCTTGAAATTCCCTTTCTTGCTGTAACAGTCAGCAGCCCGATGTCCAAGCTTGTCACAAACGAAACACTTCCCGTCAAATCGGGCCTTCTTGTTTCCTCCATTTTTTGGAGCGAAACTCTGCCCTTTGTCTGGTTGCTTTCTTTTCTTTGTTTTGTTGTTGTGCTTCTTGGCATGTTCCACCACGTTGGTCTTGGCTGTGAACTGGAAAGAAGGTGTACCCCTTTTCTCGGCATTCATATTATCCTCCTCAATTCGCAGTCGTACAACAAGATCCTCCAGATTCATCTCCTTACGCTTGTGCTTTAGATAGTTCTTGAAATCTTTCCAAAGCGGCGGAAGTTTCCAAATAATGGAAGCCACTTGGAATGACTCACTAAGAGTCATCCCTTCTGCATGAATCTCATGCAGAATAACCTGGAGTTCTTGAACCTGTGACACAACGGACTTAGAGTCTACCATCTTGTAGTCCAAGTATCTACCGACGACAAATTTCTTCATGCCAGCATCCTCGGTCTTGTACTTCTTGTCCAAAGAAACCCAGAGTTCTTTGGCGGTCTTGACAGAGCAATACACGTTATACAACGTGTTGTCCAATCCATTGAGAATATAATTCCTGCACAAAAAATCAGCATTTGTCCAGGCCTCAATGGCAGCAACAGCCTGGAAGTCTGCCTCGTTCTCAGGAACTTCTGGACGATCCTCCTTGAGGAACCTAGCCAACTGAAGCGTCGTAAGATAGAACAACATTTTCTGTTGCCATCTTTTGAACTCAGTTCCATTGAACTTTTCTGGTTTCTCTGCATGACCGATGGGCACATTTGTGGCAACTGGTGCAGCCACAACTGTAGGAGGCACAACCGTAGGATTTTGACCCGAGGGTTGTCCTCCCTTCTCTGTAGGGGTCTCATTTCCTTTCTCAGTACTCGAAGACATCTTCCTATTAAAGGAACGATTAACATAATGATTTAAACTTTGTATAAATAAAACAAATTTCTCAAAGAACAAGATTGATCAAAAACCCGTTTACTGAAACTTCAAAATGTTTTCCTTTTCCTAACGAAAATCAGATTCCAGTCACGGAATTTTAATTACGCAGTAGAACAGAAGAACAAAGTGAAATGCAGAAACTTACAGAAGCCAATCTTAGGGTTCCGAAAATTGGCGAATCGAGGCGAGTAAATACTCTGTCCTTAAAGCAAATTACGTCCCCCACACTGGTGCTAATGGGACAATCGGACGTTTGCTTCCCAGGATACAACGACTATCGACGAAAGGAGGCAGCACTTCGATCCTTTCGACAAGCGAACAAACAAACCGCGGCGTAAACTCAGAAATCAATGGGATGCTATGTATGCAGAGAGTGCTCAAGATTTTTCGTGTTTGGAAAATGAGGCCGACATCAGAAAGATGCACCTTTTAAATTAATGCTACGGGCCTCAACGGTTAAAAATTAATTCCGTTTGGGCTTGGGTTAAAAAATTAATTCCGTTTGGGCCCAAGCCCAATGCGAATTAATTTTCCCCAAAAAGATATATATTCATTAGCCCAAGCCCACAACCCACGAACCCGAGCCCGTGCCCGGCCGGTCGGTCGGCGGCTGCGCGCGCGCGCGCGCGTGTGGAATTGTGTGTGCGCTCGCCCGCTCACAAAATTTCTATGACCCTAAGGGCCAAACCCTTGTGCAAAAATCCTATTAATATACACAAGGTTTTTCCCTCCTCCAATCTATGTGGGACAAACCCACATCCCTTCTTTTTACCAATATCATATATGAGCATATGGCTCACTTTAAGGACAATTTCCAATTCATCCAAAAACTTTATATGAAAACCAACCACACGATGTTAATCTCCACCGGGAGACGAACACAACAGTATGTGGAACCACCCTGTTCGAAGAACGGGTCCCACTTATTTTATAACTCCAAAATGGAGGTTTTCAATAAATTTTCCAACACTAATCTCATATAGACATATAACAAGAATTATAGCACTATATTACGGTACTCTAAACCACGTAATGCTGTTCTATTAGGAAAAAAATAGATTAAGCTGTGCCTCCAACTAAATACAGAAGAGGCCCATACAGTCTTCGAAACTGGAAAACATATGAAATATTGTAACTGCAAAACTTCGATGTTCCCCTTTTGAAACTCTTTTGGAGATAAAAGAAACTCACCTCCTGCTATATCAAGTGATGCTACTCTTCCTTCATGGCCGGATAATGTCTTGACAGGCTTAAAATCTCTGGATGACCAAACCTGATGCAAGAAGTCCCAATATTGAGTGCATGAAGGACTAAGGATTGAAAGATACGTCATCTAATCAACAATCATGATTTGGAAAGAACAAGAGTACCTTAGCAGTGGTATCAAATGAAGCAGTTACCAAAAAATAGCCATCTTGAGACTCAAATTTGACTTGAGAGATAGATTTTGAGTGAGCCGGTATAACGTACAAGGTTTTTCTTTTCCTTAAATCCCAAATTCGGGGATAAAGGCTAAAGTAGCTTTCTGTTGTTTGCTTCACTATGGATACAATCACGATGAAATGGTTTGGAAGCTTCTGATTGATGGCCTACTTAAAAGGGGTCTTGTTGATAAATGTTCTGAACTACTGGAGATTATGAAGGAAAAGGGCTGCCAACTTCATCCTCAAACACATTCATCCTCAAGTAATAAGCGTAATGAAATAGTTGCTTTGTTTTTTTCGGTCTCGTCATTTTTTCAATCACTGGTTTCATATGAAGATTTTTAAAGCATTTTCTTACTATTTGTTTCCAACCTAAGCTTCATCAGTTTCATTTGATGGAAAAGCCGAATTTGTTTGAGAGACCGAGAGAGAGACAGAACAAGGGGAAATAAGGCCGACGAAACAGGAACGAAACAGGAGAGAGAGACTGAGAGCTACCTGATCGAGTTCACAATGAACCAGCAGCAGATTGACGAGGCGGAGCAGTAGATCGACCAGAAGCAGCAGCAAATCGACCAAGAGCAGGAGCAGCAGCAAATCGCCCAGGAGTAGCTCTGGCTAGGGTTCTGAAATTGGGGGAAATAAGGGGGAAACGCGCGTTGGGCCAAAGAAGAGGGACGCGGGAAATGATTTTGGGGGAAACGAGGGTGGGAAAATATAATGGTATTGCTGGGGTTTTTTATAAAACGCTGGGAAGGAAATGCAGGGAAAACTCTATTTTGTTGTAGTGACTAGAGCTGTTTAGACGAGAAATTATTCACACCTCCACACAAAGTAATTTTTTTAAAAAGTTATCAAATGTAATTGTTCAATTTATCCGATGTTTTATATAAACTGATGAGCGCAGTCTAAACTGAAGATCAATCAGTAACTAGTAAGTTTTTCAAACTGATCAGAACCTTTCGAGCCAAGGCGTAACCCACCGACTGGTCATGCCAATCGACAAACTTCTACTCGAATCTTATCCAGATCATGCGAAAAATGCGAAATTAGCAAAGGAGGCGTTACACGCCTGATTGCTCGGGTGGTCTCATCGTGGTATTTGAATTGAAAAATATTTTTATCCTTTTCTTTAACACCTCACATTTCATGTCCCAAAATTTATTTATTTTTGAACAATTATTTTGACGAATTGAATTAATAACTTTTTTGTCTGGTCAAAAAATAAACAATTATTTCGTAACACAATTTTATAATAGATAGCAGGCAGGCAGACAGATAAAATATAGATGTTTATTATTGGCTCAAAGAGTCACATGGAAAAAAATGAGAGAAAAAAGAAAAAGGAAAAAAGAAAGGGCTTATCTTTAGCCGTGGGCATAGCAATTTCTGGATTTTCAATTGAAGGGCCCTAGCAACGCAAAGGAAATGAGCTGACAGATTGGGTCATAACGTGCGAGTGTGAAAAAGTTGCATCTGTGCTGTCGGTCCATTTACACACTTCTGATTTGGTAACCACATGAACTAGAGGTTTCGAGATTATTATTCTAAAATTATATTTCAGATTAAAACATCTTCAACAAAGATATTAAATCTAATATGGCAATTGAATTTTCAAAAAAAATAATATCCAAACTAACTCCAACAAAGATATAAAAAATATTATCAAATTTCATGTGCCAATTGAAAAAAGCTACTTGATGTCAAATTTGACATCAAGTGTCAAATGCATTTTGTTATAAGTGCTCTAATTTTAAATGTATTTTTACCTTAAATGTCTCAATTTGACATATTTGTTGAAGATCAAAAAATTTACATGCCGAATTTAAAGATGTCAAATTGTCACACAAGCCGTTAAAAAATTTGATATTTTTCTTAGAAATGCTCTAAGTTTCATCCACATTCCCTTTTATTCCTTTCTGACAATCAAAGTGCGGATATCCATTAGATTTTGTTATACGACAGTGGGATCCAAATTTATGTGTGAAGAGTTTGTTAGGTGTATAAAAAAAACGCTACATTAAAAATCTTAAATATATTCTTTATAGTTTTGGTTGAGAAATAAAGAGCAAATTTAGAAACACAACTTTTATGCACATACTCGGATGCAGATGAATTCGGATTCGTTTAATGCACGTAGAACCTACCTTATTTTGATAGGCATCGCGTGCATCGAATGACTTTGGACATATCTGTATTCAGCTCCATGTACAATAATTGTGTTCTAAGACTTTTTGATAAATAAATTACAAAGGAGTCCATTTGGACTGTGATATTTATTGAAATTTTTTCTCAACCTTATTTGAATTTTTTTTGCAATTTTTTGTTTTTCATCAATTTTTTTTTGATTTATTGGTTCATCTCGACAAGAGTTTTCAGAAAAGTTATCAATTATCGGCCAAATTTGAAAAAAGTTCAGAAAAGACAAAAATAAATAAAAAAGAGTTTGTTATATGTGCATTTAACAGTTCTTGATAGCTATGTGTCCGAATCTATGCAGAAAATTAAAAATGTATTCCTAGAATATTTGTTTTACTATTGTCTCTCTTTCCTCTCTTCTCCTCTCCTTAGTCCTTACACGTACATTGGGACAAAAATAACTTGGGATCTAATTCTTTCTCTCTGCATAAAGTCAATAAGTACTCAATCAATTAATCTTTTTGAGATACTATATGGTAGACCAAATATCATCATTCGCGATGAATCTTTTTCAAAAATTATACTCGAATTTTAAATTAAGAGTTATGACTCATATAAATTTGCATAATAGGAGATACAATACAAAATTAGAAAACATATCCAATGACAAACGGGAATTAATTTATGCCATCATATTCTATTAGTTCATAGGATTCGAAAAAAAAAATATAAGATTAAAAATACTTATAAAATATCTAGTAAAGGTGTTCTAAAAGTGTCACTTGAATAACTATCATATCATGATTTTTTTTATACTCTTTTCTTTCAGTCAAATAAAAGAAAACTATAAAAAAAAAGAGTGCAGATTTTGACAGAATTGTTTTATATTCAAACAAGGATTTACCAACACGCCATCAATATCTTTCGTTGTTCATCAATATCGCAGCACCGATGCACACGCGCTTCCGTATGCAGGAAAACTTCAACCCGGGTAACACAGCCAATCAGACACGTGACGAACACGGAAACTAAAACGACGCCGTGACAATCACCCTTTCTTCAACCCTACGTCGTCGTTTATAGTTCAACTTTCCATGGAAAAGAGAGAAAATAAAATCGAGATTTCCCTGCGATTCGGTTGGGAAAAATGGGAGAGAAAGTTGGTGACCTGTTTGGTTAAAAAGGCAGACGAAACCTCTTTCATGCTCTTTAAATGCTTCCCCTGCCTTCTCTCTTCCCTCCCTCTCTCTCTAAATTTTAATCAAATACAGAGAAGAACCCCTGATTCCAAAGATCGTGGAGCACTTTTAACGCCATACTTGCGGGCTGTGCACTTTAGCTTCTTTGCCCTCTGGGTTCGGCAGAATACTCTGCAACACTGATACGTATATATAGTTATTGTATTGAGGAAAGAATCAGAGACAAAAAGATTCCAAATTTAAATGGATAGTCTCGGTTTAACGGGGATTCACGTGGTGAAACCACAGATCGCCGTCGCTGGCGGATGCATCGACGTCCGTACAAGTCCATCGCAGGTTACTGCCGCCTTGGGGAGGTCGACGGTTGCCGGAAGTGCGATTTCGGCTGAGAAACCTACAGTTGCGGCGGTGGCGCCTCGGCCGTGGGGGTTTATGTTCAAGTATCCTATCAGATCTCTGTGGCCTGGAGGTAGCAAAAGGTACGACGCCATTGCCCTGGACGACGCCGTTCTGGTTGAGGAGAAAGAACAAGAAGAAAAGGGTGATGATGCGGGGGGAGGGCAAAAAGGGAATTGGGTGTTCAAAATTCTTCGCGTGAGGAGGGAAGCAGAGAAGGGCGGGGTTGAAGGTTCCGGGGGAAAGGAGGAGAACCCAAATGATGCGATTGGCGATCAAAGAAGCGAATGCTCTGGTGGCGGCAATGGTGATGGTGACGAAGGGTGTGATTTGTGTGGAGTTGAATATGAGGATGATGGCGAAAAAATTGAATTTGACAGGGATTCGTTTTCGAAATTGTTGAGGAGGGTGTCGTTGGCCGATGCCAGGATGTATGCTCGAATGTCGTATTTGGGGAAGTTGGCTTATTCCATACCTCAGATCAAGGTGCGCTCTTTTCTTCTTCCTCTAGTTTAAACACTATCTTATGTGGACAATCTGTTTGATATCTGGTTTTACTTGAGGGAATAGTGTATCTCAAGAATCATTTGTGAATTTATGTTGATTTGAGAGTTTGAACTAACTGAGGTATTTGGTCGGGAAGTTTATGTTGGTTTGAGGTATTTGATCTGGATTTTCTTGTGCCTGCAATTGTTTTTCCCCCTTGAAGTCTTTGATGTTTAGTTGGTTTTGATCCAAATATAGATTCTACATGGCTGATCCTTGTGTTCGTAGTTCAACTGCTTCTTAAATGCTTTCACTGAAACTGAATGGAGGAAAATCCTGTTCCGGAACCTTAGATAACGTCTCCTTATGCAGAATTTTTTTGTTTCAATAAGAGGATTTGGGTGAATTACGGAACTTGTTTCCCGTTGTTGACAATGCATTTCTATGTAAGAAAGAAGAAGGAAATTATTAGTGGATAGAAATCAAAGGATGCAAGAAAGAAAAGTAAGGGACAATGTAGGTAGGACGCGGCAGCCAATATGCCCATGATCCATGTTTAATTCTCAATGAGCATGGTTTCGATTTGCTCGACTATCTTTTAGCCGGTGGATGTGTGATCTTAGCTGCCAATAGGTGTTTTCAACTAGATATGTTACCTGGAAAGCGGATCGCACAAGTACGAGAAACGTGAATGGAAATGTGATACGCCACATGTCTAAATGTGGTACGCTAGGGGTAGACTTCCATAAATAACAAAATTAAAACTTACTCTTTCAAAACTTAAGTCTCATTTTTTGAGTTATCCTCACAAAACGCATTCGTATGAGCATAATGACCCAACTTTTACCATTTTCTCCAATTTATTGAGAGAAAACCCCATGGGGAACGGTTTGATTGCCAAATTTTCCGGTTTAGAACAGAAGTGTACAATGTATCGGAACGTGCGTAGCAAAACATAATTCGCTAGGGTTAAGCTCCCCAGATAACATAGACCTAGAGTTAAAAGGTTGCATGCAACATTTTAAAGCTAGTAAATTTTTTCCGTGCCTGAGGAGTGAGACATAAGAATCTGAACGTTTTGTATATCCTGTCTCTACTGCAATTTCTTTCCAATGATTCCCTCTGTAATTTTACTAGGGTTAGTTATACATTAAGCCAAGTATGTTGAATTTCCATCCGAAGAAGTTTAATTATGTTGTGTTGCATCAAGGCCAGTCTTGCAGCTGTTCTATATTACTTGCAAGGAGGTTCTATTTTCCATGGTCAAATTGCTTTGCTTATGACAGGAGCTTTGTTATTGTCTATTATTATGTTGAATGCACAGGAATGTTGAGTGAATTTGTAAGTTTACCAGCATTTGATTCTTATGAAAGTGTATTAAATTTAATCATTTTGGGTGTATAGCCAGGAAACCTTTTGAAATTTCATGGACTGCGATTTGTCACTTCGTCTCTGGAGAAGAAAGAATTGGCTATGAAAGCTGAGAAAGAGAAGGCTTTAGCTGAAGTTCAAGAACCAGAAGAAATCTCAAAGGAGACAGAGAAAGTCGAGGTGCAAAAGAATATGGGGAGTAGGATAAGTGCATCGGCTGCTTATCACATTGCTGCTTCTGCTGCTTCTTATCTTCATTCTCGTACAAAGAGTATTATTCCTTTTGCATCCTCAAGATCCGAGTCGAGTGAAGATTCACCTGACAAATGTAGGGGAATCAGCGAAAATGTCAATGCAATCGACAGTGAGGTGGCCTCTTTCATGGCAACCACTGACTCTGTGACAGCTGTGGTTGCTGCAAAGGAGGAAGTGAAACAGGCCGTTGCAGATGATTTGAACTCCTCACTTTCGTCACCATGTGAATGGTTCATTTGTGATGATGATCTCAGTAGAACAAGATTATTTGTTATTCAGGTAGGTCAATGACTGACCCTATTTAATCCACAACATTATTCCCTTGCGATGACTTGGTACATTTTGTCGCATAAATTTGGCTTCATTGATAGGCATTTCTCATACTTCTTAAACATGCAGGGGTCTGAGTCATTCGCATCATGGCAAGCCAATCTACTATTTGAGCCCATTAAGTTTGAGGTAAACTTTTGTTTGGTACGCACTTTGAGATTTCTTAGCCATTTCCTGTTTTCTACAGCCATGGTGTAGACCAACAAAAATGTCATATATGGGAATTCCTCTGTATAAAGTTCTTCAATAGTTGAAAAATGATGCAATTTTTTTTTTTGTTCCAGGGACTTGATGTAATTGTGCATAGGGGAATATACGAGGCTGCTAAGGGGATCTATGAGCAAATGTTGCCTGAAGTTCGTGAGCACCTTAAATCTCACGGTGCTCGTGCCACCTTCCGTTTCACTGGGCATTCTCTAGGCGGAAGCTTATCCTTGCTTATAAATTTGATGTTATTGATAAGGGGTGAAGTGCCACCTTCTTCCTTACTCCCTGTTATTACCTTTGGCGCGCCATCAATCATGTGCGGAGGGGATCGGCTACTTCAGGAGCTTGGATTGCCTCGGAGTCATGTTCAAGCAATCACAATGCATCGAGACATTGTCCCCCGGGCTTTCTCTTGCAATTATCCCAATCATGTGGCAGAGCTTCTTAAAGCCATCAATGGGAATTTCCGGAATCATCCATGTCTTAATAATCAGGTAATTGTCTTGTCGTGTGTTTGAGATGTCTTAACTATCTAGCTTTTCGTTAAGCTTGTTTTTGTGTTCCGTAAACTTATTATTTTGTGGTCAACATCTTATTAGGTATAATGTTAGAAAAATGTTTAGGAAAGAGAAAAATAAGTCAAAAAGGGGCTTCAATTTTGGCTTATATTAATCCTCAGTATACATTTTTGAATTTACTTTGCATACTTTTGTCCGTATCCCCCCCCAAAACTGAGAAAAAAGCCCAGAAAAGAGAGAATTAAGTCAAGAAGAAAGAATGTAAAGCTTCAGAGTATCGTAAATCTTTTGTCAGGAACTATCCAACAAATGGTTTTTTGTATTCTAATTCGTGGTTGGCTGATCATTTGTCGACAGAAGCTGTTGTATGCTCCAATGGGCGAGTTCCTGATTCTACAACCAGACGACAAATTTTCTCCAAACCATAACCTTCTTCCATCAGGCAGCGGTCTGTATCTATTGAGCTGCCCAGTGTCTGATACTAATGAGGCAGAGAAGCTACTCCGGGCAGCTCAGGCTGTGTTCTTGAATTCACCCCACCCACTTGAGATCTTAAGTGACCGCTCTGCCTATGGTTCCGACGGAAGCATTCAAAGAGATCATGACATGAATTCTTACTGGAAATCAGTTAGGAGTGTCATCCACCAGGAGCTCAACGGCATAAGAAAGGCGAAACGAGAACACCGGCACAGACTTTGGTGGCCGCTGGTGGCCTCAAATGGCGGCAATGCCGGTGTCGTTGTGAGCAGCCACACGAGATCGAGTAACTTGGGGCAATCCTTCTCCGTGGTTTTACAGACGGGTAGAGAGTCTTTGAAACGGTTCACTCGTCTTGTTGCATCACAACACATGCATTTGCTTCTAGTTCTTTTCTTCCCTGTTCGGTTGTTACTTGTTGGAGCGTACAATTTGATCGGTTTTCAATAAATTTTCTATCAGAACTGTGTATAGGGGGGTAAAGGCGGTTGCCAGGCGGGTAAAGGCGGTTGCCAGGCAAAAGGGTAGTAGATGATTCATTATTCATGGCTTCTAGAAAGCAGGTCGTATTTGTTGTCGTTGTAGACAGGGAAATACATTGAAATTGCTTGGAGAAAAACAGCATTTGGATGGCGAATGGATACAAATATGCAAGCTGTGTTTACAGGTTCTCGTATTAATTTTGTTTTCTGAGGAACGTAGTCGAGGATGTTGATTATCTTTTCAACGCAGTTGATGTCTCTTGAAATACTACGGATTTATGCATGACAAATGATCATACTTGGGACACTGGGCTATGTTTTTCTTCAAATTTGTTTGATTTGAGTTTCACCGTATCGCTTTTGCTGTTTTATGGCATTGACATTGCACTTGCGGGTCTAGAAAGGGGAACAAAAATAAAAGGGCGGGGGAAAAAATATGCGTAAAGGTTATTCTTAATTACTGTTAGTATTTTTGGCTAGATAAGTTAATCTAGAGAAAACGTAATTGGCAATTCTCGATAGATAATTCACTGTTTTTGTTGGCTATGAACAACACAATGAACAAATAGTAAGTGGTTGAGTTGTCCTTAGTATTTTGATCTACTACTAACTTCGGTATAACAATTATAGATCTTGTTTTAACACTAAGAAACTCTTCCCATCCTAAAGTTTTTATTCCGAAAACAGTAAAGAGTCCTTCCAATTTCGTTGCTCGTTATAGGACTTGAATTCATATTTTAGTCACTTTGTTGTGAACTATAGGGGTTAAATCAGCCACCTAATGCTATCTGTTGTATGGAAAGAGGGCTAGATTGAGCAAAGGAAATGCTACTTTTAAGGAGTGTTTCACGCGATAGGGACCGGGCTTCCCAAGTCCAAAGTAATAGTACGTGTTTAGGTAGAGCGCTAGCTATTGCTTTACTAATATAAATAAAAGGCAAAACTCTGCTTATGTTTCAAAAATCTCGGATGGGTCGGGTTGATTTACCAATCTAATCATCGTTACGTTACAAATCTCAGAGTGGCGTAAATGATTCCCATTTGACTAAAGGAAACCAACTTTTAAGATAGATCCAAACAAAACCATCGGTGTGGAAATGGCCTGATGTTGAGATCTTACCTGGATGCAATTAACACGACACCGATTTTGATGGTATAATTAGTGCTATATATGTCTACATCTATCCCTTTTAATCCCAATCAAACCCATCAATAATTGCATAATCAGTCGTAAATGAATGAACACCGGAAATCAGTAAATGCCAACCACAAAAGAGGTGTCAAACTAAAGCAGGTTGTTCAAGCTGAGGAAGGTATTGGTTTTTGTTGGTATTGAAAAGTCTTTCAAAAGCTTAGCTTAATTTTGTGAAATAGATAGAAACCCATACTTCCAGGAAACAATGTACGTAGATGGTGTGGGTTCCTTCACTGGGGGACCACAGTTAGATAAATAGCACATGGTTCAGTCCTCTGTGAAATCACATCTAAAATTTAGGCACATTGGGTGCATGAAGAAGGTGTGGGGATTATAGGGCTCAATTGGCGACAAAAGTAGGGGGTCCCCAAGTCAAATGGTGTGCTGAATTTGTTGTTAGTTAAGCTCTTATCCATCCACCAACGCATTATATGCATGAATCCTTCTCTTCTTGCTTGCTGCCTAAATAGGACTGCGTATGACTACTACTGTCTTTGAATCAACAACTTGCCCTTCATGAAATCGGGTTGGTTTCGGTCGGTTTGTAGGTATGGAACATCGAACTCGATCGGTTCGGGCTGGAAATTTCACATCCCGATTCCGACCGATTTTATTTAGGGATTAGAATTCGATTTTCTCGAGTTGGTCGAAATAGGTTTAATATATCTTTCTTTCGTCAAACAAAACAAGTAAGTTTAATAAGTGGTTAGCCAAAAAGCATATAGATAAATTTTATTGGAGAATGCCAAGAATGTGAGAGAATATTTGGAACATTTTAGAAGGGTTTAGAATGTGAAAGAAAGTTATAAAACTTGCAAGATCCTAGAGAATTTCAAAGAGTTTTAAGAGGAGTTCAAAATATTCATGTAGATCTTAGAGTTTGCTAAAAGACTACACAATCAGATAGACATCTATTCTCCGGGAAGATTTTAGAAGAAGAATGATAGTCCTCGGATTAAGACCATCATAATCATCTCTTGAGAAGGTGGATGGCTATTTAAGAGAGGATGCCTCATTTGTTGAGTGCATAATTGGAGAGTACATCTAAAGTGTGTTATCGCGGTGTGTGCTAAGAGTTATAAGTGATAAATTATCTTAAAATTGGTATAGAAGAACTCTTGTCATGTGGGTGTAAATTTTCAAAATAAATGTAAAGGATGTTTTTTCATGAAATCTTGCCATTGGGTTCCGTTCCACCATTCTTGGTGGTGTTTGTTGGCAACACAGAGCCAGCATATCATCCTTAAAACCAGCCAGTCTTAATTGGAACAACGTGAAAATAAGTTGTAGATCGTTGCACACGGGTCTAATGAGCTTGTTGCATTGGAGTGGTAAGGAAAGCTGTGGGTCCAGTTCGATAAGAAGAGACTGTGTCTGTTGGATCATTTGTGAGAACCCTACGATCTGTACAAGCCAATCACATCGGATTAAGGCATTTCCATCAACCGTTGATTTTACAAAATTCAAATTTGATTGGATGCACAAGTTATTTTGTTTGAGACTTCTTTTGATAGCTTTATAACTGATTGAGTAGTTATGGGTTATTTGGTTCCAATTTATTTTTGAATTCTGCAATTGAAACAGTTATGAGCTGATTGGAATGTTGTATGGACAGACAGATTGGAAGGGCGAGAAAAACATGAACATGTATTTGATTGGATTCATTTAATTCTATCAAATTCTCGATTTTCCTCTAATAAGCTCTATAATCACGCACGGAACGTGAATTGGTCTGTTGTTGATTCTTATGAAGTCTTATTTTTCTTAGCGACCGAATGTAGAGTTCTACGAAGAAGGAGATGATAGCTTGCGACGAAGGAGTTTTGGTTGATTCATAGATATAGTTGAAGAGAGAAATAGCATTATAAAGATAAAATCAAGCAGATAATATACATATCTAATGTGTGTGTGTGTTTGTGGTGGAATCAAACGAAGTCTATGGGTCTTTTCATTTGCTAGAAAAGTGTTCATGAGTCAAGAAAAGTAAAGTTATTAATTTGCACTTTTATTTGGGCCAAACAATAAAGGAAGAAGGAAATTACCATTGAGTCCTTCAAAATAGTCAACGGTTGAATTTCCGTCAATAAAAACAAACGGAAGTCATTGGTTGCGACAAACACGTAAATGTAAAGTTAAAATTGAGAAAAAAAAAAAAAAAAAAGAAGAACTAGACACAAAGAGTAAAGTACATGAATTATTTGAATAATTTATCCCCCGAAAAAAGAAAAAATACACAGGTAAATGATCATGTATTTTCTCAAACTATCAGTATTTCTATATTGACAGGCAAAATCTTTAAGTTGGCTCTTTCCATGTTATTATTCATGCTTAATTGATGAGTGAATGGCTGCAAATCTAATTAAACAATTCTCTGTTAGTTTTGGAGGTTACATATGCATGGCTTCTTAGATATATTATTTTCTTTGACTATTCATCTAATTTCCGGATTTAGGTGCATTAAAATAATAATTGAAGATCAAACTATTGAAACATCATATTGTACATCTATTTGTGTATCATACTTACATGATATACTACATATCTCATGAGATCCACTAAGTTCAACACATAATCAATACTCACGAAATTCGTTTTTACATTTTTTTGAAATATGAGTTGTGTAGTATGCCATATACATGATCATTTGTGAAAGTGTATGAATGATTGACGAGTAGCATAATCGACAAGTTGAGCTGATTGTGTGCTCTGTTCAGTTTGATGTACTATGCTTGGACGACAACGTACTATACTCAGCCAACAATAAATTATTCTCATGTAACATTCTGCTCAGTTTTTCTGATCAGGGCAGAATAAGGCTGATAAGGTCATTTATACCTCTCTATCATGCACATGGGCCTATTTATATGGAAGACAAGGTCCAGCCTTGCATAAATGGATATATACATCCATTACAGAGATAGACATGAAAGATTTAGTTGATCTATTCTTTAGGAATATAAGATTAATCACTTCTTATAATCTCGCCAAGATGCTAAAACATAGGGCCATCCTTATATAAATTAACGGCTCTCTCACATTCTGTTTAACTCAATATAATTGCTACCTTTCTTCTACACTCTATTCTAAAGCTAACTTAGGCATCAGAGAGGTTTTGGTGAGATGCCACAGTGTCAAATTTCTTTTGCAGGTTGAGCAAGCAGGAGACTAAATCGTCCCATTAATGATATTGTTTTTTGAAAGAATACGTGAGTGAAAATAGAATTAAGATTTTACAGGGAATTAGATGAAGGGGTGGTGATGCTTCTCCTATCCCTTCTTTCGGGTCGGGGGCATTAAGAGAATGACATGAGGTTTGAGAGAGAATTATTTTTAAATTTAGATTATGGATATCTTTCTAGTGTAAGGTGGATCATTACGAGAATGAAATGAGGTGCTTGGGAGATTATTATTTTGTAGAGACGAACTAATAACTATTAAAAAAATAACACAAAATAAAATATTATAAAAAAATTTGCAAATAAAAACAAAAAATAATCAGAGAATAATTTAATAATTATCACAGTTCAAATAGACCCTAAATTTAAATCTAAACTTATTACAAGAAAAGAATAAAAAGAGGAGGGGTGTAAGAGTAAACGGGTAAACTGGACCGAACCAGTAAATTGGACCAGACCGTCAGTTCGGTCCGATTTTTGGAGCCGACTGGTTCGGTCCGGTACGGTTTTATTTTTTTCAATTTTTTTCGGTTTGGTTTTCGATTTTTGACATTTGGAGGTCGGACCGGACTGGTTTTAACCCTAAAGTTCGTTTTATAATTTTATTCTTTAGGTTTTTTAGTCCCACTCGTGCTGGTTTTATACTTTTATTCAATTTTATTGACTTGGTTCAGTTTAGGGTAGGTTTAATTTTTATGCATTTGAAAAATACCAATCTTAAAGTTTTATATCTCTAGTACATTACCTAAAAAATCAGGTCAATCACAATTGGGCTTTTTTATTTTTTATATTTTTTGACAAGTTTGGCCCAAGACCACCCAAACCGAAAACCGGCCAAGTAAAACCGGACCAAACCGAACATCATTGGTCCAATTTTCGATTTACATTTTGCTCAAACTGGACAACTGGTTTGGTCCGAGTTTATAGGGCAAACCGGACCAAACCGGACCGGTTACACCCCTAAAAAAGACAGACAAAAAATTTCACTTGGGAATAAACATTTGCCAAGTAATATTTTTTGTTTCAATGACAATAATAAAAATACTAAGCTAAGAAAGACAAGGACATAGATGTCATAAAAAGAAAAGACACTTGGGCAGGGCAACTAACTACTACGTCTTCCCGCTGAAAATTCAGGATTTGATTACCCCAAGATCTGCTGGTTGAAGGGAGATAGAGTGCCTGATATTATCACCAATGTGAAGACGATGCTCACCCAGAGGAATTCTCCTATTTCCAGACCTATCCACAACACTCAAATACTTGCATACATGAATGCGTACATCAACTCGCTCTTCACTCCCGGCGGCGACATAAACTTTCATAAACGCCACCAATTGCTTGTGCGGCGCCCAATGGCCGGCCCCCGGCGGAATCGAGAAGACGAGAAGTGTGTGAGAGCCATCTCTGGTTCCCACATTCCTCACGTTTACTTGTAGGACGACAGAGAGTCGGCTGCATTTAGCGCGTGTTACTCTAATTGCCCCACCCTCGGAGAGTGTGGTGGTATTGAATTCACGGTGGTGGTGGCCGCTAAGGGGAACGTTGACCACGGTTGGAGCGGCGACAATGGTGGATATAAAATTTGAGTAGCTCAGTCCGTGCCCAAATGGGTACACTATTGAACCGTTGTAGAACCGATATGTTCGGCCTGGGTAAGAACTTGATGGATTGGATCGCATGTCCATTGTTGTCATGGGCAGCTTGGAGATGTACTCTTGTGGGTACCACGTCATCGGCAATTTTCCTTCTGAAATACACACAAAACATATCGTATTGAAAAAATGAAGACTAGATGAAAATAATCGTGTTGTGCAACAAGATGTCTAGTGTGTTAAAATGATATCATTTTGGTACAATCAGAACATTCCAAGACATTATGTCTGGACACTGAATGCATTTTGAGCTTTCAAATAGAAATCGTTTTAACATGTTACATATCTTGTGTGTTGTGTACTGCAAGGTCTACGTGTCCGAGACAAACAAAAATCTTTGAGGGGTACTAATGTTGCCAGCATATGGGCCTTGGTGGAGTGAAGGCCTTTTGTAGAGAAACAAGAACCAGTATGAGGGGCTCGAGAAACAAAAGAGAGTTCAATCACGAAAGGAAAAGTTTAGAAATACATGTTTTGGACGTATCTAGACGATATAAATGTGTTCGAAACCGTTAAATACACGTAGGATACATAAATTATAAATAATTTTACGTGTATTCAATGATTTCAGACACATTTTTATTATTACATGTCCCAAATATATGTGCTTTAACATTACTCATTAAGAAATAGTAAAAGTCACATCTTGTACCTGGATTATGCTTTCCAAATAGAACAGAAGCAATGGCAGATCCTCCAGCCTGGCCGGGGTACCCAGCCCAAATGATGCCATCCACATCTCGATCACTTTTGGAGAACGACACATCAATTGGGCCCCCACTCATCAAGACCAATATGGTTGGGCCTTTGGAGGCTTTGGCAACTTTGGATACAAGTTCTTGTTGACGTCCAGGTAGTAGAAGCTCGGTCCTGTCTTTCAACTCGGCCTCAATGGACTGGTCCAGGCCCATAACTAGAACCGTTGCATCGGCTTGACGTGAGGCATCAATGGCTGCACCAAATAGCTCGTCGCTGATGCAAGCCACGTCCTTGCACCCTTGTTGGTGTATAGTTTTTACGTGCTTCCCTATTCCTTGAAGTGGACTTGAGTACCCACATGCAATACCTATACACAAGGGCAGAACTAAAAAATTATTTTACTCCGTGGTCAAAATAAATTGAACTAAAAAAAATGCACTAGACTACATATAATAGGACGAACTTGTTAGATGTTGAATAAGTCAAATTTGTTAGGAATAGTCCTAGTCTTAGGGATGTAGTTGCAGTTTCTGTTGAGTCTTCAATAAGTTAGGGGTTTGTCCTAGTCTTAGGGAGTTAGTTGCAGCATGTTGCTGCACATGTTTGTTATCTTGCTGTTCCTATTTTCTAGTAAGTTTGTTGATAGTTTTGCCTATAAAAGGCTTGTGTTAGCTAGAGTTTTATCACTCAACACATCAATAAAAAGTGTTATTTCCTCCTCTATTTATCTCTCTTATTTACTGTTTTCAACATTTGGTATCAGAGTGAGGTTGAAGAGGGACTTTTGAGAGTGTTTAAGAGTCAAGATGGGTGATCTTCAAGTCATTGGCGGAATCAAAAAGCTTAACAACCAAAATTACAATACTTGGTCAACATGCATGATGTCGTACATGCAAGGCCAAGACTTGTGGGAGGTTGTGAACGGAAGCGAAATTACCCAACCGGAGGCTGACGATGTGAATGGTACACTGCGGAAATGGAAAATAAAAGCGGGCAAAGCGATGTTTGCTTTGAAGACAACGATCGAAGAAGATGTGCTAGAGCACATTCGAGATGCCAAAACCCCTCATGAAGCTTGGAATACGTTTGCCAAGCTGTTCTCAAAGAAGAATGACACGAGGCTTCAACTTCTAGAGAGCGAATTGTTGTCGGTGGCGCAGCATGACCTGAAGATCTCTCAGTACTTTCACAAGGTGAAGTTGTTATGCCGGGAAATTTCTGAGTTGGACCCAGAAGCTCCAATTGGTGAAGCCAGGATGAAGAGAATAATCATTCATGGTTTGAGACCAGAATTCAGAGGCTTTGTTGCTGCAGTACAGGGATGGCAAAATCAACCATCACTTGTTGAATTTGAGAATTTGCTTGCTGGTCAGGAAGCCTTGGCTAAACTAATGGGAGGAGTCTCTCTCAAGGGTGAAGTGGAAGCGCTTTATGCCCACAAAGGCAGGTGGAATTCCAAGCAACAGACTGGTGACAGAACTAAAAAGAATGAGGACAAGGCAAAAAGTAATCAAGGTGAAAGGAGCGCCCGTGTTGAGGGAGATTCGAAGAACTCTGGCACCAAGAAAAAATTTGAAGGGAAGTGTTATAATTGTGAGAAGAAGGGTCATATGGCAAAAGATTGTTGGTCGAAAAAAGGGCCTGTGGAAAGTAATGCTGCTACTTCCAAAAGCGAAGATGAGTGGGACGCTGAGGCATCTTTTGCTGCGATAGAAGAATCAGCTTTTACAGCAACAACGTCTGAACAGATTGATTATGAGAAAGATTGGATCATTGACTCAGGCTGCTCAAATCATATGACGGGTGATAAAGAAAAGCTGCAGGATTTGTCGGAGTACAAGGGAAGACGCGTGGTGGTGACAGCTAACAACTCAAAGCTACCGATAGCTCACATTGGTAATACTGTAGTCTCTCCCCAATATAATACTAATGATGTGTTGCTTCAAAATGTCTATCACGTCCCAGGTATGAAGAAAAATCTTCTCTCGGTAGCACAATTAACATCTTCAGGTCATTTTGTTCTATTTGGCCCGCAAGACGTGAAAGTTTATAGTGACCTTGAGAATATGGAAGAGCCGGTGATGAAGGGACGAAGACTAGAGTCAATCTATGTCATGTCTGCAGAAACTGCATATGTAGACAAGACCAGAAAGAACGAGACAACCGACAATATCTCTGTCAACAACGGAAGCAGAGTACCGAGCAGCAGCAATGGCAGCTCAAGAGAGTACGTGGCTAATACGGCTGATGAATGATCTACATCAACTAGTGGATTATGCAGTTCCATTGTACTGTGACAACCAGTCGGCAGTTCGTTTAGCAGAGAATCTAGTTTTTCACGCGAGAACAAAACATGTGGAAGTACATTATCATTTTATTAGGGAAAAGGTCCTGGAAGAAGAGGTTGAGCTAAGGCAGATTAAGTCAGAAGACCAAGTTGCAGACTTATTTAAAAAAAGTTTGAGCGGCAGCAAGTTTGAAAGCTTTTGTCATCAGCTCGGCATGATAAAGAGTTTGGAAGCTGATGTTGAGGGAGAGTGTTAGAGTTACAACATCAGCATGTGTTGAATAAGTCAAATTTGTTAAGAATAGTCCTAGTCTTAGGGATGTAGTTGCAGTTTCTGTTGAGTCTTCAGTAAGTTAGGGGTTTGTCCTAGTCTTAGGGAGTTAGTTGCAGCATGTTGCTGCACATGTTTATTATCTTTCTGCACATGTTTGTTATCTTGCTGCTCCTATTTTCTAGTAAGTTTGTTGATAGTTTTGCCTATAAAAGGCTTGTGTTAGCTGGAGTTTTATCACTCAACACATCAATAAAAAGTGTTATTTCCTCCTCTATTTGTCTCTCTTATTTACTGTTTTCAACAGGACTAAAATTATTTTAAATAAAATTTTACATGTTAAAAAAAAAATCTTTTCACCTAGGCTATAGCCTAGTATAGCCCATGTGTGTTCTGCACAGTGCCTATAGGCCACACCAAGCAAGAAAATGATTAAAATTCAGAGAAAAAGATAGGAAATTTTATTACGACTCGATAATATTGTGTTCTCAAATGATGCCCGTATTTAGTTAGAATGCGGAATTTTGATGTGCGTGTGAAGATTTAGAAGAGCAAAAGTCAGAACTAGGGTGAGCTAAAGGGGGAAAACGTGAGCAAAATGAGTGCAAATCCAATCAAATATGATTGTTTAATCGAGACAAATGGCCCACCTTCAAATGATGTTGGTCCTACAAATTGTGAATAAATTTGCCTCTACTATCTTGTCATGTCAAAACTTCATGAGTTTGCTAGGGTGGAGTATGGTTGGCCAAAATTAGAACAGATTAGTTTAGATGCTATTGATGAAACATAATAAACTTGTCTTTCTTCATAGAAAGACACATTTCTTTTTATAAGAGCTTTTGACTAACCTAAGGTAAAGGCGAGATTATGCCTTAAATTACTAGTAGTGTGTTTGGATTTAAATTTCCAGAGGAAAAATAAAACTTAAAGGAAAGAACTTGAATTTGTAAACGTAAACACATAGTTGCACTTTTTCCTTGAAGTTTACCTCCTATAGTACCTGAGTGAATATGATATCCGGCGGAGGTATGCTTTAGCTAGTAAAAAAAAAAAACCATGATATGATTCTTTGGTCGCCCTTTTCTTCAATACAAATGCAGACCCAAAGATAGACTAAAACAGAACTTGCGCAACCAAAAGGTGAAACAGCAGAAAAACGACTTACCGGCATAGTTGCCAATCATAGCAACAGTAGCATCCGAATTGGGTCCGATAACAGCAACAGTGCGGTGGTCACGAGTGGAGAGAGGAAGGGAACCACCGCGATTTTTAAGAAGAACAATACCTTGCTTAGCAGCATCGAGTGCGAGCTTTTTGTGAGCAAGTGTGCACACATCTTTCGGACCCAATTTCCCATATAAATGATGCTCCGACGGTTCCCCATCGAACATTCCCAATCTCATTTGGGTTGTAACCGTATTAACTAACGCCCCATCAACGTCCTCCTCTCTCAAAATTCCTCTGTTTATGGCTTCCTCTGTGTGTGTCACTAGAAATGG
Source organism: Arctostaphylos glauca (assembly GCA_019985065.2). NCBI lineage: Eukaryota > Viridiplantae > Streptophyta > Magnoliopsida > Ericales > Ericaceae > Arctostaphylos > Arctostaphylos glauca. The sequence goes on from JAHSPW020000001.1 coordinate 44,333,252, forward strand.
CCCACAATTCAAATCCAAACCTGAGATTTTTTTCAGAACAAATTAGGAATCTCATTGAAGAAGGGACAAGTTATATAGCAGGTTAGGGAATTGGATTAACCTGCTTTAATTGCGGCTGCAGCAGCTTCTTCTGGCGTCGATGTGTAGTGATTATTATAGAAAACTTCAACCGAATCACAGTCTGAGACTATGTATCTTTGGGTATACCCAAACACCAACACAAATATGGATTTAGCAAACAACGATGTTGCATATATGCAAAATGTACGAAGTGTATGTGAAAATCCTTACCCATTGAGGCGCCAATTGCCACGAACGATTTGGCGGAGGAGTTTAGTGTTAGCGCAGGTGGGGATGCCATTTACCTTATTGTAAGAACACATAACACTTGCCACCTTCCCTTTCAATACGCAGTCTCTAAATGGTACACCAAATGTATCTTCCATGTCCTGTTTGCTTACCTGTGTATATCAAAAAGAAATCAACACCCCCACAATTTAAGCCTAAATATTACCACTTACAAAGGAATTTTTCCAAGCTGTAAGTGCAAGGAGTCATTCTTAGAGCATCTTTGGCTCGCTCTGCAACATTGTAGTAAGTGTTGGCAAAATAATGTCATTTTGCTCGCGAGTTGTTACCAAACATTACCCCTCAAAATGACATTGTTTTATCGGCACTACAGGTGCTATATTACGATACCCTTAGATCCCAACCGAGAACCGAGAGGCTGTAGTGCCAAACCTCCTAAAGGAAGAACAATGTCATTTCCATCCACCTTCATTTTGGTTATTTTGAGTTGAAAAATCTTAAACTGGTGACGGATCTTTATTTGTTAAAATAAATAAAACTTCATATATATATAGATTCGATGCGAACAAAATAGGGAAGATTAAAAATGTATGAACAGTGTTTTTGAATTAGATGAATGTTTGATATATTTAAAAATTTACAATATTGAAGAAAAATCTGTTAATTGAAAATATAGGAATGGGCAAGGGCGGAACCATGTAAAACTTTAGTGGATTTTTTTTTAATATATGTAAATTTTAGTCCGTCCCATTCTTTGTAGTCCAATTCATTTTTAACTTGATTCATTTGTAGTTCAAGATAAATTAAATTCATAATTCTGTCATTGGGAATGGATATTCAAAAAATAGAATACAATAGAATTGTGTGTGAATAATAATATGCTTCTTAAAAATTATATAATAGATTAAATCTACAAAACAGAGAAGCTGAGAGTATTATATTAAATGTGCTCTTAGAAAGGATAAGAAAATGTCCAAAGAGATGCAAGGCAAATTTAGAGACACGGAAATTTTACTATGTACAACACATAATATAATATTTAACACATTAAATTGATATTGTTTAAACAGTCTAAATAATGTCTAAATGACTTTTAATTTAAATATTATTTAAGCAACATTTTAATAATCAAAACCTTAGGGTGTGTTCGTTTTAGGGTGTTTCTGAAGTAGTTTTAGAAACATGTCTCTGAGACGTTGTTTGGTTATAAGTGTCTCAGAAACTGTTTCAGAAACTGTTTCAGAAACTGTTTCTGAAACTTTTTCTTTTATAGAGAGAAAAAGTTGTCTGGGAGAATGTTTCAGAAACTGTTTCTGAAACTGTTTCAGAAACTGGTTCCAGAAATTGTTTGAGAGAAAATCTCTCAAAACCATAACCGAACACAGCCTTACTATGTTATAGGACAAGATTCCGCGTCCGGAATTTGTCTCCGCTAGCGTCTCACGGGTGGGTTGGGTTTGGGGATTGGGGGGGGTGGGGGGGATGATTCTGGTAAAAGTAAATTATTTTTTAATGAAAAACTGGTGGGCCCCTTTTTTTTCCAGAAGAAAGAAAGGAGTGGCGTGCCACATCACATCAATACCTGAGCATGGTCACAAAATCCCAATGTTCGGGCAAAACTAAACTAATTAATGAATGGTCAGAAACTAACAATCAATCAGGCATCACGTGTAATCTGTAACAGTGTTTATGACGTACCTGAGCATCAAAATGTAAGCGATCGACCCCACTCCAGTTGTCGAGGTCGTAGGCCGTGTAATGCTTGCAACAGGCAGCCACCTTCAATTGGTCACCGTCGTCTCCCTGTAACCCCCTCACGTATCTAGCCGCGTACTCACCGGCCACCATGGGGTCTTCGCCGGGTGTCTCCTGTCCCCGTCCCCACCTCGGGTCTCTAAATATGTTTACGTTTGGGCTCCAATACGTCAGTCCTGCCGTCCCCCCGTTGTACATCGCCCTTGCCTCGTCCGACACCGCCTGCACACAAACGATATCGGTTTCTCTATTGTCACTTTATTTTTGGAGCATGTGGGCCAGGGCCACCACCTACAACTTTTGTTCAGAAAATGGCACACCATGCCATCCAAAATGCTTTCTTAAGATAAGAGAAAATCTAAATGGATAACCCCAAAAAGAATAAGCAACTACTCAATAAAATGAGTGGAATAGATAAACAAATGAGTGTAAATAGAAAACTTTGACATTTTTGCGAGAATTATCAACAATAATAATGGGATGGATAAAATGTACCCGTCCGATTTGTTCCCACAAGGATACATTGAAAGAAGCGGCGGTGGAGATAACTTGAGGGAAGCTAGTGGCTGCCGGGAACTCCCCGGCGAATCTGGTAACGGGACCCACATTGGAAACCCCGTGAAGAGCCTCCGACCACCACTCGTACCCTTGGATCCCCAGCCGCGGGACCGCTTCTGCCGTGTTTCCCAGCAGCTTAACCTTCTCTTGCAATGTAAGTCTTCCGATGAAGTCCTTCACTCTCTCCGACACCGGTAAAGATTTCCTGCAAAATGGGAAACCGTCTGTTGTCTTTTCTTGAGGGTCACATGCGAACGGTTGACGACCTGCTGCTTCGCCGGCGACCAGGACGAGGAGGAGGAGGAGGAGAGAGAGGGAAGAGCAGGGAGAAATGGTGAGAATCATGTTTGGAAAACAAATGATCATACTTGGGACACTGGGCTATGTTTTTCTTCAAATTTTGTTGTCTGATTTGAGTTTCACTGAAATATAATTCACTGTTTTTGTTGGCTAAGCACGACAATATGAACAAATAGTAAGTGGTTCAGTTGTCCTTAGAAAGTACTTGGATCTACTAAAGTCTTTTTTTTGAAAACGGTAGAGAGTCCTTCCCAATTTCGTAGGCTCGTTGTAGGACTTGAATTCATATTTTAGCCACTTTGTTGTGAACTATAGGGGTAAAATCGGCCATGCACCTAAGCTATCTGTTGTATAGAAAGAGGGATAGATTGAGCAAAGGAAATGCTCTACTTTTAAGGGGTGTTCACGCGATAAGGACCGTACTTTCCAAGTCCAAAGTCACGGTACGTGTTTAGGTAGGGCGTTAGCTATCGCTTTACTAATATAATAAAAGGTAATACTCTTCTTATGTTTCAAAAGTGCCAGATGAGTCGGGTCACTATTACGTTATAAATCCAAGAGTGGGGTAAAGGGTTCCTACTTGACTGAAGGAAACCAAATTTTAAGGTAGATCCAAGCAAAACCATCGGTGTGAAAATGACCTGATGTTGAGACCTTACCTGGGTGCAATTAACAAGACACCGATTTTTATGGTATAACTAGTGCTATATATGTCTGCATCTATCCCTTTTTATCCCAATCAAACCCATCAATAATTGCATAATCAGTTGTGATTAAATGAACACCGAAATAAGTAAATGCCAACCACAAAAGAGGTGTGAAACTAAAGCAGGTTGTTCAAGCTGAGGAAGGTATTGGTTTTTGTTGGTATTGAAAAGTCTTTCAAAGGCTTAGCTTAATTTTGTGGAAAAGATAGAAACCCAAACTTCCAGGAAACAATGTACGTAGATGGGTGCAGTGGGTTCTTTCCCCGGGGGACTGGAAAGGGAGAGCATGTTGTGCGCTAAAATAACGTTAAAACATTACCTGAATATTGTCTGAATAATATTTTATACGTTAAAATAATATCGTTTTAACACACAACACGTCTACCAAATCTATGCGGGACCACATGCAGTTAAATAGCACATGCTCCAGTCCTCTATGAAATCACATATAAAATTTAGGCACAATAATAGTATGACAAATGTTGGGTTGAGACTTGAGCATTACATTGCGATCAACACCCTTGGGCCCAAGGGAAGGGTGTGGGGATTATAGAGCAGCTCACTTGGTGACAAAAGTAGGGGGTCCCCAAGTCAAATGGCCGGTGTGCTGAGTTCATGGTAGTTAAGCTCTTACTATGAGTGTAAATATAAACTGGTGAATTAGACCAGATTGGTAAATTGAATCTAATTGACGATTCGATTTGTTTTTTGGTTCAAATTGGTCTTGTTCAATTCATTTTGAGTTTTTTTTTTAAAATTTGATTTTACCGGACAGATTTGGTAAAGGTTAACATTAAAAATAAAATTATATTATTTATCAGTTGTAATTTGCACTAAAAATTATAATTATTTCCTGTATTGCACTTTATATGAGAGTAAGAACCCACAACTTTATTAACTTAGTTTGTACACTATTTTGAATTCGATGTGATTATTTTTTATTCTGATTGCGATGCAATTATTTTTGATTGTTTAGCATTATTCTTGATTACTTAAAATTCTTAAAATTTGTTTTTTGTTATAATTGGACTTTCTTTATTTTTTATATTTTTTTTGGAAATATGCCCACCCAAACCTGCCATAAACTGATAAAACCAAACCAAACCAAACCAAGATTTCAGTTTGATTTTTTATTTTTCATTTACCAAAACCAGAACAACTGATTTGATCCGAGTTTATTGATCAAATTGGACCAAACCGGGCCCAGTTTGATCCCCTACTCTTATCCATCCACCAAACCATTATATGAATCCTTCTCTTCTTCCTTGCTGCCTAAATGGGACTGCGTATGATTCTACGGTCTTTGAACCAAGCCCGCTATAGCATTCACTAACAATAACAAAAAAAAAAAAAAAAAACGAACAATTATGATACACATACAACACATTGCACAACACAATACACAACATTACTTAAAACGGCACCGTTTAAGGTAGAAAAGCCAAAAAAAGGAAGAACCAAAATCTGATTCTCACGCCCATCTCTCTCTCTCTCTCTCTCTCTCTCTCTCTCTCTCACTATGCCAAATTTATCTCTCCTCTCTCCTAACCGCTCCTCCCACAGCCACCACCTCCCTCCCTAAACCCCATCTCACACACCCACCAGCCACCACCTCAAAACCATACGACAAACAAAAACAAGAGCTTGAAGGAGAATCTAGAAGAAATCTCAAGATCAGATCTTGAGAGAGAGAGAGAGAGAGAAAACGCTTTACAGGAAATGGGATCACCGAGAACCCAAAGGGGAACGGAACAAAGAGAGGAAAAGATCACAACTCCTTGGTACCAAAAAGGCAAAATTGTTAATGACTTGGGTAAATTTGCACTGGCACTTGGAATATTTCCAAAATCACATTTGGGAAATGTTGGGCACTAATTATCATTTTGATAAAATTATAAGCAGATTATAGAAATTTATACCTAAAATTTGTGAAAGTATGTAATGGAATGTATAAACTAGATTAGGAATTTGCGTAGTGTTTAGAAGGATAATCATCCTATTGAATTGCAGAGAAGAAAATGCAGAGTGAGAAAACGAGGTGAGAAGAAAGAAAAACAAAAGGTTTAGAGACAAGGTTTTGGGGTGCTGGACGATGGGTGGGTGTGATAGGGTTTAGGGAGGGAGACGGTGGCTGTGGAAGGAGGGTGAGGAGAGAGGACTGAGGAGAGATACATGAGGGATAGTGAGAGAGAGAAACGTACTTGAGAATTTGATTTTGGGTTTTTGTTTTTTGTGCCTTTTTTACTTAAACGGTGCCGTTTTAGGTGATGTTGTGCTTTGTGTTGTGCATTGTGTTGTATGTGTAGCATAATTGAAAAACGAATACATTCACCGGCCACATCAGCACCACAATCACGTGTTATAATTGGTGCCCACCTCCGGCTACTGGAACTATTGGACTAATTTTATGACAATAGGAAGAGTTTTACAACAACAGTTTTTAAGAGCAATGCTATTAATACATCACATTATACAATAAGTTATACATCATGTTTATATAACATTTACTAATTTGAACACGTATTAAAATTCATGGGATCAGCTCTTACACTTTATACTTAAAATGACATGCCACGTAGACATGATGTAACATTTGATGTACAACTTGATGTGTTATTAAGCTTATTCTTTTTTTAAGGATCAAAAGAATATTTTTCCTATGATATATCACTTTATCATCAAATTGAATGAATAAGTTGTTGCTTCCGGTGAACCGAAATCAAGTTTTCAGTGAACAAGTTTGACCCACAACGGACATAAGAGTAGAAAAATAAAATACAGAAACTTACAAATGCAAATATTAGGATTTCAAAAATTGATGAATCGAGGGAGTAGTAAACTCTGTCCTTAAAGCAAATTATATCCCTCGCACTGGTGCTAATGGGATTATCGGATGTTTGCTTCCTAGGATATAACTACGTTTGATAGGAGGAGACAACACTTTGATCTCCTTGACAAGCGAACCAAGACACTAAGGAGAAATCTCAAAAGAATAATGTTATGATATGTATGCAAACCGTACTTACAGGAAATTTTCAGTAATGAAAAATGAAGACAACATCTGTATTTATAGGCACAGAGGTGTCTGTTTGGAGGCGTTGCAACTGATTGAAAAATTGCGACTGGTCGGAGAGTTGTGATTGATCAAAGAAGGATGCGTCCTTTTGGAACAAAACTCGTCTGGAAACATTCTAGAAAATGAACTTCTGCGGGTTAAGTCATGGTTAAAAGACAATTAAATTAGGTTGGACCTAGCCCAGTCCGAATTAATTTTCTCTAAAAAAATATATTCATTAGCCCAAGCCCAAGCCTTGAACCACCTGAGCCCATGCGTGACCCGTGTGCGTGTGTGGAATTGTGTGTGCACTTATCAGCCCACAAAATTTCTATAACCGTAAGGGCAAAGCCCTTATGCAAAAATCGTAGTAACAAACTCAAGAATTTTTTCTTCTCTAACCAATGTGGGACTGTCCCACATCTCTCCTTTTACCAAATATTCATGTATGAGCATATAGCTCATTTTAAGGATAATTTTCAATTCATCCAAAAATTGTATATCAAAACCAACCACACGAACTCAATCTCTATCCGGAAATGAACACAACGGTATGTGAGACCACCCCGTCCGAAGACCGGTCCCACTTAATTTGTAGCTTTAAAATTGAGGTTTTCAACAATTTTTCCAACATAAGTTTCATAAGGGGCCGGCAAGAAGGCACATAGATAAAGTTTATTGGAGAATGCCAAGATTGTGAGAATATTTAGAACATTTAATTAGAAGGGTTTAGACTGAAAGAAAGTCCTAAAACTTGCAAGATCCTAGAGATTTTCAAAGAGTTTAAGAGGAGTTCAGAATATTCATGTAGATCTTAGAGATTGCTAAAAGACTACACAATGTGATAGACATGTGTGTAACTTGTAGGACATTTTAGAGAGTTGGAGAAAGCCAGCATATTGTTTGGGAAGATTTTAGAAGTTGAATGATAGTCCTCAGATCAAGACCATCATAATCATCTCTTGAGAAGGTGGATGGCTATTTAAGAGAGGATGCCTCGTTTGATAAGTGCATAACTGGAGGGCATATGGATATTATCAAGAGTGTGCTAAGAGTTATGGGCAATAAATTATTTTACCATTGGTATAGAAGAAGTCTCGCCACGTAAAATGTATTTTTTCATGAAATCTTACAATTATCATACCAAATGTCATTACTAGTACTATAATAGAACCTATTGAATTATTGAAATATTTTTTCCAATTATAATCAAATCACTTTGCTTCAAATTGAATAAATACATTGTAACCATTATATTTTACATTGAGTATCTATGTCTCTTTTTTGTTTGAGAACCGTTAAAAACTGTAGCGAAAATTTCCACATAATTTGCACATGATCCAACTTAATAATTTTTGGAGTCTTTTCTATATTTTATTGGTCATAGGCAAATTAAATATTTAAATAATTTTAACGTCCTTAAATTGGGTCACACACAAACCATATGAATGTTTCTTATGTTTTTCTAATGGAAGAGGGCATTGATGAAACGGATTTAAGATCGTCCCCGGCTAACCTGCAAAAAGAACTTGACACCGGTGTGGTATCTTGCCAACACCCCTCCGATGCCTAAGTTAGCTTAAGGATGGAGGAATAAAGCAGAAAGACCGTATGGGTAAAATTGGGCAGAATGTACGTACCTTGTACCATAGAGCTGCCTCCATTATATAGAGATATCGTTGGAGACAAATTAGGAAAGGACGTGGTCCACTCCTGATTTGGTGGAGTAAATCAAGGCTAGTGACCTTTAATTTGGTAACCGAATCCCCAACAATCACCCTTGCCTTAAATAACGGGAGCGGGTGAAGATGGTGCGTAAGATGTGGAGAGATCCTTGGGATCTTCCTTTCCTAGTGGAACGATACGTTTTAGGCGGATAGATCCCAGGAATTGCGGAGAGTTATTCAGCGGAATAGGTCCGACAATGGCTGGGCTGAGTAGATCAAACAGTGGCTGAGCTGAGGATACCCAGACATTAACTGAGCTGAGGAGACCGAGACACTGGCTGAGCTGAGGATACCCAGACATTAACTGAGCTGAGGAGACCGAGACACTGGCTGAGCTGAGAAGACCGATCTGAGCGGACCAGAAAATACTTACCGACCGACCAGAATACTAACCGGCTCAGTCTGCACGTCATGACCTATCAGCTACTCCCCTATTTCCGAACGGTTGGCCCGTTTTAAGAGAGAAAATATCAACGGTCTGGTGCATTGAATTATGACGGCTCATACCTTGCCTGGGTTCATACGCCGCATTTAATGCTGTGTCAGAAACGCTTGAGTGCTTGGAGGCGGCGTTTAATCTGGGAGTGCCACGTGTGTTTAATCAACGGCTCACATTTGAAGGTTTATTATGGAGGCTCTATAAAAGGGACCTGTTAAGACTTATCAGGGTTTCTCTCTCGTCATTCCAACAGCATACCAGGTTTTTACGAACTCCTGCCAGAAACTGCCTTCTGCCCTTCGCTTCAGACTATCGCCGTTCCTGTAATCTAGGTACGCTTGGGCCGTTTTCTTTCTCGATTCTGGCTGGTAACAACTTTGTTCCAGACCCTAGGGGTTTAGGACATTCCTGGGCATTCTTTTTCCTCAGGCTCTGTCGTTACCTGCACCACTATTCCGACTGCCCTTTATTAGGAGAATTCGCCCACTCCCCAGCCGTTTCACGATATTACCGGGATATTTTTGACATCATTAAGCCGGCCGTCCCTGATTTCCATAGAATGGGCTCTAGACGAGTACAGGTTAGGATGTCTGTACCAACCCCTTCGAGAAGGGACGCCACTCAGGCTGACCGTCCAGAACCAATAAATCCCGTAGATTGCCCAGAGCCTCGAGGTGTGGCCTTACACCTCAGGCCTATAGAGGCTGACCGAATAGCCTCGACGGTGACCGAGGCCGATCTCGCTGTCCTGAGGGTGAAGTACCAAATCCCCGCTTCAGTTCATCTGAGAGTCCCTGGTCCGAACGAGAGGGCGAACGCCCCCAGGTTCGATGAGCTGAGCCTCTACGTAGCAGATTTCGAGGCCGGGCTGAGGCTTCCCTTCCATCCCTGCATAAGGGAGGTCCTCTGGTTCTTGGGGCTATCCCCAGGACAACTCTTGCCCAACGCCTGGCGAATCCTGGTCAGCTGCAGCGTGCTCTGGGCAGCTGCCACAGAGGACAAGGCTAGGCTGACCCCAGAAGCCTTCCTTCACTGCCACCAAGTGAGCATGGCTGCTCAGGGATGGTGGTACTTCTCCCGGAGGGACAGCACAGCTCCTGCAATCGAAGGCCTCCCCTCAGCCAACAAGAGGTGGAAGGACAAGTTTTTCTTCCTCTCAGGGGAAGGATGGGAGTTCCCTGCTTAGGAAGAGCGAACGAGCGCTTCCAAGATCCGCGTGTTCTGGGGAGAAGTTCACCCATCCCGTGAGCACTGACCTTCCGCGCCTGTTTGGTTTTTCCTTTGCTTTTCATTTATCATGCTTTTCATCGCTGACTTTTCTTTACTGTATTCTGAATAGGAAAACAAAGGCCGGGGATCACTGCTGAAGTCAGAGCGCAGCTGAAGGCCGTAGCTGACTATCCCGAGCGCGATCACCGAGTCCTGATCACTCCGGATACCTTGGCGAGATACCTCCTCGGTCCCGAACCCACACGTGAGGCCCTTGCCTTAGAGAGAGGTATCTCTTCTGCTCCATCCTTCTGCTAGATGAAGCTATCTAACCGTTGTCTCTTGTGTATTTTCAGCAGAAGACGAGATGAAGCTGAATGCTGAGAAGCTGGCAGCAATAGCTGAACGGGCCGAGCGGGCCAACACCAGGGTCCCTAAGAAGACCAAGAAGAAGGTTCTGACAGACCCTTCTACCTTCGTGGATTCGGGGGTGACCTCCCAAAACCAACAGCCCCCCGCTCCTCCTGCCAAGAAATCCAGGAGGAGTGAGACTGAGGACGTCCTCGTCCTAGAACATCAAACCGCTCCTGAAGAGCAGGTCCTGATGGCTGAGGATGTCGTCATCACGACCTCAGAAGTAAGAGCGTCCTCATCTCCACACATGACTGAGCAAGCTCAGCATGGTCAAAAGAGGAAACACATGGAGGCTACCTCCTCAGCCATGGCCACACCTGAGGTTGAGCTTCCTCCTCCAGCTCCAGAACTTTCCATCCTCACGAGCTGCGACTATGCTGTGGATATGATGAACGAGCTCCCGACTATGAAGGATCGGGAGATCATGAGAGGGAAAGCTGCTGATGAGAAGCGTGCCCGGCTCCTCATGCATCTGGCTAAGGTAAACATTTTTCCCTTCTCCATGTTATAGCAAACTTGTCAAGCCCTAATACCTGTTTTTACTGTGTTGCAGGCTGCAGTCTACAGCACCGACCTGGTGCAACTGGGCCTGAACGATGAAGAGGCGGTCTCTGCTCTGGAGGAGAAGCAGAGACAGAGTGAGAGGGTAGAGACTGAGCTCCGAGAGTCCAATTCAAAGCTGAAGGACGAAATCTTCCAGCTGAGGGACGAGAGCTCCATCAAGGAGGCCCAGATCTCGAGCCTAACGGAGACTTCCTCAGCCCACGAGAGGCGGGCTTCTCAGCTGGAGGACAGCCTGGCCCTGGAGCAAAGCAGGGTCGCTGACCTGAAGAAAGACCTGGCTGATGCGATGCTAGGTCTAAAGGCTAAGCAGAAGCAGGTCCAAGACCTGGTCCAGAGATGCGACGAGCAGGGTAAGCTGCTCTCAGAACAGGATGTGGAGCTCAACTCGCTGAAAGAACGGACTCGGTCAGTTCAGATGGATCAACTGAAAGACTCTCCGGAGTTCATTGACCTGATGACCGAGTACTTCTTCGGTGGCTTCATGTCCCTGAAAAGGAAGATCAGTTCAGCTTACCCTGAGCTAGACTTGAGCTCCTTTAAGCCGGCAGCAGAGGACGTCGGTCTGGAGGAGGACACCGAGGAGGAGGTCTCCGAAGAGGAGGAGGAGGAGGAATGCCATGCTGGGGTTCTTCTCCTGGAAGGGACAACCGATCGTGGCCAGCTCATGATCACTCAGGGAGAGGAGGGCAGTGCAGCCATTATAGACATCACTGGCGACGATGAAGCTCCTCCTCCCCTGGCCATGGTCGACCCAGCCGTGGTCCTAGCTGAGGAGATTTGGCTCAACGCAGCTGACAAGCTGCTAGAGGAGATTGCTGAGGACGTTCTCAGGAATTCACCTCCTAGCACCGATCAGGCGGTCGACCCTCCTGCCCAAGGCCAGCTTCCTTCCGCTGATCAGCCTCTTGCTCCCGGGCCTGCTGAAGAAAATAATTAGTCTTTTCTTTTACTTCTTTTCTTTTGTATCTTACATTTGCTTTCACAATGCTTGTAAAAACGTTTCAATGAATAGAAATGAGAACTTTCATTTGTCATGCTTCAGCCGAGTGAATAGCTCTCTTCTTTTCTGTACCATCTCTGTTTTTATGTGCGATATCTTGACAAACAACTTAAGAAATACAACTTAAAGTTGAAGAATTTCCTTCTCGCGACACTTTGTTTGCCTTTGAGGCTCGTTTGTTGGGCAGACAAAGCTGCTCGGATACCTGGTCCCGGAGGACATGGCTGAGCAGTCGAGGCTGCTTGGATGCATGGTCCCAGAGGACATGGCTGAGCAGTCGAGGCTGCTTGGACGCATGGTCCCGGAGGACATGGCTGAGCAGTCGAGGCTGCTTGGACGCATGGTCCCGGAGGACATGGCTGAGCAGTCGAGGCTGCTTGGACGCATGGTCCCGGAGGACATATTCTGAACAGACGAGGCTGTTCAACCAATACGTTTAGTTATCTTCAGACATAATTCAGACAACTTCATAGAGATAATAATCCGTCCATCTTGACTGGACTTGTAATAAATTTGATAATTCCTGTTTACATACAAAGACGGGACAAGGAAATAATAACGAAATAAGACAATAAGGATAAACACTTGGCCAATATTATTGAAAATACTTCTTTAAATGCTCAGCATTCTAGGGTTGGGGGAGCTTTTTCCCTGACAATGTAGCTAAACGATAGGCCCCAGCCTTCACGTGCTCAGTTACTTGGTAAGGACCTTCCCAATTTGGCCCCAGATGCCCAATCCTCTTCCCCGTGGGATCTACTTTCTTCAGCACCAACTCCCCAGTTCTGAAACTTCTTTCCCTGACCTGACTGTTGTAGAATCTGGCCATTTGCTGTTGATAAGTGGCCATTTTAATGGCTGCTCTTTCTCTCTTTTCTTCTAGGAAGTCTAATCCCTCCAAGAGTCCCTGTCGGTTCCCTTCCTCTTGGAAATCCCGAGTTCTGTGGCTGAGCAGCCCAATTTCTACAGGAATTACTGCCTCCGCCCCATAAGCCAAAGAATAAGGGGTTTCTCCAGTCGCTGTGCGCGCGGTCGTTCGATAAGCCCACAGGACACTGGGCAACTCCTCTGGCCAGTCTCCCTTTGCAGCTTCCAATTTCTTCTTCAGGTTTTTCTTGATGGTGCGGTTTGTGACTTCAACCTGCCCATTGGCCTTAGGATACGCTTTGGAAGGATAGTGGACCTGTATTCCCCTCTGCTCACAAAATTCCTGAAATTGGTCATTATGGAACTGCTTGCCACGATCAGTGATGATCACCCTGGGTAATCCAAACCTGCTGATAATATTCTTCCAGATGAAGTTGATGGCCTTCTTTGTAGTAATGGTGGCAAGGGGCTCAGCTTCCACCCACTTGGTGAAGTAGTCTACAGCCACAATAGCAAATTTGTTCTGTCCCTTGCCTATAGGAAGAGGCCCAATTAGATCCAATCCCCACTGGGCGAACGGCCAAGGAGATGGGATTGGAGTTAACAAAGTGGGAGGATGGTGAAGAATGTTGCCAAACTTCTGGCATTTCTCACACTTCTGGACCATCTGCATTGCGTCGCTTTGCATGGTAGGCCAGTAATACCCTGTTCGGATGCTGAGCAAAAAAAAAAAATACCCTGTTCGGACCAATTTCTGTGCCAATGCTCTGCCCCCAGAATGATTTCCGCAGGATCCTTCATGGATCTCTCTCATAGCATATTCAGCTTCCTCTGCAGTCAGGCACCTTAGCAATGGGAATGAATAACTTCTGCGATACAAAACTCCATCTAGGCACAGGTATTTAGCTGTTCTTAACCTCAGTCGCCTGGCTGAATCTTTGTCAGTGGGCAGTACACCCTTTTCCAGGTAATCAATAATGGGGCTTGCCCAAGAATCTTTGTAGTCAACAGCAGCCACCTCCTGAACAGGTAATTCCACACTTGGTCTTTCCATCCTCTGGATTGGGATAAGGTGACTGAGGGCTTCTTCTCGAGCTGTGGCTAGTCGTGTGAGCTGATCTGCTTCCGCATTCTCCTCACGGGGAATCCTCAACAGCCTGAAAGTGTCAAAGGCTTTCTGGAGATGTTGGACCCTATCTAGGTACAATTTCATTCTGTCTTCCCTGGCTTCATAATCTCCCAGAACCTGTCCTACCACCAATTGGGAGTCACTACCCACAGTAAGGTCTTTGATTCCCAAGGATTTTGCCAGTTTGAGCCCAATCAGAAGTGCCTCATACTCAGCTTCGTTGTTGGTAGCTTTAAAACTAAATCTGATGGCATAGAGAAGCTGGAGTTTGTCCGGAGAAATTAGGATGATCCCTGCTCCACTGGCCTCTGTATTCACAGAGCCATCAACATAGAGGAACCAGCCCATTGGCTCCTCAGCCCCTGGGCCCACTGGTTCAGCTGGCAGGGCATTTGAAGCATCTGGTGGTGAGAATTCTGCCATAAAATCGGCAAGGGCTTGTGCCTTAATGGCTGTTCTAGGACAGAATTCCAAGTCAAATTCTCCCAGCTCCACAGACCACTGGATTAGCCTCCCAGATGTCTCAGGACTGTGCAACGTCTTTTTAAGCGGCTGGTCGGTCATAACTTTGATGAGATGTGCTTGGAAATAAGGCCTCAATCTCCTTGCTGCTGTTACCAAGGCAAAGGCCATCTTCTCGACCTGAGGGTACCTGGTTTCAGCGCCCGTTAATGCTCTGCTAGTATAGTAGACTGGATGTTGTATGTTGGCTTCCACTCTTATCAGTACTGAACTCACTGCGTGAGGTGAGACAGCTACGTAAATGTATAGATCCTCCCCCCTTATGGTACGGCTGAGGAGGGGAGGAGTCATCAGATATCCTTTCAGTTCTTGAAAGGCCATCTCACACTTCGGCGTCCAATGGAAAGCTTTCTTTAGGACTTGGAAAAACGGACGGCATTTATCGGTAGCTCTGGAAACAAAACGATTGAGGGCTGCAATGCACCCCGTGAGCTTCTGCACCCCCTTAATTCCCCTGGGAGACTCCATATTAAGGATGGCGCTGATCTTCTCAGGATTGGCCTCTATACCCCTCTGGGACACCATGAATCCCAAGAACTTTCCCGAACTGACCCCAAAGGCACACTTGCTCGGATTGAGTTTCATCTGGTACTTTCGCAGCGCCTCAAAGGCTTCTCTGAGGTCTTCCACATGACTTGACCTCCTCAGGCTCTTAACCAGCATGTCATCAACATAAACCTCCATATTATGATCTATCTGCTCCTTGAACATTCGGTTGACTAGCCTCTGATAGGTTGCTCCAGCATTCTTAAGCCCAAAGGGCATCACCTTGTAGCAGTAGAGTCCTCTAGCCGTGATGAAGGAGGTTTTCTCCTCATCTTCAGGATGCATCTGGATTTGATTGTAGCCAGAAAAAGCGTCCATGAAACTAAGCAACTCGTGACCAGCTGTAGAATCCACTAGGAGATCAATCCTAGGTAAGGGGAAGCTGTCTTTAGGGCAAGCTTTGTTAAGGTCCTTGAAATCTACACACATCCTCCATTTTCCCTTCGGCATAGGGACAAGCACCACATTGGATACCCACACTGGGTATTTCGCTTCTCTGATAAACTGGGCCTCCTCCAATTTATCCACCTCTGCGGCAATGGCTGCATTGCGCTCTGGAGCAAACGTGCGCGTCTTCTGCTTCACTGGACGATGATCCTTGTCCACACTTAATCGATGAGTGATGATACTGGGATCTATGCCTGGCAGATCTCTGTGTGACCAGGCAAAGACATCTGCATAATCTCTTAGGAATTTCACCAGAGCAGCCTTCTCCTCCGGTCTCAGACCTGAACCCAAACGGAACGTCTTCTCAGTCTGTCCTTCTACCACAGGCACCTCGACCAGTTCCTCAACTGGCTCTCCTTGCTGGAGCTTCTCCTCATCCCTTGTGTCAAGCCCACTGACTGAAAGGGCTTCTCTTGTCTTTATCGAAGTGATATAACACTCCCTTGCCCTCTTCTGATCTCCTCTGACCTCTCCAACACCACCAGCTGAAGGGAATTTGAGTTTCAAATGAAATGTGGAAACCACTGCTTTGAACTTATTGAGGGTCTGCCTACCCAATATCACGTTATAAGCTGAAGGGCAATCCATCACCAGGAAATCCACCAAGGCAGTGGCATTCCTTTGCTCATCTCCAATCACGATAGGCAAGGACACCACGCCCAAGGGATGGGCTGTCTCTCCCGAAAAACCGACCAGAGGAGACTGCACACGCCTAATACTATCTCTCCCCAGCTGCAGCTTCTCAAAAGCAGGTAAGAAGAGGATATCTGCTGAGCTCCCTGTATCCACGAGAATCCTCCTCATTGTCCAGTTGGCGAGGAGAGCTGTGATCACCAATGGGTCATCATGAGGATAGAGTACTCCTTCCTCGTCCGCTGCCGTGAACTGGATGGCTGAATCCGTCACCCGCGTGCGCTTGGCTGGTCTCTCTGCATTGAACACTTCCCTGGCATAGGTTCTCCGAGCAGCCCTGGTATCTCCACTAACTCCTGGTCCCCCAGAAATCGTGTTTATTTCCCCTACGGGGCGATGAGGAGGAGGGGGAGGAAGAGTCCTCTCATGCCTTTGATCAGCTGGCCCAGCAGCTTGTCCTGCCCCTTGATTAAACTCCCCTTCCTTACGAACAAATCGTTGGAGACGTCCTCGTCTGATCAACCCCTCAATCTGTTGCTTCAGCTCAATGCAGTCATCCGTATCGTGCCCATGATCACGATGGAAACGACAGTACTTCTGGCGAGAACGTCGCTCAGCCGGTGTTTTCATCTTTCCTGGCCACTTGAGCTCAGGATACTCACTTATCTCCTGTAGCACCTGATTGACTGTTGCGACCAGGGGAGTATAGTCTTGGAATCTCCTATCTGGCCACCCCCTCTGGGGAGAATCTCGTCTGTTAGTTCTCCCCCTCTGGGGAGAATCTCTTCTGTCCATTCTCTTCCCTCTCGGGTAGTCCTCAATCCTAGACTGCCCAGTCTCTTTCCTTCGTTTACTCGGCTGAGGGGGCCCTGTCTGGGGGGCAGAAGCTTCCCTTTCGCGATTGCGATGGGCAGCAAGGGTGTCCTCTGCGTTCATCTGTCGCTGAGCCCGCATCATGAGCTCAGCCATGTTGGTCGGTGGCTCTGCAGATAAGGAAAACAAAAACTGACCTGGTCTGAGCCCTGACATGTATGCCGCGATGGCTACCTGATCATCAGCATTATCCACCTGCATGGATTCCTTGTTGAACCTGGTTGTGAATTCCCTAAGTGTTTCCCCCTTAGCTTGTTTAATATTGAGCAAGTAAGTGGCTGGCCTCCTGTATCGTTGACCAGCAATAAAATAACTTACAAAGAGGCGACTGAGCTCTTTGAAAGTACTGACTGTGTTGGGAGCAAGTTTGTTGAACCACATCCGAGCGGCTCCTCGGAGAGTGATGGGAAAGGCCCTGCACATAATGGCGTCAGGTACCGCCTGAAGGTGCATAAGGGATTTGTAAGTTTCCAGGTGATCAAGAGGGTCTTTTGTCCCGTCAAAGATATCGATCTGAGGGACTCTGAATTTTGGTGGGAGGGGCACCGCCATCACATCATCAGTGAAGGGAAGTTCAGTGGTCTGCACCAACTCATCCACAGAGGCTGGAGCTTTGGCCTTCATCTGTTTCGTCAGGTTATCCAACTGTGTCTTCATCTGGCGCATCTGATCGGTCATAAGACCTTCAGGAAATGTGGAACCGGAAAAAGTTCCATAATGCGGTGCTGCAGCATGGCTGCTGGTCTCCCCATGCCCCCCAGTAACGTCAAAGTCTACGCCCGCCATTCCCGGGGCAGGGGGATCAGCCATCGGGGCCAATGGCGGTGGTGGGTTTCTAGTAGGAGGTTCAGGTTGTAGGCGCTGCAGTAAGGCCTGATTCTGCTCCAGAATGCGCTGCATCCCTTGCGTCAACGTCACCACGTCCTGACGGAGGGCTTGATAATCAGCAGCGGTTGCAACAGGTGGAGCAGAATGAGCATTGTTATCGTTGGAAGCCATTGAGCGGGTCAAGACCATAAATCCGATCAATCAATAAATTTCTAATCGTTCCCACAGACGGCGCCAACTGATGAAACGGATTTAAGATCGTCCCCGGCTAACCTGCAAAAAGAACTTGACACCGGTGTGGTATCTTGCCAACACCCCTCCGATGCCTAAGTTAGCTTAAGGATGGAGGAATAAAGCAGAAAGACCGTATGGGTAAAATTGGGCAGAATGTACGTACCTTGTACTATAGAGCTGCCTCCATTATATAGAGATATTGTTGGAGACAAATTAGGAAAGGACGTGGTCCACTCCTGATTTGGTGGAGTAAATCAAGGCTAGTGGCCTTTAATTTGGTAACCGAATCCCCAACAATCACCCTTGCCTTAAATAACGGGAGCGGGTGAAGATGGTGCGTAAGATGTGGAGAGATCCTTGGGATCTTCCTTTCCTAGTGGAACGATACGTTTTAGGCGGATAGATCCCAGGAATTGCGGAGAGTTATTCAGCGGAATAGGTCCGACAATGGCTGGGCTGAGCAGATCAAACAGTGGCTGAGCTGAGGATACCCAGACATTAACTGAGCTGAGGAGACCGAGACACTGGCTGAGCTGAGGATACCCAGACATTAACTGAGCTGAGGAGACCGAGACACTGGCTGAGCTGAGGAGACCGATCTGAGCGGACCAGAAAATACTTACCGACCGACCAGAATACTAACCGGCTCAGTCTGCACGTCATGACCTATCAGGCATAAAAAAAATATCTAAACTGTATATGAAGAAGAAAAGGATAAAAAGAAGGAAAAATAAATTTTATTAAAGACACGTAAATGTGGGTTAGATTAGTACAAAGGAAGCATGCAAACCTAGTACAGTAGGGCAAAAACAATGGCTGGATCAAAACGATCATAATGATATTTTGAGAAGGTGGATGGTTATTTAAGGGAGGATGCTTCATTTGGTGAGTGCATTATTGGAGAGCACATTTGAAAAGTGTTAGTGTTACTGAGGTGTGCTGTTCAATAAATTATCTTAAAATTGATATAGAAGAACTTAATATGGGGAGTAATTTGTCGTGCATGAATGATGGTGTGTAAAATTTCAAAATAAACGTAAAGCGTATTTTTTCATGAAATTCTGTGATTATCAGACCAATTCTTTTTTTTTTTTAATGATAAGTTCATCCTAAGTAAAAAATCCAATAGTGGGGAATTGTAATCTAAGGCATCAATAAGTGACCTCTCAAATTACATTCATTAAAACCCTTCTTTTGGTAGGATTATCAAGAACCGGAAGGAAAATTGAGCCCATTGAAAAATCGAGAATTGAAGGAAAAATCAAGAACTGGATGAAGCTGTAGAGGAAGAGGAAGATATACGAATTGGGTTTCGTACCGCTGTTCTTGATGGTGTTTGAAGGCAACTCGGAGGAGATGGATCATCCATGAAACCAACACGGTCTTGCTGGGAACAATGTGAAGGGGAGTTGTAGATCGCTGCACTCAGCTCTGATGAGGTTGTTGCATTGGAATGGTAACAAAAGTTGTGGGTCTAGCTTGATGAGAAGAGACAATGTCCGTTGGATCATTTGTGGGAACCCTATGATCTGTACAAGCCCAATCACATCAGATTAAGGCATTCTCATTAGCCGTTGATGGAATGGTAACAAAAGCTGTGGGTCCAGCTCGATGAGAAGAGACAGTGTCCGTTGGATCATTTGTGGAAACCCTACGATCTATACAAGCCCAATCACATCAGATTAAGGCATTCTCATTAACCGTTGATTTTACAAAATTCAAATTTGACTGGATACACAAATTATTTTGTTTGATTCTTAAGGGATTACATACATAGTGATTGAGACATCTTTTGATAGCTTTATAACGGATTGAGTAGTTATGGGTTGATTGTGTTTTTTTTTTGGGTCTTGTAATTGAAACAGTAATGCGTTGATTGGAATGGAATGTTGTATGGACAGAGGTATTGGATGGGTGAGAATGACATGAACATGTAGTTGCTTGGATTCATTTAATTCTGCAGTTCCAAAATTCTCGATTTTCCTCTGATAAGCTCTATAATTACGCAAGCAACGCGAATTGATCTGTTGTTGATTCTTATGAGTGGAAAAAATCCTATGGTCAGTCTAGAGATAAAGGATGGCCTTCTTTATGGGATTTCAGCCTTCAGGCTGTTTACAAGGTTATCCCGTGTTTAATACAAAAGCAAGTCCACAAAGATATGCTAATTATTTGTCATCTGATCTGTGATGTCGGCAAATGCATGCAGTTTTGGTCCCGCAACAATTATCGGAATTTGGCACGACAATTAAAAGGACAAAAAGCAACAAAAAAGGAAATCATATTTTTCTAAGCGACCAAATGCAGAGTTCTACGAAGAAGGTGATGGTAGCTTACGACGAAGTAGTGTTGGCTGAATCCTAGATATAGTTGAAGAGAGAAAGGGCAATACGAAGATAAAATCAAGCAGATAATATACATATACATATATAAAATATATGTGTGTTTGTGGTTGGATCAAAGGAAGTTCATGGGTCTTTTCATTTGCTGGAAAAGTGTTAACGAGCCAAGAAAAGTGCAAGTTATTAATTTGCACTTCTATTTGGGCCAAACAATAAAGGAGGAAAGAAGAAATAACCATTGACCCCTTCAAAATGGTCAATGGTGCAACAACCACATAAATGTAGAATTAAAATCGAGTCATTTAAAAGAAGAAAGACAAACTTGACATAGGGTAACGTACATGAACTATTTAAACAATTTACCCAAAAGAAAAATACTCGGCTAGATGATCATGTATTTTCTCAAACTATCAGTATTTCTATATTGACAAGCCCAGAAAAATCTTTAAGTTGTCTATTATTCATGCTTAATTGTTGAATGGATGGCTGCAAATCTAGTTAACCGTTTTTTTGTTAGTTTTGGAGGTTATACATGTCTGGCTTCTTAAATACGTTATCTAATTCCCGGATTTAGGTGCATTGGAAAAATAATTGAAGCTCAAACTACTACAATATCACATTGTACATCTAATTGTACATCACGCTTACATAACATGCCACATAATTGATTTGAGATCCATAAATTTTAACACATAATCAATACTCACGGGATCCGTTTTTACACTTTCTACTTAAAATATGAGTTATGTAACATGCCATATACATGATCATCTGTAAAAGTATGTGAATGATATTATGTTTTGAAAAGATTATGTGAGCGAAAATAGAATTAAAACTTTAAAAAGGATAAGCTGCAGGGGTGGTGATGCTTCCCACATCCCTTCTTTCTACTGTAAGAGGGGTTATTAAGAGAATGAAATGAGGTATTTGGGAGATACTAATTATTTTTAAATTTTGGATTATGAATATCTTCCTAGTGTAAGAGGGGCCATTAAGAGAATGAAATGAGGTGTTTTGGAGATTATTAATTTTAAATTTTAGATTATCTATTGTAGATTATAAGTTTTTAAATTATAATAAAAATTTATAAAGTGTTTAGATAATAGTGGAAATAAAATCAAAGTTAAAAAAAACTTCATCTGGGAGTGATTTTGAATTTATATAATGCAAAAATATAAAAATCAAAATCCCAAAGTCTAGAAGCCAAACACCCCTAAAGTACTTACCCAAAAAGAAACTTATTTGTATTTTTTAACTCATTTATATTAATTATTATTTTATTTATTATAATTTTATTTATATTAATTATTTATTATCTTTATTATAATTTTTTTTGTATTTTTTATTTTTTGACCAATTTTTTTAATTATTGATTCGTCTAGACGAAATAAATTTAAAAAGTATAAAATTATATCTAAAAGTTAAATTTTTTTTTATTAAAGATGAAAATAAATCAACACAGATATTGTTTTGAGTTTATTTTTTTTGTCTTTTCTAAATTTTTTTATTTTTAGAAATAATTTTATATTTTTTTAAAAATCTTTTGTTAAGACAAATCAATCATAAAAAAACTGACACACAATAAAAAATTTAAATAAAGACAAAAAAATAGATAATAATTTAATAATTATCACAGTCCATATAGACCATAAATTTAAATCTAAACTTATTACAAGCAAAGAATAAAAGACAAACAAAATATTTTACTTGGGAATAAACATTTGCCAAGTAATTTTTTTGTTTCAATGACAATATAAATACTAAGCTAAGAGTAGATTAGTTGTGGAAAGAAAGACAAGGACAGAAATGTCATAAAAATAAAAGACACTTGGGCAGGGCAACTAATTACGTCTTCCCGCTGAAAATTCAGGATTTGATTACCCCAAGATCTGCTGGTTGGAGGGAGATGGAGTGCCTGATATTATCACCAATGTGAAGACTATGCTCACCCAGAGGAATTCTCCTATTTCCAGATCTATCCACAACACTCAAGTGCTTGCATACATGAATGTGGACGTCAACTCGCTCTTCAATCCCGGCGGCGACATGAACTTTCTTAAACGCCACCAATTGCTTGTGTGGCGCCCAGTGGCCGGCCCCCGGCGGAGTGGAGAAGACGAGTAGGGTGTGGGAACCATCTCTGGTTCCCGCATTCCTCACGTTTACTTGTACGAAGACAGAGAGTCGGCTGCATTTAGCGTGTGTTACTCTTACTGCCCAACCGTCGGAGAGTGTGGTGGTATTGAATTCACGGTGGTGGTTGCCGCCGAGGGGAATGTCGACCACGGTTGGAGCGGCGGCAATGGTGGATATAAAACTTGAGTAGCTCAGTCCGTGCCCAAATGGATACACTATTGAACCGTTGTAGAATCGGTATGTCCTGCCTGGGTAGGAATTTGATGGGTTGGATCGCATGTCCATTGTTGTCATGGGCAGGTTTGAGATGTAGTCTTGTGGGTACCATGTCATCGGCAATTTTCCACCTAAAATACACACAAAAAACATATCATATTGAAAAAAATAAAAACGGATGGAAATGACCCTGTTGTGGAGCACAATGTGCAACGTGTCAAAACGATATTGTGGTGAAGTTTGGACATCCCAAGACATTACGTTCGGACACTGAATGCATTTTGAGCTTTAAAATAGACATCGTTTTAATATGTTACACATCTTATGTGTAGTGTACTGTCCGAGACAGACAAAAATTGTTGAGGGAGACTAATGTTGCCTGCATATGGGCCTTGGTGGAGTGAAGGCCTTTTGTAGAGAAACAAGAACCAGTATGAGGGGCTCAAGAAACAAAAGAGAGTTCAATCACTAAAGGAAAAGTTTAGAAACACATATGTTTTGAACGTATCTAGACGACATAAATGTGTCCGAAACCATTAAATACACGTAGGATACACAAATTATAAATAATTTTACGTGTATTCAACGATTTCGGACACATTTTTATTGTTATGTGTCCCAAACATCTTTGTTTTAACATTACTCATTAAGAGACTGTAAAAGTCACATTCTGTACCTGGATTATGCTTTCCAAATAGAACAGAAGCAATGGCAGATCCTCCAGCCTGGCCGGGGTACCCAGCCCAAATGATGCCATCCACATCTCGATCACTCTTGGACAAAGACACATCAATTGGGCCCCCACTCATCAGGACCAATATAGTTGGGCCTTTGGAGGCCTTGGCAACTTTGGATACAAGTTCTTGTTGACGTCCGGGTAGTAGAAGCCCAGTCCTGTCTTTGAATTCGGCCTCAATGGACTGGTCCAGGCCCATCACTAGAACCGTTGCATCGGCTTGACGTGAGGCATCAGTGGCTGCACCAAATAGCTCGTCGCTGGTGCAAGCCACGTCCTTGCACCCTTGTTGGTGTATTGTTTTTACGTGCTTCCCTATTCCTTGAAGTGGACTTGAGTACCCACATGCAATACCTATACGCCACACCAAGCAAGAAAAATGATTAAAATCTCGAAAAAAAGATAAACAAGGAATTTTTCATGACTTGATAATATTGCATTCTTTTCAAATAATGCCCGTATTTAGTTGGAATGCGGATTTTGGAGCTTCAGTTAGAGGAGACAAAAGGCTGGGGCTAGGGTTAGATGAGGGAGGACAATGTAAGTGACCAAATGTGAGTATGCCCAAATCACTGACTTCTTGGCGGGACGAGTCATCCACTTTCGGATGGTGTTGGTCTTATAGCCGTTGACCTCTGGCCACCCCCAAAAATCAGGAGTTCACCAGGATGATTCTTTTTTAATAAGAGCATCTAACTAGCCTCGGGTAAAGGTGAGATTATGTTTTAAATCACCAGTACAGTTTTGGATTCAAATTTGCCGATAGGATATGCAGAGGAAAAAAAGCAAATAGGAAAGAACTTGAATTGGTAAATGGTCTTGGTTTCTCTTTCGCCTTGAAGTTTACATACTACATTACTCGAGTAAATATGATATCCGTCAAATACACGTAATGCTTTAACCAGTACATGAAAATGTATATCATAATTCTTTGGTCTCTCTTTTCTTCAACACAAATGCAGACCCAAAAATAGACTAAAAGAGAATTTTCGATCTTACTTTCGGAAGATAACAGAAATGAATCAACCTAAGGCGAAACAACAGAAAACAAGGCTTACCGGCATAGTTGCCAACCATAGCAACGGTAGCATCCGAATTGGGTCCGATAACAGCAACAGTGCGGTGGTCGCGAGCGGAGAGAGGAAGGGAACCACCGCGGTTTTTAAGAAGAACAATGCCTTGCTTAGCAGCATCGAGTGCGAGTTTTTTGTGAGCAGGTGTGCACACATCTCTCGGACCCAATTTCCCGTATAAGTGATGCTCCGATGGCTCTCCGTCAAACATTCCCAGTCTCATTTGGATTGTTACCGTATTAACTAAAGCCCCATCAACATCTTCCTCTCTCAAAATCCCTCTGTTTATGGCTTCCTCTGTGTGTGTCATTAGAAATGGACCACAATTCAAATCCAAACCTGAGATTTTTATCAGAACAAATTAGGATCTCCTCGAAGAAGGGACAAGTTAAATAGTAGGTTAGGGAATTGGATTAACCTGCTTTAATTGCGTCTGCAACTGCTTCTTCTGGTGTCGATGTGAAGTGATTATCATAGAAAACTTTAACCGAATCACAGTCTGAAACTATGTACCCATTGAGGCGCCAATTGCCACGAACGGTTTGTCGGAGGAGCTTAGGGTCAGCGCAGGTGGGGATGCCATTTACCTTATTGTAAGAACACATAACACTTGCCACCTTCCCTTCCAACACGCACTCTCTAAATGGTACCCCAAATGTATCTTCCATGTCCTGTTTGCTTACCTGTGTGTATCAATAGGAAATCAACACCCCCACTTTTAGGATAATTTTTTCCAAGCTGTGAATGCAAGGAGTCATTCTTAGAGCATCTCCAATCGGGCATACCGCACTACAGCGTGGTAAAAAAATGTCATTTTGCTCGCAAATTGTTATCCCTCGAAATAATATCGTTATATTCGCACTACAACCATTACGGTCCCCATAGATCCCAACCCCGGAACCGTGAGGCTGTAGTGCCAAACCTCCTAAATGGACAACATTCCACCTTCATTTTGGTTCTCTGGAATATAGACCTGATTTGGAGTTTTCATATCTTATAAATGGTGACAGATCTTTATTTTGAAATAAATAGAACTCATATATATATAATGTATAGACAATATTTTTAAATTAGATGAATGTTTCATAGATTTAAAAATTTACGAAATTCAAGGAAAATGTGTTTTTTTTGAAAAATAGGAATGGGTATTTGGAAAATAAAAATAGAGATGAAAAGTGGAATTGAATTGAATTGAATTGAATTGTGTGTGAATAATAATATACTTCTTAATTACTTTTTAAATAATATATATAGATTAAATCTATAAAACAGAAAAGTAGTGAGTATTATATTAGAGATGGTCTTAGAAAGGAATAAAAAATGTGCAAAGAGTCGTAAAGCAAATTTAGAGGCACAAAAATTTTGTTGTGTACGACGTACTTAGCTCGTTAAATTAATATCGTTTTCACTATCTAAATAGTATTTGACAATGCCTAAATGCTATCTGAACAATATTTTAAAGAATTGATTTTCAAACACTCTTTTTGTTCAGTTGTATTTATTTTTTCGTCCTTATTATAAAAAGTTACTGAAATACATCTCTAAATAAACTCTGCAAGTAAATAGAAGAGTATTTCAATAAATTTTATATAATAAAGGAAAAATTAATGGAAAAAAATGTGTGAAAATATTTTCCTATTTTAATAACAAAAACGTTATTATGTTATATACAAGATTCCGCGTCCGGAATTTGTCTCTGCTACGTCTCACGGGACGCCCATTGCACGGACTTAGACAAACTACAATTATTACCCCATAATCGCACGCAATACCGTCCAAATTAACACAAAAGCATTTTTCCCTGAGAATCCTAGCTGTACGCAGTGTCACAAATACCAATGTCCGGGCCACTAAAACTTGACCCCAAAAGTCATGAACGGTTAGACACTTACAATCAATCAGACATCGCGTGTAAGCTGTAACACACTGATTAATTATGACGGATTTTGTGTACAAATGAAGTGCACAAATAATGCATAAATGTTAGGAATTGATCACATTTCGAGTGGGTTCCCATCCCCTCTCTCCTGTTTTTCTTCCTAATTTATACATTATTTATACATTTTATTTGTATTCATAACAAAATTCGATTACAACGTACCTGAGCATCAAAATGAAAGCGATCGACCCCACTCCAGTTCTCGAGGTCGTAGGCCGTGTAATGCTTGCAACAAGCCGCCACCTTCAATTGGTCACCGTCGTCTCCCTGTAACCCCCTCACGTATCTAGCCGCGTACTCACCGGCCACCACGGGGTCTTCGCCGGGTGTCTCCTGCCCCCGTCCCCACCTCGGGTCTCTAAATATGTTTACGTTTGGGCTCCAGTATGTCAGTCCTGCCATCCCCCCATTGTACATCGCCCTTGCCTCGTCCGACACCGCCTGCACACAAAACGATACCGTTTTCTCTATTGTCACTTTATTTTGGGGGTATGTGGGCCACCACCTACAACTTTTGTTATGGCACACCATCCAAAATGCTTTCTTAAGAGAAAATCTAAATGGATAACCCAAAAAAGAAAAAGCAACTACTCAATAAAATGAGTGGAATAGATAAACAAATGAGTGTAAAGAGAAAACTTTGACATTTTTGCGAGAATTATCAACAATAATGGGATGGATAAACTGTACCCGTCCGATTTGTTCCCACAAGGATACATTGAAAGAAGCAGCGGTGGAGATAACTTGAGGGAAGCTAGTGGCTGCCGGGAACTCCCCGGCGAATCTGGTCCCGGGACCCACATTGGAAACCCCGTGAAGAGCCTCCGACCACCACTCGTACCCTTGGATCCCCAGCCGCGGAACCGCTTCTGCCGTGTTTCCCAGCAGCTTAACCTTCTCTTGCAATGTAAGTCTTCCGATGAAGTCTTTCACTCTCTCCGACACCGGTAAAGATTTCCTGCAAAATGGGAAATCGTCTGTTGTCTTTTCTTGAGGGTCACATGCGAACGGTTGACGAGCTGCTGCTCCGCCGGCGACCAGGAGGAGGAGGAAGAGGAGAGAGAGGGAAGAGGAGGGAGAAATGGTGAGAATCATGTTTGGAAAACAAAAGATAAAGAATATGTTTCTACTCAATATGGTGTGAGCTAGGGAATGAGAAAGTGTGTGTACTTATAGTTGTGCTTTGTGGTGCGTTATTGGCAGAGATGATGCAAGAGAAACAGCTTTGATTATTGGGTCAAATCAAACCATACGTAATAATTTGTTTTTACTGTTTCAAGAAATGTCTTTTTCCTAGTGGTGGGAAAGGAAGTCGATCGGCTTGTAAATAGCTCATAAAGTGATTTAAAAATCTCTTGGGAGTTAATATATGTCACACACATGATTTTTTTTCAAGAGTGCTACATACACATTACTTTTGCACATCATTTTTACACATCACTTAAAACTATGTCGTTTTGTGTTGAAAAAGACCCAAATATATTTTGAGCGATACGGGTCGAATACAAGTACGGTTTCTTCTCAAGACAAAATGACGTAGTTTTGAATAATGTGTAGAAATGATGTTTAAAAGTGATGTGTTTGTATCATTTTTGATTTTTTTTTAGATTTTTTCAGAAAGAGGGTGGGTCCTATATAATTTGAAGGTGTTTTCAAATATTTTTTTGGGAAATTATACTTATGTCCTAAATTTTTTAAAAGATTTTGGAGAGTCTCTACACAGTAGCGCTCTTGGGCAAGAATGAATGTGGTGAATTCTAATGTGTCGTGACAAAGTACGCATTTTGAAAATTAAAATAATATAATTTTGACTTGCATCTAAATATCTAAGCCATCGTGTTCGAATGGTTAATACATTTTTATGCATTGTATAACTTGATGCGTATGACGTACAATAAAATTTCTGTGTCCATAAAATGTAAGTTACCCATGCCTCATATTTACTGCATGAGATGGATTTTCAGATAAAAAAGCGGAAGAGTTAAAACAGAGTCAATTTTGTTTATGACATTAATTTTAATACCTCATAAGAGTGATGAAAGAGTTTCTTTAAGTTAGTCAACCTTTTTAATTACAATTAACACCCAGTTAAAAAATTGTTTTGTAACTCTCAACGATATTGACCATTAGATTAAGACTTATTAACATCCATCCACAAACGGTCCTGAGCGGAATTGGGGGCCCTATAGTGAGGGGGTCACTATATGAGCGTAGTGAGTCCATCCAGTCATCCATATTGGTAACAGACGGTTCAGATTCAAATTAATATTTATTTATAAAAATAATTAATAAATACTGATTTAAATCTGAACCGTCCGTTACCGAAATGGACGATCAGATGGGTTCACCACACCCATGTAGTGAGCCCCTCACTACATGGCCCCCATCACAAGTTGAGGAAGTCACCGCTTCGGGTCCTCAAAAAAATTCTTAAGGTAAGGGCCTCCGAACATTTGAGTCTATTTGGTATATTTTTAGTTTTAAGTTAGTCTTTATATAAAATAAGTTCAATTTCTTAAGGACCCAAGCAAGTCTTGTAGCAATATTACAATAACTAAGTAGTCAAAGTTTATTTGAAGCAAGGTTCTATATTTCTATTTGTCTACATTTCAGAACTTTTTGTTTTGATAAATAGCCACGGTATCTAAAAAAAAAGAATATTGATAATGGTCTAAATGAGATCATAGTCTAAGAAGACTATTATTTGTGAAAGCCTATTTGAGTATATAATTTTTTAGATATTTTTTGTTTATTTACAAAACTTAAAAACTCTTCGATTTCTTAAAACCCTAATTGAAAAATTCGCTTCAGACTCTTGAAATCTCAATGCGTGCATTGCATCCATCCATCCATCAATACTATGAGAAGAATGTTTGGTAAGTAACAATCATGTAATAGCTTGGTAGTTGGTCCAACCATCAATTAGCTTTTCGCCATTGTGCATTAGGAGAACAAAGTGATTAAACGAAGACAAGATTCGAGCCTGCAGTGTTTGGATCATGAGTCGGAGAAAAAAGTAATTAGACGAGAACAAAATTCGAGCCTGAAGTGTTCGGATCATGGGTCGGAGAAAAAAGTGATTAAACGAGAACAAGATTCGAACCTGCGATCTTCGGATCATGGGCCGGAGTAAAAAGTGATTAGACGAGAACAAGATTCGAACCTATAGTCTTCGGATCATGGGCTGGGCCCTATCTGCATCTATATTATCTCTATCGCAGCTAAGGTAAGGATCAATCAGCACTTGGATCAAATAGGAACCGTCCATCCAAGATTTAAGAGTCAATCTGCACCTGAATCAAATCCAATCCAGGACCAAGCAATTGCCCGGTTGTCGATCACCTTACGCTAGTCTTTCTGTCAAGTTGCATTCGGGCCCCACTCTGTTTTTTTCTTTTTTTTGGGGGGGTTTAAAGAAGAGCCCCCACCGTGTTCAATTGTGAAGCAGCTGTAAAGGAAGAAATATCAACTCAAATAGGATATTTTATTATTCTGTCAAGCTTTTAGCACAAACACAGTTTCACGTTATTGTTAATTCAACCACTCCCAATTGATCATTATCCTTAACCTACCAGGGCGTGGTCCTTATCCTTAGCGGTTAAAATAGTTGCAGTAAGAATAAAATATAGTAAAAGATAAAATTTATTATAAATAAATAAATAATTATAATTTATTTGTTGGAGTATATATATATGGAAAAGGTTTCATGGATCAATAATTTTTTAGACCAATATTAGACCAATATCTAAACTCTTCATTCTTGATTAAATTTTAATGATTTGAACTATTCAACGTGTTTAAAACATTTTTTAAGAGTACCCGCGAAAAATCAGCTCAAAATATTACAAAAAACAATTTGATCCAAGTAGTGATTTATAAAACAATCTATGTCAGCATTTTGAACTATTGCTTGGATTAGACATTTTCTGATAATATTTTGAGTTGATTTCTTGCGAGTATCCTTAAAAATATATTTTAAATACATTGAATGGTTCGGATCATTACAATTTAATCAAGAGTGAAGAATTTAGATGTCGATCTAATAAAGGTCTAAAAATTATTGGTCCATAGAGCCAGCACCTATATATAGATAAAGTAAATAGAAGGGGAAATAGATGTAAAATAAAGTAAGGATCTATAAATACGGACAGTCATAAACTAAGGATCTATAAATAGCAATGAACTCTTTTATTATCCTAAAAAACAAGACTTAAAAAGTGTTCTTACTTCTAATGAGTATTTTGCTCAGAGTACAATAATTACGGTCGTTATTATTTTTGTGTGATCATTTTGTTAGGTCCCTTTAATTTATGAATAAGATGATAAGTTAATCCTTAGCCCTAGCTAGCAATTCTCAATCTCAGCCTCCCATTTTTGTTAAAGCTTTATTTGCGATGTGTTTATTTAGTTGATTTGCGATTTACGTATTTATTTAAAAAATTAAACCAAACCAACTGAGGAGCCGAATTCAAGTGGGTTAGTAATTTTTATACAATTTAAACTTGTACAGACAATTTCGAATGGGCTATAAAAATTTACAAAATTCAAAAGATTAATCATTGGCTGCAGAGAAGAGGGATGTGGAAGAATAATCCATTAAAGCACCTTTATTTTGTTTTAGTGTAGCTTCGCTTGGAAGAGAGGTCAAGCAGATGCTCAGTGGGGGACTTGGCTTTATTTAGTGCATTTTTGGACGGTGAAATCGTACTAGTAGTATTACTAATGATGACAAAATAAGTACGATTGATTCGTAAAATAAGTCAAAGAACCGACGATGTTTTCGCCATGAACCCTTTAAAATTAAGTTAGTTTAAAATATGAACATTCTGCATTACTATTCCCGTCCCGTTCGCCTCTGTCTCGTTTCTTGTCCCGTTCGGGGCCGAGATTCGGAAATCATGTAAGATTCAGAGATTAGTTTGAAAAAAAATTGAAAAACGGCTATGATTCAGAAGTATGTGTCCCTGCTCCATTCTCCGCTCCGCCCCGTTCTTCATGTACTTGTAAAGGTGTAGAATTTGATTAGGGCTTTAGTTTTTATCCTTTGTCAACTTTTAATTTTCAGCCACGCATTGCTAAATTTTGGATTTTTTTTGTTTGATACTCTTCCTTCTGGCTATAAGCCTCGATTTGTATGAAACGCAACTTGTTTATTTTGGTAGTAAAAATTTCGTATAGATTTTACAACAAGTAATGCTGAAATTTGTTAGACAGTACGGAATGTCATTAAAAAAATCTAAATATAGATAGATATCAATAGTTTTTTTTTTTAAAAATAGTAACAAAAATATTAATTTTTTTTAATTTTTGAATCGTTGTTATCTATTTAGAGATCTCCGTTCTCCATTCGAAGCGGAGGTGGAGGCTAAAACAATCTCCGTTTGGGGATCAGGAGGGGAATGAAAATTTTATATAGGTTCGTGAATCAAAAATAAGAACAATAACATCAGCTTCTGATCTGTCCCGTTGCCATCTCTAGTCAGAATGGCTCTTCCACTCATATTGATCACTGAATTCCAGAACTCTTGCTTCAAAGTGATTCTAAGTTTCAGATCTCCATACTGTTTATACGGGTGACCTTTTTAATTAGGTGGGTCCAACACTATAGGCCGTCCGATTACCCATTTGTGGGAATCATAGCCCTATCTGATGATTAGTTCATCAAGAAAATTATAACAGATATATGTATTCTATTTTCAAGATCTATTTGTATATATGTTTGCTGACATAAGATTTTGTGTGGATGATTGATCGAGCTGGGGGTAATGGGAGAGACAGGGGAAAAGAAAAGCAGACCACTTGGTAGTACAATCTGACCAAATATGTGTATGTCGTTTTGTAAGTTTTCATTGGGAAGGTGCACATCCTCTGTAGGACATAAAAGAGGGTTGTTCGTAAATATATTTTTATCACATTTGATATATATACAGAATCACAGATATATGGTGTTAATGCCACCAATGAATTTGACGTTGTACCTGCCTTGGACTTGGAACATCCAGACACGTAATGTGCCGCGCGTTAAATACAATGTCGTTTTTATTGTACAATTGTTAGGCAATGTTTTGACAACCAAATCAGTACTGTTTAGACAATCAAAACGGTACTATTTAGACGTGTAGCATAATGAGCTGGGTTTCTGAATGCTCGAATAAACCGATAGAACAAAGAAAAAAAAATGAAAATAATATAAAATTGCTTTCTTTTTATTTGGGGAACATAATATAATACTACTAAAACAAACAAACTTCGACACAATTGCTTGATCCTAGTGACCAATTTCCTTTTCCAACATCTACACAACAAACTGTTCTTCAGGGCCTATGTAGTCCCTCTTTTGTGCTCAATTATGCCAGTAGTTTCACCAGAATCACCACCAGTTGTCAGAGAGAGGAGAGAGAGAGAGAGAGAGGGAGAGGAGAGAGAGAAGTAAAGATGATGATGGGGCAAGTGGTAGACGCAAGGTAAATAATGAATGCAAATTATGGGCAAGCTGGGGAATGTAACAAACACACTGCCATCAAAATAAAAGCTGTCGAGTTGGACCCTTCCATATAGCATTTCAAACAAAAATGATACATCTATAATTACTTACACCAAACGCGGGCTCCCACGGGGATGGGGCCCAGTAGGGAGAGGCTTACTACATGAGTGTAGTGAGTTCATTCGGTCATTTATTTCGGTACAAACGGCTTAGATTCAAATTAAAATTTATTTATAAAAATAATTAATAAATACTGATTTAAATCTAAACCATCCGTTACCGAAATGACGGTTAAATGAGCTCACTACACCCATGTAGTGAGCCCCCTCACTACAGGGTCCCCAATTTCGGGTGCCCACACAACACGTGTTCGTTAGGGATCCAACCTTCATGACAGAAGAAGTAAAGGGAGTGAATGGATTTAAAATTGTTCGAAGTTTTTTTTTTTTTGTTTTTTGGTAATAATGCGATTTTTTTAGGACTTGAGTTGTATGTATACCCCTACAATTATGTGAAGCATTGACTAAAGTCTAAAAATACCCTTTTTGGTCATGAATTTTTTCACGTACTATCAATTATTGTGAAGTGGATTCTAATAGCCCTCGTTAGTGTATGATAGAATTAGTCAACCGCAAAATTAATGGAGGTATAGGTTATAATTTGACCCCTCAAAAAAATAAAAAACATTGTCAAACAAAATAAGTTCCCGGGTAAATTATCCGTATTTGAATGAGTTATGGACCCGGAAGCTTTCGGAGCAAAATGTGGAATGAAACATTAACAACCCACAAAGAACACATGGATTGGACCATAGTGTGACCATGGTTTGATTTGGATGGGCCGAGTCCTTTTACTTGTGGAGTGTATAGGCAAGCTCACCAACCAATGTTCAAGCCTATGGATATTTAGTATCCAAATTTTTTATCTTGACTCAAATTTTGTAGGGTCGAATTTGCAGATGTCAATAATGAGCATGTCTCAATTTATTTTATCATACGAGATAGGAACCCAAAGACTTGCAGTTGTCTTTAACGCCGATAGGGATGGCGCCAATACGGATCAACTCATCTTTATATTTCTATCTTTTATGTATCTTTTCACATTTCTATTTTTGTGAGTTCATTTCGAGCACACAACTATAATATAAATAGTTTATTTCGTAAAACCTAGCTAAAAGTACGAATATGTGTAGAAAAACCAACTTGATCAAATCTCGATAAATAAAAAGAGGTTAACTTTATTTTTTACAATAACAACATTTTATTTAAAATTTTGTACAACTTGTGTTTATATTTATGGATTTCGACCCAACTCATTCTATGCAAACATGTTTTATGAGCCTACAAGATGAAAATATGAAATGAGATCACAAAATAAGAGTTTGGATGAATAAAGAGGGATGAAATTTGAAATGGAACTCATTCTGACACGATAATACATATATATTGTCCCTGCAGCCTACCTAAATTCTAAAACGAGCTATTATCACATCTCCGACGCCATAACATCTCTCGGGATAAGAGATTCTGTTGAGCATAACTCACAACAAAATATGCTACACGTCATAATAGTACCATTTTGTCTACCAAATACTATCTGAAGAATGCCTCATCTCTTTTCCGGATTATTTTGGCGTTCTAAATGGCACCACTTCGATGGACAATATATTATGCTATGCGCAACACATGACTAGAGCCCGTGGCCCCACACACTTTAGATCAGCCAATGAGGGACCTTTTTCTTAATAGCTTTCTCCTTAATGGTATCCAAACTAGGCTTCCACCCTTTCCCGCCGGAATACTGCCTGCTTAAAAACTCCAGCGGCGGTACATCTAAAATCTCCGGCATAAACTCAACTTTTCTCGCCTCTTCCCTCCTCTCCACCACCTTCTCTTTCCTTTTCACAGCAGACCTTTCCCCATCGATGGCTGCACACAAACGAGCAAATATCGGAACAAACCCCGTCGTCGACGACAAAAAAGACCGCCCAGAACTCAAAACAGAGCTCGCCATTAAAAGTAGCCGCTGGGATTCTTCCGAAGACAATGCTGACGGTTTTCCCTGCCGCTTGGGAATCATGAGGTAAACCTTTCCCATCTCTAGCTCCTCGTCTGCCGGCAACGGACTCGGCCTCTTTCCCCCGGTCACGGCTGACCGGAATTCTACCACCACCTGCTGCGGGTGCTCTAGCATGACCTCCGCTGCCGTTAATGGCCTTTCGTACTCGAGCACCGTGCCATCTAACAGAATTACTTTCCCCTTCCTCCCCGATGATCTGTCGGAGATGTGGTTGCCCATTAGAGAGAGAGAGAGAGAGAGAGAGAGAGAGACAGAGAGAGAGAGAGAGAGAGCGTTAGTGTTACAGAGAGAGTGTCTGTGTGTGTGTAATGTGTTGAAGAAGGTGCGAGAATGCTGTTACGTTTTATCAAGAGAGAGAAGATACTGTGTGGGACAGCGTTCGTTTAACCGCTCCATCTTGTGATCGAGTTGTGGACTAGGTAACGTAAAAAAAATTATCGTAGAGGATTAGGTTTGACTTGATCGTCAAACGAGGTCATCTAATCCAACGGCATGGCGTCCATAAAGGGCAATTGATTCATGATGTGTTTGTTGTGTGGGGCCTGCAGTCTTTTGGCGGGAGACTCATAAGTCGTACCTAACTGGAAAGCCGAAGTCAAGGGAATTAGGAACCGTTCAACTGTATAAACCAAGGACTTAACGTAAGCAAGTATTGTGTTGGTTGAATATTGGACGGTCTAACTATAAGTTTCCTGTGTATTTCGTTTTTGTCTATCACAATTTTCCTATTTACTCCTTAAAATATAAATATTAATTTTTTTCCCATAATTTATAATGTCTTGTAAATTAAAATACTTTAACGATAATCTCCTGTCAAATTGAAAGGCTGGACAGAAAATTCAACTCCCGTAAAATTGGTACTATAAAAGTTAATAGTACTTGTGAAATTTCAAACTTTAAATTAAAAAAAAAACAATAATTCTTAAATTTCTAATTTTCACTATCGAACCAAACCCATGGTGTTTTGGAGGGACAAACGTAGGGTGTAGATTAGGCTTTTGCTTTTTGTTTTTGTTTTCTTATAGTTGTGGGTCATACAAAAGTGAAATTGATTAACAAGTTTTTGAACTTAAGACTCCATTAGTCTTAACTCGATTATTTTTAAATGCGTTTTGTTTTTATTCAAAAAAATTTCACATTTGTTTTTTTTTTAAATTTTTTGTGGATTATTGGTCCGTCTCAAACGGACCTAAAAAGTATAAAATTATATTTAAAAAAGTTTAAAAAAATCACTAAAGACGACGAATGAATATAAAAAGACTATGTTTTTTAATTATTTGTCACTTTTTAACTTTTTCAAATTTGATCTATTATTTATAAATTTTCTGAAACCACTAATCGATATGAATCAATAATTCACAAAAAATTAATAAAAAACAAAATATTACAATTTTTTTAATAAAGATAAAAAATAATTAAATAATTAAATCAGGCTAAACTCAACCTTAAATTGAGTATGTATAAATTAATTATAGTCATCTTATGAAACTTAATCAATAAGTCGGGCATTAAAGGACTACATATTAATTGAAGTATCCTATATATATATGCTAAACTTTGTAATGAAACGTCTACTTTGAGCCAAATTATGTTTCATTTAATACAACATATTAAGCTTCTTATTTATTGCTTGTAATACTCGCAATTGGGTTTTGTACGCTACGGTGATATAAGTGATTTTAGCCCTTATAAGAAAAATGGATTCTTTTAAATTTCTTTTACGTTCGTATCACGTTGAAGTATTGTGAAAAAATAAATACAAAACTTGATTCAATTTATTATAATAAATTAATTAATATGTTAATTAACTGTGTTAAAATTTGATTGCATTTCTTATGTTACCATAAGGAATCGTGAATCGAAACGATCCGAGTTGAGGTGGTTATGTGCTGCGAAAAACAGCTCTTGTGTATTCCATTAGAGGGCAATGAAAAAATAACTCGTATTTCATGCTAAGAATATTTAAAGTTAAAATGAATCTTTGCTAACAATTCAAAATTAAATGTACCAAAAAAAAAAAAATTTAAATCCTAGGATGAACTAATCCGAGAAAAGCTCCAAGTGAACTGATCTTGCCACGTGTCTTCATATTTAATTCCACGTGTTCCACTATCTCCTCCGGAATTGGCTCAAGCACAGGCGTCCAAGTCCTGCGGCTTCCCAACTGGTAGCCCGGAAATCCGGTACTATTATTCCCTTGCAAAATCATAGCTGAACTTTTACCATTGTCACCGGACCCCTTGGTGACCGTAGACAAAATTCTAGAACTTCCTCGTTTCAGCCTCCTTTTCTCAAAAGCGGAGTCAATCAGCGTCGTCTCCAATTTCGATACTTTCGAGCCGGCCCGACTCATCGGCACAACCAAGTAAATCGCCCCCGCTGACAGATGCTCATCGGCTTTCATCGCCAGAACCCGGCAAGTCTTCCGAATTAACAGCGCCGGAGATACCACTTGGCCAGGTTCGTCGAGCATGATCTCGGAGGCGGTGACTGGGACCTTGATTTTTCGGAGGTTCCCAGTAGCATCGATGATCGTCGCTGTTTGGTGCTTCACGTAACAACATGATTTGCAGTTTCCCATGATGAATTTCTTGTTTGGTGTGAGCTGAGGATTTTGATTTTGTTGTACGTTGGAGTATGGATGAGTTTTCGCCAGTGAGTTTTGTGTGTGTTGCTGCGTGTATATATATATATATGCTTGGGGTTGTGGCCTTGTGGGGGAAGAGATAAAAGGGGAGGGACTGAGAAGTGTTGAGTGGAAGTGCGTGTTTAGTGCGTTGGACCATAAAACTCGGTCATATACTTTTACTTTTCTTTTTTTGACATAAATTGCTACTCATCCTCTGAGTCATACACCTCCTCAACAAATACGTAACCTTTTTTATATAATTACAAGTGTGCCATTCTCTCTTTCTTTTATCCCTAAATTGCAAAAATGCCATTCCACATCTAATTACAAAACTGCGACTTTTATTATTTTTACTATTTCACATTGATTTTAATAAAAATTATAATTAAAAAATTTAAATAATAGGTGTTTTTTTAAATAATTAACTAATTGAACTCTTTATTATGGAATTCTTTATTTTTTGTAAGAACTCATAAAATTAGAAGTCGCAGTTAATCGTAAAGGGAGGGACTGGGAAGTGTTGAGTGGAAGCGCGTGTTTAGTGCGTTAGACCATAAAACTCAGTCATAACTTTTACTTTTCTTTGTTTAGACGTACAGTCGAAGGTGCCTACTTTACCGATCTTGCCAAACATTCTCTCAACTGTTTGAGAGAGCTGCCCGCATGCAGAGGAGTCTAAAAATAAGACAGGTCTCTCACTTTCCTTAAGAATAGTTCTAATGGGGAGAAGGCAAGTCTCACTTTCCTTAAGAATAGTTCTAATGGGGGAAAAGGCAAGTCTCACTTTCCTCAGGAAAAGTTAAATAGATAAATTGACGCTTCAAATATCTCCAATTATAATACTGATTGCTTAGTTGACATTCGACATTTTTTTTTGGTTATGCCAAATTTGACATATGAAAAGAGAAGATGTCGAATCTTTTTTATTTTGCTTTATTCTTCAGATTTTTGTAATAAGAAAATAAATTAATAAATTTGACGTGTTACTTTGAAGTGTGCATTTTAAAAAGTATCAAATTCTAAGATTTCAATAAGCCTTCAAAAAGATTTGGTATCCATAAATTTGAAGTTAAAGATTCAACACGCTTGACGTGAAATCGCGTTTTCTTTGACTATTTTATTTCATGAGACCCACGATGTTTTGTCTATTTTAATTATAGATAATTTATCAAAACAATTTTTAAAATTGGTTAGGTTAACTTAGATGGATAGCAAAAATAAAGAGTAAGGTGGGAATACATAGATAAAAAAGTGAGTATGCAAAATAGAGTATGTTCTTTTTTTGTACTTTTGGCTAGGTAAATTAAAAAGAGGTGGGTTAGAGATGCTCTAACTACTTATGGGAATACATGTTGAACAAGAAACTGTGTTGTTGAAACTTGATATAAAAAATCAGATGATGTTTCTTACAGCAGCATAGACTTGATTTGCTTTGGCTTCCATATTGGCAACAAATCCAAGGCATTTGATGCACTCTGCTCTCTGGGAAACCAAAAAGAAAGTAGTAAGATAAATGATCTTTACTGTGTATATATGAATTCACATTCAAGCGTTTCAACAAACAGGTGATAGTGATACCCATCTGTTTGAAAAAGAAAATAGTAAGATGTGATATCAATAAACATTGTTGATTTATAACTGAATGACAAGAAGATGCCACCAAACTTATCTTATCTTGTGAACTCTTATCAAATCCCAAGCACTAAGTCCTCTAGGAAGTAAGTTAAGTTAAGAGCAAGTCTACCAACACAACTTCCGTGCATAGGACCGTCTGAAGCACGTGTACAGCCTTTCATTATTTTGTAGACCCTACATGCATTGAACGGTTACATACACATCTATGTCCTGATCTATGTACAAAGAAATTTGAGTTTGTAGATTTCCTCTAAAGGTAAATACAAAAAGCTACACAAACCTCATCTATACATCAACTCTCAAATGATAGGGCTTTTACTATTTCACTAGCAATAACTTCATTGTGTGTATATAAGAATTCCAAGTCAAGCATTTCAACAAACATGAGGTGACACGCATCTGTTTGGAAGAGTTTACCATTTAATATTCTATATGAACATATGGAAAATCCTTTTGTGTAAGACAGTTGTTACCATAGAGAAAATAGACAGTTGTTACCCATAGGGAAAATTCAATCCATATATTAAGTAACTAAATTTCTTCTAGCATATGAGGAGGCAGTAACTACTCAACGACAGACAACTAATATTAATAATGACTATGTACTTGTTTCATCCTTATAAATGAGTTGCTAGTGGATCTTGTACAAACTAACAAACGAAAATGATCGACAAAAATTGCACCAGTTAAATCTTATAGTTACAAATTCAATGCAGTTGATATCTGCACTAAACAATCGACAAAAGTTAATGTTAAAGAAATCGTACCTATTAAATCCTAACGAATTTGGAGTGAAAGAAGTTTTTTGCCCGATGAGACGGACTGAACTTGTTTCAGGCCCTTCACAGATTTTCATGAGAAACAAGGATCTGCTGGGTTCTTCTATGCTAAGAGGTGTGGATGCAAGACCAGTTTGGACGACCAAGAACTGGTTTCCATCATTATAACAATGAATCCACTAGCAACTGCTAATTGATTGAGCTCAAAATTACAGCAATTTCAAAACAAACCCTACACCCAAAACTAAACACTTGGTTGTGTTTTTGAAAATAAACTCTTGAGATCGAACAATTATTCATGGCTCCGTAGTTTTTTTTGTTTTTACTCAAAATTTTCAGAACTTTTAGAGTGCATGTAGTCTAGACATACCTGGAAACTTTTTTTAAAAAAAAAAACTAATAAAATCTTATTAAAATTCACCTAAATGAAAAATTAGCTAACTTTAAATTGACAATGTTGACTTATTAAATTATTGGCACACAAAAATTAGCCAACTTAATTGGAATTGATATCTTGACTTTTTAACTTTTTTAAAATAAAATTTTCTTGGAAAATTTTTAGAATATTTTTCTAGATTTCTTTCTTAATTTTGTTGATAGAGGCACACCAGATATATCCTAAAAAATAAAAACAAATTGGAAAAATATTGAAAAAATCACTAAATACAAAAAAACATATGAACCATGAAGTAGTCAAAACTCTATAAATCTGCATATAATGTTTTAGCTTGGCCCTTTTCTAAAAAAAAATTGGGATATTTTTATAGAACCTTTATGTGGAGATATTATTGGGTGGTCTTGGAGCACTGTTATGTGATGTTCCGGTATCCTCCACTATCAGATTTTTATTTGAGCCAAATACTTAGTATATATATCCCACATAAATGTACGGTCACGAAAGATATTGTGACATCACGTAACGGTGTCTCAGAAGTACTAAATAATTACTTATTTACGTGACAATTTGACATATTTCAAAATACACTCGATCTCTAGCTAATATATCAAATATGACATATTAGTGTAATTTTATTTTTAATCCTTTTGATGGTTTTTGTTTTACCAAAGTTTAGCATATATATATATAGGATACTTCAATTAATATGTAGTCCTTTAATGCCCGACTTATTGATTAAGTTTCATAAGATGACTATAATTAATTTATACATACTCAATTTAAGGTTGAGTTTAGCCTGATTTAATTATTTAATTATTTTTTATCTTTATTAAAAAAATTGTAATATTTTGTTTTTCATTAATTTTTTGTGAATTATTGGTTCGTATCGATTAGAGGTTTCAGAAAATTTATAAATAATAGATCAAATTTGAAAAAGTTAAAAAATGACAAATAATTCAAAAACATAGTCTTTTTGTATTTATTCGTCGTCTTTAGTGATTTTTTTTAACTTTTAAATATAATTTTATACTTTTTAGGTCCGTCTGAGACGAATCAATACTCCACAAAAAATTTTAAAAAAAACAAATGTGAATTTTTTTTGAATAAAAACAAAATGAATTTAAAAATGATCGAGTTAAGACTAATGGAGTCTTAAGTTCAAAAACTTGTTAATCAGTTTCACTTTT
This sequence comes from Arctostaphylos glauca, assembly GCA_019985065.2. Lineage (NCBI taxonomy): Eukaryota > Viridiplantae > Streptophyta > Magnoliopsida > Ericales > Ericaceae > Arctostaphylos > Arctostaphylos glauca. The sequence continues at coordinate 44,375,000 of JAHSPW020000001.1, forward strand.
GTATGACCCACAACTATAAGAAAACAAAAACAAAAAGCAAAAGCCTAATCTAGGTAGGCATTGGAGAGACGATAATAGTCCGTTTTAGAATTTAGGTAGGCTGCAGGGGACAATATATATGTATTATCGTGTCGGGATGAGCTCCACTTCAAATTTCTTCCCTCTTTATTCATCCAAACTCTTATTTTGTGATCTCATTTCATATTTTCATTTGAATTTTCATCTTGTAGGCTCATAGAACATGTTTGGATAGAATGATCAATTAGGTCAAATATCGATAAATATAAACACAAGTTGTACAATATTTTGTTTAAAAATAAATGATTTAAGTATTAATTAAAATTTTGTTATTGTAAAAAATAAAATTAACCTTTTTTTATTTATCGAGATTTGATCAAGTTAGTTTTTCTACACATATTCGTACTTTTAGCTAGGTTTTAAGAAATAAACGATTTATATTATAATTGTGTGCTCGAAACGAACTCACAAAAATAGAAATTTGAAAAGATACATAAAAGATAGAAATATAAAGATGAGTTGATCCCTATCGGCGTTAAAGACATCTGCAGATCTTTGGGTGCCTATCTCATATGATAAAATAAATTGAGAGATGCTAATTATTGACATCTAATTTGACCCTACAAAATTTGAGTCAAGATAAAAAAATTTGGATACTAAATATCCATAGGCTTGAACATTGGTTGGTGAGCTTGCCTATACACTCCACAAGTAAAAGGACTCGGCCCATCCAAATCAAACCATGGTCACACTATGGTCCAATCCATGTGTTCTTTGTGGGTTGTTAATGTTTCATTCCACATTTTGCTCCGAAAGGACTTCCGGGTCCATAACTCATCCAAATACGGATAATTTACCCGGGAACTTATTTTGTTTGACAATGTTTTTTATTTTTTTGAGGGGGGTCAAATAACCTATGCCTCCATAAATTTTGCGGTTGACTAATTCTACCATACACTAGCGAGGGCTATTAGAATTCACTTCACAATAATTGATAGTACGTGAAAAAATCCACGATCAAAAAGGGTATTTTCAGACTTTAGTCAGTTCTTCACGTAATTGTAGGGGTATACATACAACTCAAGTTCTAAAAAAATCGCATGATTACCACAAAAAAAAAATTTGAACAGTTCTAAATCTGTCCACTCCCTTTACTTCTTCTATCATGAAGGTTGGATCCCTAACGAGCACATGTGTCGTGTGGGCGCTTGAAATTGGGGGCCCTGTAGTGAGAGAGCTCACTACATGGGTGTAGTGAGCTCATCCGGCTGTCCATTTCAGCAACAGACGGTTCAAACATTATCACTCAATAATCACAATGAGCAATCTATTCCCAGTGTCCACAACCAGATTTTTTAATAATTTCCCTCAAAGGAGTAGATCTCAACGGCATCGACGTAGACCATCACATATTGCATTCACTAACATGCAAAATAATATAACTCGTGGTCAGAATCCACGCCATACCCAACCTACAGGTACGACTGCTAACACAATAGTACATATAACTCTGCTACGGCTAACAAAATAAAATTTTATTTTTACTATTTTTTCTGTCTCTTTTAATTCTATTCATTTGTTCACTTTTTTTCACTTTTTTAGCAGTAGATAAATATATTCATGCGGAAATGAAATATTAATTATAGATAATTTATCAAAACAATTTTTAAAATTGGTTAGGTTAACTTAGATGGATAGCAAAAGAGACATATATATAATTTTATTTTGTTAGCCGTAGCAGAGTTATATGTACTATTGTGTTAGCAGTCGTACCTGTAGGTTGGGTATGGCGTGGATTCTCACCACAAGTTACATTATTTTGCATGTTAGTCAATGCAATATGTGATGGTCTACGTCGATGCCGTTGAGATCTACTCCTTCGACGAAAATTATCAAAAAATCTGGTTGTGGAAACTAGTAATAGATTGCTCATTGCGATTATTGAGTGATAATGTTTACTTGTAGCATATGAAATTTGCTTGTCGAAGAAAGGATGTATTTTTACCTGGCATATTTCGGCGACTGTAATTTGTCCTTCTCTGCTTTAATTGTTGGTCACGCATTTCGTTGCTTAATGTAGCCCTACTTTGTCTAGTCCACTCACGACGTCTTTCTCTGCGATGATCTAATTGTGATGTACGCTGGGATACTATACGCTCGGTTTGATTAGCTGACCTTCTCATTTGTTGTGCAAGACATCGTCGCTCCAATATTTGGCTAGCTTCTGTAGGATTCATGTTCTGCATACGCCAGTGATCAGCCTCTCTATTTTGACGTCTACGTTGTTCAATTGCTTCCACAGTTAGAAGTCCTCGTTGTCTGTGATAGCGAGGGCAATTTTCTGCTCAACGTTCTTCTAACTATGCATTCAGGTGACTGAATGTTATCGCCGTTTTGCATGGTAGGCCAACTAACTGTATAAGAGCATTGTATTAATTGATTGACAATGACACTCAAGAAATAAAAATGTAAAATTTATTTTTGTATATTACTGATGTTCGACATGCACACGCATTACGAAACTAACAAAATATAATGAGTTAATTTCATGACACTAACCCCAAATGCAAGAGTTATATTTGTAAGTGTTAGCATGTACATTTGTCACGACATTAACCCATTGTAATGAGTTAATTGAATCACATTTGGTATATTTTTTCTTCTGGATTAACTATAAATTAAGAATTTGAATTTCCTTTAGGCTTACTTCATAGTACTCACAATAAAAGAGAATGAACAATGAAATAATTTCATTTTTTTTTTCATGAAGAGAAAAATAAATAAACAAATAAAAAACAATGCTAATTTAAACTGAGAGAGAGTGGAGCAAACAAATTACCTCGATTGAGTAAGATATTTATTGATTGATTTACCGTGGCTGTAAGAGAAAGGCTTGCTAATAATATCGACAATCCTTTGGAAAAATAGAATGAATTTAGTCAAAACATTTGAATTTTAACGTAAATAGGTCTTATCTTTTAATTCTAAGTAACTTATTTATACTCATTGACAGAACCCAACGCTCACTAACTATATACTTCAACCCTACGAGTCACGTAGTTGTTTACAAAATTGAATTTAAAAAGTGATTTGTAAGTGAAAAATAATGCAGACACAAACCTAATATTTTTATCTGAGTAGAAGCAAAAATAAAACTATCGAACTGCGACTTCTATTTAACTCGGATGATTTAGATCAGAGTGTTTATTCTGATTAGTTAATAATGTAGTTTAGTTTTGCTTTATATAATGAAAAACTAAATTAAATTGAAGTGCATGCAGTTAGAGATGTTAATGACATTTGGCAATGGATGGCATGCTTGTGTAGAGAATGAGCTCGCCAAATTGAAGATGTTTATTAATCCAAGGTTACAACGTTGAGGTAAAAAAATGGTTGTCAAAATTTTGTAGGAGAAAAAGGTTACCTACATGTTGCTTTAATGGCCCGCATATTATTATACTACTCTCGACTCAATTATATAACTTTCTCCGTTATGTATTACGACTTTGTGGATTTTGAAAACTCGTGTTTGTAAAGCGTCGTTCGAAGTTGTGATACTTTACGTATACAATTAATATTTTATTTACGCGTGCAAGTTCACTAGATCAATAAATATATGGAATGGATATATTAGAAGTTACAAATTATGGTCCCGTCATATATTTTTTGGATTTTATTTACTAATCATTTGTTTGTTCGCCTATTTTAAATGTAGATTAAAATTTAGTAATTTTGTAATAGATGGTGACGATGTTTTGATAGAAATTTTACAAAAGATAAGTGAAAAAGAGAAAAAATATTTTTAGAATACGTCAATGAACACTAAAAAGGGAGTAATATTTTTAGAGTACGTAAACAAATACATACACATCTATAAACACGTGGTTACACGTACATCGAATAACACTTGTACTACCTATATATACATACACACATACATATATATATATATATATAAGAAAAAATGAGTAATATTAATAAAGTATGTCAACACACGAGCGAGCAAATATCGGAACAAACCCCGTCGTCGACGACAAAAAAGACCGCCCAGAACTCAAAACAGAGCTCGCCATTAAAAGTAGCCGCTGGGATTCTTCCGAAGACAATGCTGACGGTTTTCCCTGCCGCTTGGGAATCATGAGGTAAACCTTTCCCATCTCTAGCTCCTCGTCTGCCGGCAACGGACTCGGCCTCTTTCCCCCGGACTTAACGTAAGCAAGTATTGTGTTGGTTGAATATTGGACGGTCTAACTATAAGTTCCTGTGTATTTCGTTTTTGTCTATCACAATTTTCCTATTTACTCCTTAAAATATAAATATTAATTTTTTTCCCATAATTTATAATGTCTTGTAAATTAAAATATTTTAACTATAACCTCCAACCCAATTGAAAGGCTGGACAGAAAATTCAACTCCCGTAGTACCTGTGAAATTTCAAACTTCAAATTCAAAATAAAAAACATAAATTCTTAAATTTCTAATTTTCACTATCGAACCAAATTTTGGAGGGACAAATGTAGGGTGTAGATTAGGCTTTTGCTTTTTGTTTTTGTTTTCTTATAGTGGTGGGTCATACAAAAGTGAAACTGATTAACAATTTTTTGAACTTAAGACTCCATTAGTCTTAACTCGATCATTTTAAAATGCGTTTTGGTTTTATTCAAAAAAATTTCACATTTGTTTTTTTTTAAATTTTTTGTGGATTATTGGTCCGTCTCAAACGGACCTAAAAAGTATAAAATTATATTTAAAAGTTAAAAAAAATCACTAAAGACGACGAATAAATATAAAAAGACTGTTTTTTAATTATTTGTCATTTTTTAACTTTTCAAATTTGATCTATTATTTATAAATTTTCTGAAACCTCTAATCGATACGAACCAATAATTCACAAAAAATTAATGAAAAACAAAATATTACAATTTTTTTAAAAAAGATAAAAAATAATTAAATAATTAAATCAGGCTAAACTCAACCTTAAATTGAGTATGTATAAATTAATTATAGTCATCTTATGAAACTTAATCAATAAGTCGGTCATTAAAGGACTACATATTAATGATTTTAGCCCTTATAAGAAAAATGGATTCTTTTAAATTTCTTTCACGTTCGTATCACGTTGAAGTATTGTGAAAAAATAAATACAAAACTTGATTCAATTTATTATAATAAATTAATTAATATGTTAATTAACTGTGTTAAAATTTGATTGCATTTCTTATGTTACCATAAGGAATCGTGAATCGAAACGATCCGAGTTGAGGTGGTTATGTGCTTCGAAAAACAGCTCTTGTGTATCCCATTAGAAGGCAATGAAAAAATAACTCGTATTTCATGCTAAGGATATTTAAAGTTAAATGAATCTTTGCTAACAATTCAAAGTTAAATGTACCCAAAAAAAAAAAAAGATTTAAATCCTAGGATGAACTAATCCGAGAAAAGCTCCAAGTGGACTGATCTTGCCACGTGTCTCCATATTTAATTCCACGTGTTCCACTGTCTCCTCCGGAATTGACTCAAGCACAGGCGTCCAAGTCTTGCGGCTTCCCAACTGGTAGCCCGGAAATCCGGTACTGTTATTCCCTTGCAAAATCATAGCTGGACTTTTACCATTGTCACCGGACCCCTTGGTGACCGTCGACAAGATTCTAGAACTTCTTCGTTTCAGTCTCCTTTTCTCAAAAGCGGAGTCAATCAGCGTCGTCTCCAATTTTGATACCTTCGAGCCGGCCCGACTCATCGGCACAAGCAAGTAAATCGCCCCCGCCGACAGATGCTCATCGGCTTTCATCGCCAGAACCCGGCAGGTCTTCCGAATTAACAGCGCCGGAGATACCACTTGGCCAGGTTCGTCGAGCATGATCTCGGAGGCGGTGACTGGGACCTTGATTTTTCGGAGGTTCCCAGTAGCGTCGATGATCGTCGCTGTTTGGTGCTTCACGTAACAACATGATTTGCAGTTTCCCATGATGAATTTCTTGTTTGGTGTGAGCTGAGGATTTTGATTTTGTTGTACGTTGGAGTATGGATGAGTTTTCGCCAGTGAGTTTTGTGTGTGTTGCTGCATGTATATATATAAATATACTTGGGGTTGTGGCCTTGTGGGGGAAGAGATAAAAGGGGAGGGACTGAGAAGTGTTGAGTGGAAGTGCGTGTTTAGTGCGTTGGACCATAAAACTAGGTCATATACTTTTACTTTTCTTTTTTTGACATAAATTGCTACTCATCCTCTGAGTCATACACCTCCTCAACAAATACGTAACCTTTTTTATATAATTACAAGTGTGCCATTTTCTCTTTGCTTTTATCCCTAAATTGCAAAAATGCCATTCCACATCTAATTACAAAACTGCGACTTTTATTATTTTTACTATTTCACATTGATTTTAATAAAAATTATAATTAAAAAATTTAAATAATAGGTGTTTTTTTTAAATAATTAACTAATTGAACTCTTTATTATGAAATTCTTTATTTTTTGTAAGAACTCATAAAATTAGAAGTCGCAATTAATCGTAAAGGGAGGGATTGGGAAGTGTTGAGTGGAAGCGCGTGTTTAGTGCGTTAGACCATAAAACTCAGTCATAACTTTTACTTTTCTTTGTTTAGACGTACAGTCGAAGGTGCCTACTTTACCAATCTTGCCAAACATTCTCTCAACTGTTTGAGAGAGCTGCCCGCATGCAGAGGAGTCTAAAAATAAGACAGGTCTCTCACTTTCCTTAAGAATAGTTCTAATGGAGAGAAGGCAAGTCTCACTTTCCTTAAGAATAGTTCTAATGGGGGAAAAGGCAAGTCTCACTTTCCTTAAGAATAGTTCTAATGGGGGAAAAGGCAAGTCTCACTTTCCTCAGGAAAAGTTAAATAGATAAATTGACGCTTCAAATATCTCCAATTATAATACCGATTGCTTAGTTGACATTCGACATTTTTTCTTGGTTATGCCAAATTTGACATATGAAAAGAGAAGATGTCGAATCTTTTTTATTTTGCTTTATTCTTCAGATTTTTGTAATAAGAAAATAAATTAATAAATTTGACGTGTTACTTTGAAGTGTGCATTTTAAAAAGTATCAAAATCTAAGATTTCAATAAGCCTTCAAAAAGATTTGGTATCCATAAATTTGAAGTTAAAGATTCAACACGCTTGACGTGAAATCGCTTTTTCTTTGACTATTTTATTTCATGAGACCCACGATGTTTTGTCTATATTAATTATAGATAATTTATCAAAACAATTTTTAAAATTGATTAGGTTAACTTAGATGGATAGCAAAAATAAAGAGTAAGGTGGGAATACATAGATAAAAAAGTGAGTATGCAAAATAGAGTATGTTCTTTTTTTGTACTTTTGGCTAGGTAAATTAAAAAGAGGTGGGTTAGAGATGCTCTAACTACTTATGGGAATACATGTTGAACAAGAAACTGTGTTGTTGAAACTTGATATAAAAAATCAGATGATGTTTCTTACAGCAGCATAGACTTGATTTGCTTTGGCTTCCATATTGGCAACAAATCCAAGGCATTTGATGCACTCTGCTCTCTGGGAAACCAAAAAGAAAGTAGTAAGATAAATGATCTTTACTGTGTATATATGAATTCACATTCAAGCGTTTCAACAAACAGGTGATAGTGATACCCATCTGTTTGAAAAAGAAAAATAGTAAGATGTGATATCAATAAACATTGTTGATTTATAACTAAATGACAAGAAGATGCCACCAAACTTATCTTATCTTGTGAACTCTTATCAAATCCCAAGCACTAAGTCCTCTAGGAAGTAAGTTAAGTTAAGAGCAAGTCTACCAACACAACTTCCGTGCATAGGACCGTCTGAAGCACGTGTACAGCCTTTCATTATTTTGTAGACCCTACATGCATTGAACGGTTACATACACATCTATGTCCTGATCTATGTACAAAGAAATTTGAATTTGTAGATTTCCTCTAAAGGTAAATACAAAAAGCTACACAAACCTCATCTATACATCAACTCTCAAATGATAGGGCTTTTACTATTTCACTAGCAATAACTTCATTGTGTGTATATAAGAATTCCAAGTCAAGCATTTCAACAAACATGAGGTGACACGCATCTGTTTGGAAGAGTTTACCATTTAATATTCTATATGAACATATGGAAAATCCTTTTGTGTAAGACAGTTGCTACCATAGAGAAAATAGACAGTTGTTACCCATAGGGAAAATTCAATCCATATATTGAGTAACTAAATTTCTTCTGGCATATGAAGAGGCAGTAACTACTCAACGACAGACAACTAATATTAACAATGACTATGTACTTGTTTCATCCTTACAAATGAGCTGCTAGTGGATCTTGTACAAACTAACAAACGAAAACGATCGACAAAAATTGCACCAGTTAAATCTTATAGTTACAAATTCAATGCAGTTGATATCTGCACTAAACAATCGACAAAAGTTAATGTTAAAGAAATCGTACCTATTAAATCCTAACGAATTTGGAGTGAAAGAAGTTTTTTGCCCGATGAGACGGACTGAACTTGTTTCAGGCCCTTCACAGATTTTCATGAGAAACAAGGATCTGCTGGGTTCTTCTATGCTAAGAGGTGTGGATGCAAGACCAGTTTGGACGACCAGGAACTGGTTTCCATCATTATAACAATGAATCCACTAGCAACTGCTAATTGATTGAGCTCAAAATTACAGCAATTTCAAAACAAACCCTACACCCAAAACTAAACACTTGGTTGTGTTTTTGAAAATAAACTCTTGATATCGAACAATTATCCATGGCTCCGTAGTTTTTTTTGTTTTTACTCAAAATTTTCAGAACTTTTAGAGTGCATGTAGTCTAGGCATACCTGGAAACTTTTTTTTAAAAAAAAAACTAATAAAATCTTATTAAAATTCACCTAAATGAAAAATTAGCTAACTTTAAATTGACAATGTTGACTTATTAAATTATTGGCACACAAAAATTAGCCAACTTGGAATTGATATCTTGACTTTTTAACTTTTTTAAAATAAAATTTTCTTGGAAAATTTTTAGAATATTTTTCTAGATTTCTTTCTTAATTTTGTTGATAGAGCCACACCAGATATATCCTAAAAAATAAAAACAAATTGGAAAAATATTGAAAAAATCACTAAATACAAAAAAACATATGAACCATGAAGTAGTCAAAACTCTATAAATCTGCTTATAATGTTTTAGCTTGGCCCTTTTCTAAAAAAAATTGGGATATTTTTGTAGAACCTTTATGTGGAGATGTTATTGGGTGGTCTTGGAGCATTGTTATGTGATGTTCCGGTATCCTCCACTATCAGATTTTTATTTGAGCCAAATACTTAGTATATATATCCCACATAAATGTACGGTCACGAAAGATATTGTGACATCACGTAACGGTGTCTCAGAAGTACTAAATAATTACTTATTTACGTGACAATTTGACATATTTCAAAATACACTCGATCTCTAGCTAATATATCAAATATGACATATTAGTGTAATTTTATTTTTAATCCTTTTGATGGTTTTTGTTTTACCAAAGTTTAGCATATATATATATATAGGATACTTCAATTAATATGTAGTCCTTTAATGCCCGACTTATTGATTAAGTTTCATAAGGTGACTATAATTAATTTATACATACTCAATTTAAGGTTGAGTTTAGCCTGATTTAATTATTTAATTATTTTTTATCTTTATTAAAAAAATTGTAATATTTTGTTTTTCATTAATTTTTTGTGAATTATTGGTTCGTATCGATTAGAGGTTTCAGAAAATTTATAAATAATAGATCAAATTTGAAAAACTTAAAAAATGACAAATAATTCAAAAACATAGTCTTTTTGTATTTATTCGTCGTCTTTAGTGATTTTTTTTAACTTTTAAATATAATTTTATACTTTTTAGGTCCGTCTGAGACGGACCAATAATCCACAAAAAATTTAAAAAAAAACAAATGTGAAATTTTTTTGAATAAAAACAAAATGCATTTAAAAATGATCGAGTTAAGACTAATGGAGTCTTAAGTTCAAAAACTTGTTAATCAGTTTCACTTTTGTATGACCCACAACTATAAGAAAACAAAAACAAAAAGCAAAAGCCTGATCTAGGTAGGCATTGGAGAGACGATAATAGTCCGTTTTAGAATTTAGGTAGGCTGCAGGGGACAATATATATGTATTATCGTGTCGGGATGAGCTCCACTTCAAATTTCTTCCCTCTTTATTCATCCAAACTCTTATTTTGTGATCTCATTTCATATTTTCATTTGAATTTTCATCTTGTAGGCTCACAGAACATGTTTGGATAGAATGATCAGTTAGGTCAAATATCGATAAATATAAACACAAGTTGTACATCTCGGCTAAAGATATCCTAACACGTCTCCTCAAATAGTAAGTCAAAACTCGAGTCACCAAACATAATAGTTTTCTCAAAATTTCGATTTTCGTTAAAAAGTTCGTGACTTACTATGATTAATGTCAAAACCTCAGGTGTCATTAGTACTAGCCTCAAAACGTTCTTTATTGATTGTATCTAATTTTCATTCAAACGACTAGACTCGCGATAGCATGATGATGTGTTGGAGATGCAACTTTAACAAATAAACAAGATAATACAATAACGTGAGTAATTATTATATAGACGAAATTTCATGATCACAAATTCGTATAAAAAGTCTAGCATGATGATCATCGAATAGGATATCAACTTACAATAATAGATAGTACTTAAGGTTCAACAAGATGATTTAAGGTTGGTTATAGCTGGGGTAGTCATTAAGTAAAAGTTCGGGACGGTTTCTTACATTCTGAAAATTCTCACTATTTGGAAATTTTCTAAGTATAGAAAAAAAGTTTAATTTTCAAAGTTTTGAGCACAATGGTATATTCTTATTGTTTGGAAATGATTCCTTAATTTTTCTAAGCACAATGGTATATTAATTTGTCTCAAACGCATAAGGTTATGGTAAATTTCGAGCCAAACTATAGGAAGAAAACGGAAGGGCAACATTTTGATACAGGTAGAATTTTGATTTTCTATAAATGTCATTATTTTCAAAAGAGGGCTATTTCTTTATTTTCATTAAATAAGATTAATAATGTATTTACTTAAATTTATTTATAGAAAATAAGTACATTATCATATAACATGCCCTGGTTCATCTAGCTTGAGACAGAAGCTGACTTACAAAGTTCATATCAGAGGCACCGGTATAAGATTTTTAGAGGCACCGATGCAAAGTCAATTTCATAGCATACTAATGAGATACAGAAAGGTAAGGTACCGGTGTAAAGTTAGATTATAGACAAAATATGAAGTGTTGCAAAGGGGAAGCACTGGTGTAACTAAAAATGAGGCACTAATGTATAGTGTGCCAACGAAAATTAGAACATTATAAAAGTACTGTAAAAAAAGACACCGGTGTAACAAAAACTAAGGCACCGGTGCAACTATCATCTTCTCTAAAATATAGATTCTGGATCTCGTTTCTCGAAACTCCATGGAGCCAAATACCAATCAATGGCATAGATTAAAAGTTAGGGACAGTTTCATTTACCTTGAAATCAAAAGGATTGGAGTTTGAATCGAATGGTTGAGGCTAAAATTAGATAAATGAACCTCAAATGAAAGTTTCTCCTCTTCCTCTCTCTCTACTGCATATTAGATTTCTCACTTTTAACCCACAACCATGAAATTCTCTCAACTCTCTAAAGTTCTGAAATTTCGTAGTAAGGATGGTGAGAATGGCACTGTATATGTAAAAAGGGTTTGAGTGTAGAGACACCTATTGCATGGAGCACCATTAGTGAGTTAAATTTCCGCAGGAAATCATTTGATTAAAGTGATTTTTGAATCAAAATCAAGAGTTTAGAGAGGATTTGCTCAAAAAGAAAGGAGTGGGGGTCAAGAGATACACAGCCATTTGGGAGGAAGATATTTGCTCAGTATGTATAATTAAATAATAATTAAATAATTAAATCAGGCCAAACTCAACCTTAGACTGAGTATGTATAAATTAATTATACTCATCTTATAAAACTTAATCAATAAGTCGGGCATTAAAGGACTACATATTAATTGAAGTATCCTACATATGCTAAACTTTGTAATGAAACGTCTACTTTGAGCCAAGTTATGTTTCATTTAACACAACATATTAAGTCTCTTATTTATTGCTTGTAATACTCGCAATTGGGTTTTCTACGCTACGGTGGTTTAAGTGATTTTAGCCCTTATAAGAAAAAACGGATTCTTTTAAATTTATTTCACGTTCATATCACGTTGAAGTATTGTCAAAAAATAAATACAAAACTTGATTAAATTTATTGTAATCAATTAATTAATATGTTAATTAACTATGTTAAAATTTGATTGCATTTCTTATGTTACCATAAGGAATCGTGAATCGAAACGATCCGAGTTGAGGTGTTTATGTGCTGCGGAAAACAGCTCTTGTATATCCTATTAGAGGGCAACGAAAAAATCACTCGTATTTCATGCTAAGGATATTTTTAAAAGAAGTACTAAAATATTTATTTAATAATAATTAATGAGTCTGAATTGAATGTGCCCGGCACTTAATGTTTCAACGCTGAATTACTTTATATTTGATTTTCCAATACTCACTTATTCAGCATTCGCCTTTGCTTAATTAGCGTCTTGCCATCGAATTTTGGGTTCTGTTTCTACCTTTAATTAGTTTGCATACATTTTCTTCTCTTTTTCGGCTTTTGGTGGTGTTTCTTTGGAATCCTTCATAATTATTGTAATTCGTTACTCTGGTTATTTATATACTCTTTTTCTTAGCAAAAAAAATAGATAGCCACATTACTCGGAGGCACTCAGCCTTTTAGGAGTCATGCACGCTGCTAACTAGAAAGAACTAATCACAAGATTTGTTCAGTAAGATCCCATAAATGGTGCCTTTGTGCGCTCGGAATCTAAAAAACAGAACCCTCAATAAATGATATGCTCCTCTCGACAAGGAAAGAAGAGCATGGTCGGCGGCTGTAAATTCTCTTAGATTTCATCCATCTTCCACACTATATAAAAGAGGTTACAAGGCCACAAACAATATACGTTTTTATATATATCCTATACACTCTCTATCATACAACTTCTCTATATCAATTACCAACTTGATTGTCGAATAATTATAAACCATAAATTACTATTGATCCTACTATTTGTGTGCAGAAATCACCGTAAGAACTATTGAGTCAATCTCCACTTCTCCGGCATCATTATTAAAAATACGTGTAAGTTCCTCAAAAGCCCCTAGAGTACTATCTACATTAATTATGAATATGAAATAAATTTTCTAATGTACAATTTCATTGCGTGTAATAGGCTTTGGTGTGATACTTATCTATATCTTATCCTCCTCAAATTTGCGATCCACACTAAGTTTTCTCTCGAATTTCATCCCGAAAATAAAGGGACCCACCCACCCATCCAGCCAGCCACTTCAAGTAATGAAGGGACCCACCCCATTCACTTCCTTTCGGCTTCTTATTTCCTTTGAAAAATTTTATACCTCACTCTTTCTTCTCCTCCCTCTTTTTATATCTAAAATGATTACCAAGTAATGTTTACTGAAATATTTTTTATTTATTTTTATTTTTTAATTTTGCATTAAATACTTAAAATTATTAATTTATCGTTTAAATCATTCAAAAAAATTTATATTTATCGCATATCTTAACGCACCCAAATTTAGAGAAAAAAATTTGACCGACACCGCTCATTCGAACATCTTTCAGTTATACTTTTCGAATTTTACCCTCAAAAAATATTAAAAATTTACCATTGGCTCAAAAAATTATTTCGAAAAAAGATTATTAAATTATGGTAAGGTATTTGTTAATTTATATTTTGTTGTTATTTTTTTATTTGTTGATTTATAAAACAAAGTTAAAAATCTTTTAAATTATCTAAAAAAGTTCACATTCATCGTGATTTCAAAATTTTGAAAAAAAATAAATTGACATGCACCGCTCATTCGAACCCCCTTTCGGTCGTATTTTCAAATTTTATTTAAGAAAAAATACTAAAACTTTACCACTGACCTAAAAAATTATTTTGGGATTAATCGTAAATTCAAAATTTTTTGATAAAGAGTTGTTGAATTATGGTAAGACATTTATTGATTTATATTTTGTTGTTATTTTTTTGGTTAATTTATAAAAACAAAGTAAAATTTTTTTTTTTACATCATTCAAAAATATTCACATTCATCACATATCCCAATACGTCCAAATTTGAAAAGAAAAAATTGATCAACACGCTTATCCAAATTTCTTTCAAGATATAAATCAACGAATATCTTATCATAATTTAATAATTCTTCATCAAAATATTCTAAGCTCACAGTTAATTTCAAAATAATTTTTTGAGTTAACGATAAGTTTTTAATATTTTTTTGAGTATAAAATTTGAAAAGTACGGCTGAAAGGGGTTCGACTGAGCGGTATTAGTCAATTTTTTCTAAGTTGGGTACATTAGGACATGTGATAAATGTGAATATTTTTGAATAGTTTAAGAGTCAAATTAATAACTTTAAGTATTTTAACACAAAACTAACAAAATTAAAATAAATAAATATTTCAAAAAATATTACTTGGTAATCTTTTCAGATATAGGGAGAGGGAGGAAAAGAAAGAGTGAGGTGTAAAATTTCTCTGTAATTTAAAATTTTGAAATTGAATATCAAATTTAGTTGAGGCTGAAAGGAAGTGAAGGAGGTGGGTCCCTTCATTACCTAAAGTGGCAGGGTTGGGGGTGGGTCCATTTATTTTCGGGATGAAATTCTGGAGAAAACTCAGTGTGGGTAGCAAATTTGTATCCTGTTGGACCTGAAAATGCGATCCAACAATACCATTCCTAATCTTACCATGCTTTTAGTTCCTAACCTTATCCTATTGGGTTAAGTTTTCAGTCCCCTGTTCCCTTTGATATGTATACTATGGATCTGCAAGGAGAACATTATCAAGAATATTAAAGAAATGAACTATAAGTTAATAACCAAAAAGCACTTTTAAGTTTGATTATGTAAGGAAAATCTTTTCAAATGAATTATATCGAACTAAAACACTCGCAATTACAAGATGGTCGACTTATTAAAACAATACATGACAACCGGGTATAATATGAAATTAACTTAAAAATTCTCATGCAACGACATGACTTTCACCTTCTTATTTGGAAACTACAATTCACAGCATGACATGATATGATCACACAAAATGATAAGTTATGTCGCCTCAAAAACGGAGTTATATAAATTATGTTGGAACACTATTTATTATTATTTGATTATGAAACCCATAGATTGTACTCCCACCATACGTTTATGAATGAAAATTCAGTTTTCTTTTAATTCAACATAGTCAAGTAAAAGATACAGTCGACTAATAAATGAATCTTTACTAACAATTCAAAGTTAAATGTAAAAAAATTGAATTAAATTAAATTAAATCCTAGGATGAACTAATCCGAGAGACGGTCCAAGTGGACTGATCTTGCCACGTGTCTCCATATTTAATTCCACGTGTTCTACTGTCTCCTCCAAAATTGGCTCAAGCGCAGGCGTCCAAGTCCTGCGGCTCCCCAATAGGTGGCCCAGAAATCCGGTACTATTATTACCTTGCAAAATCACACCTGGACTTTCACCATACCCCTTGGTGGCCGTCGGCAAGATTCTAGATCTTCCTCGTTTTGACCTCCTTTTCTCAAAAGCGGAGTCAATCAGCGCCGTCTCCAATTCCGATATCTTCGAGCCGGCCCGACTCACCGGCACATACAAGTAAATCGCCCCCACCGACAGATGCTCGTCGGCTTTCATTGCCAGAACCCGGCAAGTCTTCCGAATTAACAGCGCCGGAGATACCACGTGGCCAGGTTCGTCGAGCATGATCTCGAAGGCGGTGACTGGGACCTTGATTTTCCGAAGGTTCCCAGTAGCGTCCATGATCGTCGCCGTTTGGTGCTAAACGTAGCAACAGGATTTGCAGTTTCCCATGATGAATTTCTTATTTGGTGTGAGCTGAGGATTTTGATTTTGTTGTACGTTGGAGTATGGATGAGTTTTCGCCTGTAGATTTTGTGTGTGTTGCTGCGTGTATATATATATGCCCGGGGCTGTGGCCTTGTGGGGAAGAGATAAAAGGGGAGGGACTGGGAAGTGTTCACTGAAAGCGCATTTAGTGCGTTGGACCATAAAACTTGGTCATAACTTTTACTTTTCTTTGTTTGGACGTACAGTCGAAGGTGTCTACTTTACTGATCATTTTTTTGAAGAAATTGCTATTAGCAAGGAGTGATGTAAGGAATAGTACAAGGAAACATGTGGCAAGACGGGATTAATTTTTTTGTGCATTTGAAAAATTTTCTTTCCCCTTTTTTTTCCTCTCTCTTTCTCTTTCAAAAGGTTAATAATAAATGTGATTTTTTCGAAATATTTTTTACTTTTATTTTGAAATATTTTTTTTGACGGAGTTATACAAATTGTGCTAGAACACTATTTATTATTAATTGATTATGAAACCCATAGATTGTACTCCCACCATATGTTTATGAATGAAAATTCAGTTTTGTTTTAATTCAAGATAGTCAAGTAAAAGATACAGTCGACTAATGAATGAATCTTTACTGACAATTCAAAGTTAAATGCAAAAAAATTGAATTAAATTAAATTAAATCCTAGGATGAACTAATCCGAGAAACGGTCCAAGTGGACTGATCTTGCCACGTGTCTCCATATTTAATTCCACGTGTTCCACTGTCTCCTCCAAAATTGGCTCAAGCGCAGGCGTCCAAGTCCTGCGGCTCCCCAACCGGTGGCCCGAAAATCCGGTACTATTATTCCCTTGCAAAATCACACCTGGACTTTCACCAACGTCACCGGACCCCTTGGTGGCCGTCGGCAAGATTCTAGAACTTTCTCGTTTTGACCTCCTTTTCTCAAAAGCGGAGTCAATCAGCGCCGTCTCCAATTCCGATACCTTCGAGCCGGCCCAACTCACCGGCACAACCAAGTAAATCGCCCCCGCCGACAGATGCACGTCGGCTTTCATCGCCAGAACCCGGTAAGTCTTCCGAATTAACAGCGCCGGAGATACCACGTGGCCAGGTTCGTCGAGCATGATCTCGGAGGCGGTGACTGGGACCTTGATTTTCCGGAGGATCCCAGTAGCGTCGATGATCGTCGCCGTTTGGTGCTAAACGTAGCAACAGGATTTGTAGTTTCCCATGATGACTTTCTTGTTTGGTGTGAGCTGAGAATTTTGATTTTGTTGTAGGTTGGAGTATGGATGAGTTTTTGCCCGTGGATTTTGTGTGCGTTGCTGCGAGTATATATATATTGCTCGGGATTATGGCCATGTGGGGGAAGACATAAAAGGGGGAGATTGGGAAGTGTTCACTGGAAGCGCGCATTTAGTGCGTTGGACAATAGAACTTGGTCATAACTTTTACTTTTTTTTGTTTGGACGTACAGTCGAAGCTGCCTACTTTACTGATCATTTTTTTGATGAAAATGCTATTCGCAAGGAGTAATGTAAGGAATAGTACAAGGAAACATGTGGTAAGATGGGATTAGTTTATTTGTGCATTTGAAAAATTTCTTTCCCCTTTTTTTTTTCTCTCTCTTTCTCTTTCAAAAGGTTAATAATAAATGTGATTTTTTCAAAATATTTTTTAATTTTATTTTGAAATATTTTTTTTTACGGAGTTATATAAATTGTGCTGCAACACTATTTATTATTATTTGATTATGAAACCCATAGATTGTACTCCCACCATACTTTTATGAATGAAAATTCTATTTTCTTTTAATTCAATATAGTCAAGTAAAAGATACAGTCGACTAATGAATGAATCTTTACTCACAATTCAAAGTTAAATGTAAAAAAATTGAATTAAATTAAATTAAATCCTAGGATGAACTAATTCGAGAAACGGTCCAAGTGGACTGATCTTGCCACGTGTCTCCATATTTAATTCCACGTGTTCCACTGTCTCCTCCAAAATTAGCTCAAGCGCAGGCGTCCAAGTCCTGCAGCTCCCCAACCGGTGGCCCGGAAATCCGGTACTATTATTCCCTTGCAAAATCACACCTAGACTTTCACCATCGTCACCGGACCCCTTGGTGGCCGTCGGCAAGATTCTAGAACTTCCTCGTTTCGACTTCCTTTTCTCAAAAGCGGAGTCAATCTGCGCCGTCTCCAATTTCGATACCTTCGAGCCGGCCCGACTCACCGGCACAACCAAGTAAATCGCCCCCGCCAACAGATGCTCGTTGGCTTTCATCGTCGAAACCCGGCAAGTCTTCCGAATTAACAGCGCCGGAGATACCACATGGCCAGGTTCGTCGATCATGATCTCGGAGGCAGTGACTGAGACCTTGATTTTCCGGAGGTTCCCAATAGCGTCCATGGTCGTAGCCGTTTGGTGACATGTGGTAAGGTGGGATACAGTCGACTAATGAATGAATCTTTACTAACAATTCAAAGTTAAATGTAAAAAACTGAATTAAATTAAATTAAATCCTAGGATGAACTAAGCCGAGAAACGGTCCAAGTGGACTGACCTTGCCACGTGTCTCCATATTTAATTCCACGTGTTCCACTGTCTCCTCCAAAATTGGCTCAAGCGCAGGCGTCCAAGTCCTGCGGCTCCCCAACCAGTGGCCCGGAAATCCGGTACTATTATTCCCTTGCAAAATCACACCTAGACTTTCAACATTGTCACCGGACCCCTTGGTGGTCGTCGGCAAGATTCTAGATCTTCCTCGTTTCGACCTCCTTTTCTCAAAAGCGGAGTCAATCAGCGCCGTCTCCAATTTCGATGCCTTCGAGCCGGCCCGAATCACCGGCACATACAAGTAAATCGCCCCCGCCAACAGATGCTCGTCGGCTTTCATCGCCGGAACCCTGCAAGTCTTCCGAATTAACAGCGCCGAAGATACCACGTGGCCAGGTTCGTCGATCATGATTTCGGAGGCGGTGACTGGGACCTTGATTTTCCGGAGGTTCTCAGTAGCGTCGATGATCGTCGCCGTTTGGTGCTTCACGTAGCAACAGGATTTGCAGTTTCCCATGATGAATTTCTTGTTTGGTGTGAGCTGAGGATTTTGATTTTGTTGTACGTTAGAGTATGGATGAATTTTCGCCTGTGGATTTTGTGTTTGTTGCTGCGTGTATATATATATATGCCAGGGGCTATGGCCTTCTAGTGGAAGAGATAAAAGGGGAGGGATTGTGAAGTGTTCACTGGAAGCGCGCATTAGTGCGTTGGACCATAAAACTTGGTCATAACTTTTACTTTTCTTTGTTTGGACGTACAGTCAAACGTGCCTACTTTACTGATCATTTTTTTGACGAAAATGCTATTAGCAAGGAGTGATGTAAGGAATAGTACAAGGAAACATGTGTAAAACGAAATTAGTTTTTTTGTGCATTTGAAAATTTTATTTCCCCTTTTTTTTCTCTCTCTTTCTCTTTCAAAAGGTTAATAATAAATGTGATTTTTTCGAAATATTTTTTACTTTTATTTTGAAATATTTTTTTGACGAAGTTATATAAATTGTGCTGCACCACTATTTATTATTATTTGATTATGAAACTCATAGATTGTACTCCCACCATACGTTTATGAATGAAAATTCAGTTTTCTTTTAATTCAAGATTTTCAAGTAAAAGATACAGTCGACTAATGAATGAATCTTTACTAACAATTCAAAGTTAAATGTAAAAAAATTGAATTAAATTAAATTAAATCCTAGGATGAACTAATTCAAGAAACGGTCCAAGTGGACTGATCTTGCCACGTCTCTCCATATTTAATTCAACGTGTTCCACAGTCTCCTCCAAAATTGGCTCAAGCGCAGGCGTCCAAGAAATGCGGCTCCCCAACCGGTGGCCCGGAAATCCGGAACTATTATTCCCCTGCAAAATCACACCTGGACTTTCACCATCGTCACCGGACCCCTTGGTGGCCGTCGGCAAGATTCTAGAACTTCCTCGTTTCGACCTCCTTTTCTCAAAAGCAGAGTCAATCAGCGCCGTCTCCAATTCCGATACCTTCGAGCCGGCCCGACTCACCGGCACAACAAAGTAAATTGCCCCCGCCAACAGATGTTCGTCGGCTTTCATCGCCGGAACCCGGCAAGTCTTCTGAACTAACAGCGCCGGAGATACCACGTGGCCAAGTTCGTCGAGCATGATCTCGGAGGCAGTGACTGGGACCTTGAATTTCCGGAGGTTCCCACACCGCGTATAGCCTGTTGCCTGCTTTCCAGGAGTTACTGAGCCTGGAACATCTTCTTCGAATGGAACTCGCGATCTAGTCATGGATTCGGATTCTTCAATGCACCCTCCTTGCGTGCTGGTGGTCCCGCCTAATTCAACATCCCGATCCCGCTAGCGTCGATGATCGTCGCCGTTTGGTGCTAAACGTAGCAACAGGATTTGCAGTTTCCCATCATGAATTTCTTGTTTGGTGTGAGCTGAGGATTTTGATTTTATTGTATATTGGAGTATGGATGAGTTTTCGCCTGTGGATTTTGTGTGTGTTGCTGCGTGTATATATATATTGCCCGGGGCTGTGGCCTTGTGGGGGAAGAGATAAAAGGGTAGAGATTGGGAAGTGTTCACTGGAAGCGCATTTAGTGCGTTGGACCATAGAACTTGGTCATAACTTTTACTTTTTTTTTTTGGACGTACAGTCGTACGTGCCTACTTTACTGATCATTTTTTTGACGAAAATGCTATTAGCTAGGAGTGATGTAAAGAATAGTACAAGGAAACATGTGGTAAGATGGGATTAGTTTATTTGTGCATTTGAAAAATTTCTTTCCCCTTTTTTTTTCTCTCTCTTTCTCTTTCAAAAGGTTGATAATAAATGTAATTTTTTCGAAACATTTTTTAAATTTATTTTGAAATTTTTTTTTTGACGGAGTTATATAAATTGTGCTGCAACACTATTTATTAATATTTGATTATGAAACCCATAGATTGTACTCCCACCATACTTTTATGAATGAAAATTCTGTTTTCTTTTAATTCAAGATAGTCAAGTAAAAGATACAGTCGACTAATAAATGAATCTTTACTAACAATTCAAAGTTAAATGTAAAAAAATTGAATTAAATTAAATAAAATCCTAGGATGAACTAATTCGAGAAACGGTCCAAGTGGACTGATCTTGCCACGTGTCTCCATATTTAATTCCACGTGTTCCACTGTCTCCTCCAAAATTGGCTCAAGCGCAGGCGTCCAAGTCCTGCGGCTCCCCAACGGGTGGCCCGGAAATCCGATACTATTATTCCCCTGCAAAATCACACCTGGACTTTCACCATCGTCACCTAACCCCTTGGTGGCCGTCGGCAATATTCTAGAACTTCCTCGTTTGAACCTCCTTTTCTCAAAAGCGGAGTCAATCAATACCGTCTCCAATTATGATACCTTCGAGCCGAACCGACTCACCGCCACAAGCAAGTAAATCGCCCCTGCCGACGGAAGCTCTTCGGCTTTCATCGCCGGAACCCGACAAGTCTTCCGAATTAATAGCGCCGGAGATACCACGTGGCCAGATTCGTCGAGCATGATCTCGGAGGCGGTGACTGGGACCTTTATTTTCCGGAGGTTCCCAGTAGCGTCAATGGTCGTCGCCGTTTGGTGACATGTGGTAAGATGGGATACAGTCGACTAATGAATGAATCTTTACTAACAATTCAAAGTTAAATGTAAAAAATTGAATTAAATTAAACTAAATCCTAGGATGAACTAATCCGAGAAACGGTCACAAGATTCTAGAACTTCCTCGTTTGAACCTCCTTTTCTCAAAAGCGGAGTCAATCAATACCGTCTCCAATTCCGATACCTTCAAGCCGGCCCGACTCACCGCCACAACCAAGTAAATCTCCCCTGCCGACGGAAGCTCTTCGGCTTTCATCGCCGGAACCCGGCAAGTCTTCCGAATTAACAGCGCCGGAGATACCACGTGGCCAGATTCGTCGAGCATGATCTCGGAGGCGGTAACTGGGACCTTGATTTTTTGGAGGTTCCCTGTAGCGTCGATGATCGTCGCCGTTTGGTGCTTCACGTAGCAACAGGATTTGCAGTTTCCCATGATGAATTTCTTGTTTGGTGTGAGCTGAGGATTTTGATTTTGTTGTACGTTGGAGTATGGATGATTTTTCGCCTGTGGATTTTGTGTGTGTTGCTGCGTGTATATATATATGCCTGGGCCTGTGGCCTTCTGGGGGAATAGATAAAAGGGGAAGGACTGGGAAGTGTTCACTGGAAGCGCGCATTTAGTGCGTTCGACCATAAAACTTGGTCATAACTTTTACTTTTGTTTGTTTGGATGTACAGTCGAAGGTGCCTAGTTTACTGATCATTCTTTTGACGAAAATGCTATTAGCAAGGAGTGATGTAATGAATATTTTTTTTCCCCTTTTTTTTTTCTCTCTTTCTCTTTCAAAAGGTTAATAATAAATGTGATTTTTTCGAAATATTTTTTACTTTTATTTTGAAATATTTTTTTTGACGCAGTTATATAAATTGTGCTGGAACACTATTTATTATTATTTGATTATGAAACCCATAAATTGTACTCCCACCATACGTTTATGAATGAAAATTCAGTTTTCTTTTAATTCAAGATGGTCAAGTAAAAGATACAGTCGACTAATGAATGAATCTTTACTAACAATTCAAAGTTAAATGTAAAAAAATTGAATTAAATTAAATTAAATCCTAGAATCAACAAATCTTGCGCCGTGTCTCCATATTTAATTTCACGTGTTCCACTGTCTCCTCCAAAATTGGCTCAAGCACAGGCGTCCAAGTCCTGCGGCCCCCCAACCGATGGCCCAGAAATCCGGTACTATTATTCCCTTGCAAAATCACACCTAGACTTTCACCATTGTCACCGGACCCCTTGGTGGCCGTCGGCAAGATTCTAGATCTTCCTCTTTTCGACCACCTTTTCTCAAAAGCGGAGTCAATGAGCGCCGTCTCTAATTCCGATACCTTCGAGCCGGCCCGACTCATCGGCACAACCAAGTAAATCGCCCCCGCCGACAGATGCTCGTCGGCTTTCATCGCCGGAACCCGCAAGTCTTCCAAATTAATAGCGCCGGAGATACCACGTGGCCAAGTTCGTCGAGCATGATCTCGGAGGCGGTGACTTGGACCTTGATTTTCCGGAGGTTCCCACTGGCGTCGATGATCGTCGCCGTGTGGGCTTCATGTAGCAACAGGATTTGCAGTTTCCCATGATGAATTTCTGTTTTGGTGTGGGAGCTGAAGA
This sequence comes from Arctostaphylos glauca, assembly GCA_019985065.2. Classification (NCBI taxonomy): domain Eukaryota; kingdom Viridiplantae; phylum Streptophyta; class Magnoliopsida; order Ericales; family Ericaceae; genus Arctostaphylos; species Arctostaphylos glauca. Next base: position 44,398,338 of record JAHSPW020000001.1, read on the forward strand.
TTTTGATTTTGTTGTATGTTGGAGTATGGATGAGTTTTCGCCTGTGGATTATGTGTGTGTTGCTGCGTGTATATATATATGCCCGGGGTTGTGGCCTTGTGGGGGGAAGAGATAAAAGGGGAGGGACTGGGACGTGTTCACTGGAAGCGCGCATTTAGTGCGTTGGACCATAAAACTTGATCATAACTTTTACTTTTCTTTGTTTTGACGTACAATCGAAGGTGCCTACTTTACTGATCATTTTTTTGACACGCACGAAACTGGGCCCACTAGTCACACCCAACCGACTCCTGATGTCTCCACATTTTGTCTATAGCAATTTTATGTCGGTTAACGAATTTGTCTGTAGGAGGGAGAGAGACACGAGTTCGAGATAATAAGTTTGCCAGAAATTGTTTTGATGTCTCAAGAAATTGTATTCCAGGCCTACTCTTTATTTTTGCTACTCATCTAAGTTAACCTAACCAATATTAAAAATAAAAATTTTAAAAATTGTTTTGATAAATTATCTATAATTAATATTTCATTTCCACATGAATATATACATCTACTTCTAAAAAAGTGAAAAAAAAAATGAACAATTGAATAGAATTAAAAGAGACAGAAAAAATAGGCAAAAAAAATCAAAGGTTTTATAAAATAAGAGGAATAAATGATGCATTTGGGAAATTAGACTATTGGAGCAGAATGTGTTTTGGGACTTTTGATTCTTTTTGTCCGTACATAACTAGTGGTTTGGCTAGGGGATTGGAGATGCTCTTAGCTTAAAATGTGGATCAACACAGTTTCTTTTTCAACATGTAGCATAAATTACCGAGAAAATTACTACTTTCTCGACGTTAATACAAAAGGCTGTTGATTTATAGGTTAAAGAGAACCATATTTGCTAGACAAAAGTGGCCACAAGCAAGACGACATCATTCAAAGTAGAAAATAGTAATTTCTTGGTTAGTTGATTTCTTCTTCTTGACTTTTGTTTTTGCCAATGCAGAATGTTGTCCTGTGCTTTGCAATATTACACCTATTCCTTTGCCTTCACATATGGATAGTACTTATGTTCTTTTCTCCTGAACTTATTAGGATGCCAGAAATATGTAAGTTTGCCTCATCTTTCTCCGAATACTTTACACCTAACTTCGGTCCTTTACACATTTGCTTATTAAGTATAGTAGCTAAGAAAGCCATCATTGATAAAGGTCCACAGGCAGAACAGGGTAGACCGTGGTTTTCTCGTCCATTTATGGTCTTCCTAGTCTTTTTCGATTGCTCGCCCATAGAGTACCCTCTAAGAAAGCGGAGCCAGGGAGCCAACAAATAGCCCAAAAGACTCAATGTGGGCCTCTTACTTAGCCAGGAGGAGTCCTAAACTTATAAAAAGACTAGTGTGTCATCATGAGATTAAGAGCCTAAATCGGGAGTTGTCTTCTCCACAACACGGGCCTTATCCTTGTCCATGAGAAAGATAGAGCCCACGACTCAGGCATATATAAACACATATTAATCCATTAAAAAAATGTAAATGCATTTAAAAATGATCGAGTTAAGACTAATGGAGTCTTAAGTTCAAAAACTTGTTAATCAGTTTCACTTTTGTATGACCCACAACTATAAGAAAACAAAAACAAAAAGCAAAAGCATAATCTAGGTAGGCATTGGAGAGACGATAATAGTCCGTTTTAGAATTTAGGTAGGCTGCAGGGGACAATATATATGTATTACCGTGTCGGGATGAGCTCCACTTCAAATTTCTTCCCTCTTTATTCATCCAAACTCTTATTTTGTGATCTCATTTCATATTTTCATTTGAATTTTCATCTTGTAGGCTCATAGAACATGTTTGGATAGAATGATCAGTTAGGTCAAATATCGATAAATATAAACACACAAGTTGTAAAATATTTTATTTAAAAATAAATGATTTAAGTATTAATTAAAATTTTGTTATTGTAAAAAATAAAATTAACCTTTTTTTATTTATCGAGATTTGATCAAGTTAGTTTTTCTACACATATTCGTACTTTTAGCTAGGTTTTAAGAAATAAACGATTTATATTATAATTGTGTGCTCGAAACGAACTCACAAAAATAGAAATTTGAAAAGATACATAAAAGATAGAAATATAAAGATGAGTTGATCCCTATCGGCGTTAAAGACATCTGCAGATCTTTGGGTGCCTATCTCATATGATAAAATAAATTGAGAGATGCTAATTATTGACATCTAATTTGACCCTACAAAATTTGAGTCAAGATAAAAAAATTTGGATACTAAATATCCATAGGCTTGAACATTGGTTGGTGAGCTTGCCTATACACTCCACAAGTAAAAGGACTCGGCCCATCCAAATCAAACCATGGTCACACTATGGTCCAATCCATGTGTTCTTTGTGGGTTGTTAATGTTTCATTCCACATTTTGCTCCGAAAGGACTTCCGGGTCCATAACTCATCCAAATACGGATAATTTACCCGGGAACTTATTTTGTTTGACAATGTTTTTTATTTTTTTGAGGGGGGTCAAATAACCTATGCCTCCATAAATTTTGCGGTTGACTAATTCTACCATACACTAGCGAGGGCTATTAGAATTCACTTCACAATAATTGATAGTACGTGAAAAAATCCACGATCAAAAAGGGTATTTTCAGACTTTAGTCAGTTCTTCACGTAATTGTAGGGGTATACATACAACTCAACTTCTAAAAAAATCGCATGATTACCACAAAAAAAAAAATTTGAACAGTTCTAAATCTGTCCACTCCCTTTACTTCTTCTATCATGAAGGTTGGATCCCTAACGAGCACATGTGTCGTGTGGGCGCTTGAAATTGGGGGCCCTGTAGTGAGAGAGCTCACTACATGGGTGTAGTGAGCTCATCCGGCTGTCCATTTCAGCAATAGACGGTTCAAACATTATCACTCAATAATCGCAATGAGCAATCTATTCCCAGTGTCCACAACCAGATTTTTTAATAATTTCCCTCAAAGGAGTAGATCTCAACGGCATCGACGTAGACCATCACATATTGCATTCACTAACATGCAAAATAATATAACTCGTGGTGAGAATCCACGCCATACCCAACCTACAGGTACGACTGCTAACACAATAGTACATATAACTCTGCTACGGCTAACAAAATAAAATTTTATTTTTACTATTTTTTCTGTCTCTTTTAATTCTATTCATTTGTTCACTTTTTTTTCACTTTTTTAGCAGTAGATATATATATTCATGCGGAAATGAAATATTAATTATAGATAATTTATCAAAACAATTTTTAAAATTGGTTAGGTTAACTTAGATGGATAGCAAAAGAGACATATATATAATTTTATTTTGTTAGCCGTAGCAGAGTTATATGTACTATTGTGTTAGCAGTCGTACCTGTAGGTTGGGTATGGCGTGGATTCTCACCACAAGTTACATTATTTTGCATGTTAGTCAATGCAATATGTGATGGTCTACGTCGATGCCGTTGAGATCTACTCCTTCGACGGAAATTATCAAAAAATCTGGTTGTGGACACTAGTAAGAGATTGCTCATTGCGATTATTGAGTGATAATGTTTGCTTGTAGCATATGAAATTTGCTTGTCGAAGAAAGGATGTATTTTTACCTGGCATATTTCGGCTACTGTAATTTGTCCTTCTCTGCCTTAATTGTTGGTCACGCATTTCGTTGCTTAATGTAGCCCTACTTTGTCTAGTCCACTCACGACGTCTTTCTCTGCGATGATCTAATTGTGATGTACGCTCGGATACTATACGCTCGGTTTGATTAGCTGACCTTCTCATTTGTTGTGCAAGACATCGTCGCTCCAATCTTTGGCTAGCTTCTGTAGGATTCATGTTCTGCATACGCCAGTGATCAGCCTCTCTATTTTGACGTCTACGTTGTTCAATTGCTTCCACAGTTAGATGTCCTCGTTGCCTGTGATAGCGAGGGCAATTTTCTGCTCGACGTTCTTCAAACTATGCATTCAGGTGACTGAATGTTATCGCCGTTTTGCATGGTGGGCCAACTAACTGTATAAGAGCATTGTATTAATTGATTGACAATGACACTCAAGAAATAAAAATGTAAAATTAATTTTTGTATATTACTGATGTTCGACATGCACACGCATTACGAAACTAACAAAATATAATGAGTTAATTTCATGACACTAACCCCAAATGCAAGAGTTATATTTGTAAGTTTTGGCATGTACATTTGTCACGACATTAACCCATTGTAATGAGTTAATTGAATCACATTTGGTATATTTTTTCTTCTGGATTAAGTATAAATTAAGAATTTGAATTTCCTTTAGGCTTACTTCATAGTACTCACAATAAAAGAGAATGAACAATGAAATAATTTCATTTTTTATTTCATGAAGAGAAAAATAAATAAACAAATAAAAAACAATGCTAATTTAAACTGAGAGAGAGTGGAGCAAACAAATTACCTCGATTGAGTAAGATATTTGTTGATTGATTTACCGTGGCTGTAAGAAAAAGGCTTGCTAATAATATCGACAATCCTCTGGAAAAATAGAATGAATTTAGTCAAAACATTTGAATTTTAACGTAAATAGGTCTTATCTTTTAATTCTAAGTAACTTATTTATACTCATTGACAGAACCCAACGCTCACTAACTATATACTTCAACCCTACGAGTCACGTAGTTGTTTACAAAATTGAATTTAAAAAGTGATTCGTAAGTGAAAAATAATGCAGACACAAACCTAATATTTTTATCTGAGTAGAAGCAAAAATAAAACTATTGAACTGCGACTTCTATTTAACTCGGATGATTTAGATCAGAGTGTTTATTCTGATTATTTAATAATGTAGTTTAGTTTTGCTTTATATAATGAAAAACTAAATTAAATTGAAGTGCATGTAGTTAGAGATGTTAATGACATTTGGCAATGGATGGCATGCTTGTGTAGAGAATGAGCTCGCCAAATTGAAGATGTTTATTAATCCAAGGTTACCACGTTGAGGTAAAAAAATGGTTGTCAAAATTTTGTAGGAGAAAAAGGTTACCTACATGTTGCTTTAATGGCCCGCATATTATTATACTACTCTCGACTCAATTATATAACTTTCTCCGTTATGTATTACGACTTTGTGGATTTTGAAAACTCGTGTTTGTAAAGCGTCGTTCGAAGTTGTGATACTTTACGTATACAATTAATATTTTATTTACGCGTGCAAGTTCACTAGATCAATAAATATATGGAATGGATATATTAGAAGTTACAAATTATGGTCCCGTCATATATTTTTCGGATTTTATTTACTAATCATTTGTTTGTTCGCCTATTTTAAATGTAGATTAAAATTTAGTAATTTTGTAATAGATGGTGACGATGTTTTGATAGAAATTTTACAAAAGATAAGTGAAAAAGAGAAAAAATATTTTTAGAATACGTCAATGAACACTAAAAAGGGAGTAATATTTTTAGAGTACGTAAACAAATACATACACATCTATAAACACGTGGTTACACGTGCATCGAATAACACTTGTACTGCCTATATATACATACACACATACATATACATATATATATATATATATATATAAGAAAAAATGAGTAATATTAATAAAGTATGTCAACACACGAGCGAGCAAATATCGGAACAAACCCCGTCGTCGAAGACAAAAAAGACCGCCCAGAACTCAAAACAGAGCTCGCCATTAAAAGTAGCCGCTGGAATTCTTCCGAAGACAATGCTGACGGTTTTCCCTGCCGCTTGGGAATCATGAGGTAAACCTTTCCCATCTCTAGCTCCTCGTCTGCCGGCAACGGACTCGGCCTCTTTCCCCCGGACTTAACGTAAGCAAGTATTGTGTTGGTTGAATATTGGACGGTCTAACTACAAGTTCCTGTGTATTTCGTTTTTGTCTATCACAATTTTCCTATTTACTCCTTAAAATATAAATATTAATTTTTTTCCCATAATTTATAATGTCTTGTAAATTAAAATATTTTAACGATAACCTCCAACCCAATTGAAAGGCTGGACAGAAAATTCAACTCCCGTAAAATTGGTACTATAAAAGTTAATAGTACCTGTGAAATTTCAAACTTCAAATTCAAAATAAAAAACATAAATTCTTAAATTTCTAATTTTCACTATCGAACCAAACCCATGGTGTTTTGGAGGGACAAATGTAGGGTGTAGATTAGGCTTTTGCTTTTTGTTTTTGTTTTCTTATAGTTGTGGGTCATACAAAAGTGAAACTGATTAACAAGTTTTTGAACTTAAGACTCCATTAGTCTTAACTCGATCATTTTAAAATGCGTTTTGTTTTTATTCAAAAAAATTTCACATTTGTTTTTTTTTTAAATTTTTTGTGGATTATTGGTCCGTCTCAAACGGACCTAAAAAGTATAAAATTATATTTAAAAGTTAAAAAAAATCACTAAAGACGACGAATAAATATAAAAAGACTATGTTTTTTAATTATTTGTCATTTTTTAAATTTTCAAATTTGATCTATTATTTATAAATTTTCTGAAACCTCTAATCGATACGAACCAATAATTCACAAAAAATTAATGAAAAACAAAATATTACAATTTTTTTAAAAAAGATAAAACTTAAATAATTAAATCAGGCTAAACTCAACCTTAAATTGAGTATGTATAAATTAATTATAGTCATCTTATGAAACTTAATCTATAAGTCGGTCATTAAAGGACTACATATTAATTGAAGTATCCTATATATATATCCTAAACTTTGTAATGAAACGTCTACTTTGAGCCAAGTTATGTTTCATTTAATACAACATATTAAGCTTCTTATTTATTGCTTGTAATACTCGCAATTGGGTTTTGTACGCCACGGTGATATAAGTGATTTTAGCCCTTATAAGAAAAATGGATTATTTTAAATTTCTTTCACGTTCGTATCACGCTGAAGTGTTGTGAAAAAATAAATACAAAACTTGATTCAATTTATTATAATAAATTAATTAATATGTTAATTAACTGTGTTAAAATTTGATTGCATTTCTTATGTTACCATAAGGAATCGTGAATCGAAATGATCCGAGTTGAGGTGGTTATGTGCTGCGAAAAACAGCTCTTGTGTATCCCATTAGAAGGCAATGAAAAAATAACTCGTATTTCATGCTAAGGATATTTAAAGTTAAATCAATCTTTGCTAACAATTCAAAGTTAAATGTGCCCAAAAAAAAAAAAGATTTAAATCCTAGGATGAACTAATCCGAGAAAAGCTCCAAGTGGACTGATCTTGCCACGTGTCTCCATATTTAATTCCACGTGTTCCACTGTCTCCTCCGGAATTGACTCAAGCACAGGCGTCCAAGTCCTGCGGCTTCCCAACTGGTAGCCCGGAAATCCAATACTGTTATTCCCTTGCAAAATCATAGCTGGACTTTTACCATTGTCACCGGACCCCTTGGTGACCGTCGGCAAGATTCTAGAACTTCTTCGTTTCAGTCTCCTTTTCTCAAAAGCGGAGTCAATCAGCGCCGTCTCCAATTTCGATACCTTCGAGCCGGCCCGACTCATCGGCACAACCAAGTAAATTGCCCCCGCCGACAGATGCTCATCGGCTTTCATCGCCAGAACCCGGCAAGTCTTCCGAATTAACAGCGCCGGAGATACCACTTGGCCAGGTTCGTCAAGCATGATCTCGGAGGCGGTGACTGGGACCTTGATTTTTCGGAGGTTCCCAGTAGCGTTGATGATCGTCGCTGTTTGGTGCTTCACGTAACAACATGATTTGCAGTTTCCCATGATGAATTTCTTGTTTGGTGTGAGCTGAGGATGTTGATTTTGTTGTACGTTGGAGTATGGATGAGTTTTCGCCAGTGAGTTTTGTGTGTGTTGCTGCGTGTATATATATATATATGCTTGGGGTTGTGGCCTTGTGGGGGAAGAGATAAAAGGGGAGGGACTGAGAAGTGTTGAGTGGAAGTGTGTGTTTAGTGCGTTGGACCATAAAACTCGGTCATATACTTTTACTTTTCTTTTTTTGACATAAATTGCCACTCATCCTCTGAGTCATACACCTCCTCAACAAATACGTAACCTTTTTTATATAATTACAAGTGTGCCATTCTCTCTTTCTTTTATCCCTAAATTGCAAAAATGCCATTCCACATCTAATTACAAAACTGCGACTTTTATTATTTTTACTATTTCACATTGATTTTAATAAAAATTATAATTGAAAAATTTAAATAATAGGTGTTTTTTTAAATAATTAACTAATTGAACTCTTTATTATGGAATTCTTTATTTTTTGTAAGAACTCATAAAATTAGAAGTCGCAATTAATCTTAAAGGGAGAGACTGGGAAGTGTTGAGTGGAAGCGCGTGTTTAGTGCGTTGGACCATAAAACTCAATCATAACTTTTACTTTTCTTTGTTTAGACGTACAGTCGAAGGTGCCTACTTCACCGATCTTGCCAAACATTCCCTCAACTGTTTGAGAGAGCTGCCCGCATGCAGAGGAGTCTAAAAATAAGACAGGTCTCTCACTTTCCTTAAGAATAGTTCTAATGGGGAGAAGGCAAGTCTCACTTTCCTTAAAAATAGTTCTAATGGTGGAAAAGGCAAGTCTCACTTTCCTCAGTAAAAGTTAAATAGATAAATTGACGCTTCAAATATCTCCAATTATAATACCGATTGCTTAGTTGACATTCGACATTTTTTTTTTGGTTATGCCAAATTTGACATATGAAAAGAGAAGATGTCGAATCTTTTTTATTTTACTTTATTCTTCAGATTTTTGTAATAAGAAAATAAATTAATAAATTTGACGTGTTACTTTGAAGTGTGCATTTTAAAAAGTATCAAATTCTAAGATTTCAATAAGCCTTCAAAAAGATTTGGTATCCATAAATTTGAAGTTAAAGATTCAACACGCTTGACGTGAAATCGCTTTTTCTTTGACTATTTTATTTCATGAGACCCACGATGTTTTGTCTATAATTTGGTAAAACAAAAACCATCAAATGGATTAAAAATAAAATTACACTAATATGTCATATTTGATATATTAGCTAGAGATCATGTGTATTTTGAAATATGTCAAATTGTCACGTAAATAAGTAATTATTTAGTAGTTTTGAGACACCGTTACGTGATGTCACAATATCTTTCGTCACCATACATTTATGTGGGATATATATACTAAGTATTTGGCTCACATAAAAATGTGATAGTGGAGGATACCGGAACATCACATAACAATGCTCCAAAACCACCCAATAATATCTCCACATAAAGGTTCTACAAAAATATCCCAATTTTTTTATAGAAAATGGCCAAGCTAAAACATTATATGCAGATTTATAGAGTTTTGACTACTTCATGGTTCATATGTTTTTTTGTATTTAGTGATTTTTTCAATATTTTTCCAATTTGTTTTTATTTTTTAGGATATATCTGGTGTGGCTCTATCAACAAAATTAAGAAAGAAATCTAGAAAAATATTCTAAAAATTTTCCAAGAAAATTTTATTTTAAAAAAGTTAAAAAGTCAAGATATCAATTCCAAGTTGGCTAATTTTTGTGTGCCAATAATTTAATAAGTCAACATTGTCAATTTAAAGTTAGCTAATTTTTCATTTAGGTGAATTTTAATAAGATTTTATTAGTTTTTTTTTTTTTAAAAAGTTTCCAGGTATGTCTAGACTGCATGCACTCAAAAAGTTCTGAAAATTTTGAGTAAAAACAAAAAAAACTACGGAGCCATGGATAATTGTTCGATCTCAAGAATTTATTTTCAAAAACACAACCAAGTGTTTAGTTTTGGGTGTTGGGTTTGTTTTTGAAATTGCTGTAAGTTTGAGCTCAACCAATTAGCAGTTGCTAATGGATTCATTTTTATAATGACGGAAACCAGTTTTTGGTCGTCCAAACTGGTCTTGCATCCACACCTTTTAGCATAGAAGAATTGAGCAGATCCTTGTTTCCAATGGAAATCTATGAAGGGCATGGAACAAGTTCAGTCCGTCACATGGGGCAAAACAATTCTTTCACTCTAAGTTCTTTAGGATTTAATAGGTACGATTTCTCTAACATTAACTTTTGTTGATCGTTTAGTGCAGATATCAACTCCATTGAATTTGTAACTATAAGATTTAACTGGTGCAGTTTTTGTCGATCGTTTTCGTTTGTTAGTTTGTACAAGATCCACTAGCAGCTCATTTCTAAGGATGAAACAAGTACATAGTCATTGTTAATATTAGTTGTCTGTCGTTGAACGGTTACTGTCTCTCCATATGCCAGAAGAAATTAAGTTACTTAATATATGGATTGAATTTTCCCTATGGGTAACAACTGTCTATTTTCCCTATGGGTAACAACTGTCTATTTTCTCTATGGTAACAACTGTCTTACACAAAAGGATTTTCCATATGTTCATATAGAATATTAAATGGTAAACTCTTCCAAACAGATGCGTGTCACCTCATGTTTGTTGAAATGCTTGACTTGGAATTCTTATATACACACAATGAAGTTATTGCTAGTGATGAAATAGTAAAAGCCCTATCATTTGAGAGTTGATGTATATATAGATGAGGTTTGTGTAGGCTTTTGTATTTACCTTTAGAGAAAATCTACAAAGTCAAATTTCTTTGTACATAGATCAGGACATAGATGTGTATGTAACCGTTCAATGCATGTAGGGTCTACAAAATAATGAAAGACTACACGTGCTTCAGACGGTCCTATGCACGGAAGTTGTGTTGGTAGACTTGCTCTTAACTTAACTTATTTCCTAAAGGACTTAGTGCTTGGGATTTGATAAGAGTTCACAAGATAAGATAAGTTTGGTGGCATCTTCTTGTCATTCAGTTATAAATCAACAATGTTTATTGATATCTTATCTTACTATTTTCTTTTTCAAACAGATGGGTATCACAATCACCTGTTTGTTGAAACGCTTGAGTGTGAATTCATATATACACACTAAAGATCATTTATCTTACTACTTTCTTTTTGGTTTACCAGAGAGCAGAGTGCATCAAATGCCTTGGATTTGTTGCCAATATGGAAGCCAGAGCAAATCAAGTCTATGCTGCTGTAAGAAACATCATCTGATTTTTTATATCAAGTTTCAACAACACTGTTTCTTGTTCAACATGTATTCCCATAAGTAGTTAGAGCATCTCTAACCCACCTCTTTTTACTTTACCTAGCCAAAAGTACAAAAAAAGAACATACTTTATTTTGCCTACTCACTTTTTTATCTATGTATTCTAACCCTACTCTTTATTTTTGCTATCCATCTAAGTTAACCTAACCAATTTTAAAATTTTTTTTGATAAATTATCTATAATTAATATTTCATTTCCGCATGAATATATACATCTACTGCTAAAAAACTGAAAAAAGTGAACAAATGAATAGAATTAAAGAGACAGAAAAAATAGGAAAAATTTTATTTTATTTTGTTAGCCGTAGCAGAGTTATATGTACTATTGTGTTAGCAGTCGTACCTGTATGGCATGGATTCTCACCACAAGTTACATTATTTTGCATGTTAGTCAATGCAATATGTGATGGTCTACGTCGATGCCGTTGAGATCTACTCCTTCGAGGGAAATTATCAAAAAATCTGGTTGTGGACACTAGTAATAGATTGCTCATTGCGATTCTTGGGTGATAATGTTTGCTTGTAGCATATGAAATTTTCTTGTCGAAGAAAGGATGTATTTTTACCTGGCATATTTTGGCGACTGTAATTTGTCCTTCTCTGCCTTAATTGTTGGTCATGCATTTCGTTGCTTAATGTAGCCCTATTTTGTCTAGTCCACTCACGACGTCTTTCTCTGCGATGATCTAATTGTAATGTACGCTGGGATACTATACGCTCGGTTTGATTAGTTGACCTTCTCATTTGTTGTGCAAGACATCGTCGCTCCAATCTTTGGCTAGCTTTTGTAGGATTCATGTTCTGCATACGCCAGTGATCAGTCTCTCTATTTTGACGTCTACGTTGTTCAATTGCTTCCACAGTTAGACGTCCTCGTTGTCTGTGATAGCGAGGGCAATTTTCTGCTCGACGTTCTTCTAACTATGCATTCAGGTGACTGAATGTTATCGCCGTATTGCATGGTAGGGCAACTAACTGTATAAGAGCATTGTATTAATTGATTGACAATGACACTCAAGAAATAAAAATGTAAAATTTATTTTTGTATATTACTGATGTTCGACATGCACACGCATTACGAAACTAACAAAATATAATGAGTTAATTTCATGACACTAACCCCAAATGCAAGAGTTATATTTGTAAGTGTTGGCATGTACATTTGTCACGACATTAACCCATTGTAATGAGTTAATTTAATCACATTTGGTATATTTTTTCTTCTGGATTAAGTATAAATTAAGAATTTGAATTTCTTTTAGGCTTACTTCATAGTACTCACAATAAAAGAGAATGAACAATGAAATAATTTCATTTTTTTTTTCATGAAGAGAAAAATAAATAAACAAATAAAAAACAATGCTAATTTAAACTGAGAGAGAGTGGAGCAAACAAATTACCTCGATTGAGTAAGATATTTGTTGATTGATTTACCGTGGCTGTAAGAGAAAGGCTTGCTAATAATATCGACAATCCTCTGGAAAAGTAGAATGAATTTAGTCAAAACATTTGAATTTTAACGTAAATAGGTCTTATCTTTTAATTCTAAGTAACTTATTTATACTCATTGACAGAACCCAACGCTCACTAACTATATACTTCAACCCTACGAGTCACGTAGTTGTTTACAAAATTGAATTTAAAAAGTGATTCGTAAGTGAAAAATAATGCAGACACAAACCTAATATTTTTATCTGAGTAGAAGCAAAAATAAAACTATCGAACTGCGACTTCTATTTAACTCGGATGATTTAGATCAGAGTGTTTATTCTGATTATTTAATAATGTAGTTTAGTTTTGCTTTATATAATGAAAAACTAAATTAAATTGAAGTGCATGTAGTTAGAGATGTTAATGACATTTGGCAATGGATGGCATGCTTGTGTAGAGAATGAGCTCGCCAAATTGAAGATGTTTATTAATCCAAGGTTACCACGTTGAGGTAAAAAAATGGTTGTCAAAATTTTGTAGGAGAAAAAGGTTACCTACATGTTGCTTTAATGGCCCGCATATTATTATACTACTCTCGACTCAATTATATAACTTTCTCCGTTATGTATTACGACTTTGTGGATTTTGAAAACTCGTGTTTGTAAAGCGTCGTTCGAAGTTGTGATACTTTACGTATACAATTAATATTTTATTTACGCGTGCAAGTTCACTAGATCAATAAATATATGGAATGGATATATTAGAAGTTACAAATTATGGTCCCGTCATATATTTTTTGGATTTTATTTACTAATCATTTGTTTGTTCGCCTATTTTAAATGTAGATTAAAATTTAGTAATTTTGTAATAGATGGTGACGATGTTTTGATAGAAATTTTACAAAAGATAAGTGAAAAAGAGAAAAAATATTTTTAGAATACGTCAATGAACACTAAAAAGGGAGTAATATTTTTAGAGTACGTAAACAAATACATACACATCTATAAACACGTGGTGACACGTACATCGAATAACACTTGTACTACCTATATATACATACACACATACATATATATATATATATATATATATATATAAGAAAAAATGAGTAATATTAATAAAGTATGTCAACACACGAGCGAGCAAATATCGGAACAAACCCCGTCGTCGACGACAAAAAAGACCGCCCAGAACTCAAAACAGAGCTCGCCATTAAAAGTAGCCGCTGGGATTCTTCCGAAGACAATGCTGACGGTTTTCCCTGCCGCTTGGGAATCATGAGGTAAACCTTTCCCATCTCTAGCTCCTCGTCTGCCGGCAACGGACTCGGCCTCTTTCCCCCGGACATAACGTAAGCAAGTATTGTGTTGGTTGAATATTGGACGGTCTAACTATAAGTTCCTGTGTATTTCGTTTTTGTCTATCACAATTTTCCTATTTACTCCTTAAAATATAAATATTAATTTTTTTCCCATAATTTATAATGTCTTGTAAATTAAAATATTTTAACGATAACCTCCAACCCAATTGAAAGGCTGGACAGAAAATTCAACTCCCGTAAAATTGGTACTATAAAAGTTAATAGTACCTGTGAAATTTCAAACTTCAAATTCAAAATAAAAAACATAAATTCTTAAATTTCTAATTTTCACTATCGAACCAAACCCATGGTGTTTTGGAGGGACAAATGTAGGGTGTAGATTAGGCTTTTGCTTTTTGTTTTTGTTTTCTTATAGTTGTGGGTCATACCAAAGTGAAACTGATTAACAAGTTTTTGAACTTAAGACTCCATTAGTCTTAACTCGATCATTTTAAAATGCGTTTTGTTTTTATTCAAAAAAATTTCACATTTGTTTTTTTTTTAAATTTTTTGTGGATTATTGGTCCGTCTCAAACGGACCTAAAAAGTATAAAATTATATTTAAAAGTTAAAAAAATCACTAAAGACGACGAATAAATAATAAAAAGACTATGTTTTTTAATTATTTGTCATTTTTTAACTTTTCAAATTTGATCTATTATTTATAAATTTTCTGAAACCTCTAATCGATACGAACCGATAATTCACAAAAAATTAATGAAAAACAAAATATTACAATTTTTTTAAAAAAGATAAAAAATAATTAAATAATTAAATCAGGCTAAACTCAACCTTAAATTGAGTATGTATAAATTAATTATAGTCATCTTATGAAACTTAATCAATAAGTCGGTCATTAAAGGACTACATATTAATTGAAGTATCCTATATATATATGCTAAACTTTGTAATGAAACGTCTACTTTGAGCCAAGTTATGTTTCATTTAATACAACATATTAAGCTTCTTATTTATTGCTTGTAATACTCGCAATTGGGTTTTGTACGCTACGGTGATATAAGTGATTTTAGCCCTTATAAGAAAAATGGATTCTTTTAAATTTCTTTCACGTTCGTATCACGTTGAAGTATTGTGAAAAAATAAATACAAAACTTGATTCAATTTATTATAATAAATTAATTAATATGTTAATTAACTGTGTTAAAATTTGATTGCATTTCTTATGTTACCATAAGGAATCGTGAATCGAAACGATCCGAGTTGAGGTGGTTATGTGCTGCGAAAAACAGCTCTTGTGTATCCCATTAGAAGGCAATGAAAAATTAACTCGTATTTCTTGCTAAGGATATTTAAAGTTACATGAATCTTTGCTAACAATTCAAAGTTAAATGTACTCAAAAAAAAAAAAAAAAGATTTAAATCCTAGGATGAACTAATCCGAGAAAAGCTCCAAGTGGACTGATCTTGCCACGTGTCTCCATATTTAATTCCACGTGTTCCACTGTCTCCTCCGGAATTGACTCAAGCACAGGCGTCCAAGTCCTGCGGCTTCCTAACTGGTAGCCCGGAAATCCGGTACTGTTATTCCCTTGCAAAATCATAGCTGGACTTTTACCATTGTCACCGGACCCCTTGGTGACCGTCGACAAGATTCTAGAACTTCTTCGTTTCAGTCTCCTTTTCTCAAAAGCGGAGTCAATCAGCGTCGTCTCCAATTTCGATACCTTCGAGCCGGCCCGACTCATCGACACAAGCAAGTAAATCGCCCCCGCCGACAGATGCTCATCGGCTTTCATCGCCAGAACCCGGCAAGTCTTCCGAATTAACAGCGCCGGAGATACCACTTGGCCAGGTTCGTCGAGCAAGATCTCGGAGGCGGTGACTGGGACCTTGATTTTTCGGAGGTTCCCAGTAGCGTCGATGATCGTCGCTGTTTGGTGCTTCACGTAACAACATGATTTGCAGTTTCCCATGATGAATTTCTTGTTTGGTGTGAGCTGAGGATTTTGATTTTGTTGTACGTTGGAGTATGGATGAGTTTTCGCCAGTGACTTTTGTGTGTGTTGCTGCGAGTATATATATATATATATATATATATATATATATATATATATATATATATGGGGTTGTGGCCTTGTGGGGGAAGAGATAAAAGGGGAGGGACTGAGAAGTGTTGAGTGGAAGTGCGTGTTTAGTGCGTTGGACCATAAAACTCGGTCGTATACTTTTACTTTTCTTTTTTTGACATAAATTGCTACTCATCCTCTGAGTCATACACCTCCTCAACAAATACGTAACCTTTTTTATATAATTACAAGTGTGCCATTTTCTCTTTGCTTTTATCCCTAAATTGCAAAAATGCCATTCCACATCTAATTACAAAACTGCGACTTTTATTATTTTTACTATTTCACATTGATTTTAATAAAAATTATAATTAAAAAATTTAAATAATAGGTGTTTTTTTAAATAATTAACTAATTGAACTCTTTATTATGGAATTCTTTATTTTTTGTAAGAACTCATAAAATTAGAAGTCGCAATTAATCGTAAAGGGAGGGATTGGGAAGTGTTGATTGGAAGCGCGTGTTTAGTGCGTTAGACCATAAAACTCAGTCATAACTTTTACTTTTCTTTGTTTAGACGTACAGTCGAAGGTGCCTACTTTACCGATCTTGCCAAACATTCTCTCAACTGTTTGAGAGAGCTGCCCGCATGCAGAGGAGTCTAAAAATAAGACAGGTCTCTCACTTTCCTTAAGAATAGTTCTAATGGGGAGAAGGCAAGTCTCACTTTCCTTAAGAATAGTTCTAATGGGGGAAAAGGCAAGTCTCACTTTCCTTAAGAATAGTTCTAATGGGGGAAAAGGCAAGTCTCACTTTCCTCAGGAAAAGTTAAATAGATAAATTGACGCTTCAAATATCTCCAATTATAATACCGATTGCTTAGTTGACATTCGACATATTTTTTTGGTTATGCCAAATTTGACATATGAAAAGAGAAGATGTCGAATCTTTTCTATTTTGCTTTATTCTTCAGATTTTTGTAATAAGAAAATAAATTAATAAATTTGACGTGTTACTTTGAAGTGTGCATTTTAAAAAGTATCAAATTCTAAGATTTCAATAAGCCTTCAAAAAGATTTGGTATCCATAAATTTGAAGTCAAAGATTCAACACGCTTGACGTGAAATCGCTTTTTCTTTGACTATTTTATTTCATGAGACCCACGATGTTTTGTCTATATTAATTATAGATAATTTATCAAAACAATTTTTAAAATTGGTTAGGTTAACTTAGATGGATAGCAAAAATAAAGAGTAAGGTGGGAATACATAGATAAAAAAGTGAGTATGCAAAATAGAGTATGTTCTTTTTTTGTACTTTTGGCTAGGTAAAGTAAAAAGAGGTGGGTTAGAGATGCTCTAACTACTTATGGGAATACATGTTGAACAAGAAACTGTGTTGTTGAAACTTGATATAAAAAATCAGATGATGTTTCTTACAGCAGCATAGACTTGATTTGCTTTGGCTTCCATATTGGCAACAAATCCAAGGCATTTGATGCACTCTGCTCTCTGGGAAACCAAAAAGAAAGTAGTAAGATAAATGATCTTTACTGTGTATATATGAATTCACATTCAAGCGTTTCAACAAACAGGTGATAGTGATACCCATCTGTTTGAAAAAGAAAATAGTAAGATGTGATATCAATAAACATTGTTGATTTATAACTGAATGACAAGAAGATGCCACCAAACTTATCTTATCTTGTGAACTCTTATCAAATCCCAAGCACTAAGTCCTCTAGGAAGTAAGTTAAGTAAAGAGCAAGTCTACCAACACAACTTCCGTGCATAGGACCGTCTGAAGCACGTGTACAGCCTTTCATTATTTTGTAGACCCTACATGCATTGAACGGTTACATCTATGTCCTGATCTATGTACAAAGAAATTTGAGTTTGTAGATTTCCTCTAAAGGTAAATACAAAAAGCTACACAAACCTCATCTATACATCAACTCTCAAATGATAGGGCTTTTACTATTTCACTAGCAATAACTTCATTGTGTGTATATAAGAATTCCAAGTCAAGCATTTCAACAAACATGAGGTGACACGCATCTGTTTGGAAGAGTTTACCATTTAATATTCTATATGAACATATGGAAAATCCTTTTGTGTAAGACAGTTGTTACCATAGAGAAAATAGACAGTTGTTACCCATAGGGAAAATTCAATCCATATATTAAGTAACTAAATTTCTTCTGGCATATGAAGAGGCAGTAACTACTCAACGACAGACAACTAATATTAACAATGACTATGTACTTGTTTCATCCTTACAAATGAGCTGCTAGTGGATCTTGTACAAACTAACAAATGAAAACGATCGATAAAAATTGCACCAGTTAAATCTTATAGTTACAAATTCAATGCAGTTGATATCTGCACTAAACAATCAACAAAAGTTAATGTTAAAGAAATTGTACCTATTAAATCCTAACGAATTTGGAGTGAAAGAAGTTTTTTGCCCGATGAGACGGACTGAACTTGTTTCAGGCCCTTCACAGATTTTCATGAGAAACAAGGATCTGCTGGGTTCTTCTATGCTAAGAGGTGTGGATGCAAGACCAGTTTGGACGACCAGGAACTGGTTTCCATCATTATAACAATGAATCCACTAGCAACTGCTAATTGATTGAGCTCAAAATTACAGCAATTTCAAAACAAACCCGACACCCAAAACTAAACACTTGGTTGTGTTTTTGAAAATAAACTCTTGATATCGAACAATTATCCATGGCTCCGTAGTTTTTTTTGTTTTTACTCAAAATTTTCAGAACTTTTAGAGTGCATGTAGTCTAGACATACCTGGAAACTTTTTTTTAAAAAAAAAACTAATAAAATCTTATTAAAATTCACCTAAATGAAAAATTAGCTAACTTTAAATTGACAATGTTGACTTATTAAATTATTGGCACACAAAAATTAGCCAACTTGGAATTGATATCTTGACTTTTTAACTTTTTTAAAATAAAATTTTCTTGGAAAATTTTTAGAATATTTTTCTAGATTTCTTTCTTAATTTTGTTGATAGAGCCACACCAGATATATCCTAAAAAATAAAAACAAATTGGAAAAATATTGAAAAAATCACTAAATACAAAAAAACATATGAACCATGAAGTAGTCAAAACTCTATAAATCTGCATATAATGTTTTTGCTTGGCCCTTTTCTAAAAAAAAATTGGGATATTTTTGTAGAACCTTTATGTGGAGATATTATTGGGTGGTCTTGGAGCACTGTTATGTGATGTTCCGGTATCCTCCACTATCAGATTTTTATTTGAGCCAAATACTTAGTATATATATCCCACATAAATATTGTACGGTCACGAAAGATATTGTGACATCACGTAACGGTGTCTCAGAACTACTAAATAATTACTTATTTACGTGACAATTTGACATATTTCAAAATACACTCGATCTCTAGCTAATATATCAAAGATGAATTTCTTGTTTGGTGTGAGCTTAGGATTTTGATTCTGTTGTACGTTGGAGTATGGATGAGTTTTCACCTGTGGATTTTATGTGTGTTGCTGCGTGTATATATATATGCCCGGGGCTGTGGCCTTGTGGGGGAAGAGATAAAAGGGGAAGGACTGGGAAGTGTTCACTGGAAGCGCGTATTTAGTGCGTTGGACCATAGAACTTGGTCAAAACTTTTACTTTTCTTTGTTTGGACGTACAGTCGAAGGTGCCTACTTTACTGATTATTTTTCTTACGGAAATGCTATTAGCTAGGAGTGATGTAAGGAATAATACAAGGAAACATGTGGTAAGATTGGATTAGTTTTTTTGTGCATTTGAAAATTTTCTTTCCCCTTTTTTTTCTCTCTCTTTCTCTTTCAAAAGGTTAATAATAAATGTGATTTTTTCGAAATATTTTTTACTTTTATTTTGAAATATTTTTTTTGACGGAGTTATATAAATTGTGCTGGAACACTATTTATTATTATTTGATTATGAAACCCATAGATTGTACTCCCACCATACGTTTATGAATGAAAATTCAGTTTTCTTTTAATTCAAGATAGTCAAGTAAAAGATACAGTCGACTAATGAATGAATCTTTACTAACAATTCAAAGTTAAATGTAAAAAAATTGAATTAAATTAAATTAAATCCTAGGATGAACTAATCCGAGAAATGGTCCAAGTGGACTGATCTTGCCACGTGTCTCCATATTTAATTCCACGTGTTCCACTGTCTCCTCCAAAATTGGCTAAACCGCAGGCGTCCAAGTCCTGCGGCTCCCCAACCGGTGGCCCGGAAATCCGGTACTATTATTCCCATGCAAAATCACATCTGGACTCCCACCATCGTCACCGGACCCCTTGGTGGCCGTCGGCAAGATTCTAGAACTTCCTCGTTTCGATCTCCTTTTCTCAAAAGCGAAGTCAATCAGCGCCGTCTCCAATTCTGATACCTTCGAGCCGGCCCGACTCACCGGCACAACCAAGTAAATCGCCCCCGCCGACAGATGCTCGTGGGCTTTCATAATCGGAACCCGGCAAGCCTTCCAAATTAACAGCGCCGGAGATACCACGTGGCCAGGTTCGTCGAGCATGATCTCGGAGGCGGTGACTAGGACCTTCATTTTCTGGAGGTTCCCAGTAGCGTCGATGATCATCGCCGTTTGGTGCTAAACGTAGCAACAGGATTTGCAGTTTCCCATCATGAATTTCTTGTTTGGTGTGAGCTGAGAATTTTAATTTTGTTGTAGGTTGGAGTATGGATGAGTTTTCGCCCGTGGATTTTGTGTGCGTTGCTGCGTGTATATATATATTGCCCGGGACTGTGGCCATGTGGGGGAAGACATAAAAGGGGGAGATTGTGAAGTGTTCACTGGAAGCGCGCATTTAGTGCGTTGGACAGTAGAACTTGGTTATAACTTTTACTTTTTTTTGTTTGGACGTACAGTCGAAGTTGCCTACTTTACTGATCATTTTTTTGACGAAAATGCTATTAGCAAGGAGTAATGTAAGGAATAGTACAAGGAAACATGTGGTAAGATGGGATTAGTTTATTTGTGCATTTGAAAAATTTCTTTCCCCTTTTTTTTTCTCTCTCTTTCTCTTTCAAAAGGTTAATAACAAATGTGATTTTTTCAAAATATTTTTTAATTTTATTTTGAAATATTTTTTTTTACGGAGTTATATAAATTGTGTTGCAACACTATTTATTATTATTTGATTATGAAACCCATAGATTGTACTACCACCATACGTTTATGAATGAAAATTCTGTTTTCTTTTAATTCAATATAGTCAAGTAAAAGATACAGTCGACTAATGAATGAATCTTTACTCACAATTCAAAGTTAAATGTAAAAAAATTGAATTGAATTAAATTAAATTAAATCCTAGGATGAACTAATTCGAGAAACGGTCCAAGTGTACTGATCTTGCCACGTGTCTCCATATTTAATTCCACGTGTTCCACTGTCTCCTCCAAAATTAGCTCAAGCGCAGGCGTCCAAGTCCTGCAGCTCCCCAACCGGTGGCCCAGAAATCCGGTACAATTATTCCCTTGCAAAATCACACCTGGACTTTCACCATCGTCACCGGACCCATTGGTGGCCGTGGCAAGATTCTAGAACTTCCTCGTTTCGACCTCCTATTCTCAAAAGCGGAGTCAATCAGCGCCGTCTCCAATTTCAATACCTTCGAGCTGGCCCGACTCACCGGCACAACCAAGTAAATCGCCCCCGCCAACAGATGCTCGTCGGCTTTCATCGTCGGAACCCGACAAGTCTTCCGAATTAACAGCGCCGGAGATACCACATGGCCAGGTTCGTCGATCATGATCTCGGAGGCGGTGACTGAGACCTTGATTTTCCGGAGCTTCCCAATAGCGTCCATGGTCGTAGCCGTTTGGCGACATGTGGTAAGATGGGATACAGTCGACTAATGAATGAATCTTTACTAACAATTCAAAGTTAAATGTAAAAAATTGAATTAAATTAAATTAAATCCTAGGATGAACTAAGCCGAGAAACGGTCCAAGTGGACTGACCTTGCCACGTGTCTCCATATTTAATTCCACGTGTTCCACTGTCTCCTCCAAAATTGGCTCAAGCGCAGGCGTCCAAGTCCTGCGGCTCCCCAACCAGTGGCCCGGAAATCCGGTACTATTATTCCTTTGCAAAATCACACCTAGACTTTCACCATTGTCACCGAACCCCTTGCTGGCCGTCGGCAAGATTCTAGATCTTCCTCGTTTCGACCTCCTTTTCTCAAAAGCGGAGTCAATCAGCGCCGTCTCCAATTTCGATGCCTTCGAGCCGGCCCGAATCACCGGCACATACAAGTAAATCGCCCCCGCCGACAGATGCTCGTCGGCTTTCATCGCCGGAACCCTGCAAGTCTTCCGAATTAACAGCGCCGAAGATACCACGTGGCCAGGTTCGTCGATCATGATTTCGGAGGCGGTGACTGGGACCTTGATTTTCCGGAGGTTCTTAGTAGCGTCGATGATCGTCGCTGTTTGGTGCTTCACGTAGCAATAGGATTCGCAGTTTCCCATGATGAATTTCTTGTTTGGTGTGAGCTGGGGATTTTGATTTTGTTGTACGTTAGAGTATGGATGAATTTTCGCCTGTGGATTTTGTGTTTGTTGCTGCGTGTATATATATATATATATGCCAGGGGCTATGGCCTTCTAGGGGAAGAGATAAAAGGGGAGGGATTGTGAAGTGTTCACTGGAAGCGCGCATTAGTGCGTTGGACCATAAAACTTGGTCATAACTTTTACTTTTCTTTGTTTGGACGTACAGTCAAAGGTGCCTACTTTACTGATCATTTTTTTGACGAAAATGCTATTAGCAAGGAGTGATGTAAGGAATAGTACAAGGAAACATGTGTAAAACGAAATTAGTTTTTTTGTGCATTTGAAAATTTTATTTCCCCTTTTTTTTCTCTCTCTTTCTCTTTCAAAAGGTTAATAATAAAAGGGATTTTTTCGAAAAAAATTTTACTGTTATTTTGAAATATTTTGAAATATTTTTTTTGACGGAGTTATATAAATTGTACTAGAACACTATTTATTATTATTTGATTATTAAACCCATTCATTGTACTCCCACCATTCGTTTATGAATGAAAATTCAGTTTTCTTTTAATTCAAGGTAGTCAAGTAAAAGGTACAGTCGACTAATGAATGAATCTTTACTAACAATTCAAAGTTAAATGTAAAAAAATTGAATTAAATTAAATTAAATCCTAGGATGAGCTAATCCGAGAAACGGTCCAAGTGGACTGATCTTGCCACGTGTCTCCATATTTAATTCCACGTGTTCCACTGTCTCCTCCAAAATTGGCTCAAGCGCAGGCGTGCAAGTCCTGCGGCTCCCCAACCAGTGGCCCGGAAATTCGGTACTATTATTCCCTTGCAAAATCACATCTGGACTCTCACCATCGTCACCGGACCCCTTGGTGGCCGTCGGCAAGATTCTAGAACTTCCTCGTTTCGACCACCTTTTCTCAAAATCGAAGTCAAGCAGCGCCGTCTCCAATTTCGATACCTTCGAGCCGGCCCGACTCACCGGCACAACCAAGTAAATCGCCCCCGCCGACAGATGCTCGTCGGCTTTCATCGCCGGAACCCGGCAAGTCTTCCGAATTAACAGCGCCAGAGATACCACGTGTCCAGGTTCGTCGAGCATGATCTCGGAGGCGGTGACTGGGACCTTGATTTTCCGGAGGTTCCCAGTAGTGTCGATGATCGTCGCCGTTTGGTGCTAAACGTAGCAACAGGATTTGCAGTTTACCATGATGAATTTTTTGTTTGGTGTGAGCTGAGAATTTTGATTTTGTTGTACGTTGGAGTATGGATGAGTTTTCGCCTGCGAATTTTGCGTGTGTTGCTGCGTGTATATATATATGCCCGGGGCTGTGGCCTTGTGGGGAAGAGATAAAAGGGGAAGGACTGGGAAGTGTTCACTGGAAGCGCATTTAGTGCGTTGAACCATAGAACTTGGTCATAACTTTTACTTTTCTTTGTTTGGACGTACAGTCGAAGGTGCCTACTTTACTGATCATTTTTTTTACGGAAATGCTATTAGCAAGGACTGATGTAAGGAATAGTACAACGAAACATGTGGTAAGATGGGATTAGTTTTTTTGTGCATTTGAAAATTTTCTTTCCCCTTTTTTTTCTCTCTCTTTCTCTTTCAAAAGGTTAATAATAAATGTGATTTTTTCGAAATATTTTTTACTTTTATTTTGAAATATTTTTTTGACGGAGTTATATAAATTGTGCTGCAACACTATTTATTATTATTTGATTATGAAACTCATAGATTGTACTCCCACCATACGTTTATGAATGAAAATTCAGTTTTCTTTTAATTCAAGATTTTCAAGTAAAAGATACAGTCGACTAATGAATGAATCTTTACTAACAATTCAAAGTTAAATGTAAAAAAATTGAATTAAATTAAATTAAATCCTAGGATGAACTAATTCGAGAAACGGTCCAAGTGGACTGATCTTGCCACGTCTCTCCATATTTAATTCCACGTGTTCCACTGTCTCCTCCAAAATTGGCTCAAGCGCAGGCGTCCAAGAAATGCGGCTCCCCAACCGGTGGCCCGGAAATCCGGTACTATTATTCCCCTGCAAAATCACACCTGGACTTTCACCATCGTCACCGGACCCCTTGGTGGCCGTCGGCAAGATTCTAGAACTTCCTCGTTTCGACCTTCTTTTCTCAAAAGCGGAGTCAATCAGCGCCGTCTCCAATTCCGATACCTTCGAGCTGGCCCGACTCACCGGCACAACCAAGTAAATTTCCCCCGCCAACAGATGTTCGTCGGCTTTCATCGTCGGAACCCGGTAAGTCTTCTAAATTAACAGCGCCGGAGATACCACGTGGCCAGGTTCGTCGGGCATGATCTCGGAGGCAGTGACTGGGACCTTGAATTTCCGGAGGTTCCCACACCGCGTATAGCCTGTTGCCTGCTTTCCAGGAGTTACTGAGCCTGGAACATCTTCTTCGAATGGAACTCGCAATCTAGTCATGGATTCGGATTCTTCAATGCACCCTCCTTGCGTGCTGGTGGTCCCGCCTAATTCAACATCCCGATCCCGCTAGCGTCGATGATCGTCGCCGTTTGGTGCTAAACGTAGCAACAGGATTTGCAGTTTCCCATCATGAATTTCTTGTTTGGTGTGAGCTGAGGATTTTGATTTTATTGTATGTTGGAGTATGGATGAGTTTTTGCCTGTGGATTTTGTGTGTGTTGCTGCGTGTATATATATATTGCCCGGGGCTGTGGCCTTGTGGGGGAAGAGATAAAAGGGTAGAGATTGGGAAGTGTTCACTGGAAGCACATTTAGTGCGTTGGACCATAGAACTTGGTCATAACTTTTACTTTTTTTTTTTGGACGTACAGTCGAACGTGCCTACTTTACTGATCATTTTTTTGACGAAAATGCTATTAGCAAGGAGTGATGTAAAGAATAGTACAAGGAAACATGTGGTAAGATGGGATTTGTTTATTTGTGCATTTGAAAAATTTCTTTCCCCTTTTTTTTTCTCTCTCTTTCTCTTTCAAAAGGTTGATAATAAATGTGATTTTATCGAAATATTTTTTAATTTTATTTTGAAATTTTTTGAAATTTTTTTTTTGACGGAGTTATATAAATTGTGCTGCAACACTATTTATTAATATTTGATTATGAAACCCATAGATTGTACTCCCACCATACTTTTATGAATGAAAATTCTGTTTTCTTTTAATTCAAGATAGTCAAGTAAAAGATATAGTCGACTAATAAATGAATCTTTACTAACAATTCAAAGTTAAATGTAAAAAAATTGAATTAAATTAAATTAAATCCTAGGATGAACTAATTCAAGAAACGGTCCAAGTGGACTGATCTTGCCATGTGTCTCCATATTTAATTCCACGTGTTCCACTGTCTCCTCCAAAATTGGCTCAAGCGCAGGCGTCCAAGTCCTGCGGCTCCCCAACGGGTGGCCCGGAAATCCGATACTATTATTCCCCTGCAAAATCACACCTGGACTTTCACCATCGTCATCTGACCCCTTGGTGGCCGTCGGCAATATTCTAGAACTTCCTCGTTTGAACCTCCTTTTCTCAAAAGCGGAGTCAATCAATACCGTCTCCAATTCCGATACCTTCGAACCGAACCGACTCACCGCCACAACCAAGTAAATCGCCCCTGCCGACGGAAGCTCTTCGGCTTTCATCGCCGGAACCCGGCAAGTCTTCCGAATTAACAGCGCCGGAGATACCACGTGGCCAGATTCGTCGAGCATGATCTCGGAGGCGGTGACTGGGACCTTTATTTTTCGGAGGTTCCCAGTAGCGTCAATGGTCGTCGCCGTTTGGTGACATGTGGTAAGATGGGATACAGTCGACTAATGAATGAATCTTTATAACAATTCAAAGTTAAATGTAAAAAATTGAATTAAATTAAATTAAATCCTAGGATGAACTAATCCGAGAAACGGTCCAAGTGAACTGATCTTGCCACAAGTCTCCATATTTAATTCCACGTGTTCCATTGTCTCCTCCAAAATTGGCTCAAGCGCAGGCGTCCAAGTCCTGCGGCTCCCCAACCGGTGGCCCGGAAATCCGGTACTATTATTCCCTTGCAAAATCACACCTGCACTTTCACCATCGTCACCGGACCCCTTGGTGGCCGTCGACAAGATTCTAGAACTTCCTCGTTTGAACCTCCTTTTCTCAAAAGCGGAGTCAATCAATACCGTCTCCAATTCCGATACCTTCGAGCCGGCCCGACTCACCGCCACAACCAAGTAAATCGCCCCTGCCGACGGAAGCTCTTCGGCTTTCATCGCCGGAACCCGGCAAGTCTTCCGAATTAAAAGCGCCGGAGATACCACGTGGCCAGATTCGTCGAGCATGATCTCGGAGGCGGTAACTGGGACCTTGATTTTCTGGAGGTTCCCTGTAGCGTCGATGATCGTCGCCGTTTGGTGCTTCACGTAGCAACAGGATTTGCAGTTTCCCATGATGAATTTCTTGTTTGGTGTGAGCTGAGGATTTTGATTTTGTTGTACGTTGGAGTATGGATGATTTCTCGCCAGTGGATTTTGTGTGTGTTGCTGCGTGTATATATATATATGCCTGGGCCTGTGGCCTTCTGGGAGAATAGATAAAAGGGGAAGGACTGGGAAGTGTTCCCTGGAAGCGCGCATTTAGTGCGTTGGACCATAAAACTTGGTCATAACATTTACTTTTGTTTGTTTGGACGTACAGTCGAAGGTGCCTAGTTTACTGATCATTCTTTTGACGAAAATGCTATTAGCAAGGAGTGATGTAATGAATAGTATAAGGAAACATGTGGTAAGATGGGATTAGTTTTTTTGTGCATTTGAAAATTTTCTTTCCCCTTTTTTTTTTCTCTCTTTCTCTTTCAAAAGGTTAATAATAAATGTGATTTTTTCGAAATATTTTTTACTTTTATTTTGAAATATTTTTTTGACGCAGAACACTATTTATTATTATTTGATTATGAAACCCATAGATTGTACTCCCACCATACGTTTATGAATGAAAATTCAGTTTTCTTTTAATTCAAGATGGTCTAGTAAAAGATACAGTCGACTAATGAATGAATTTTTACAAACAATTCAAAGTTAAATGTAAAAAAATTGAATTAACTTAAATTAAATCCTAGGATGAACAAATCCGAGAAACGGTCCAAGTGGACTAGTCTTGCGCCGTGTCTCCATATTTAATTTCACGTGTTCCACTGTCTCCTCCAAAATTGGCTCAAGCGCAGGCGTCCAAGTCCTGCGGCTCCCCAACCGATGGCCCGAAAATCCGGTACTATTATTCCTTTGCAAATTCACACCTGGACTTTCACCATCGTCACCGGACCCCTTGGTGGCCGTCGGCAAGATTCTAGAACTTCCTCGTTTCGACCTCCATTTCTCAAAAGCAGAGTCAATTAGGGCCGTCTCCAATTTCGATACCTTCGAGCCGGCCCGACTCACCAGCACAACCAAGTTAATCGCCCCCGCCGATAGATGCTCGTCGGCTTTTATCGCCGGAACCCGGCAAGTCTTCCGAATTAAGAGCGCCGGAGATACCACGTGTCCAGGTTCGTCGAGCATGATCTCGGAGGCGGTAACTGGGACCTTGATTTTTCGGAGGTTCCCAATAGCGTCGATGATCGTCGCCGTTTGGTGCTAAACGTAGCAACAAGATTCGCAGTATCCCATGATGAATTTCTTGTTTGGTGTGAGCTGAGAATTTTGATTTTGTTGTACGTTGGAGTATGGATGAGTTTTCGCCTGTGGATTTTGTGTGTGTTGCTGCGTGTATATATATATGCCCGGGGCTGTGGCCTTGTGGGGGAAGAGATAAAAGGGGAAGGACTGGGACTGGGAAGTGTTCGCTGGAAGCGCACATTTAGTGCGTTGGACCATAGAACTTGGTCATAACTTTCCTTTTCTTTGTTTGGACGTACAATCGAACGTGCCTACTTTACTGATCATTTTTTTGACAAAAATGCTATTAGCAAGGAGTGATGTAATGAATAGTATAAGGAAACATGTTGTAAGGTGGGATTAGTTTTTTTGTGCATTTGAAAATTTTCTTTCCCCTTTTTTTTTCTCTCTCTTTCTCTTTCAAAAGGTTAATAATAAATGTGATTTTTTCGGAATATTTTTTACTTTTATTTTGAAATATTTTTTTGACGGAGTTATATAAATTGTGCTGAACACTATTTATTATTATTTGATTATGAAACCCATAGATTGTACTCTCACCATACGTTTATGAATGAAAATTCAGTTTTCTTTTAATTCAAGATAGTCAAGTAAAAGATACAGTCGACTAATGAATGAATCTTTACTCACAATTCAAAGTTAAATGTAAAAAAATTGAATTAAATTAAATTAAATCATAGGATGAACTAATCCGAGAAACGGTTCAAGTGGACTGATCTTGCCACGTGTCTCCATATTTAATTCCACGTGTTACACTGTCTCCTCCAAAATTGGCTGAAGCGCAGGCGTCCAAGTCCTGCGGCTCCCCAGCCGGTGGCCCGAAAATCCGGTACTATTATTCCCTTGCAAAATCACACCTGGACTTTCACCATCGTCACCGGACCTCTTGGTGGCCGTCGGCAAGATTCTAGAACTTCCTCGTTTCGACCTCCTTTTCTCAAAAGCGGAGTCAATCAGCGCCGTCTCCAATTCCGATACCTTCGAGCCGGCCCGACTCATCGGCACAACCAAGTAAATCGCCCCCGCCGACAGATGCTCGTCGGCTTTCATCGCCGGAACCCGCAAGTCTTCCAAATTACCAGCGCCGGAGATACCATGTGGCCAAGTTCGTCGAGCATGATCTCGGAGGCGGTGACTTGGACCTTGATTTTTCGGAGGTTCCCACTAGCGTCGATCATCGTCGCCGTTTGGGCTTCATGTAGCAACAGGATTTGCAGTTTCCCATGATGAATTTCTGTTTTGGTGTGGGAGCTAAGGATTTTGATTTTGTTGTATGTTGGAGTATGGATGAGTTTTCGCCTGTGGATTATGTGTGTGTTGCTGCGTGTATATATATATGCCCGGGGTTGTGGCCTTGTGGGGGGAAGAGATAAAAGGGGAGGGACTGGGACGTGTTCATTGGAAGCGCGCATTTAGTGCGTTGGACCATAAAACTTGGTCATAACTTTTACTTTTCTTTGTTTTGACGTACAGTCGAAGGTGCCTACTTTACTGATCATTTTTTTGACATACACGAAACTGGGCCCACTAGTCACACCCAACCGACTCCTGATGTCTCCACATTTTGTCTATAGCAATTTTATGTCGGTTAACGAATTTGTCTGTAGGAGGGAGAGAGACACGAGTTCGAGATAGTAAGTTTGCCAGAAATTGTTTTGATGTCTCAAGAAATTGTATTCCAGGCCTACTCTTTATTTTTGCTACTCATCTAAGTTAACCTAACCAATATTAAAAATAAAAATTTTAAAAATTGTTTTGATAAATTATCTATAATTAATATTTCATTTCCGCATGAATATATACATCTACTTCTAAAAAAGTGAAAAACAAATGAACAAGTGAATAGAATTAAAAGAGACAGAAAAAATAGGCAAAAAAAAAATCAAAGGTTTTATAAAATAAGAGGAAGAAAAGATGCATTTGGGAAATTAGACTATTGGAGCAGAATGTGTTTTGGGACTTTTGATTCTTTTTGTCTGTACATAACTAGTGGTTTGGCTAGGGGATTGGAGATGCTCTTAGCTTAAAATGTGGATCAACACAGTTTCTTTTTCAACATGTAGCATAAATTACCGAGAAAATTACTACTTTCTCGACGTTAATACAAAAGGCTGTTGATTTATAGGTTAAAGAGAACCATATTTGCTAGACAAAAGTGGCCACAAGCAAGACGACATCATTCAAAGTGGAAAATAGTAATTTCTTGGTTAGTTGATTTCTTCTTCTTGACTTTTGTTTTTGCCAATGCAGAATGTTGTCCTGTGCTTTGCAATATCACACCTATTCCTTTGCCTTCACATATGGATAGTACTTATGTTCTTTTCTCCTGAACTTATTAGGATGCCAGAAATATGTAAGTTTGCCTCATCTTTCTCCGAATACTTTACACCTAACTTCGGTCCTTTACATATTTGCTTATTAAGTATAGTAGCTAAGAAAGCCATCATTGATAAAGGTCCGCAGGCAAAACAGGGTAGACCGTGGTTTTCTCGTCCATTTATGGTCTTCCTAGTCTTTTTCGACTGCTCGCCCATAGAGTACCCTCTAAGAAAGCGGAGCCAGGGAGCCAACAAATAGCCCAAAAGACTCAATGTGGGCCTCTTACTTAGTCAGGAGGAGTCCTAAACTTATAAAAAGACTAGTGTGTCATCATGAGATTAAGCGCCTAAATCGGGAGTTGTCTTCTCCACAACACGGGCCTTATCCTTGTCCATGAGAAAGATAGAGCCCACGACTCAGGCATATATAAACACATATTAATCCATTAAAAAAATGTACGACGCTCTTGTGAATCTCTTTACTCAAGTATTCATTTTGCTTAAGATTTACAAGCTCTTAACTTAGACATTAAATTAGTATTGTCTGTCACAATACCAGTGTTCCTTTAAGGAGGCGTTGTCAATTGCACTATGTCTTCACTACAAATTTCCCTACACAAATTATGCACACCCAATAAGTTTTACTGTTTCTTCATATTCAGTGCTCATTCTTTTGTCGCTTCACAACCAACACGGGACACTTAACGTGCTTGGCACAATAATCGCTCACACTTCCTAACAGAGCCCTTCAAAAACGAAAACTACAAACAGATTAGAATGCATTTGATCATCCTGTGATTAATATTAGCCCTATAAACAAGCCTTGGAATTCTATGAACATAAAAAAAAAAAGTGTGAGAATTGGGTGTGTTTTGCTTTTGATTGATTGTTTCTTTTTAAAAAAAAAATTCCAAATAATTGTGAAAATTGGATGTATAACTTTGTTCGTTGCAGATAATCATGATTTTATCAGAGCACCTCTTGAAGAAACCATAATCGTGGCATCCCATGACCAGGATGTCTGCCCCAAGTTTTTCTACTGCTGCACATATCACTTCTTCAGCATCCCCTGTTCCTATTTTTTTCTCCACCTTTATCTACCCAAGTTATATAACACTCGACAATTTTAGGAGAGATTCTATACAAATTCTGATTCACGGAGAGGGAGAGAGGGAGAGGGAGAAAGAAACATTGGTATTGAAGTCAGTGTAAACTGCTTCAGCTCTCCTCATCACTGAATTCACCAACTCCCTGCTGTATTTCTCAAGGCTTGCAATTACATCATCGGCAAAAAGATACCCTGCAACAGAAAGAAAATTACCCTTTTAGCTCTCATGTTCAAATATTGCAGCTTCAAAAAGCTAGCAGAAGAGTAAAGGGCTAAGGGCACCTGTGGCAACCAAGGAGGAGGAGTAAACGGGGGGAGGGGGTTTAACATAAAGGAGGAAAAGGGTGGTGTTTTGGGTGTTCTGAGAAAGAATTAGGTTGCTGATGCACCAAGACAGTTCATACATGCTCTCTCACTTTTGTCCACTGCCACCACGATCCTACTCTCCTCCCCCTCCTCCTTCCTCGTCATCATCTTTCCTTCTCGCATGTAGTGGATAAACTTTCTTTTCTCTCTCTCTCTCTCAGATTAGATGTCAATAAACAGTGATGAGGAGCTGAAACATGTACTGGGGACCGGGGAGTAGTTATGGTTGCACATCTGGGGTTCGTATTTTGTAGTAGATAGAGGATTACTGGAAAAAATTTAAAAAAATTATTTTGATAAATTGTCTATAATTAGTATCTCATCGCCTCATAAACATGTACAAATTGCCTAAAATTTTCTGCACCAATAGTAATTAATATTTTATTAGAAGAATGAAAAAAGATTCTTGTTAATAAAATACAAAATCAATGAAAGATATGTGTTGGAGATAGAATGTGAATAAAAAATACATAACACTAATTTTGAGATTTGGCTAATGAGAGTCAACTCAAAATGACTAGCCTAATAAAGAGTGGGTTGGAGGTTAAAAAACACTTAGACTAGCTATTATTGCTAAAATAATGCATATAGCTAGTTGGGTTGGAGATGCTCTAATGCTATTAAATATTTTTCTAATATACTTTAAGATCCTTTTGGCAACAATCAAAATTTTAAAAGACATGTAATGAATATAATAAGAGAGGAGATGCAGTAGAAGGAGAAATTTATTATGAAGGGCTGAACAGTTATAGATTCAAAGTGACTGTAGTGCAATCTATTGTAATGTGCGTGTAGTGTGTTCAAAATGACGTAATCTTGCCAATTTTATTTTTTAAATTATATCGTTTTGATCTCATGCATTTTATAACAATTAACGCAATACGTCAAAACGATATAATTTCAAGTACAAAGCGGATCAAGCTACATTATTTGTCCGTATTACATGCGCACAATAGAGAACTGCATTATAGTTCTCCCAAATTTAATAGTTATAAATGATTTGTTTGGTATTTTTTGGTGAAGGAAGATATGATAGATATAAATAGATGAATAACATTCTCGTAATTAGAAGGTGGACATAGAAGGGAGATAAAATATCGATAAGGGGAGAGATGAGAAAATTTTATCCCTCTCATGACCGGTAAGTTAGTATCCATAGATATCATATACAAGGTCTAAAAAGCCATATTCGGGGTGATAGGCAACTAATATTTTTTTCACCGGTAACAAATATGCTCTAAGAGCCTATTCTCCCTTTTGTCATTGGTCAAAATTTTAGAAGGACAAGATAGATATAATAAGAAAGGAATGTAATATAATGAAAAATTTATTATAAAAGAATAAATAATTATAAATAGTTTGTTTGAATACTTTTTTAGGAAGCGAGATACGGTAAATATGTAGGTGCCTTGCATCCTTATAATTAACAATGACACTTACGTAAATAGAAGAGAGATATTGAAGCGGATAATATATCAATGGGGAGAATAATGAGATAATTTTATCTCCATCCAACGTGATAAATAATACTCTGGGTCTCATATATAGGTCCAAAAAAGTAAACAAACTTCAAATATGATAACCTATATCCACATCCAATTATCCAAGGTCATAAGCAATCAATCCTTTTATGACTTCTAACAAACAAGCTCATATGAAGATTAATTGGAACTTCTTAATCCTTGTACAATTTGTGTGTGAAATATTTATTATCGGCAGTATTCCTCGTGGTGTGTAAAATTTATTATATATACATTTTGATAATTCAAACTGTTCATTTTGTATAATCTACTAAGAAAATCATTCATACACAAAAAAATTAAGTGGCATCAATAGCCACTTGGTTCTAGCAAATTCATCTTTAAATTAAAGCTGAAACATCTATTTTCAAAGTCTGTCTTATTTTTCTTATATATGTAATCTTGTATGTGTCATGCTTAGAATCTTATGTTTTACACATTGAATCACAAATCTGGATGGAGGAGGAACAATAATGAGTATTCAGTTTTTGTCAAGGTTTTATGGTGACTCATTTAACTGATGCTGTAACCGGTCCGGTTTGATCGAAAAATTCGGACCAAATCAGTAATTTATGTTTGAGGTTTTATAAACTGAAATAGTCAAAGTTTTTTAATTGGGCCGGTCCGGTTTATCCGGTTTCAATTTTATTTGGTTTGATTTTTGATTTGGTTGGATCCAAGCCTAAATTCTAAAAAATGTAAAAAAATTAGAAAGCCCAAGTCTGATGGGCCAAACCGTAACTCGATTTTTCTTGAAAAAAATTGTAAGATAATTGCAACCAAGTTTCGACTTATCCCAAATTCGATTTTTTTAAAGGGGACAAACCAGGGATAGATGACCCATTAGGAAGTCTATAGAGTTTAGGCAATCAAAGCGGATAATATTGTTGAAGGTGTGAACGGGGTGTTATATTAAGTATAAATCTGTGGAGTAAGGCATAATATTATGTGAGACAAATTTATTAAAATATTTCAAAAAATATACATATCCTAGGTAATGCAACCCACGATAGTTAGGTTGTCTAAGTCCGACCTCAGCTTGATTATCTACTTAATATTAATAATAATTTATTTGGTAAATTTTCATTATTTTTCTATATTTAAAAAAAAATTGTTGCCCTACACCCGAGGGATTGCCTAAGTCAAGGGCTTGTGAGGCTTACCCTGGGGCCAACCCTAATCCTAGGGGAATTTGTTAATTCAGTCAAGTTAGGGTCCATTTGGCGTAACTAGATTATGGGATTATTGGATTGTTGGATTATGTTGGGTGCCGGACGGAATAATCTAGCTCAGCCCATTTGGACTAAATTATTTTTTATATAGAGGTTATGTTGTGTTTGGGGCTAGATTAATCCAGATTATTTGGGTAAATAATTTAGCCCAAATGGGCTAGATTATTACCCCAAATAATCCAAATAATCTATACAATCTAGTTTGCCCAAATAGGGCCTTATTAGTTAACTACTCTTGTCATTATATACGTCCACCTTTAATCCATGCATCTTACGCTAAGGGTGTCTTTGTAACATTCACTATCACTTTATAAATTTTCATCCTCATATTTTGAGTAAATTCTCAATGTCTTCCTTCTATTTGTAAATATGTTTAAGAAGTGACGAAAATGATCGTGTGAGTTGCACGCAACCTCATCGAGGGTATAATCGTATTTGGTCAGCAATTTTCTCTTCAAATTCCTTGAACTATTTCTGATCATGATGAAAAGTAAAATAACGGTAGATAAGTTTGTTGCACCTTAATTTTTGAGCATAGAGATTTTGATGACTTCATTCAAAATAATTCAGGTATGTTAGTTCTTCGTCAATTTTTTTAATTATTTATTATTTTTTCTTGACGAGAAATTCTAAAAAAGTAATCTAAATTTTAATAAAAATGTTGAAGATTAAAAAAATGTCTGTTTTTATTATTATCGTATATACCAATTATTTTAAGCTTTGATAATAATTTTGCACTCTTTAAATTTTTCTCGTCAAGACAAATAAAAACTTAACGAAAAATAATAAATATAAAATATATACAATAAATAAATGAGGCCATAGGAAAGGATGGCCAAACATATACATCACTGATTGAAGAATGATTTGTTATTGCACATAAACCAATAAGTTATTCAATTTTAAATTGTTTTTCTTGTCTCTTTTATTTATATATTTTAGAATACGAAACAGACATTCTCAAATAATTTATAGGAAATGCTGACCAAACATATACATTATTGAATCAATATGATTTTTTATTTCGCGTTCTAATATATTCTTTATATTTCAATGGTTTTTATTTTTTCTTCCTTTCACATAGAGAATGCACTTGTTGGATGATTACTTTAGGCAAGATAAATTTTATAAAAAAAATTGCCGAGTTAATATTTGAAACATCTGTCAACAATAAAATATTATTTGAGGGATTGCGAAAATTCACTAATATTATCATTAACACAACAGGCATAGCGACAATTTTGTATCATTAACACCGACTTCGTTTTACAAGAGATGATGTAATACTCCAAATTTCAAAGACGTTAATTTAAAATAATTTATCAAAAGTCAACTATATTCTTATTTCATAGTCAAAATAAAGTTTGAATACATCCATTTAACTTAAAAAAATTACATTTAAGATTTGAAAATAAGAGCTTGAAATAAATCTAGGTGAACCATAGGACTATGATGTCCTCGTCGAAAGTATCGCCGTTGGTATCAGGGTAAGCAGACTCGTTGACATCATCTTCGACAATTGGCATGAAAGGTTTGGGGCAAAGAAATTACACCATGTAAGCGATTAATGCTCAGCAAATAAAACATACCCTTAAGCCCAATCTATGTATTGGATTATATGATACATTATAATTATAATAGTATGGGCAAATAGTCATGTACTATGGACATGATAATAAAATTAGAGTACGACATAATCATATTGAATGGTGAGCGGAAGCATTAAAAAATTAAGTGTAGTAAATAAATGAAAACCTACAATGTGTCTCTTGAGTCAAACCCTATGACTTGTTTCTATGTTTTCGACACACGTGTTCAACCAATGTTTATAAGTGTCTGAATTCATTTCAAAATCTAGAGTTCGGGTCAACACAAGCGTTGCCCGTCATCAAAATTTCATGTCCAAAGTGGTGTTATGATGTTCCGGACCAATATGGTCCTGACCTCTATGCTGACCTCATATTTGACGCTAGTGTATCTAAACATCGACTCTCATATCTCATGTTCCAAATCTTTATGCTCTCAGCATTATGTCTTTCATATGTCGTGCCTTGAATTAGAAAATATGTAACTCTTCCTCTTCAATTATGTTTTATTTTTGAAAAAGCACGACACGACTTACGAATATAATCAGCTCACAATATAACTTGACTTAATACATGAAACGTGACCGACTCGCCTCCAAGACACAGCCTAGTGGTAACAGACATAATTCGGTTAAATCTACATTTCGGCTAAAGATGTCCTACCACGTCTCCTTAAATAGTAAGTCAAAACTCGAGTCACCAAATATAATAGTTTTCTCAAAATTTCGATTTTTGTTAAAAAGTTCGTGACTTACTATGATTAATGTCAAAACCTTAGGTTTCATTACTACTAGCCTCACAACGTTCTTTATTGATTGTATCTAATTTTCATTCAAACGACTAGACTCGCGATAGCATGATGATGTGTTGGAGATGCAACTTTAACAAATAAATTATGGTAAGGTATTTGTTAATTTATATTTTGTTGTTATTTCTTTATTTGTTGATTTATAAAACAAAGTTAAAAATCTTTTAAATTATCTAAAAAAGTTCACATTCATCGTGAATTCAAAATTTTGAAAAAAAATAAATTGACATGCACCGTTCATTCGAATCCCCTTTCGGTCGTATTTTCAAATTTTATTTAAGAAAAAATACTAAAACTTTACCACTGACTTAAAAAATTATTTTGGGATTAATCGTAAATTCAAAATTTTTGATAAAGAGTTGTTGAATTATGGTAAGATATTTATTGATTTATATTTTGTTGTTATTTTTTTGGTTAATTTATAAAACAAAGTTAAATTTTTTTTAAATCATTCAAAAATATTCACATTCATCATATGTCCCAATACGTCCAAATTTGAAAAAAAAAATTGATCAACACGCTTATCCGAATTTCTTTCAAGATATAAATCAACGAATATCTTATCATAATTTAATAATTCTTTATCAAAATATTCTAAGCTCACAGTTAATTCCAAAATAATTTTTTGAGTTAACGGTAAGTTCTTAATATTTTTTTGAGTATAAAATTTGAAAAGTACGGCTGAAAGGGGTTCGAATGAGCGGTATTGGTCAATTTTTTCTAAGTTGGGTACATTAAGACATGTGATAAATGTGAATATTTTTAAATAGTTTAAGAGTCAAATTAATAACTTTAAGTATTTTAACACAAAACTAATAAAATTAAAATAAATAAATAAATATTTCAAAAAACGTTACTTGGTAATCTTTTTAGATATAGAGAAAGGGAGGAAAAAAAAGAGTGAGGTGTAAAATTTCTCTGGAATTTTAAATTTTGAAATTGAATATCAAATTTAGTTGAAGCTAAAAGGAAGTGAAGGAGGTGGGTCCCTTCATTACCTGAAGTGGCTGGGTGTGGGGTGGGTCCCTTTATTTTCGGGATGAAATTCGGGAGAAAACTCAGTGTGGGTAGCAAATTGTATCCTGCTGGACCTGAAAATGCGATCCAACAGTACCATTCCAAATCTTACCATGCTTTCAGTTCCTAACCTTATCCGAAGTCAAGGGAATTAGGAACCGTTCAACTGTATAAACCAAGGACTTAACGTAAGCAAGTATTGTGTTGTTTGAATATTGGACGGTCTAACTATAAGTTTCCTGTGTATTTCGTTTTTGTCTATCACAATTTTCCTATTTACTCCTTAAAATATAAATATTAATTTTTTCCCCATAATTTATAATATCTTGTAAATTAAAATATTTTAACGATAACCTCCTGTCCAATTGAAAGGCTGGACAGAAAATTCAACTCCCATAAAATTGGTACTATAAAAGTTAATAGTACCTATGAAATTTCAAACTTCAAATTCAAAAAAAAAAAAACATAAATTCTTAAATTTCTAATTTTCACTATCGAACCAAACCCATGGTGTTTTGGAGGGACAAATGTAGGGTGTAGATTAGGCTTTTGCTTTTTGTTTTTGTTTTCTTATAGTTGTGGGTCATACAAAAGTGAAACTGATTAACAAGTTTTTGAACTTAAGACTCCATTAGTCTTAACTCGATTATTTTTAAATGCATTTTGTTTTTATTCAAAAAAAAATTCACATTTTTTTGTAGATTATTGGTCCGTATCAGACGGACCTAAAAAGTATAAAATTATATTTAAAAGTTAAAAAAAATCACTAAAGACGACGAATAAATATAAAAAGACTATGTTTTTGAATTATTTGTCATTTTTTAACTTTTTCAAATTTGATCTATTATTTATAAATTTTCTGAAACCTCTAATCGATACAAACCAATAATTCACAAAAAATTAATGAAAAACAAAATATTACAATTTTTTTAATAAAGATAAAAAATAATTAAATAATTAAATCAGGCTAAACTCAACCTTAAATTGAGTATGTATAAATTAATTATAGTCATCTTATGAAACTTAATCAATAAGTCGGCCATTAAAGGACTACATATTAATTGAAGTATCCTATATATATATGCTAAACTTTGTAATGAAACGTCTACTTTGAGCCAAGTTATGTTTCATTTAACACAACATATTAAGCTTCTTATTTATTGCTTGTAATACTCGCAATTGGGTTTTGTACGCTACGGTGATATAAGTGATTTTAGCCCTTATAAGAAAAATGGATTCTTTTAAATTTCTTTCACGTTCGTATCACGTTGAAGTATTGTGAAAAAATAAATACAAAACTTGATTCAATTTATTATAATAAATTAATTAATATGTTAATTATCTGTGTTAAAATTTGATTGCATTTCTTATGTTACCATAAGGAATCGTGAATCGAAACGATCCGAGTTGAGGTGGTTATGTGCTGCGAAAAATAGCTCTTGTGTATCCCATTAGAGGGCAATGAAAAAATAACTCGTATTTCATGCTAAGGATATTTAAAGTTAAATGAATCTTTGCTAACAATTCAAAGTTAAATGTACCCAAAAAAAAAAAAAAGATTTAAATCCTAGGATGAACTAATCCGAGAAAAGCTCCAAGTGGACTGATCTTGCCACGTGTCTCCATATTTAATTCCACGTGTTCCACTGTCTCCTCCGGAATTGGCTCAAGCACAGGCGTCCAAGTCCTGCGGCTTCCCAACTGGTAGCCCGGAAATCCGGTACTATTATTCCCTTGCAAAATCATAGCTGGACTTTTACCATAGTCACCGGACCCCTTCGTGACCGTCGACAAGATTCTAGAACTTCCTCGTTTCAGCCTCCTTTTCTCAAAAGCAAAGTCAATCAGCGCCGTCTCCAATTTCGATACCTTCGAGCCGGCCCGACACATCGGCACAACCAAGTAAATCGCCCCCGCCGACAGATGCTCATCGGCTTTCATCGCCAGAACCCTGCAAGTCTTCCGAATTAACAGCGCCGGAGATACCACTTGGCCAGGTTCGTCGAGCATGATCTCGGAGGCGGTGACTGGGACCTTGATTTTCCGGAGGTTCCCAGTAGCGTCGATGATCGTCGCCGTTTGGTGCTTCACGTAACAACAGGATTTGCAGTTTCCCATGATGAATTTCTTGTTTAGTGTGAGCTGAGGATTTTGATTTTGTTGTACGTTGGAGTATGGATGAGTTTTCGCCAGTGAGTTTTGTGTGTGTTGCTGCGCGTATATATATATATATATATATATGCCTGGGGTTGTGGCCTACTTTACCGATCTTGCCAAACATTCTCTCAACTGTTTGAGAGAGCTGCCCGCATGCAGAGGAGTCTAAAAATAAGACAGGTCTCTCACTTTCCTTAAGAATAGTTCTAATGGGGAGAAGGCAAGTCTCACTTTCCTTAAGAATAGTTCTAATGGGGGAGAAGGCAAGTCTCACTTTCCTCAGGAACAGTTAAATAGATAAATTGACGCTTCAAATATCTCTAATTGTAATACCGATATGCCAAATTTGACATATGAAAAGAGAAGATGTCGAATCTTTTTTATTTTACTTTATTCTTCAGATTTTTGTAATAAGAAAATAAATTAATAAATTTGACGTGTTACTTTGAAGTGTGCATTTTAAAAAGTATCAAATTCTAAGATTTCAATAAGCCTTCAAAAAGATTTGGTATCCATAAATTTGAAGTTAAAGATTCAACACGCTTGACGTGAAATCGCTTTTTCTTTGTCTATTTTATTTCATGAGACCCACGATATTTTGTCTATAATTTAGTAAAACAAAAACCATCAAAAGGATTAAAAATAAAATTACACTAATATGTCATATTTGATATATTAGCTAGAGATCGAGTGTATTTTGAAATATGTCAAATTTTTTTTTGATCAGCTTGAAATATGTCAAATTGTCACGTAAATAAGTAATTATTTAGTAGTTTTGAGACACCATTACGTGATGTCACAATATCTTTCGTCACCGTACATTTATGTGGGATATATATACTAAGTATTTCGCTCAAATAAAAATGTGATAGTGGAGGATACCGGAACATCACATAACAGTGCTCCAAGACCACCCAATAATATCTCCACATAAAGGTTCTACAAAAATATCCCAATTTTTTTTTTAGAAAAGGGCCAAGCTAAAACATTATATGCAGATTTATAGAGTTTTGACTACTTCATGGTTCATATGTTTTTTTGTATTTAGTGATTTT
The DNA here is from genome assembly GCA_019985065.2 of Arctostaphylos glauca. Taxonomy (NCBI): domain Eukaryota; kingdom Viridiplantae; phylum Streptophyta; class Magnoliopsida; order Ericales; family Ericaceae; genus Arctostaphylos; species Arctostaphylos glauca. The sequence continues at coordinate 44,439,695 of JAHSPW020000001.1, forward strand.
TTCAATATTTTTCCAATTTTTTTTAATTTTTTAGGATATATCTGGTGTGGCTCTATCTACAAAATTAAGAAAGAAATCTAGAAAAATATTCTAAAAATTTTCCAAGAAAATTTTATTTTAAAAAAGTTAAAAAGTCAAGATATCAATTCCAAGTTGGCTAATTTTTTGTGCCAATAATTTAATAAGTGAACATTGTCAATTTAAAGTTAGCTAATTTTTCATTTAGGTGAATTTTAATAAGATTTTATTTTATTTTTTTTAAAGTTTCCAGGTATGTCTAGACTACATGCACTCAAAAAGTTCTGAAAATTTTGAGTAAAAACAAAAAAAACTACGGATCCATGGATAATTGTTTGATCTCAAGAGTTTATTTTCAAAAACACAACCAAGTGTTTAGTTTTGGGTGTTGGGTTTGTTTTTGAAATTGCTGTAATTTTGAGCTCAACCAATTAGCAGTTGCTAATGGATTCATTTTTGTAATGATGGAAACCAGTTTTTGGTCGTCCAAACTGGTCTTGCATCCACACCTCTTAGCATAGAAGAATTGAGCAGATCCTTGTTTCCAATGGAAATCTATGAAGGGCATGGAACAAGTTCAGTCCGTCACATGGGGCAAAACACTTCTTTCACTCTAAGTTCCTTAGGATTTAATAGGTACGATTTCTCTAACATTAACTTTTGTTGATCGTTTAGTGCAGATATCAACTCCATTGAAATTGTAACTATAAGATTTAACTGGTGCAGTTTTTGTCGATCGTTTTCGTTTGTTAGTTTGTACAAGATCCACTAGCAGCTCATTTCTAAGGATGAAACAAGTACATAGTCCTTGTTAATGTTAGTTGTCTGTCGTTGAGCAGTTATTGTCTCTTCATATGCCAGAAGAAATTAAGTTACTTAATATATGGATTGAATTTTCTCTATGGGTAACAACTGTCTCACAGAAAAGGATTTTCCATATGTTCATATAGAATAGTAAATGGTAAACTCTTCCAAACAGATGCGTATCACCTGTTTGTTGAAATGCTCGACTTGGGATTCTTATATACACGCAGTGAAGTTATTGCTAGTGAAATAATAAAGGCCCTATCATTTGAGAGTTGATGTATGGATGAGGTTTGTTTAGCGTCTTGTATTTACCTTTAGAGAAAATCTACAAACTCAAATTTCTTCGTACATAGATCAGGACATAGATGTGTATGTAATCATTTGATGCATGTAGGGTCTACAAAATAATGAAAGGCTACACGTGCTTCAAACGGTACTATGCACGGAAGTTGTGTTGGTAGACTTGCTTTTGACTTAACTTACTTCCTAGAGGACTTAGTGCTTGGGATTTGTAAGAGTTCACAAGATAAGATGAGTTTGGTGGCATCTCCTTGTCATTCAGTTATAAATCAACAATGTTTATTGATATCATATCTTACTATTTTCTTTTTCAAACATATGGGTATCACTATCACCTCTTACTACTTTTTTTTTGGTTTCCCAGAGAGCAGAGTGCATCAAATGCCTTGGATTTGTTGCCAATATGGAAGCCAGAGCAAATCAAGTCTATGCTGCTGTAAGAAACATCATCTGATTTTTTATATCAAGTTTCAACAAGACAGTTTATTGTTCAACATGTATTCCCATAAGTAGTTAGAGCATCTCTAACCCACCTCTTTTTACTTTACCTAGCCAAAAGTACAAAAAAAGAACATACTCTATTTTGCCTACTCACTTTTTTATCTATGTATTCTAACCCTACTCTTTATTTTTGCTATCCATCTAAGTTAACCTAGCCAATTTTAAAAATTGTTTTGATAAATTATCTACAATTAATATTTCATTTCCGCATGAATATATACATCTACTGCTAAAAAAGTGAAAAAATGAACAAATGAATAGAATTAAAAGAGACAGAAAAAATAGGAAAAATAAAATTTTATTTTGTTAGCCGTAGTAGAGTTATATGTACTATTGTGTTAGCAGTCGTACCTGTAGGTTGGGTATGGCGTGGATTCTCACCACAAGTTACATTATTTTGCATGTTAGTCAATGCAATATGTGATGGTCTACGTCGATGCCGTTGAGATCTACTCCTTCGAGGGAAATTATCAAAAAATCTGGTTGTGGACACTGGTAATAGATTGCTCATTGCGTGAGTGATAATGTTTGCTTGTAGCATATGAAATTTGCTTGTCGAAGAAAGGATGTATTTTTACCTGGCATATTTTGGCGACTGTAATTTGTCCTTCTCTGCCTTAATTGTTGGTCACGCATTTCGTTGCTTAATGTAGCCCTACTTTGTCTAGTCCACTCACGACATCTTTCTCTGCGATGATCTAATTGTGATGTACGCTGGGATACTATACGCTCGGTTTGATTAGCTGACCTTCTCATTTGTTGTGCAAGACGTTGTCGCTCCAATCTTTGGCTAGCTTCTGTAGGATTCATGTTCTGCATACGCCAATGATCAGCCTCCCTATTTTGACGTCTGCGTTGTTCAATTGCTTCCACAATTAGACGTCCTCATGATTGTCTGTGATAGCGAGGGCAATTTTCTGCTTCACGTTCTTCTAACCATTCAGGTGACTAAATGTTATCGCCGTTTTGCATGGTAGGCCAACTAACTGTATAAGAGCATTGTATTAATTGATTGACAATGACACTCAGGAAATAAAATGTAAAGTTTATTTTTGTATATTATCGATGTTTGACATGCACACGCATTATGAAACTAAACAAATATAATGAGTTAATTTCATGACACTAACCCCAGATGCAAGAGTCATATTTGTAAGTGTTGGCATGTACATTTGTCACGACATTAACCCATTGTAATGGGTTAATTTAATCACATTTGGGATATTTTTTCTTCTGGATTAAGTATAAATTAAGGATTTAAATTTCTTTTAGGCTTACTTCATAGTACTCACAATAAAAGAGAATGAACAATCAAATAATTTTATTTTTTTTCATGAAGAGAAAAATAAATAAACAAATAAAAAAACAATGCTAATTTAAATCGAGAGAGAGTGGAGCAAACAAATTACCTCGATTGAGTAAGATATTTGTTGATTGATTTACCGTGATTGTAAGAGAAAGGCTTGCTAATAATATCGACAATCCTCTGGAAAAATAGAATGAATTTAGTCAAAACATTTGCATTTTAATAAAATAGGTCTTATCTTTTAATTCTAAGTAACTTATTTATACTCATTGACCGAACCCAACGCTCACTAACTATATACTTCAACCCTACGAGTCACGTAGCTGTTTACAAAATTGAATTTAAAAAGTGATTCGTAAGTGAAAAATAATGCAGACACAAGCCTAATATTTTTATCAGAGTAGAAGCAAAAATAAAACTATCGAACTGCGACTTCTATTTAACTCGGATGATTTAGATCAGGGTGTTTATTCTGATTATTTAATAATGTAGTTTAGTTTTGCTTTATTGGATTATTCACTGTTTAGTTTTTTGTCCTTATTTGAAATTTTTCTTTAATTTTTTGTTTTTCATCGTTTTTTTGATGATTGTTGGTTCGTCTCGACAAGAGCTTTCAGAAAAGTTCTTAATCATCGGCTAAATTTGAAAAAAGTTCAGAAAAGACAAAAAATAAGCCAAAAACAGCGTCCGTGTTGGCTTATTTTTCGTCTTTAGTGACTTTTTTTTAACTTTTGGACATAATTTTATATTTTTCGATTCCTTTCGCCGATACGAACCAATAATCCACGAAAAAATGACATAAAAATAACAAATACAAAAAAAATTGAATAAAGACAAAAAAAAAAAACCAGATAATCTAGCCTGGATTAATCCAGGCCAAATAGACCCATAATGAAAAACTAAATTAAATTGAAGTGCATGCAGTTAGAGATGTTAATGACATTTGGCAATGGATGGCATGCTTGTGTAGAGAATGAGCTCGCCAAATTGAAGATGTTTATTAATCCAAGGTTACCACGTTCAGGTAAAAAAATGGTTGTCAAAATTCTGTAGGAGAAAAAGGAACGGCACGTCCGAATTAAAAGTAAAATGTAGGTTACCACGTTCAGGTATAAAAATGGTTGTTAAAATTCTCTAGAGAAAAAGGAAAAGGACGACCGAATTAAAATTAAAAACTTTAAGGCTCCTCAACTGTACATGGAAGGTAAAAGTTGCAAAAAAACAACAGGCAAAATAAATTTGGAGAGTACCTTACGGCATGGCAATGAACCCCAACTTATGACATTTGGTGGTAATTGGCAGGCGGCGTCATTTTACAGTCATTCGGCAGTCAAAATATGACAGTCATAAAAAAAGGAATAGTATCCCAGAGAGATGTTAGTAGCAACCAACCTAAACAGTTATGGGATAGAACTTCCCATTTTGTGTGCGTGATGAGAGAGACAGAGAAGATGCAGAGAGAGAGAGAGACGAAGTGGACCGCTAGGAGTTCAGTAGATTACAATTTTCGTAGATCACATTTTGGAGGTAACTGCTAGGAGTTGTGTAAGCGGACATCATGGCATTTTATGAAAACCTCTGCAATTCGTTTTTTTCTTGATAAATGGGGTAGTGGGTGGTTTGTTTGGGAGTGTTCGATATAGGCCTTCTAAATTGTCATCAGCACAAAAGGATAGACCAATTGACTACAATATATAAATCTGCAAACTACCTTTTCCTCTATATTGAACTCTCCTCCATGTGAATCTGAAACATAATACATTAGAAAATCACCTTTAAAGTAGTTTTTTTTTTTTTTAATAACGGGAGCAGTTTTTTTGGAACTATTTTTTTATGAAAATATCCCTACAATTATTTATACAGAAGAAGGTTTTTAGTGAAACTTTTTGGGCTATTAAAAGTGTGAGCTGGCTTCAAAAAATTATTAAAAAAAAAAAACGTGTTCATTTTATAATAGTACATACAAATTGATAGAGTTTCATCAATTAATTCATCATGTATACTTAAATTGCAAGACTTATGCCCAAACGTTTTAAAATTGCAAGAGTTATATGAAAACGTTACATAATTTTGTTTCAAACAAATTTATGTGATTAAGTTAAAACATACATAATCAACCGAAAGATTAAAAAAATTTAGAAAAGTAATATGTGATTAAGTTAAAACATACATAATCAACCGAAAGATTAAAAAAATTTAGAAAAGTAAAAGTTCACCTTCGCTACGTGATATTCTTGAAAAATGTAACGGATCCCGTCAATTGGGTATGGCTTTGGTGGAAAAAGACTCACGGCACTATGAGAATGAAAAAGTGTTACTGGTTACACAAAGGAACACTGGATTAAAAAGAAAGATGAAACAAAAATTAGCTGTGAATAGTCGACAATTGAATCATAAAAGCAGAAGAGTAAGGGGCTAAGGGCACCTGTGGCAACCAAGGAGGAGAAGTAAACAGGGGGAGGGGGTTTAACATAAAGGAGGAAAAGAGTGGTGTTTTGGGTGTTCTGAGAAAGAATTAGGTTGCTGATGCACCAAGACAGTGCATACATGCTCTCCTCACTTTCATCCACTGCCACCACGATCCTACTCTCCTCCCCCTCCTTCTTCCTCGTCATCATCTTTCCTTCTCGCATGTAGCGGATAAACTTTCTTTTCTCTCTCTTCTTCTCTTTCTCTCTCAGATTAGATGTCAATAAACAATGATGAGGAGCTGAAACATGTACTGGGGACAGAGGAGTAGTTATGGTTGCACATCGGGGTTGGTATTTTGTAGTAGATAGAGGATTCCAGTTTCTGAGGTACTTTTTGTTTACTAGTCCTGATTTTGACTTTTGAGCATACGAATTGGATTACGGCCTGTGGTTACCTCCACCTAATGGTCCGTTAATCACCTATGTTTTATTGGGTGAGTGGTAAGAGCGTCTCCAACTCTACTCTTTATTTTATTTAGTCAAAAGTATAAAAAAAGAAAAGAAAAGAAAGAATACTCACTATTTTGCCTACTTACTTTTTTATGCTTGTATTGCAACCCTACTCTTTATTTTTTATCCATCCAATTTAACTTAATCAAAAATGAAAAAGAATTTGTCAAAATATACGAATTTAGTGAAAATTAGCTTTGTCTGTTGTTATATTTGTCTGTATAGTAACTCTTAATAATTTTATGTACTGATTTATTTTATAAATTATTGAACTCTTACAAACAAATTACTGAAAAAAATTTAAAAAAATTATTTTGATAAATTGTCTATAATTAGTATCTCATCGCCTCATAAATATATACAAATTGCCTAAAATTTTCTGCACCGATAATAATTAATATTTTATTAGAAGAATGAAAAAAGATTCTTGTTAATAAAATACAAAATCAATGAAAGAGATGTGTTGGAGATAGAATGTGAATAAAAAATACATAATACTAATTTTGGGATTTGGCTAATGAGAGTCAAATCAAAATGACTAGCCTAATAAAGAGTGGGTTGGAGGTTAAAAAACACTTAGACTAGCTATTATTGCTAAAACAATGCATATAGCTACTTGGGTTAGAGATGCTCTTTGCTATTAAATATTTTTCTAATATACTTTAAGATCCTTTTGGCAACAATCAAAATTTTAAAAGAAATATAATGAATATAATAAGAGAGGAGATGCAGTAGAAGGCGAAATTTATTATGAAGGGCTGAATATTTATAGATTCAAAGTGACTGTAGTGCAATCTATTGTAATGTGCGTGTAGTGTGGTCAAAAATGACGTAATCTTGCCAATTTTATTTTTCAAATTATATCGTTTTGATCTCATGCATTTTATAACAATTAACGCAATACGTCAAAACGATATAGTTTCAAGTACAAAGCGGATCAAGCTACATTATTTGTCTGTATTATATACGCACAATAGGGAACTGCATTATAGTTCTGCCAAATTTAATAGTTATAAATGATTTGTTTGGTATTTTTTGGTGAAGGAAGATATGATAAATATAAATAGGTGAATAACATTCTTGTAATTAGAAGGTGAACATAGAAGGGAGATAAAATATCGATAAGGGGAGAGATGAGAAAATTTTATCCCTCTCCTGACCGGTAAGTTAGTACCCATAGATATCATATACAGGGTCCAAAAAGCCATATTCGGGGTGATAGGCAATTAATATTTTTTTCACCAGTAACAAATATGCTCTAAGAGTCTATTGTCCCGTTTGTCATTGGTCAAAATTTTAGAAGAACGAGATAGATATAATAAGAAAGGAATGTAATAGAATGAAAAATTTATTATAAAAGAATGAATAATTACAAATAGTTTGTTTGAATACTTTTTTAGGAAGTGAGATACGGTAAATATGTAGGTGCCTTGCATCCTTATAATTGACAATGACACTTACGTAAATAGAAGAGAGATATTGAAGTGGATAATATACGAATATGGAGAATAATGAGATAATTTTATCTCCCTTCAATGCGATAAATAATACTCTGGATCTCATATATAGGTCCAAAAAAGTAAACAAAATTCAAATATGATAACCTAGATCCACATCCAATTATCCAAGGTAATAAGCAAGACTTCTAACAAATAAGCCCATATGAAGATTAATTGGAACTTCTTAATCCTTGTACAATTTATGTGTGAAATATTTATTATAGGCAGTACTCCTCGTGGTGTGTAAAATGTATTGTATATACATTTTGATAACTCAAACCGTTCATTTTTATAATCTACTAAGAAAATCATTCATACACAAAAAAATTAAGTGGCATCACTAGCCACTTGGTTCTAGCAAATTCATGTTTAAAAGTTGAAACATCTATTTTCAAAGTCTGTCTTATTTTTCTTATATATGTAATTTTGTATGTGTCATGCTTAGAATCTTATGTTTTACACATCGAATCCCGAATCTGGATGGAGGAGGATGGTTAGGCGTTGATAATGAACACTTATACCACACTCTGCTAGCTATATTATAAAATAAATAAATAGGCTCAAATAAGCATTGTGACTTGTGAGCCCACTCGCATCTGTTGAATCCGCTTTCCCAGTTGGTAGTCGGCGGGAGGTGGGGAGGGGTTTTTTGTCATTTTCGAGTACATTAATTTATTACGTGTAACGGAGAAGGAGGACATCATCTCCCCAACCCAATCCCTAATGAATATGGTTTCTGTCATTCAGAAACAACTAGACATTTCTCCTCACGAAATTCTTTCATTTTGGTAGATTTCATTTCTACAAGTGATATAGACAACAACTGTCAGTGAAAGAGAATGGGAAAATGGTCACGGAACAATAATGAGTACTCAGTTTTTGTCAAGGTTTTATGGTGACTCGTTTAAATGATGCTCTAACCGGTCCGATTTGATTCAAAAATTCGGACCAAATCAATAATTTATGTTTGAGCTTTTATAAATTGAAATAGTCGAAGTATTTGAATTGGGCCAGTTCGGTTTGTCCTGTTTTAATTTGATTCGGTTTGATTTTGATTTGGTTGGATCCAAGCCTAAATTCTAAAAAGTGTAAAAAAAATTAGAAAGCCCAAGTCTGATGGGCCAAACCATAACTCGATTTTTCTTGAAAAAAAATAGTAAGATAATTGCAACCAAGATTCTGACTTATCCCAAATTCAATTTTTTTAAAGGGGGGACAACTAGGAATGAGTGACCTATTGGGAAGTCTATAGAGTTTAGGCGGTCAAGCGGACAATATTGTAGAAAGTGTGAACGGAGTGTTTAGTAAGTATAAATCTGTAGAGCAAGGCATAATATTACGTGAGACAAATTTATTAAAATATTTCAAAAAATATACATATCCTAGGTAGTGCAGGCTCCGATATTTAGGTTGTCCAAATTTGACCTCAGCTTGATTATCCACTTAGTATTAATAATAATTTATTTGATAAATTTTCATTATTTTTTCTATATTTAAAAAAAAAATTGTTGCCCTACACCCGAGAGATTGCCTATGTCAAGGGTTTTTTTCTATATTTTTTCTATATTTCAAAAAAAATTGACCTGACCCACCTCAGCTTGATTATCCCAAATTATTTTTTCTATATTTTTTCTATATTTTCGTTATTTTTTCTATAACTAGTATTGAAATCCGTCTAGAATCCTTTCTCGAATAATCATGGATTCCATTATGAAAATCCTTTCATAATTTCGACTTCCCAAATGGGATTCTTTCCACAAGTCCTGAGTATTCGTATCGATCTTCTTTCCATAAAATCCAGATTCTCTGTAGATTCTTTAGCGTGACATGTCAGCTCGGGTCGGCAACGGACAACACTGCTGACCCATCTTGATATCTAGCCCTAGGTTCAAGCGTACAGACTATTTGACATCCGGTACACTTTGGCAGACACTCGGTCCGGTTCGATCGGGGCCATCTTTCCAACAGAATGGGATGATCCAAAAATGTGTGTTGGGTTATGAAGAACTGGTATTTCCTCGGGTTCGGCCCATAATTTGACGCTGATGCTTCTGGTTTCTGTGTACAATGGGCTGGACTGGGCTCACTACATTATAGGCCGGTCTGCAAGCACAAAGTCGATTCAGATTTAGACTGGATTTTGACATAACTTCATTCAAAATAATTCAGGTATGTTAGTTCTTCGTCAATTTTTTTTATTAATTATTATTTTGTCTTGACGAGAAATTCTAAAAAAAGTAATCTAAATTTTAATGAAAATGTAGAAGATTAAAAAAATGTCTGTTTTTATTATTATTGTACATACTAATTATTTTAAGCTTTGATAATAATTTTGCACTCTTTAAATTCTTCTCGTCAAGACGAATAAAAACTTAACAAAATATAATAAATATAAAACATATACAATAAATAAATGAGGCCAAATTGATTACAAGTTCATCTGAAGTTACCACTTGACCTGGTCCATAAAAGAAAAAGTCTTGTAACATATTTTAAAATACAAATAGATATTTTGCAAATAATCCATAGGAAAGGATGGCCAAACATATACATCACTGATTGAAGAATTATTTGTTATTGGACATAAACCAATAAGTTATTCAATTTTAAATTGTTTTTCTTGTCTCTTTTATTTATATATTTTAGAATACGAAACAGACATTCTCAAATAATTTATAGGAAAGGCTGACCAAACATATACATTATTGATTCCATATGATTTTTTATTGCGCGTTCTAATATATTCTTCAAATTTCAATGGTTTTTTATTTTTCCTTCCTTTCACATAGAGAATGCACTTGTTGGATGATTACTTTAGGCAAGATAAATTTTATAAAAAAAATTGAGTTAATAGTTGAAACATCTCTCAACAATAAAATATTATTTGAGGGATTGCAAAAATCCACTAATATTATCATTAACACAAACAGGCATAGCGACACTTGTATCATTAACACTGACTTCGTACATATCAAAAATCAGATTGGCTCAAGCTAAGATGTGTCAGGTCAAGGTCAAACATACATGAAGAGGGTAAAATATAACCGAGAAACACATGAACTCTCCATCAGATAAATATTTAGTTCGGTCAAGAACAGAGGATACATCCAGACACACGTGCCGATCACATGAGAGTATGGCCGACACGAGAAGTGTTGTCCATACTTAAATCAGGATAAGAAATCAAATATTGAGCAGCCGACCAAAGAAAGACAGTTTCGATAGTCAGCCGACCTGAGAAAGGCGGACCCACATCTTGCCGACCGTATAAAGTCGGCCCGAAATACCATTGACCCGAGAAAGGCGATGAACGACTATTATTCCGAGATAAGACAGAATCCCGAATAAGTCGGGATAGAGTTCTAACAGATAAGGATGAGAAATCCACGGCCAATTTAATTAATATGAGAAGTATTAATTGAATGAAACTCTAATGGTAAAAGATAACTACTTGGTAGAGGGTTATCTCATTAGTGGCCAATCAGAAGGCACTTCACTCCAATTAGAATCCTAAGAGAATTGGGATTAAAGAAAGATCTATAAATAAAGCTCCACATCAACAAAAAAGGTATGCTCTCACACGTTGATTGATTGGCTAATAGAGAATATTAGCCCCATCTATTCGTCCTTGTGAACTTTGCTTGACTTAACCATCGGAGTGCCTTCCCGCCACAGCGGCGGAGGGTTCTTTGACGGTTTATTATTTTGCAGATCACAGGTGCATCCATATTGAGAGTACTGTTCCTGCTGCATAGTGAGTTCTTGGCTTTCCGTCCTGATTGAGAAAATCTACCCACCTACAATACACAATCATATACAAGTCCAATCAAATCATGTGTATATAAAATTTAAAATGTATTTAACATGAATATGCATAATAATTTATCGAAATTAAAATTTTTTTTTTTTTTTGCCGCAATATCATATTCAAATTAAAGAAAACAATATGAGGCTTATTTTGTATTTATAAATAAATTAAAATTGTAAATGAGTTTATTTTCACTATCCAGCAGAATGAATTGTCTTAATCTCGTGATCTTACATCCTACAAGACAATAATTGGTCAAAAGACCCTTTGTTGTTGTGGTGAGAAGGCATTCCGATGATTAAATCAGACAATGTTCACCAGAGTATAAAGTAATCAAGTTAATATTTTCTATTAACGCTTGAGTTAATGCATACATTTCATCATGAATCTGAATCTTTATTTATAAACTTTATTACTTAACCTTGCTAATTTTTTTAGGACACTAATTTTCTATCAGAATTGGAGTTGGAATGCCCTCTGATTGGTTACTAACGAGATAACTTTAAACTTGATACTTATCAAGAAGATAATATTCTATCAATATTAGAATTTCATTCACTTCATATTTTTTATATTAATTGAATTGCGCTTGGACTTCTTATCCATATATGATTAGATCTTTATCCTAACTTACTCGGAGTTCTAAATTATCATGAATTTGAGTCTGCCTACTGCCTTCTCAGGTCAGTGATATCATTGATCACTCTTCTCAAGTCGGTAACATATCATATCGTCTTTCTCAAGTTGAAAACATATCGAATCGACCTTCTCAGGTCGACTGATCACTAGTTTGGCCTTCTCGGCTCAGATTTAGCGGGAACCTCTTTTCTCGGGTCGGTTATGGCACACGTGATCGACACATATGCCTAGGTGTAAGATATAGCTCTTGTCGAATCGGTTGATTTATTTAAGAAAAAACTTAATAAAAATTCTTATTTAAATTTTACCTCCTTCAAAAATCAAAAGTTAGTACTGAAATTTTCAAGTAAATTTTTGAGAATTTCTAGAAATTAACTATAATTCTTGTATGAACTTGTAAGTAAAGGCCTTTGTTTTAAAATTGAATTAGGAGCAGAGTTACTCAACAAGAATGATGTAATCATATTATTTGAATTTTGGCACACACTTTGTGTGCACGTGTGCAATTGAATATATGAATGTAAAATTGAATAGTTAACTCAAATAATTTTATTATTTTATTCTATTGGTTAATTCATGTTATAATAATAATAATTATAAATTTTATTTCTCGTTGAGATAATATTGACACTACTTCAATATTTTCATGTACTCCAATTCGTGTTTTCTCTTTCTTTGTTAGAATAGATTATACTTGGCCTTATATTTGAGACCGTCCGGTCGTTCCTTACATTTTCATTCTTTTTTTTTTCCCGAATATGATGTGAAAACAGTAAATATGATTATTTCTTCCCTCCGAGGAAAGCCAAGTAATCGGCAACTCCCTTTTTTTTTTCAAAAGATCAGATTATTTCTCTCACACCTTTATAAATACAATGGTTCAATTCTTTTATTTTATTTTGTTTTTCTTCCTATTTTATCTTTCAAAAATTTATACTAAATTCTCCTCCCTGTTTAACTCGTGAAGTTTTTCATTCATAAAAAAAATTAAAGCTTCTTCGATCCCAATATCTAATTGAAACACTTTTTTTTTTTTTGAAAAGATTCTTTATTCATGTGATTTTCATAATGAAAACTTTAAATAGCTGTCAAATCTTGTACTATATCCTAGTGTTGGGTAAGGTGGTTAAGAGATTGTATTAATTTAATATTTCAGCTGCGTATCCAGGCTTCATTCATTTGGCTTCGTTCATTTATTTATAATAATAAAATGATTTTTAAGAAAATTAAAAGAAATTTATAAAAGAATTAAAACTCGATAGTATAATTGTGCAAGAAACTAATATAAAAGCAAAAAGGTTCTGCAAAGTCTAGTCAGACATGTCTGACAAAAAACAAAAAATTGTACAGAAATCTTCCTTTGACAATAGTTATTTGTACAAATTAATTATTTTACTCTTGTAAGTTTTTTTTATCAAATAAATACATAAGAGAAAATACTTTTTTTCTTAATTTTTCAGGAATAATTTTCTTAAATTAGTTTTGTAACAAATAATTGGGGACCAATAAAAAAAAACTAGAGACATGAATCTCATATTAATTCTTTATAATAATTAAACACATAAAAAATAAAACAAACAAATATTCTTATATTTTGTTTTTTTCTTTTTCCGTCAATTGAACGGCAGCTATAGTGATGGATGATCCATGGGCTTTTGCCGTTTTGTGTCACACTTTTCGGGCAAGAGAGGAAAGATTCCAATTGCAATTGCCAATTGGTATACACTATAAGGAGAAAAGCTGACGTGGAGAGTGAAAGAGAGAGGTGATAAGATCGAGGAGGGGATAAGCACATACGTCAGCAATTATTTATAAATATCCACTCTACTTTCAACTATATCCCTTCCCTTTCACAATAATACTTCATTTTTCACAAGTCTACCCATTCTTTCAACAATAATTACAAAATTAAAAATTAAAAAATTCCTTGCTTTTAAGATGTCAATTATTTTTTTAAATTATTGAAATTACTTTACTTTTTGATGATTTGAAAAACTGGTGAAGTGTCAAGCCCAATGATCGGGAGTGATTTTCTGGCCAAAAATTATTTGAAGATCAAGTCAATAATCAAAGATTGGACTGTAGCTGGAATGTATTAACTGCATATGTAGAAACGTACATAATCTTATGGCTAGAGGCAGGGATGGATTCGGAGAGGAGCCAGTAAGCGCGGTTGCCTTTATAAGAAAATAAAAAAATCTCTATTATTATATATAAAAATATATTTCCTAGGAAGTATATAAGCTCGTTCTTGCTAAATATTTTAAAAAACAAATTCAAATAGTAAGTTCATCCTTGTGTAGTAAAACTCCTGACTTTGTCCCTGACTATAGGTGATCTTTAACAGGTTGGAAAAGGGACTAGTCTCACGCAGGCTCATAGTTGTCAATGGCACCTCCATTTCCTTTTAGGAAGATTGTCTTGCTGATTCTAAGCTTCATCTTCAAGAGCTCGGGAGGTTATCCACGCGCACATCTGAGCAGGTACTGAAAGATCGGGATGAGTCTACCGATCTGCTATCAATAAAACTGTGCAGTTTTTGAAGATCTGAAATATATACTGATCGTTAATCGATTCTTTGCTAATCATAACTAAATTGAACTCATCAATTTTAATTGAAAAATAACACAATTTTCAGGAAGAGGGTTGTGTATTGTGAGGCACAACACAGCACAACACACAAGTCGTGCTATCAAAACTATGCCGTTTGATATTTCTTTTCGTAGGCACAGCACAACAAACGAATTGTGTTATCAAAACTATGTCGTTTGGTATTTCTTTTAATTTTATTTTGAAATTTTGTGTTCGTGATTAATCTTGAAATATTTTTATAAGTCAACTTCTAATTTTCAAAAAAGAAAATCGAGAATAAAATTCAAACAGTACACCAAAAGGGGTTCAAATGAGTATTATTGATTATTTTTTTAATGGGGCAGTGACAAAAATTAAAAAAAAAAAGCAAAAATATATCCAGTTAGCCAACACCCTACTAAAAAAATTGGTCGATACTGCACATTTGAACTTTTTTCAGTTAAAATATTTTTTCAATTAATATGACCGAAAGAAATTCAAATGACCAATGTCAGTCATTTTTTTAGGGGAACGGTGGTTGGAGTGGGCAATTTTTTTTACTTTTCTTTTTACATTCTTCACCACCCCACTAAAAAAAATGACCGACGCCGCTTATTTAAACTCCTTTCGCTCGTGTTGTCTATATTTTATCCTCAAAAAATTCTAAAAATCAACCGTCGACTTAAAAAAATATTTCGAGATTCATTGCGGGCTCAGAATTTTAAAATGAAATTTTGTAATAAGAGAAAGTGATATTGTTTTGTTTCAATTTGTAAAGCCCAAGGGGAAAAAATGCCAAACGGCATGTTGTATTGTGCTTCACAGCACACACCCCTCTTCCCAATTTTCGTAATATGGTATGGCTGTAAAATGGAGGGTATTATTGTCCAAAACTGGAGAAAACAAAAAAAGGAGAGGGAGAGAATAAAAACATAAATCTGGGCGTTAAAATGGTCCCACGAGATTGCCTATGGTGAGTGGCCTTTCTCATTTGTTCGCAAGTACCTAGTTGTAGTCGTGGGGCCCACCCACCGATTTTCAAATTTCTGGTACTCGAAGCTGTTGAGAACCGTTAATCCGTAGATCATTTACTTCGCATTTAAGGAATTTGTACTATAAGTAATGAAAATTAATCCGAATTTTTTACCGAATAATTTTGATGAGTTAAATTATTTGTACAATAATTTAATTTTTCTCATAAATAGTTTAATTTTTGAAGGTGTTCGGTGAAGAATACACATTGTTTTTCATTATTGATAACAAAATTGGCGTTCAAGCTTAGGCTAAAATAAAAGTTCAAATTGCAGACAACATTACCAATTGTTTTTTTTTTCAAATTAAATTGTTTATAATATAAAATCTTTTGAGCTCATTAGTACACATCTTTAAAAAATCTCTATAGATTATTTCAAAGTCATTTCGCATGCTTACGGAGTGATAAGAAATAACTTTAATAATTATTGACATTTAGAGTTGAACCTAAAATTCAAATTCTCGAATAAGAAGATTCTTGAGTCGTAGACTCTTTCATAGCCGTTTCAAATGCTTAAGTGAGTGCAGCTACAATGATTATTTAGGGGAAAAAGTCAAATATGAGACATAAAAGGAACGAAATTCCTAAGTTTTAATTATTGAATATATATAAGCAAATTTATTGAATTTGATCAAAATTATTTAATTTATTGAAAAATGCTACTCAAAGATCTTCAAGTAGTGGACAACGTGTAAAAAAATTGCTAACATGTATTGATTTTCTTAAGAGGTTAGTTAAAAATTTAAACTTTTCTAGCATTAATACTACTACGAAAAGTCATTTCAAATGCAGCAAGGCAATTATCATAGTATTTGGTTTTGACTATCAATCAATTCTTTGGATTTATACAAAATCATATAATGTGTAAATATATATATATATATATATATATATATATATATATATATATATATATATATATATATATATATCGATATTCTTAAAAGATGTACTATTATTTTTGAGTGTGCATTGATATTCTTAAAAAGTGAATTTAAATTTAAATTTTTGAGCATTACATACATTTTATCAGCCGTCTAATAAACGACGATTAACAAGTTCTATTGTCTTTATATATATCTGAAACATGAATACTTTGAGAACAAGGAAAAAGACCACTAAATATGTGACTACAAAATCCAAAAAAATACGCAATAAAAAAAGAATTAAGCTTCTATTAATTGACTATAATTTAGCAAATATTGTTGACTTAATTAATCACGGAAATAGATACTTATTGTGCATCAAAGCCAATGCTAAAGACACACCATTTTTGCACATCGCTTCCACACATCACTTAAAACTATGTAGTTTTGTGTTGAAAAAAAACCATATTTGTTTTTGACCCATATCGCTGAAAACATATTTAGATCTTTCTTAACATAAAACGACGTAGTTTTAAGTGATGTGTAAAAGTGATGTGTTAAAATGATGTGTATGTAGCACTCTTGGTCTGAAAATGTGTTGAAACGTTCAAATTATTACCCCCAGAGTTTAAACACATTTTAAATATCAAAACACGGAAATAGAAACTTCTTGTGTAGCAAAGCCGTTTGAAAATGTGTTGAAACATTCAAAATATTACGTCCAAAGTTCAAATACATTTTAAATATCAAAATAATATTATTTTAACAAGTTGCGTACAGCAAAATGCTAAAGCCTTAATCACCATTCTCCTTAAAAAAAAGTTTCTATATAAGTTTACTAACACATTAAATTGCACATATTGTCTACATGGTATATTATTATAAAATCAAATATAAAAACGGATCTCATAAATTTTAATATGTATTTAAATTATTGAATACTATGTAAGTATAATATGTTTAATGTGATGTGTAAAAAAAAGTATGTGTGTGTATTTATATTATACTCCCTCCGTCCCAATTTGTTTGTCCATTCTCGAAATTCCAACTTATTTAGGAAACACAATCATTACTCTTAAAAAATTTTATTTTCCAAGAATACCCTTAATTTTTTTAACATTAAATGAAAGTTTACGTTTTCCAAAGCATGGTTTTTTAAAAAAGGAAGGGCATTAGAGAAATTTTGACAAGTCAACTTCAAAATTAGACAAACAATTTAGGATATCTAAAAATCAAAAAGTGAACAAACAAACCGGGACAGAGGAAGTATATATTTTTTCTGAAGGTCGTCTTCAAAGGATGGCCAGCAATCATTTAACTCAAATTTGAAGTGTCCATGTATATGCACACGTGTAACATAGCTACAGGGTCAAAACCTTGAGAGGGTTCCAGCTTCATAAAACCGCGTCTCAGTTTATTCCAACTCGACATACAAAACATAGTTTAATGTATTCATACCCATATTGTGTTCAATCCTTCAAGGGTATTACTGGAATTTCATCTTCCTCCTTTTTTATTAAAGTCCACGACACCAGAAAGAGAGAGAAACAGACGAGGACAGAACTCTAGAGAGAGAGAGAGAGAGAGAACAGAGAGAACACAGAATTTTGAAAAACAAGAACATGGGAGATGTTGTTTTGGTGGTGGAGGATTTGAAATCAGCTTCCGCAACAGCAATTACCTCTACCTGCAGAATCTGCCATGAAGAAGAGTTGGAGAGCTATAAGAGCTTGGAAGCTCCTTGTGCTTGTTCAGGAACTGTCAAGGTATATACATAGCCAACAACAGGGCCAAGAAATTATTTCCCCTTGTCATTCTGATTTTGACATTTCTGTTTCTGATTCTACGTATTTTCTGTTTTTATTTTTCAGTTTGCGCATAGAGATTGCATACAAAGGTGGTGTAACGAAAAGGGAAACACCGTTTGTGAAATTTGTCTACAGGTTTGAATCTTTGATTCTGCAGAGAATATAAATATGATCACCATGGCTTCTCTGTTCTGATTTTCTCGTTTCCATATTTTTGGAATTCTGGTTCTACGATGGCAATTTTTCTTCAAAACCCAGATAATGAATGCTTTTTTGTGGTTCAAACTGGGTTAGATGTCGTTTTGTGTTTGAATATTTTCAAATTCTGTTTTCATCAATGTCCTTTTTTTTTTTGGGTATGTGACTTCTCATCAAAATTCAGAGTATTTCTCTCTCTGTTGGCACTACTGTCATATTATCTTCATGAAATTCATCAGTTAATTATCATGTTCCTTTACATCCCTTCAAAGTTTTCCAGAAACTGATATGAAGAAACCTGTTGTTCTGGTTTTTGTGTCCTTTTTTTTTTTTTTGGTTTTCTTGGAGGCTAAAATAGACCATATTCGACCCAAGCTTCCTTTTTTCAATCGCAAGAAACAGGATATGTGCATAATACATATACTTATTTTTATTCTTATCTACTCTTGCATCCAACAGCAACAATTATAAGCTACGCAATATTTCTCTTGTTTCTCTCTCTCTCTCTCTCTCTCTCTCTCTTGGGGAGTTTGAATTTTAAATTTTGAGGGTCTGTCCATAAATTTAGTCCTTATAATTGAAAAGGACGTTCGATTTGGTTGCAGAAATATGAACCAGGGTACACAGCTCCAGCCAAAATCTCACAGCTGGTGGAAGCCGTTGTGACTATCAGGTAGTCTTTCTCATCCTCAACACACTCATTTAATATAAAACCCATTACCCGTAAAAAGATATTGGCCTCATGTTATTATTACGTATGAAAAAGGCTATAGGGGATAGGGGTTAGGAAGCCTCACCCCCTGCATCCTAGATAGTTTGAAAAAACATTGCATTTGCCCCATTATTAATGATTTGAAAACAGTAGAAAAGATTCTTTATGTTTGATAACAACTGCCCTTTGCTATTGCTAAAGTGATTTATTTATGGGTTGAATTTTTCAAACAATAAATTTTAAATTAGTTTGATTAAATTCATTTCTAAGATGGATATTTATCCGTTTGAATGACGTAAAAGATTTAACAAAGTCAAAACTACTCAATTTTAGTGCTAAATATGTTTTTTTTATAACGACTTTTAACTTACGAGAGAATCACCACTTTATTATATATTTTGTCAAAATTATATGAATGTGGTCTAGTTTGAATAATTATTCTAAAGTTTGTGAGTCTTCAAACATGAAAACGAGCCACGTGGTTTGAGTTTATTTTTAAACATGATTCAAATATGCACAAGTAATAATTGTTTTGTTGGATATGTCAAGTGCGATCCGTTTAACATTAAATAGATAGAACGAGATTTTTTTATTGATTTACGGTTTAATTTAAAATGTCATTTTTTTAAAGAAAGACGTTGCAGCTTAGTAAATCTTATTTCTAATTATCCTATGCTTATTTCTCTCTCTTACGCTCGATAGCAACCTGGCATAAAAATGACGATAGTTTGAAGGATATTTTTATGAAATAAGGTGTATTTTGGTTGTTTTTTCTTTTAATAAAAAACGCGGTTTTGACATGTGAATTATACGTACATGTTTAGTATATAGTATGGATAGATACGTAAGAAATTTGTTGAAAACAGAGGGAAAATGCATTAAAAACTAAAAATGTATACATTGATAATAACAGAGGAAGTTTGCAAATTCCAAGTGGAGAGCTGGAACCACGAAATCCAGAATCATCAGCCACAGCCGAAGAACCAATGCTCGAGACCGAATGGGACTCATCGGAGGTTAATCGGCGTTTCAATTACTGCAGACAAATGGCTCTCACAGTACGCTCTCTCTCTCTCTCTCTCTCATCTCAATTTTTCCTGAGTCAATCCACGGCAGGCCACACATGGAAGAAAGAGACTTATTAGTGGTAGAAAGACTTTCTAGGATTAGCTGTAACATATCATCATACTTAAATGGTGAAAAGCAATAATGGTGCCTATTTTCATCCATAAATGATGAAGAGCACTAAATTATTGTGTACTTGAACAAGGCCAATTAAAGACCCAACGCGGCCATTGACAAAAAAACCAAAACCTGTACGAAATTGGTTGAGGAAACCATATGGGACTTTGGCACAATGTTCAGGTTTGAGGGCTACTTGATTCACACCATATTCCTGCAATGGAGCCTATTAATGCAGTCATATGTACTTTATGGGCAGGCCAGAGCAGGGCAGCCCTGTTATTGACGGACCAGATTACGAACACATTTTATGCTTTAAATGCTTGTACACTTTTAGTATCTGATAACGCGTTGATGACACCTCCTTAGACTGAAAAATAAGCTCAAAGTCAAGTCAAAATAATCTTTTTCCAAATCAAAAGCTGTTTTTACATTTCTCTAGGTTTTTGAATCCTACTTAGAGTTTATTTTCCACGAATTAGGATAAGATTTTGACAACATGATCCCTTAAGAGTCTAGAAATCCTTATTTCAAAACTCGGACAAGCCTAATCCCCTTACAGTTTGCCCTTTTGATGGTGTTCTTATAGGACATGGGGTGGCTCCTGTGCGTAGTGCACAACAGTCGTTGGTTTGGCGCACAAAACACTGTCTGAACAGTTAGACGCTGACCGAATAATTTTCAGTCAGTGTTTTACGCACCAAAAAAATATCGTTTTGGTGCATAGCATAAACTGTTGTGCATTGCACACAGCAGCTTCACAAGTATGTTGTTGTAGGAGTACCCTTCCTACTACTAAGTGTTCCATCCTAGTTGGGATTTTGTGTGAATAGAAGGGGCACACCAATACTGGCTCACCTAAAGTCAGTTTGCCAAGTGGAGAATACTAGAAGGCCGAGAAGACTAAGACAATACTGACAGAGGTACCCAGCAGACCACAGAAAGCCGAGTTTGCCTGGTCTGCTTAGTTTGTCGATCCGATACATATCACATATAAATCTAGTTAAGTTGAATTCCGTGCACGTCTAGCTTGAAGAGAAGAGAAAAATAATTAGAGAGCTTTGGAAACACCTGGTGTGTTGTCAACAAAGTAGTAGGTGCTTCACAAAATTAGAGTTATGTTTAGCGATGAGGATTTATCATATCGAGAAAAAAACCCAAGGATCTCGTGAGATTCAGAGATCTAAACCTAAATATATGCAGTATGTCATCATCCTTATCTGGCGGTTAACCTCAGGCTCTAAAGGCCGGAGACCCTCAGACGTCTATCTATTGTTGACCTCAACAAGTCTTCCTGGTCAAATCCTTTGTTGTCGACTTGAACATATCTCTCCAATTAGATCTTACCTTTTAGGTCTCCATCATATCAGTTAGTTTGTTTCGGATAGAATTATTCAATCTTAGAGTTGGTTTGAAAGTTAATTTAATATTTTTTTCTCACAAGAAAAAGTTTATCTATTTGTTACGCTATTATACCTAATCCGAAAAATTACCCTTTTTTTAATGAAAAAGTTCTTGCGCACTAAAATTTTATATGCAAATTGACAGTTTACGTTTCTCCTTTTGGTGAGAGACATACTCGATGTGATCACCCAAGGAACAGAGGGTTACCCATTCAATCTAATTACTGTAAGTCAATTTCTCTTCTTCTACTACTCCAATTTAACCTACGCCCATAACCACAACTACCAAATACCCCAACTAAATTCAAGTCTCTTTCATTTGGTGTGAATTTTCCACAGTTGCTTATTATACGGGCTACCGGAATTATTCTCCCTATGTTCTTATTTATTCGCCTAATCACGGCCATCCAAAAAAGCATCATGCGTCGCCATCAGGTTAGTTTCTTGATTTGATTGGTCAATTATAAGTTGTTGCTCTTCTTTATAAATGTAAACAAAACAACATGATTAACCGCAATTGTTTCATTCTCTCTTGTTTTTTTTTTGTGTTGTTTTTAATAGGTACGCGAAGACTACGAACATCGGATATTTTATATACACTCGTGAGAGATTTTCGTTTGCTTCCACTTGTATTATTCTTTTCAGAGCAATATGCACATTACTGCTCATGTAATTGGAAAAAAAATCCCCTTTTTCTTTGGGGAGATGAATATATATATTTTTTAATTCATTTGTTAAAAATATAGGGTAGCTCAACACCCAGAGAAGTTTGGTTTGAATTTCGTTGCAAAAAATTAAAAAAAAAAAAAAACAATGCTTAAAATAACAGCAGCTGACTATTAAGGTGTCACTTTGAATAAGATATATCAACCGAAGTTGGCCAACCAACAAGAAGAAAAAAACAGAGTATCTGATGGCAATCTTATTATTCTGTTTTTAAAATCCGAAATTCAGATTGGGTTGGCATTCGATCTACTTTTTAATTGGTCTTTCTGGTATCTTATTACAATATCTCAAAGCGGCAGTGAGGGGATCTTTGATACCCTAGTGTAAAATCTTCAAATCCAGAGATGCAGAGCATACCAACAAATTTTTTGACCTTTTTAGCTGTGCCTTGAATCTAAAATTGGGACAATTCGTACTATTAATCAGCTGCAGAATAAATATTAGCCTCTGTGTGTGTGTGTGTGTGTGTGTGTGTGTGTGAGAGATCTCCATATCAGCTTGATAATTGAAGCATACCCACGTGAAACTGAGCAAAGACATAAATTTTAACACAAGTGGAAAAGAAAAGATATAAATTTAACGCGAGTGGAAAACGTGCTTCATTTGAAGGTGAAATATTTTACTGCTCTTTAAGGATACTCGCATTGATACGGATATGAGACATGGTACTTCTTAATAAGTGAGCACAAATGCAAACACATGCAATATGTTATTGTGGAGTTTGAATCTCATTTGTTGACTATTTGTAAGATTCTTGAACTTTATTTCATCTTGTGAACTCTAAGTTAGTGTCGATCGGTGCTGAGTCTTTGGTGGATACTCCGATGCTTGAGTTAGTTTTCTAGTAAAGAGAATATACCATTTTGAAAGCTTTGGCGTACTTGAGAACATAGTACCCTTGGCTATTTATAAAGAATCCCAACAGAGCATCGAGAGCACTGGTCAAAATTATCACGTCGTAGAACGCAAGTTACGGCGCTCTCGCCACGTGCCCAATGTTCGTACGAATCAGGCATCAATGCCCCCATTCCTACAACTGCAATGCCCCCACGTCTTTCCAGTCAACTGCCCTCAACGTGAGGAACACACGATGCTCTGGTCATGTCAAGCATCTAGCCCTTGACAGCACAACCAACACGTACATTAGAGATCCATCCCATGATCCATCATGTATGTTGAACATATGAGAAGGTTCCGCCCAGTCTAGAGTCGTGCGCCAAGAAAGACTTGAAGCACGCCAAATAGACTTTACCAAATCTCACAACCCGATATGAATTGAACTGAGTTGGCTCAATCCAGTCCATCCTTCGTAGAGATGGGCCGAGAATGTACATGGACCAAAAGCCCAACATTGAGCCCATCCGGCCTACTACAGTTACAATAGATAATTAATTGTTGCTCATGAAATTCTATTTGGAAACTACCAAAACCAATAATATTTGCTCAATTCTTGTGTTTTTCTTTTTAAAATATCACAAGTTAAACGAAAGAAGAAAAAAAAAGGGTCATTTACAGTTTTAGAGTATTATACTTCTGAAGCAAGTTTTGATCAGTACTATGAATTGAGTACTCCTGCCAACTTTCATCTGTGCCCAAATTGAATTAACTCTGTATTTAACAAAAAATAATATAATTCGAGTAAACACTAAGGCTTATTAGTCTATTGATCTCTAGATGTCAAAGGATATAATGAACTATAATTTCAAAAGAACCCAATTGTAATAAAATAAATAGTTTTCCAATTACACGATGCCATGGATGGAGTTAAGATTTCAACCGTTGAATGACAAATATATATTATCAGTAGGCCACCCTTTTTCAAAAAAGTAATTTCGGCTCTTCCAAACATGTAATCCTGATTCCACCACTGCTGAAGATTTAACTGTCAATCATGTTTTGGCCTAACTATATAATTCACCACTCTTTTTAATGGTCAAATGTTATCATTGTGATCTTATCTTCAAGTACCAGCTTGTTCAGTACTAGGATTCTAAAGCGAATAATGCTACTTTGTGGTTGTTGCACGGTTGTTACAAATACTGTTACTTCTTATACACCCAAGTGAATAAATTCAATTACTCGCCGTTCATTTGTCAAGAATTAGTGTAAAATTTTTATTTATAAATAAAAATCTAGCGAAGTGAACTAACGGAAAAAAAATGTATTTTCTTTTATGTATTCATTTAATAAAAAAAACCTATAAAAAAGTTAAAAATAGTAGTTTAATTAAATAGAAACTAGCTAGTGTAAAAGTAAGGTTCTTATAAAATTTTATGTTTTTTGCCTGACATATGTTGAAGAAAAATTAATTTTAATGGAATAGCTAGCGACGAGGGGCTCACTAATCCATAAAATCTTTACTTGTTGTGCGTAATTTTTTTTTTTTTTTTTTACTAACTGAACACATAAAAAGAAATTAAATTAGACATTCTTGTACTGTTTTTCATTTCCCGTCAATTGAACCAATGCCTTGGAATTCTGGGATTGGTTTGCTATTCAAGACCAACTACTTAGGATTTCATACGCGGTGTTCTACCTATATGTAAGAGCATCCGCACCAGTCTTTCTATTTTTTTTTCAAATTAGAGAGAAAATCTTACTTTTTTATTTTAGAGAGTCGTAGTTTGTAATGTCTCCTGCATCAGACTCTCTATTTTATTCCTATTTTATTAAAATATTTTTTTTCCATTTTATATTTACTTCAATGTTATAAGGGATGAGAAAAAAATTTTAAAAAAAATATTAGGAGTGAATAGTGACATCCTAAAAATAGGGAGTCACTATTCATTTTGGAAAATAGGAAGAAAGGATAGAGAGGCTGGTATAGGGATTGTTTAAAAAATTTACTCCTTAAATTAGGGAAGGAGGAGGTTGATGTGGATGCTCTAAGGATTTCATATTTTTAATAATATAATGACTGCCATGAATTTAATAAGTTCATGCAGTTAGTTTCATCACTACGGTGTCAGAGAATTTTTCCAAGGTTTAATGAGCCAATAGTGTGGATTGTAGAACATTACTCCATGGACCACGAACAAACGATAGGCAAAATTAATATATTAATCCTTTATTAAATAGTATTTGACTGAGTTTGATAGTAAAATTCTGTATTATTTTTCGTATATTTTTTTCTTTACCTCCACACAATCCAATATCTAACAACCCATATTCTATGAAGTCATATGATATTTTTCATATTTTTCAACTATAGGTCAATAAAAATTGTAGTGGGCCGAAATATTGGGCCGATTCAGTGGGTACGAATGGGCAAATAGTTGGATTGGGCCAGAGGGACACAGGCAGTGTCGACAGTGTGGGTCTCCGGTCAACGCATTGCCGAAAGTGCTCCGTAGTTCTTCTCGATACATTAGTTGGATTAGATCGAGTATTGTACTGATTGGTTCACAACAACAGCATGCGGCTTTGGCCAATGTTGTGCCAAACGGGTTTATTATGGAATGGGCGTGGAAATTGCCATGACCGGTTGCCGGCCTTCCATGCATTCAGATGAGGGAGTTGGAATCTTCTAGAATCGTTGTGCGTCCCGAATAGGAAACTACAAATATGGCAGTGACTGAGTTTGAGAATACAGCACATATGAAAAGTTCTCTTGCATATGGTAATATTGAGATTTGATGATCAAAGAATAAGGATATTTACATTGGAGCAATTCCCATTGAAGGATATTTACAATTCGGCCCACAAAAACTATAATGTTTGTACCTAAAAATGAACACTTCTTGAAAATTACTTTCATAATTAAATAAATCTATATTACAAATCTAAAGCCACGCAAACAATTCTTCACAAATTCATAAAAACAAATAGCTATAAATTAAACGAAAGCAAAAGCAATCAACAAATTTTTCATAATCCTCTGAATTTATCGCAATAGATTTTAAATATATAAGAGTAAGCTGAGTTAATGAGTGTTATAAAAGAAGAGGACGATATTATTGTAAATTATACTTCCTCTGTCCCAATTTGTTTGTCCATTCTCGAAATTCCAACTTATTTAGGAAACACAATCATTACTCTTAAAAAATTTTACTTTCCAAAAATACCCTTAACTTTTTTAACATTAAATGATAGTTTACGTTTTCTAAAGTATGATTTTTTTAAAAAGGAAGGGCATTAGGGAAATTTTGACAAGTCAACTTTAAAATTAGACAAACAATTTGGGACATCTAAAAGTCAAAAAATGGATAAACAAACCAGGACGGAGGGAGTATATGATAGTGTAAATGAGAAATAAAGTGGGGGGAGAGAGAAAGAGAGAATCTAAAGTACTTGGAGAGAGTTTTGCTTTTTCTATTTATTAGGAAAATGTATAAAGAAAACGTAATAAGTAATATTTCCAAACAAAAAGTAAGGGGAGAGAGATATGATTTGATAGCCAAAAAAGTGATTAGATTTCCCTTTGTTGAAACTCTTGTAAGGGCAACTCTATTCATACATCTAATTTTATATCTTAATGAAATATATTATTTTAATAGTCATAAGCATTCACTCTATAGAATATGTCGAGAATAATAGTCACGCCAAAATTTATATTCATCGGATGTAAATAGACACATGATCGAAACATATTTTATCTTCTGTATGAGTTAACTAATGGGCAAATAGTTGGGTTGGGCCAAAGGGACACAGGCCGTGTCGACAGCGTGGGTCTCCGGTCAACGCATTGCCGAAAGGGCTCCGTTGTTCTACTCGGGACATTAGTCGGATTAGAGTACTATACTAATTGGTTCACGACAACAGCATGCGGCTTTGGCCAATCACCAATGTTGTGCCGAACAAGTTTATTATGGAACGAGCATGGACATTGTCATGACCAGTTGCCCGCCTTCCATTCAGATGAGGCAGTTGGAATCCTCTAGAATCGTTGTGCGTCCCAAATAGGAAACTTCAAATATGGCAGTGGCTGAGTTTGAGAATGCGCCGCATATGAAAGCTTCTCTTGCATGCATATGGTAATATTGAGATTTGATGATCGAAGAATAAGGGTATTTACATTTGAGCGATTCACATTGAAGGATATTTACACTCCGGCCCCACCAAAACTATTTTATTTTCACGCAAATCACCCATCGAGTAGCAGTATGTACCTAAATAAATTATCATTAGTAAATGTATGTACCTAAAAATGACATGACTTCTTGGAAATTACTTTCATAATTAAATAAATCTATATTACAAATCTAAAGCCACGCAAACAATTCTTCACAAATTCATTAAAAAAAATAGCTATAAATTAAACGAAAGCAAAAGCAATCAACAAATTTTTTAAACTTGGAGAGATTTTATATCTTAATGAAACTCTTGTAAGGGCAACTCTATTCATACATGCATCTAATTTTATATCTTAATGAAATATATTATTTTAATAGTCATAAGCATTCACTCTATAGAATATGTCGAGAACAATAGTCACGCTAAAATTTATATTCATCAGATGTAAATAGACACATGATCGAAACATATTTTATCTTCTGTATGAGTTAAGTTTTTTCAAAAAAAATATGCCTAAGTATGTGTTTATCTATATCTGGTGAATATAAATTTTCATGTTATTATTTTTCTCGACAAACTCTATCAAATGAATGGTTCTAATTAGTAGACTTCAGTAGCTAAATTAAATGAATATAAAATTAGACGTGCGAGTAGACTTTTTCAACGGCAAAATGATCCAACGGCTATAAGATTTGATCGTGTTTGTATTCTTAGATGTTTGAAAAAGTTTATTTTATTTTAAGACGTAGATACTTTTAATTGCACATTTATGAGGTGTTCTCTTATCTAATTTGCAGGTATCTGGTGGACAAGTTGTGGCTAAAACTCCAATGGCTTTGGTTTCATGGTTGCCAACTGCAAATAAATGACGCCTTATGCTTTTCAATGACGATATTGCCCATCTAATCGTCTTTATACAAAAATCTCGACCTGCAGTGCACAATTATATGTGCAACAAAATGACGTCATTTTGGTGTAAAAAAAATACTGTTTAAATATTATCCCGATTATCCAAACGGTGTTTTGCATGTGAAAAATATTACGTTTTGACGCATAGCACACTATGTTGTAAGCTGCACAGTAGGCCTCCAAGTCTACACCAAAACTGGGAGTGTAAGTAAATTCGATAAACCAAACAAAATCGGAAAACCAAATTGAAAAAGCAATTTAATTCAATTTTTTAGTTAAAGCAATTCAATTTTAATTTTGTAGCCCTAAAAATCGGATCGACCGAATTAATTAAATGGGACCGAAATTATTAAAAAAACTCAATTTTTTATATTTTCTTTGTAATATGTATTTTTTTTGTAATATATATATATAATATATATATATATATATTATATATATTTTTATAATCTTTATTTTTTCTATTTTCTGTATTTTTATATTAGATTTGACCTCTTGATATTCAAAATATTTATTTTTAATCAAAAAATTAATTTTTTAAGCGTTTGACTTAATCAAACCAAATAAAAAATTGGACTAAACCAAACTGAAATTGAAAAAATTAAATTGAAATAATTCAGTTTGGTTTTGATTTGAAAATAATAAATTGAAATTTTCGGTTCGGCCCGGATCAAACCGGACCCATTACACCCCTATCCAAAACGGTATTGTTTTGGCCACTAAAATGCTATCACAACGGTGGCGAACAGCATCCGAGCAACATTTTAGTAGTCAAAATAGTATTATTTTAACACACAATATACTTTGTTATACGTTGTGTACAACAAGATATCTATATCCTTTTTGGATACAACTGAATAATTGATGAATACCGAAAATGGGTTGTTCGGTTTCATTTGGATAAGCACTCTTTCACTGTTTCAGTAATACCACTGTCCATCCTCAATTAAGATGAAAAGAACAACTCCACTTTTACTAAATTACTCCTTTTAAAACCAACCAAGCATTCACTCGGGTTGGCTTTAATACCATTGCATAGTTGTAATTTAATGAAAATGTGCAAGGCTAGAGGGTTCAAAATTGCATGCACAGAGCCGCCTGGATTTTGCCCCTTTAATTGTTTAATTAATTAGTTTTGCCATTAAATACCTAATTGATACCATTAACCATGAGTGCTAATTCATAACCATAATTACCCTAACCTTAAGGGACCCGGGGGCCCTGCTGTGCACAGTGCACAGCAGGGTGTGCTGTGCGTCAAAACGGCGTCGTTTTGGTGCGCAAAACACTGCCCGAATAGTAAAAAACTGACCGAATAATTTTCGGTCAGTGTTTTATGCGCCAAAACGACGCCGTTTTGGCGCGTAGCACCCTGCTGTGCAGCAGGGCCCCAATTTCCAACCTTAAGATAAGTGATTCATGTTAAATACCCAAATCCCTTCTTAGATGGAACGTGAGAATACATATGTTAAAACTATGAACAGTACTAATGATAGATATGTACAGAATTGCTAGACAGTACTAAGACAAAAATAAAAAATTAAAATTATAATAATAATATTTTTGTTCTAAATAAAAAGATCGATACCACCTCAAGAATGTTCGGCC
Source organism: Arctostaphylos glauca (assembly GCA_019985065.2). Classification (NCBI taxonomy): domain Eukaryota; kingdom Viridiplantae; phylum Streptophyta; class Magnoliopsida; order Ericales; family Ericaceae; genus Arctostaphylos; species Arctostaphylos glauca. The sequence goes on from JAHSPW020000001.1 coordinate 44,469,523, forward strand.
GATTTTAAATTTAGATTGACCAGTTGTCTAGAATAAACCTTCTTAAGGGTATCACAACTAATAAACTATCATCAGCCGTTTGAAATTTTTTAATTGAATAACTGTAGCATTTTAGATAATTTTTGCTATATTATTGGGTTCTGCGCCTCGAATTCTGGTACAAAATTCTGTTTGTAATAAACTTACTCGAAATGACTGAAATAGGCCAACCCATGTTAGCACTATGGACGAATGTACAGTGTAGCAAGTGAGGTAAATTGACCCTCATTGAATTAAAAAATCTTCTTAGAGTAAGTATATTTTTAAATATTTGATAAATTTATTCTACAAAATATTATGTTTTGCCTTATAAATGATGTTTCTTTTCCTATAAATTTATACATATTATAAATATTTGATCTCAGTAATTAGAAACTTCCCTATTGGTTAGCACCATGTCATTTATTAAACATTGGAAGTGGACTTACTGTTTTAAAAAAAAAAACCTGCGTGTGTTTGTTAAAAGGGAGGGTAATTTCGGGAACAAAACACGAGAGAAAATAAAATTCCCCAAAATATTTCAGTCACTCTTCATCCGAAAAGATCTGACGCGTTGAAAAGGTGTGATGATAGTCAATAGGTCTAACCTCCTCCATTGTCCTCTCTCTCTCTCTCTCTCTCTCTCTCTCTCTGTTTCTGTGGATGGAGTTAGGGTAGGGACTAGGGAGTCACTCTCTTACTTTACTGGAGAATATCCAATACGTAACCCCTCGTTCATACATATTTATATATACACATGCATATATCAGGGCCGGCCCAAGGGCAAGGCCCACTAGGCCACCGCCTTGGGCCCCCTATTTTAGGCTTTATTTTTTGGGCCTCCAAAGTTGAGTAGGTATTAAATGTTTTATATGTCACCCCTTGTGCAATAGAAAAGTATACAGATTCAATGGTAGGAAGCTTTACTCTCAACGAAGAGGTCAAGTGTTCAAATTTTGTTAGTTATGTAAAGAAATCAATTTTTATTTCCTTCAAATAGAAACACATACTTTGTTGGATTTGAAACACTAGACCACAAACGTATACAACTCTTATGTTATAACCACACTAACCGAGTAGCTATGCTTCTATAATAATAAGAAATTTAACAAATTATTCCGAATACACTCATATATTTTTTTATTTCTTCCCACCAAATTTATTTAATAAAATATAAGTTAGGAACCTCATTTAAATTAAGATGTAAGTGTCTAATACATGTTAAATACGATATCATTCTATACAAGTTATTCCCACCAAATTCTATACAACTCTTATGTTACAACCACACTAACCGAGTAGCTATGCTTCTATAATAATAAGAAATTTAACAAATTATTCCGAATACACTCATATATTTTTTTATTTATTCCCACCAAATTTATTTAATAAAATATAAGTTAGGAACCTCATTTAAATTAAGATGTAAGTGTCTAATACATGTTAAATACGATATCATTCTATACAAGTTATTTTTTTTAGAGTTGCTAATGAAAATTTATAAGTATGTTATATTTTTCTATTTTTTATTTTAATAAATTTTCTCATCTTTTTCGTTTAACAAATGATTTTATATTTTTCTTGTTTCTCTTTACTTTTGAAGGTATTATCATAATAGTTAAATAATACTACATATTTAAGAAAAATAGTCACTTAAATCGAATTTCAATACATTATTTTACTAATATCATCAATGCTTTTTTATTCTTTTAATTTTACCATTGAATACGAACCAAAAAAGCAAAATTTTCTTTAAAAAAATTAAATATTGATTTTATGTCAAAATAGGCCTAAATAGATTACTAAATAACATTTAAGTGTAAAATTTGACCATTAAAAATATTTTTTGTTGGTTTAAATTTTTTAATATATATATACAAGGGCCCCATTTTAAAATTTTGCCTAGGGCCCCCAAAATCTCAGGGCCGGCCCTGCATATATATATATACACACACATATAAGCATGTATATGATCATCATAAATCTGTTCGCGTTTTGAGTGTGAGATTATACCCACATTCTCGAGTATGTTTTCTGCACTTCAAAATTCCTTTGCCGTTTTTAATTTGGTTTTTATATTTGATTGGTTGCAGAGAAAGAAGAAGAGAGTTACAGAGAGTGACGCATGCACACACATATGTATATATATACATACATTCAGTACTGCGACATCCAAGGCTATATATGTCCAATAATATTTTCTCAAGCATCAAAAGATGAAAGGAAAATCCTAGCACAATGATTTTGTTATGGTTTTGGTAACTTTTCTTGTTTATTATTTATTTCTCTTTACTCTTTCAACTTTCCTTTTTCTTCAAGTTCTATGTTTGGAAGCCAAGAAACCCTTGTAGAAAAAAGCCAAAAGTTCTATATTTTCTGAAGATTCCGAAAGAAAATTTGGTTCGTTTTTCCCCAGAATTTTCTCATACAATAGCGAATCATCTTTAATTAATCCACCTTAATTAAGCCTTAGACCAATTATTTGCAGTCTCCATAATCATGAAAGTACTAAAGTTCTACACCGACGGTGATTAAACTTTGACATCACTATTTCCAATAAATGATAGTGTTAAATGGCAAAATAATTAAAGGGGTTTAAGGCAAACAAGAGCAATAGTTTTTGAAGTTAAGTTAATTTCATCTGATACAGTTTTGTATTTAGGTCCCATTAATTTTTTATTGCCTTTTTTTCCCTTTATTTTGTTGATCTTTGGAGGGAAATTGTTGACTACAATCTTCTTGCTAATCTTCAATAATCTGCTTGAACTGCTATGAGATATGCCCATTTAAATCTCAGTATCTTTCAAGATTTGATTCCCTTATCGGATTTAATTTACTCACTCTTGGATATTATTGCATATCTCAAACTCTAATGATTTCATATTTTTTTCTCCCATGAAAATGCAGAAAATATTCTTCAGATTTTGATAATAATCACACAAGTTCGATGAAGCTCGGCTCATTGATAGTGGTTCGGCCTGTTTGTTTCTTCATCATCCTGGTAAAATTTCTATAACTGAATGATTATGTGAAAATTTTCTCACCCACATTGTGATTTTGATGGTTTATAACTTCCAAATAAGTTGTGGGAAATCCAAATAATTTGATTCTGACTAGGGTTTATAATGATATATTTAGTTCAAGATTCTAGGGCTCTTTTCTTTCTTATTTTTTTCCTTGGTTTTTTTTTTTCCTTGCAGGCACTGATAGTACTGGTGATTCCCAGCCTGTTGATCCCATGTTGGAGTAGGGCTAAAAAAATTGAACATGAAGTGAAACTGATTTCTCACATTCTCACCCAACAAGTGCAATCACAAATTGGAAAAATAGCTCAATTGTTATCTCCATTAAATTCATCGGCTATAAATTTAGCAAGAATTTTCAGTTCGTCGTTAAATCCCGGGAACCTCTCATCTTCTTCTGTCGAAACTCTTGTTCGTAATTATCATTCGTTATTTCCAAAAGTAAATGAATTTTGCCGGAAAAAAGAAGAAGAAGAAGTTAATTATAAGTAATTTTTCGATGCAGGTTGCCCCGGTACTGTTTCAAGCATTATCAACAATACCAAAAGTTTCGCAGATATCGTTCGTTGGATTAAATGGATTGTTCTTCTCGTACTACTACACGAACGAAGATCAAATTTCAGCCGTCTACTCTAATTCTTCATCGTTTGGGAATGTAAGTTCAAAATGGTACACTCAGCCGGTAAATCGTGATACAGGAAAGCTATACGGAGAAGCTAATATCACCCATCCTTTAATCACATTGAATACAAGTTGGGTACAAGAAGCCTTGAACAGCACAAATGGGTATGCTTCAGTAGGAACTGGGTGGGAAAATGATCATGATCTTCTATTCCTCAGTACAGCCGGTATCAACCGAAGAGGAGTTGTCTCTCTAGGGTTTCAAGTGAGTTCATTGAATGATCTGTTCTCTGGCATGTATCTTCATGGTGGGAGCTTGTATTTGGCTACGAAAGACGGGGAATCACTAGCTGAATTGGGGACTAATATATCAAACACTCGGTTAGTCCTCGTTGGGGATTCGGTTTCGTTTCAGCTGTTGAGTCCCAATGGTTCTCAAATAGGTCATGTTGGTAATGTTACCTGCAAACCTGATGATGAATATGGCACATTCAGAGGTTCCTTGTTGAACGTTTGGAATGCCAAGTACGTGGTTTATTGTTCACCCATTGACATCCTTGGCGTCCAATCGGTATGTTTCAAACTCTTATGATGCTTTTTTTATTGGCAAAGAAAATTTCATATATCATAAAGATAAAAGTATTAAGAGGGCTTCGAAAAGAAATCATGGATCCTCCCACTGCGGCTACTCACAAAGATATGCAGATGTTTCAATTTTTGTACATGGGTTTCAGGTATATGTATTGGCATTACCACAAAAGGGGCTAGAGATCAGCTTTGTTGCCAAAAACATCACTATTGCCTTGAGACTTGTGATGCTGATGGTTGGTGGTCTGGTTCTATCTCTTGGGCCATTCCTGGTGTTGATCCGCCGTGCGGCCTTAAGAGAGATGTGTTTACGTGCTGCACTCATCAAACAAAACGAAGCAACTCAACAAGCTGAAAGGAAGAGCATGAACAAGAGCCATGCCTTAGACAGTGCCAGCCACGACATCCGCGCTTCGCTTGCCGGAATTACTGGTCTGATTGATATGTGCCGGGATCAAGTTGCTCCCGGTTCGGATTTGGAGACAAATTTGAAGCAAATGGAGGACAATACTAAAGATCTTTTGGGTAAGTTTATGCTAACTAGGCAATTCCAAGTTAATACTAGCTAGGGTTAGGCAATTCGGTATTGATGGTACCGAAAAAGTGACGGCTGCTTCTGTGCTCCTGCGGGGCTTACTGCACACAAGTCCTAGGACCAAGGTGGTTTCTGGCCCTCCTCCGATCATGTCAATAATCGATCTAGATAGGTTGTATGTAAGATAGTGCGTAGAGTTTGTATAAAAACGTACCTTGTCCTTGGTCTTGTAGCCCTTTTATAGGATGGAAGACAGAAGGATTTTAAATGGGTTAATGGTCTTCGATCACGCTCCTCCTTCCTTGTACGGAGGAGCGGGTCATTTATTGAGAGTTATGTCTTCGGGATTCTAAGTGTTCTAACTCGCTATTTACGGGATCTTGTTGGATAGGTCCCGTGATTTGTTTCATTTTGCCGAGCAACATGACTCCTGAAAGGCCGAGTGACTTCCAGTAATGTTGTGCCGAGCATTTAGAAACTAAGCGGCTATTTACTAAGCGAGTGAGTATTTGATGACCAAGTATTAAGGAACTGAACACCGAGAGACCGAAGATCAAACTGAGCTCATCAGATACTACTATACTATGTTGCTCACTTCTATCTAAACTTTTTTTTATCGAAATTTTATATATCATTAGTATTAAAAGTACGAAAATTATTAATTCAATTTGAGAGTAACTCATCATGCAGGTATTTTGAATTCGATTCTCGATGCAAGCAAGATCGAAGCTGGAAAAATGCAACTCGGAGAAGAAGAATTCGACTTGAATCAACTGCTGGAGGATGTTGTTGATCTCTATCATCCTGTTGGCATGAAAAAAGGGATAGATGTGGTTCTGGATCCTTGTGACGGTTCTCTCTCCAAATTTTCAAATGTTAAAGGCGACCGGACCAAAATCAAACAGATTTTATTCAACTTATTGAGTAATGCTGTCAAATTTACATCCGAGGGACATGTCGTTGTTCGAGCTTGGGCTAAAAAACCCACTCGGGGTAATTCGATATTTTCTAGCAGCTGTAATAGCCCTTTCCACTGCGTTCCGTACTGCTTATTTCTCAAGAACGATGAAACAGAAAATGTGGAAGAATCTGTAAACGCCGCGATCCAAGAAAATCCCGATTGCATGGAATTCATATTCGAGGTGGATGATACTGGGCAAGGAATTCCCAAAGAGAAGCAAATTTCTGTTTTTGAAAACTATGTTCAGGTGAAAGAAACATCAACTGATCATGCACATGAAGGCACCGGCTTGGGCCTTGGAATTGTTCAATCTCTGGTATGTACACATATACATGTTGTAGGACTACTAATTATTCCCCGAATTTGAATCGTGATTGCGCTGAGGCATGCGTCTGAAAAACGCTAGCTATATGCTTATCAATGAGTCTAAATCCGTTAACGATTGATCATAATGTTCATTCTATGTTTCTCATTCTACAAAATAAGCATATCATACTTTCTCCCATTTTCCTTTTGTTTCGAAATTTACACTAAAAAAACATTGATTTCCTCATTGAAAAAGTCTAAGTACGCAGATGTGTCCAAACACATCCGGATGCAAATATGTCCCGAGCGCCCCATATGCATCCAAAGGCTCAGGACATATCTGTGTTCGTAGCATTTCTCTTTTCTCATTGTCTTTCCATTTGATCTTGCCTTATTTGGGGGTTCATCAATGTATGATAATTATCTAAATTTGTTATGATCTCGTGTAGGTACGTCTAATGAGCGGTGAAATAGGAATTATGAACAAAGACATCGGCGAAAAAGGGGCATGCTTTAAGTTCAACATCTTCCTCCTACTCGCCACAAGTAAGATTGATTCAACGACCAATATCAATGCTACTAAAGAAAATGACAGAGAGTCAAACGTCGTCGGTTATACATCCGATGATTCGCTCCAACAACATTCAGCTGGACCAAGCACTCGTGCCATGAACAGCAGCCCGAAGGGTGAGACATCGCATGTGGTGCTCTTCGTTCAAAGCAAAACGCGACAACAAGTTTCGCGAAAATACATGGAAACCCTAGGGGTAAAAGTGTCATCCGTCAACGAATGGGAGCAACTCCCTCACACTCTAAGGAGAGTTAAACATAAAATGAACCTTTCCCCCTACAGCAGCTTTTCAAGTAGTAGATCAGATTTGAGTAGTCCAAACAGAGCCCTAGGGTCCCGGAACAATTCCAGAAAAAATGTCCCTCTGAGCACCTTAGACGGAATCGATCAAATCCCACCATCTCGAACGAATCTGAAAAATTCTCCGAATTTCATACTAATTGTGATCGATACAAGCAGCGGTCCATTTCGAGAATTAAGCAGGGCCGTCGCAGAATTCAAAAGAGGCCTTCATAATACTTGTTGCAGAGTGATTTGGATCGATAAACCTGGTGTTCAGGGCAATATCCATTCGCAAGGGCTGAACGAAGACAAATTGCCTAGCACTGATTTGATCATATCGAAACCCTTTCACGGTTCTCGGTTACACCGTGTGATCATGCTTTTACCGGAGTTTGGGGGTACGTTCCCGGAGAGGAGGAAACAGAATCCTGAGTATCAATTAGGGAGTGAGAGATTCTGTGGTAGAGGGAAGGAATCATTGGAGGTGCGAAAGAGGGAGGAGGAAATACAGGAAGTGGGTTGCAGTGAGTCGAAGCGGCCGTCGTTGGGTGGGAAGAGAATTTTGGTTGCGGAGGATAATGCAGTGTTGAGGAAGGTGGCTGTGGCTAATGTATCAGGGCTTGGTGCAAAGGTTGAGTCTTGTGAAAATGGTGAACAGGCTTTGGAGTTAGTTTTCAAAGGTTTGAGTGATCAAACAAGGAATTCAGATGGAGCTACTTCTGGGTTTTATCTTCCTTTTGATTACATTTTGATGGACTGCGAGGTAAACACTCTGCTCTCTCTCTCTCTCTCTCTCTCTCTCTCTCTCTCTCTCTCACACACACACACACACACACACACACACACATTAAGCCTGTAAATCTTTTTGAATGAAGCAGATGCCGATAATGGATGGGTTTGAAGCAACGAGAAGAATAAGGGTGGAGGAGAAAGATTATGGGGTGCGGATACCCATCATAGCATTAACTGCTCATACAAAAGGAGAGGAAGCAGATAGGATGACGAAGGCTGGAATGGATTTCTATTTACCCAAACCACTCAAAAGAGAACAGCTTATGGAAGCCATCTTGTACATTCATAATAATACGTTGTAAATTTCAACAATTTTCCTGTCATTTTGGTTTTACCTTGTGCACTACTACTTGGTTTTTAATATTTTGCCACATTATAAAATAGACATTCAGCAACAAAGTTCTGAATCGTTCGATACACATAAATTACACAAGACCCACGAGGTCTTGAACAACTCAGTACACATTAGCTGTTGGATATATTCAATCATGCTAAATATGGGTAGTATATCTACTGCCTACTAATATATGTAACGAATTCCTGAAGCTTGGAGAATTCAAGATCTTACTATACATGGACAAGTCAAGTGCTGAAAATACTTGATAGGTATGGGAACTTTCTCGATTTTGAAACCTTCTCGTACTTAAGTGGACAAAGGAGATAGTCGAGTAATTTCGATGTGACCTTAAGGAAATTCTAAAACCTTTTACAATTTTTAACCTATTAGACTGTGAAGAGTCATATGAATTAATCGGGGATCATGAGATAAAGATGAATAGTTTAGTGTCTTCAATAATTCAATAATTGAATTGCGGGATAAATCTTATCCATATTCATCAATAATCATGTAATCCAATAGTAAGATAAGTCTTATCCATATCTTTAAGAGAGAAAAGAGTCCTAAAAGGACTCTCAAGCCCCATTGTCTATATAATATCTCCTCTACCAATCAAAAAAGGGAAGCTTGATTAGAATATTTTTGCTAGGCCCATGCCGCCGAAGAGAATAGCCAAGTCGAGTATGATAAATTGAGGGTGGCTAGACCCCTTCTCAGTTAAGATAATTCGACTAGCCCATTGGCCCAAGGAGTTCCAATACACAAAAAATGCGTCATAACTGTCCGAAGTGTAGTCCTAAGCCCAAGAGGACTATTATGCAGTCTTAGACTAATAGGACTAAGCTTATTCTCATTGAAATGACCATGTCACAAAATGAATTTGCACCGGCACCAGAACCTCTGTGAGTAGACAAAAAGAGATGACATCAGGAAAGAAGGGAGCACAAAAGGAGGAGCAATGGCAATGCTATTGACAAACAAAAGGTGTCAACCCAACCTCTATCCCTAAATTAAAAGGACAAATTCTTAATGGGATTCCACTCCCTAATGCTATATCAAAGACCTCCTTTCATTCTCGCATGAGACTCTTTCTAAGAAAACATTGAACTCTTAGCTTTGCACGTTTCTAGGTAACGATATCATTTTTGGCACGTCGACATGCCAAGTCATGCACGTTTCTTGGTAGCAATATCGTTTTGGCACAAGTATCTAATTAGGCATCAACGGGATGTTCGATCTCAGATTGAATTACCCAGAGAATTAGATGAGGGGTTAGAAAGCTCAATCTTGAAAGAGCTAAAAATTGCTTCGTCAATACCCTTACTCCTGTTAGTTTCAGAACAACTTGTGATTGAAGATATTGACTTATTGAGGACAAAAGATACAATTCAATTCATGGGAATCAAAATTGAAACCGGCTACTAACTCTTAACAAGATGTGCATTATGGTAGAGTATCTACCAAAAATTCATAATAATGTACATGTGTGCATGTTTATATGGGTAGAACAAATCAAATGATTTCCCAAGACATCTTCCTACCTTCAGCAAAATTGGATCAGTTGATCAGAAATTATGGAGAAAAAAGAAAAGAAAAGAGAAGTAAACACCATATGTGCATTAAAGATCACTACAACTTGGAGAATGTCTTAGTAAACCATTCCGATAGCCGCTTCATCTTTGCTCCAACCTCTGCATTTTTCTCAAAATAAGTTTGAGCATTTGACATCATGACTCTCATATCATGCTTCACTGCTTCCAAGCTCCGGTAATAGTTGTTCTTCAACCTCAACTCAATCAAATCGGGTGAGAAAGGGGCTGGAAACCTGCAAAAGTTTTGTACAACAAAACAAGGAAATTCTCTTAAATATTACATTCTTTGACCATCTAGAGTCTACCACTCATTTCAGCCTTGAGATTAACCCAACATATTTGGCACATAATTTGGGAAAATATCTTATATAACCGTTTGTGGAAACTGAACATACTACACGACGGTAGTTCCCTACCAATCCAAATGTCATTTTAAGTTCTAAATTTTGGATATCTTTTTTTATAGCAAACATGCAGCACAAAACACCGATGGGAGTATAGTCCATGATGCACAACATGAACGGGGGACACATATGGGAATCTGGGTCGGATTGGTCATCAGAAGTTTCTTCCATATTCTAGTTATTGGTGATTTTCGATTAAAAGGAAATGTTGAACATTAATCCCTAATACATATTTTCTGGATACAATCCAGTAAATAATCCGAATATTGGAATTGGATTTCCTCAGGCACTAGAGTACTGTGTATTCAATTGCTAGTAATCAGATTTCCCCACAGTATTATGGGCATGAGGCATTCGAACAACCTAGCGAAAGGATTCAAGCTAGAGTAGCTAAAAAATCCACTAGCATCATGAAAATGAGAGACCAGAAACAAGGCCAAAGAAAACAATAGAATGACGGGTGAAAAGGAATACTTGTTTATGAAATCCGGCTTCACTGCAACTTGGTTTAGCCTAAGAATTCCGTAAGGATCCTGCAATATTCACAACAGTTCAAAAATAAATATTTTAAGCCAAAGACAGTTATGCAAAGGAGACTAGAGAAGTAAAGATAGTAACCTGCTTTTTTCTGACTGACTGCTGCAACTGGTCAAAGGCAAAAAGAAGCTTATGCTCAGTTTCATCATCAATATGGGGGTGCTCCCATGAACTTTCGGGATCATAAAGTTCCCAAGGGCTATGATGGTAAGGACTTGTGGTCGAGGAATCACCCTCATACTGAACCCCATATCTTTCCCATGGACTGCCAGGGAATTCATGGGATTTGTCCTTGGTAGACACAATCCGACCTTTCCACCAACTACCACCTTCTTGGTCACTCCCATTCCTCCACCACACCTGGCATTTATCTCCGAAGCTCCAATTTCTAATAATAGCGGCATCATACCGTGTTCTCTCCACCACAAAATCCGGAAAATTAGTCAGTTCAGACAAAGTGAATTTAAATGCTTCACCAAACACGCTAGAGGAAGGATCAGTAAACTTTAGTGTAATTCTGCAACAGCTATCTCCAGAACCTGGAACTTGGGAGTAACTAAGGCCTTTAACTGAGCAAAACTCCACAGCTCTGATGTTTTTCTTAATTGATGCCCATGGAGGTTTTTCTGACAAGACACTTGATTCCAAATACTCTTGATGGCCCTGAAAGTTCCACAATGTTCTTGAGAAAGTTAAATTCAATTAATACAAGCAGGTTTAACATTGTTAGTGGAGACAACTCAGTAACATTTACCTGTATTAAGTACACGACATCATCACCGAGTTGAGGGGTGTAACGACAAGCCTCGTCTTGCTGTGACAGTGTCAGCCAATTAGATGTTCTTAGATGGGGTTGCAACCTTGGAGCTGAAGAAATTTCGCCATTATCCCAATAAACACCTCCCTTGTTTCTACTCGATATTTTTGGACTTCTTGTCCATTCTTCTGAAGGGAGCTGATCAAGTACTTTCTTTGAAGATTCCTCTTTTAAGATCCCTGATGATCTTAGACCTTGCCTCACCTCAAACCTGCGGTTCGCAGCATCGGTCTCCCTAGAAGTTGCATGCAAACTCATGGATCTGGTTCTTCGAGATGCATCAGTTACATAATCTTCAGCCAGAGCACTTCCTGAAGCATCATTATGGTCGGTGGCCTTCGAAGCTCTCTCTCCCAGCGTAACACTATAACCTTCTGGGTTGCTTCTAGACCAATTCAATTGTATGCCACTGTGACCAGCATCATTCATCTGTCTATTAGAGTCGGTTGGTTGGTAGGGGCTTTCAGGCTCCCTGGAAATCTTGTTTGATTTGATCCTTAACTTTATTGGCTTGGGTGGAGGGTTTTCCTTCAAATCATCGGAGCAGTTTGTGACAGCAACCATGTCATACGGCCTGCGTATATCAGATAATGAAGATTTATGCTCATCTTCAGTAGTAGAAAGATGCATATTTCTTGGACCATCCATCCTCTCTGATGCACCAGTTTCAAACTGTTCCTCATCGCTATAAGCGACACTCAGCGACTTGCCTTCATAGTCTCGTATCAGTGAAGTGGGGCAAGAAAGCCCAAATTCATTTTGCAGTTTACCATGAACAATGACATCATTCTCGTTTCCCACATGGCCATCTAAACTTGCACAAAACCCAATGGAGCCATCTGTTGGCAAGAAATCTGGTGTCATTTGCTTGGGTGTTCGTACTTTGACCTCCCCGCATCTGATTTTGCTCTCCTTGTCCCCTACAGATGTCTCCAGATGACCTTCGACCTTTTTAGGTTCTCTACCTCTAAAATCAGTTCCGTTGCAGTTTTCAGACAGCTCCTCATTGACACCATATGCATTTGCAGAAGATGGCCGTGGATCTTCTGAGATCATATTGACCCGATCTTCTTGTGAAATTTCTCGAGCAGGTGAAGATGACGAAGATGCTAACTTATCCTGACTTTCAATTTGGCGTCTAGTGTGTTCAGAAGTCTTCTTAAGATCGCGATATGGAAGCTTCAGCACCAATCTTGTTCTTTTTCCAATACCCATCTGAGATTCAAGTGGTTCAGGAGGCTTGACTACATCCGTAGAGTCATATAAAGATGCTTGTCCATCTTTTGGATCTTTCAGCTGCACATTGCGCAAGTTGCAATCAGCATCATTATTCTGCATGTTTGAATCTTGCGGCGTTATCTCGCTTTCTGAGGAATCATCCTCTGAGCTACCATCATCTTCGTCTGCCGAAGCTTCGGTAATCTGAGAGAAAAGACTCATAGCATTTCGCGCAGCAACTCTCTGAGATCTTAATGCCTTTGCCTTGATCTTCTTAGAAGTTTTCCGGCAACTTTTATGTTTCTTAACTCTTTTAGTCCTAGATGAAGTGCCCTCGTGCTCATCCAAATTCCTCCTCTTGACACACCTTCCAGGCGACGCCATCAACTTGACCTGAAAAATTGGCACTCAGTGCAACCCAACACAAACAAGAATGGACTAGTATTATGACAACACTTACGTCTGACGCTTTGCGTTTTCTCCTTTTCGATCTGCGGAGACCATCTTCATGACATTGTTCCGCTTTATTGTCTTCTTCACTACACTCTGGATCACTAGAGGCGCTGGAATACAGAATTCCCTGCTCACCTTCACTGCAATATTCATCAGTAGCATTGTACTCTGAATCAGTGCCATCATTTATAACTTCATTCTCTGGTTCCCAGAACATGGCATCTAGAAACTCTGGTAGGGGCTCAATTACTCTATCCAGGTCAGGTAGGGGTAGCATTTCATGGCCCAAACCAATATCTGTGCCGATCGTGAATTTTATGGAAGATGGTCTCCACTCAATACCAAGTGCACCCAGACGATGTCGCTGGTACATACTCTGATAAGGTTCCTCGTATGGTATCATACCTGTTATGTCTCATTAAAGAACCGATGTTTAGGGGTCTCCGATAAGTATTTCAAAGCAAAATCACCGAACAAAAGCCATCAACGTACTTGAATCGCAGAGAGGATCTTGAATATTCCTTCTGTGCGGAGCAAGCTGTGTTTCCTGCGTCAGTTTTTTTTTTAAACAAGTAAACCCCTGTATCAGATTTTCATCTGTCCTAGCAACCGTAGTGTTAATTATCAAATAAATAAGTGCGAAAAGATATTTGGCTAAATCAGGGACTTGCTGATGCTTGGTGGGATAGTCAAAGTCTTGCATAACATCCGTGTTATGTATGAAATGAACAATTCATCTCATTGTGTACACTACTTGGACCGCTGCTACAGGAGATAAAACATCACGCACAGTGTGACGTAACAAACTCACCTGGTCAACAACATTACCAAAACTATCCCGGATAAGGGGCCGATAATCGCCTAGGAAGAACTGTTGGAAAGGTAACAAATAAACAACCATCACATACAGGTGTATAAAAACCACCAGAAATAAAACAGGTGCTGCACTTATCAGAAACTGTATACCTGATCATATTTTGCATCCTTCTGTGAATCGCCTTGGCCAGTATTTAGAAGATAAATTTGTCCAGCATCATCTGAAAGAACAATGGACGTCCCATCCCTGTGTTACAAACAGAAGGTATGTCTCATTAAGGACAAATTGATAAATAAACAACTGATAAGATAAATAAGGGCACAGACATAAATTTAGCAGAACCACAAGGATTCAAACCTCAAAACGTGGGAACTTCGTTTTGAGTTATTGAGGTACATCAGGGACACATTCTTCAATATATAGCTTAAGGCAACGCATATTTCCCCCCAAAAGGTTAGGCATATGCATATATAAAGTACATATTTTATTAATAGAAACATAAAGCCAGACAATGCAAAAGCATTGGTTCCTCAGTTCTTGATCTTTCTTTTATCAGCACTAAACAAAATCATAATCCCATGCACTCAGTTCTTGTTGGAGATTTTTCTGTGCCATTACAATATGCAACAGGAAGTTCATCAAAGAAGCGATTAAGATATTGCAGAGGTATGGAAAGGTCACAACATAGGATTACAATGCCGACAAAACTCCTACAGTAACGAGGTACAGAGTGAGAGGCTAGTTTGGAATTTGGATTGGAGACAGAAGAATATTGAGGATTGTGTGATTGACTCATACCCATGAAATCGAAAAGAGATTACTACAAACGGCAAGACCAGCATGTTTTATGGTCAAACTGATGCAACTTATGAAAAATGTCCACAAAACAGTATGCATGAGGTATGAATGTTGAGATTGATTGTAACAAAACAAGACAGAATTGGGAGTTGAAGTTCTTGTGAGATGGTAGAATGGCAATTACAGGAAACAAAATGAGGAAAAAGCAACTGAGCATTTATATCTAAATGAAAGTATAATCACATAAGTACAAGTATACAAAATATCCACAATCTTTGCAGATAATGAATAGTCTAACCTGAGTTCTACTTCAACCACAACAACAAAAAGGAAGTAAAAATTTCCTACTAAATCACTTACGGGGAAAACTTTCCATCAACCAACTTAAAGCGTCCAATTTCATATGTCCAGATAGGTGTGCCTTCCCATATCTTGAAAAAACACAACAAACTGCTCAAGTAGAAGAAAATAACAGATGGAATGATAACAAGCGTTGGAGTAACAGAAACTCACATCCCATACTATGGTTTTCCCGTCATACCCAGCACTCATGGCAATCCTGGGGTTGAAAGGATGAACATCCAACACATAAGTCTGCCAACAGTCAAATTTGAAACAATAGGGTAACATATTTGGAAGGAGCCACTAGTGTTGATAAAATAACGACTAATAAGAGAAAAAACCACATTCTACAAAAAAAAATTGTGACAACTAATAAATTTTATAGAAAAAGGCATCAAGGGGATGCCACCCATATGCAAAAGAATGTCAAGGACAAAAAGGTCCGATACATCAAGAAGCCTAAAAACCAATCTAAAGAAAACCCTTGTACCCCACTATACTGCACTCTGTAATCCAAAAAGTCTCTTATCACATGAAGAAACTGATCAAGGGTAAGGGTAAGATTGCCCTCCCTTGATTCCCGATTATGCAAGATAGAAAGGAAAAGACTCTTAAGCCTATCCATTGCCCTCCCTTGAGTGAGTAAGTGAATACGAAAGCTGTATTTATTCAAGAACAAAATTTGAGTGCAGGTTTATCAAGACATTCAATTGGCAATGAACCGAAAACCATTATCAATCTTAAACAAGTTTTGAACACTGGAAAAGCTTTTCTTAAACCGTCAGAAGCAAAGATCGCCCTTTTGGGCCATTCTAACCAAGGAGGCATTTGACCACGGTGCCATTCTTCACATCCATGTGCTCTAAACCAGTGGGCTACACACAACCCAGTGACCTTTCCAATTCCTCTGGCAGTTTCAAGTCGAAATTACTTGAAACTGCAAATTTTTTGACATCATCAAAACTCAGCAGAATATGGTGATCCGGGTGAAGCTAGGATCAAGCCTCGTAGCTTGTGGCTCCAGCATATTATGTTACTGTTTATTTGGGTTTACTACCAACGGAATTGTGGGAATTTGCAAAAGTAGCAGCATTCCAACTATAGGAGGGAATTTATTATTTGTTTTGGTCCCAATGTATGGATATAGCTCAAGTTGCCTTACTATGTTTTAATGATCAGAGGAGATACATATAGAAAAAAACAGACGTAAAAGGCAGAGTGATTTTAAATCAACAAAAATCAATATATCTTAGTCCTATGAGAAGAGGCTGAGAAGAAAGTTTTCCCCGCATCTCTTGGAAGTTCACCACCTATACTCTCTCCGTTTTAACTTTCTTCCATCTTTGTTGTTCCTCGTCTCAAGAACCCCAGTGGTAGTTAGACAAATATGGCAGCCAACTAAAAGATATACACTACCAACTGAACACATCTGTGGAAACAAAGTTAGTGTAACTACCATGAATAAAGCATTTGCGAGGACAAATCACAACTAGCTACAAGAGGGAATAAAATACACTTGTCACCGATAATTTTCCAACCCTATAACAAGATCACTTTTGATGTTCAGACCTCCAAAGACGATATGAAATGAAATTAGAGCAAAATAACATTATACAGTTACTAGCAACTTACTAGTTGTACTGGATAGGATAACTGATATAGCATTCTCTATGACTTTTTGATCTTATCGAAAAGAAATAATTCTTCACCAAACAGTAGAAGTAAACAACCAATCCCCTCATCGAAGGCCCAAAAACAAATGAGATGGATATGCTACCCAGCCCAGCACAGGAGCGTTAAAATAATCAGTTAGCACAAATGCCAAGGAAATATTGGACTGACCCTCGAAAAGAATTATACAGTCTCGTAATGCAAACCAATTTAAGCAATCTGGGCTACAATATAGCATTCAATTAAGTACAACTTTCATCTAAACACAATATGGCTCAAAGAGTTAGACACGACTTACAGATTGGCTGTGACCAGTCAAGGAATGTACTAAGCTACCATCACTAGCATTCCAAACACATATTCTGCAATCTGCATTGTAAAGGCACCGGTAACTAAATGGTAAATAATAAATGAAAAGATCAATTAACAATATCCTTGATATCCTGATATGGGGATACACCTCATTGAACTATTAACAAAAGCAATCTCCCGGTAATCATCATCTAACCCTAGCAGAGGCATGTTCTACGTGTATCAACTTTGGTATTCAGCAATGGCTCCACATGCCATGAAAGACTGGCTGGTATAAGCAGTAAGCATGACTAAATAATCAGGCACCTAATAGATTATCAAGCTGTTTGAGTATTTGAAAATAAAATAATTTGTGACTATTACAAAAATTTAGTAAATGTGAATTTTTTCCCTAAAAATGTGGTAGCATTTTTATATAAAAGTATTTCGAGTCGCAAACTGTGCTATGCACGGCACTAACAGAAAGACTTCTAGTATTTAAGAACTTTGTCTTGATTTCTAAAGTAATTTGAGATTTTAATTCTCCTGATTTATGGAGTAGTTTGGGATCCAAATGATTTGGGAGTTTTCAAACAATAAACGAGAAAAATCATAAATATGAGAAAGTTTGATGGGCTATAGTAGTTATATGGATCTTTTGTATGTTTTTTCTCTCATTTTTCAAAAAAATAAGGGAGTGGCAGATGACCTAATCCCTAAAGTCAACAATTAACAAGTAAAGCATTTGTGCTTGAAATACCATCGAAATAAACACCCTCAAATGGTTTACTACTTGTGAAACTGGGGTTTAGGAAGGATCAAACCCTTCACGAACCTATGGTATTGGTGATTGAATACTACCAAAAAAAATATGTACATTACCAATCATCTTTACATTGTTAGCGGCTATCCTGTATCACTATTTTAAAATGACTATGGCAAAAATAAAAGGCAACTAATCATGTCAACTAATCAGTTATTCAAGGGAGCAACATGTAAGTGAGTAAACATCCAATTTCAGAAGAGTTGAATAGTAGTTTGAACATGCCCTGTGTCCCTATTTTCTGTGTTGGGCAAGTTTCTCATTATTAAAGCATGTTTGACACAAACAAAGGTTGTAGAGAATCCAGACTTTCATATTCCTTCATTCAGTCATTGGTATTATGTTGTCTCAGAAGTAGCCAAGCCATATAGAGAAATATTAAACACATGCAGAGCCACCACTTACGAAATCAGAGAGGATGATTATATTCAACGGGCAACGGGCTAAAAATTCTACTGTGCATGTACCTAAGGTCTAAGAAAATAATTTTACTCGTCAAAGTGGCAAGTGATTACCCATAATGGCTGCAAGCACAAATCGGTTGTCCAGACTCCACACAATCATATTAACACCCCGAGGAGTAGGAAGAAGCCTCTGACGTGGGCCTCCTCGAGGAGGCTGAGGAGGCATTGGGGGCGGAGGAACTTTCAGATGATAAGCTCGTTTCCAACGTCCAGACTTTCCCTGAATGATTGAAAACTTTTATGACAGAAAGGGAAGAGAAAC
Source organism: Arctostaphylos glauca (assembly GCA_019985065.2). NCBI lineage: Eukaryota > Viridiplantae > Streptophyta > Magnoliopsida > Ericales > Ericaceae > Arctostaphylos > Arctostaphylos glauca. Next base: position 44,488,046 of record JAHSPW020000001.1, read on the forward strand.
TATAATGATGCCGTGTTTAAATCCATCCCAAGGACACTGAACATCAAAGCAATCAAACAGTACAAAGATACGAACAACAAATCTTTTAGTGGAAGGTGTTTCTGCAGCAATAATGCATACGAACTAAACATAAGTTGTAGACTCTGGTGAAAAAAGAACTTACATGAGATTTACGTGACTTTGGAACCCAAATAATTGCACTGCCATCACGTGAGCATGTAACTATATTGTCATTATTGAACCTGGAAAATTGTTCACACAGAAGTTGGCTACAGATAATAAGCAAAAGATAGAGTCTTCAGCCAATTGAGAAACCCTGTTTTCCTTTTAGGTAGGTTTTTAGGCCAGACAAAGAAAAGTAGTAAAGAGGCCAACCACAAGAACTTTTACAGATTAGACAGGAAGATGTTCACAAACCAAGAGTTTCTAAACTTGTTTTTGTTATCTTCAGTGACGGAATCAGGTGCTGAAGATCGTGGAGCCACAGCGGAGCCACTGCAGATAGAAGGCCGAAGAGATGATCAGAAATTTTTACAAAAAGAATATGCCTAGCAGCAACTTAAAACTTACCAGAACTGCACGTAGTTGACATCATTCTCGTGGCCAGCCAATACATCAATTTCGTGATGTGGTTTATCTGGGTCAGTTGTAGTGAGCCTAGTGGCTTTAACAGCACTCCAGACCTGTGAGTAGCTAATTCTTAAGATATCATCCAACTCCATTTTCGACAAAATTTACCAACATCAATCCACCAGAGATGAGAGTGTATGCATGGTAGGAACTAATCAAATGATGCAGTTTTCAAAGGTACCCTCGCAAAAGTGTCAGAGCTACCCGTAACAAAGACGGTTCCATCAGCATTGTAAGTGCAACATAGTATTTGATGAGATTCCAGACCATTGCTTGACGAGGGACCATGGCTCTTTCCTGCACTATAACCAATGTTACAAGTCCTGTCATCTAGATGCAAATTGATAGATCAGACAAATAAACAACAATAACCTAAGGAGGAAACACCATCTGCTGGCTTTGGGCGGTAAACACGTGGGCTGCACCGAGAGTCCCTAGCATCCCAGATGCGACAAGTTCCATCATCAGATGACCTATAAATCCCACAACATAAAAGCAAGAAAGCCAAAAAAATGATCAAGTTAATCTGGCTGCTCGTAGAAACAAAGCTGCAGAAGCAAGCTGATCTTCTTGAAGGTTTTGTCTATTTTCAGTTTTCCAAATACATTTTGCATGTACATAGGTAAACCATAAATGCCAGTCCGTGGGAATAATCATGCCACGTTGTATAAAGTGGTTTCTTGCGCAGCTCGCTAAAATTTCCAAAAAACATAACTGATGACATGAAAACAAATAAATGCACATATACACCCATTCTTCCTAGGAAATCATGATCAGCTGCTACTGCTAGCGAGTGCTGGGCTCTCCAGCCACCACTAAAGCAGAGGCGAAGGTTCAAGCACTAAAGGGAATGCGGCAGCATCTTACTTGTCAGATCACATATCTCTAATGTCTGCATGTGATAATACATCTCCTGGATAGTCTAACTGGACTATAATTGAGCTTTGCTGGAGTGATCTCCGTCCAAATCAAATTTAATTTGTTAATGACCGATATCATTCATATATGGACTGCTGAATAATCTTGTTAGTTGCTCTTATTCTAGCCAATCTTAGGCCGATCCTGATTCTGATCTTTTTCCTTTTCTCCGCACAAGAATGCGTTTCACCTAAAGCCCTGTATCTATCTCGTGTTCTGCCGAAGCTGTAACTTGCATGAAACTTGCTGTGCCAATCGCAACTCACTTGCATGTGGTAATCATATTTGGATCCATGGACCGGTTTTCCATGAATCCAAAACCAAGCAATTAACAAACCAAATTTACAAATAAATCCATGTGAATCGTTCTTTATCCATACAAAAACCTTCTAAACTATGCCTAAACAGGAAAAACATAAAAGCGCTCGTAGTTTAAGTGATTATATGAATCTATTACTTCGCAAATTAAAACACATGCAACATATTTTTTTTACTAGAGAAAATCATCAATCATGGGAAGGGGTTCAAAGCCCAAAGCATCACGAAGCTACAAATTGACACACTTCAAAATTTTGAGGTGTAGAACATACTACATGTCCTCCCACCGAGGTACTCGGAAAAATAAGTCCAGAGAAGCACGTAGGAGACAATTCATTTCCATAACTCTTTGACATACAACTTGACAAATCTATTCTTGAAAAATGGAAGGTCCCAATACTACTCTTATGATATTACTGTAGGGAATTTAGAACCAAGGTCAAGTGGTCAACCACGAAACATCTACACATACCACAACTTGCGATAACATTCTCCAGAGCAAGAGAAGAACAGCATGGCTGCTAGATGAGGGATTCAAATAGTTGACCATTTCATCAAATGAAAGACTAAAGGTAAAAGAACAGGGTTTTAGATGTGAGTGGGACTTACGATAACAGCTGGTATACAGAGTTATGCCTGGGACTAAATGCAATAGCAGTAACAGCTCCTATATGTCCACGTAAAACAGAAATAGGCAACCCATCTGGCAACCGCCACTGCAGAATACAAGAAAACTGTAAGGACACTGAGGCATACAGAATATGACAGAATTATTTGTTAAATGGAAGCTGCAAGTAGTTCTTACAACTCGAATGCTGTAATCATTTGAAGCAGACGCCACCAAAGCATTGTTTGAACTTAGGGCCAAGTCAGTAATGTCACCCTTTAAGTAAAATTGAGAAGAGAAGATAAGCAAAATGGGAATAGAAGGGATTTCGTCTATTTTACCCCCAAAAAAAAGGCTTTGACAAACTAAATAGACATTTTTTACTTACTTCATGTCCACGGCAGCTGGCTAGGCAAAATGCAGTTTCCATTGACCAAATCTTGACCAGACGATCGTCTGAACCAGTAATCACGTACCTTCCTGAGCGGTCAAATATTGCTACAACAACAAAATCATGCAGGTGCTCAAGAGCACACCCAGAAAACATCCAAAACACCAGAAACAAACTAAACAAAAAATATGACCAAAAGGCAAGGCATAGCACCCAACCTAAACCACAGATAATCAGCTATCCTTAACCCAAGGGATCCCTAATTTGTTAATTCTGTTTAGGTAACAACACGCAAATAAACGACAATGTAATCACCGGATATGGTGGGTAAGATAGAAATATTATTTGTTTCTCATTGGGTACACTACCAACAGAAGAACAGGGGGCAGCAAATAGCCAAAAGGGCAAGACATAAAAAATTGTGAATTGTGATCCAAAAGATCCTACCTAACATTGATGAACTATTGAGAATCACTGCCATCTAATGACAACTGAATACCACAATAAATAGAATCTCAAAAATAAAAGAACATAACCATAAAGTTTAAGAACACAAAAATTACCACAATAAACAGCATCGCGGTGACCCCTCAGTTTCTTTATGTTTTGCATCTTTTGAACCATCGTTAAGGGTTTGGCAACAGTGTAACAGGCAAAATGAATTGATGGGGCCCGATGGTGTTTTGAAAAACCACCTCCGATCTCTCTCAAAGTCAGTCCGCGCACCTGATCAGCCTGCATGTGAGGCCACCGCAAATATGCGGGCAGAGGGTTGACTTGCTTCTTCACTTCCTTCCTGTCAGCTGCATTTTATATTAATAATAATAATAAAAGAGGAAATTTGAGCCATCATGAATGATAAAATTGCTCTCCAAACAAAAGAAGAAAAATATTTTCTGGCAATATCAGAGAAGATGTCCCAATTTCATGATTTAATGTACAGACAGAAACAGAATGCTTGAAGGGTTTCTTATTTTCCATACATACAAGCTATGCATAATCGTGAAATTCATCAGTTCACCAGCTATTTAAGAACAACAAAGAGTGTAGCAATATAGAAAATCACGTACAAGCCAGAAGCGAAAAGGAACCAGTTCCAAGCAGTGTAGGAACGTCTACAGCACTTGGGGCACTCCTTCCACCCATGCTATCCAATGTAGGGCATGCGTTCAGTATCAATTGTTTCAACAGCTTTACCAAGTGATCCTTTTCAATGTGTGGGTACCTAAACACGGCATGGAAGAGAAGTCAAAAAAAGAAATACAAGGGGGTAAGAGAAAGAAAAGAGATACGGAATAAAAAGAAACAAGCAAACAAAAAAAGATTATCAACTATAGTTGGATGAAACTGAAATACCATCACTAAGCATGTTGCTTGCTCCAGAAGACAGTGTCCTAGCTTTCAAGACAGGAATTTACCGTTATTGTAGGATCAGCAAGGATTTTCATGCAAGGGATTCATTTACAGAATCTTATGCAACTTAAAAATATACATACTTTTAAATCCCGATGAAAATGTAAATGTAAAGGAGCTAACTAGGGATATCATTATCGTACCGAAACTAATAGGAGAAATATCTGCGCATAGATAAAGAATATCAACCAATAAGTTTCTGGCCTGAAAATCTTCATAAGGAAAATAACAGATAAGATAATCAAGATATTAGAAGAATAGGTACCTTTCAACTAATCTACCATAACTTAAAGGAAAAGAGTCTCCATTGTCATTTTCGTGCCCGCTAAGTACACCGCTCCTTGAATACCAAGCATGATATCTCCTAGGTAGGAGTTGATGCTCCAAAAGTTCATTCCAAAATTGTCTAGAAGTTCTCTGGCATGGCCCAGACGATAGAAAATGCATAATCAAAAAGTAAATTTCTCTGTTGTCAATATCTACATCTGCAACAACATCAGGATCAGCTACTGTCGCCTCTTGTTCAAACTGAACCTTTTCATGCCCCTTAGTGGAACATGTAAATGGTTCCATACTCAGAGAATGTGCATCAATAAAAGACGTGCACTTCCGAAAATCCATATGGTCATATACAACCTGAAGCAATAAAACAAGCACTTGTTCAAACCCTTCACTTCAAACGCACAATGGATGCGAATAGTTTATGCATACAAAGCAGAGAATCAATGACATCATCAAAATCCATATGGTCATATACAACCTGAAGCAATAAAACAAGCACTTGTTCAAACCCTTCACTTCAAACGCACAATGGATGCGAATAGTTTATGCATACAAAGCAGAGAATCAATGACATCATCAAAATCAAATCCATTGTTCAGAAAGGAGGAGCTACTGCCCTAAGATTAATCACCGTAGGTCATGTTCACAGCAAATCAACTTTAATAACATATGCCAAGATACCATGTATCACATAATAATACCCTTCTCAAAGTTGCTCAGCCTATGGGCTATACCAAGTTCTCAGCATTAAAAGCAGTAGGCGCTTTAATTTGCTTTAACATCGGTGGATCACCACTGAAAACTGAAGTTGGACGGGAAATGTATTCCCTAATTACGGAAACTTTTAAAAATGCAAAAACAGAAATGAAAAAAAAAAAAAGAAAGAAAGAAAACAAAACATGCCTAACCAATCGAATCAAGGGTCACAACATGCCTGACCAATCGAATCAAGGGCCACAACGATTAACATATTGCACCCTGGTAGTAGAATCTCCACGAGAGTGTGAATATCTAAGACGTCTGCACTATTTGAAAAAATGAAGTTCTAAGGTTCCATTATCCCAGATGCCACATGTTTGCTTGAGTATCTGCAATATCCTTCACCATGCAAAATCTAAACAGAAAACTGAAAACAAATAATAGTATTTATTTATGGAGTAAACATCTCTATTCTGAACACCATTCATTGAGGCACACACTTAAGCCCTTGGACTAGCAACCTTTAGCAAGCTCTGGGAAAAAGAAAAGGAGGCTCAAATGAGGTGTGACTTAGTTTGAAATCTTCAGTATTTCCTGGATACATTTTAACACACAGCTACGAGCTACGTAGCATTTTTTTTTTATAGCCAAGGTATCTGGCCGGCTTTGGGATAGCCGAACTACATAGACTTGAACTTGCACCATAACGTGATTCAAACTTTTAAATAAGCATCATCTTAGAAACGAAAGATTTTAGTATGGAAAAAGCTCTTGTCATGTTTACTTAGAAACTTAGTTAATCAGAAGATTTTCAATTTATTCATCGTTTCTTTATTCGAGATGCATAATTAATACATAATTACAGCACTGTTTGAGCTTAATGTTTCGAGCATCGTGGAGAAATCCAACTTGGAAAATGAAAGGATGTGCATGTAAACAGGCTAGGTTAAGTAACAACTTAATAAACCTTTTTCTCAAAATGGAGGGGATGGAGCTCCCTTTAAGCTACATTAAATATGTTTCAACGCGTCATAATATATATGGGCAGCACCGGAAAAAAAAAATGCCACGGTGTTGAAGCCTGACAATCTTCTTCACCAACCCAGCAAAACTTAATCAGAAACAAATCTTTATAAGTGAACAAAAACTACATTAACCAAGTAATAAGACTAGTCATGAGAGGCACTCTGTAATAAAAGTAAACTGATCCAAACCTAACATGTTGTTCTGCAAGTTTTTCACTATATTAATGCCATTAACCAAGCGCATTGACGATATGACAGAAAGAATCGTAAAGACAACCACGAGTATTTATAAGCATTAAGTGTAGAAATTCAAGACTTTTTTCTAACTGCGTGATAATCCCGCAAAGAGCTACATAGTTGTGCTTTCCTTAGAAAGGAGTACAAATAAGACAGCTATGAGTTTTAAGCACTAGCAGCTTGGTCGGAGTAAAAGTGAGGCGTCCCTTTTCTTCGAAAAGTACAAAATTCAGCCAACATTCAAGTCAATCAAAGATCATAAATAAATATCAAGTCGGAAACCTCGTGCCAGGGTCACGCTTCAAATGAAATGGTGTAGTCATTCTCGATCTATTCTATCAGCTAAGACTGATCGAAGGCCTGACCGTCCGTCGGACCTGACGATACAGGTCATCGATACCTCTAGTTAAGCCGTCTCAATGTGTTTTGACTCATCTAAAGTCAAATGTCATACCCGTAAAGAAGTAATTCTGCTTCTAATAAACAAGGAAGTACAATCATTACTTTTCAGAGGGCCAGCGTGTTCTGATCAAAATGTCCTTTTTCAGACGACCTACAGTCCAGAAGAACACCCTTCGGAGTCTCTGACATAACCTTGCACCGACAAGCTCCCCGAAGAGGACAACTAATTAATTCATTAGGATTTAATACGTAGAGTGTGTCGACTCATCTCCTCATTAAACCACAAAGAAAGGAAATTTGGCAGAATCCCACAACGGCTAGTTGTGACCTTGGGGCACTACAATTTACTACGCGCAAATGCAAGCAGAAGAGACGGCATCAACGTCAAAATCAAGCTAGTATATAAAAAGATAGAAGAAATATCTGACTGCTGACAACAACCGTAGAAGAAAAGAGAAGACAACATGGATCCGGAGCTATTTATGGAAAACACTCGTTCTACTGAGCAAATACTGCACTGAACAACGAACAGATTCCAAAGTCAATATTCCAGTGTCTATTTCCATCGTTTTCGCCGAAACGGAGCAAAAATTAATTTTGCAGAGATAAGTTAAACACATATCCAACAAAGATCTGATTGTTTTTACCTTTACAAGCGTCAATTGAGATAAATTAGGAGGAGATCTTTCAGAACATGTTGATTTCTTGTGACTTGTAGAGAGCTTCCCTCGAACAATTTTCTGCGAGTTTCCACGTTGAGGTGGGGATGATCAGAGAGTGCTGCCCCTTGGTACACTGAAACATGAGGGGAAAAACCTGAATTTTTTTCAGACCAAATATAACTATCGGAATCGGAAAGTACACTATTTACCGATGACCCAACGCTTTTTTAGAAGTAGAAAGATAAAGGGTAAATTACGGTAGTAGTCCCTCTAGCTTCATTTAAATATCATTTTTCTCCTTGTAGTGCTAACTGTGTCGATTTTAATATACTTTTGGTCTCGATTAAGTCCAATAAGTTTAGGACATTTGACGGAAATCGAGGGGCAAAATGGCCGTCACCTATTGAGCGAGTTCACTGTCATACCTGCATATGCACAATGACCAAAACACCCTATATATAAGATAGGCAAGCCATAAAGTTTTTACATTTGTAAATAATCAAAATACCCTTACAACTTTTATATTGAAAAATAAACCAAAGAGGAAGGGGTTGTTTTATAACCCATTTCAAACACTTAAAATATAATTGGTTAATTAAAAATGTATTAAGTCGATTTAATAATAAAATTTTGAGAAACTTAATAGTTAATACTTTAAGTATTCGAAAAAAATAAAGAATAAACTATTACATAACTACCGCCTAGTTAATTAAAGATGTTGAGCATGCTAAGAAGGGTTTTAAAAGAAAAAAATATGTTTATCACACTGCCGACTGTTATCACTAACCATTATACTGTTGATCACCACCACAGTAACCGTCACCCGCCACTAATCACCATTGTCACTAACCACCTCACTAACCTAACCACCACAACCACTAACCGCTAATCACTAACCACTACAATTGTCTGCCACTAACTACTACCATCGCCCGTCACTACACTAACCACTGCCAAAATATACGATACTGGTTATTTGATTATCAAAATAATCGTCGTCCTAGAATATAACAATATTCACCGGCACTAAACACTACCACCACCACTAGCCACTGCTGCTGCTAAACATCACACTATTGAATGTATCATATTAGTTATCTGATTATCAAAATGGTAATTGTCCTAAAACATAATAGTATTCAGTTTATCAAAACAACTTAATTAATTAAGTACTTAAATTCAGTACATAGCAAACAAATTTTATTCTTAAAAAATTCAATATTCAATTTTTAATACATCATTTTCAATTTTGAGTTTTGAGTTTATCAAACAACGCCTATTTCTAAATGAATCCAAAGGAATTCTTTGTCCTTTAATCTTTTGCACTCGTCATGGCTAATTGACGTCATAAATATTCTAAATAGTTTTTATTATGAAATTCACTATTACATTTTATCTTTTAAACAACAACGTTATCTCTATACATATCTCATTCCTTTTTTATATTTCTATGTCATCCTCCAATCTCTACCATTTTGAAAGCCTATTTGGGTTGTTGAGTATTTACTTGTAACAATTTAATTCTCTGCATTAAATAATTGTAAATCTAGAAAAGAGAAATATGTACATTAAAATATACTTTTACATAGAATCATTCATCTTCTATGGCTGTTCAACATTATGAAAGAGATATGATAAATATAGTAAGAGGAGAGATACAGTAGAATGAGATATTTAGTATAGATTAGTGAATAGTTATAAAAAAAATTATGTATTTTTAAAAGAAGAAGAATATGATAAATACGAGTAGATTGATGATATTTTTATAATTAATAATGATATTCTTGTAAGTAATAATAGTATTTACGTAAATAGAAAGAAATATGAAAGGGATATAAGATATGAATATGAGAATGGATGAATAATTTTAATATCCCCCTACAAAAGAATAAAATTTGAACTTCGAATATGATATCTCGGGTCCAAGGACGTTAATAAACCCTGGCTGGACATGACAATTTGAATTGTCATATCAAGAGTGATAATTTTATTCCCTCATTTGACCTCTAATAAACATCCCGTGAGTGTACATATATGGGGAGGCATGCATACCATATAGATGGTGTACCTAATGAGTTTCGCATGGACCTCTTGGTTCTTTTGATTATTGCTTAAGTCAAAAGGTCAAAAATTATCATATTCGGTTTCTTTGGATGACAATAAGAATTCACCTATCCCAATAAAAAAGATGTGACTTTAATGATCATGTATTAAGAAGTAAAATGGCTAAAAAAATAGGTCGTAGTTATTACAAAGAGCTCGCACGGTCCAATAATATATTTATGTATTTTTTCAGTAGTCATTATAGCTACGGTTGCATGTAAAGTAGATTTAGTGGCTTTAGAACCATCAATGATTAGTAAACCAACAAATCCATTTTGCAATCCTCTTGAAAACATGAAACATTACCAGAATGATATTTCTTTTCCATATTCCAAATACATTGAACAACACCCAATAAAAATTATCTAAGTGTTTTTCTAATGATTCCAGTACTTGCGAAATTATTAACAGCACATCATTTTAAAAAATGTTAATAAAACTCGAAATCTATTTCATCGTTATGCAGAATTCATATGTTCTATAAAAGAAAATAAGGATGAATTAGCCCAACATTGTAAGACTACCTAAATTGGGCTTTAGGCGGTGAATAAAATATACATAATGTCGAATAAACAGGAATATTTATGCATATTTTATAGATATCAATATATAATTTGCGGATATTGATACACTTTTTATACATTACCAACCGCCTAATAGATGATGGTTAGCATTTTTCATTTATATATGTAGGACGAGTTGGACTTAAAAAATAAATTTTCAAATCCTTATCTTTCTTTATACGGACTTCACGTCTTATATAAAAAAAAACTAATAAGAATCCGTGCTATGCACAAGATCGTTTGAATATACTTTATTAATACGAATTCAAAATCAAACATTATTTTAGTACTTTAGATAGTAAAAATGTGTATATTATTCACGCCAACAACCAAATACGATAGATACTTAAACATAACAAATTCTGTTTAAAAATTATGATAATAAATTTTAAATCTCATATTAATTATGATGTCAATGCTCGTCCTTCTTGTCTTGAAATTCTAAGTAAAATCACCTTTAAAAATATATTAATAAACAATAAAATAGTTTATACGAGAATATATAATAAGTGACTATTACTTTTCTAGTTTTTTATTACCTTATAAAATGTAAAAACATGCTTCCGATCAGACAACGTTTAATACAATGTAGTTCACATAAAAGATTTTGGTTGAATTAAAAAAATTTGCGAAGGAGACATAATAAAATTTAAAAACTACAAAATTATATATTTGCCAAAGTCAATTACCATAAGCCATCAATAGGTCTCACAAATTACAAAATTTTAAAAAAATTGTACAAAACTTAATGAACTTTCCTTCTAATTTTTTTTGACAGTGATGGCCAAATATTTGATTTGATGAATCTAATTGAAATTAATTATAGATATTTGTTTCCTTTTTTATATTCTGCTATTTATGTTAAGTTTTAATTTCTCTCAGTACCACATGTTGCTCTCAGGTCAATTCTTCTGAAAAATTGTCTTACGATAATATGGCCCTATTTGGCGTAACTATATTTTTCAGATTGTATAGATTATTGAGCAAATAATCTAGCCCCATTTGGGCTAAATTATATACGGATAAAATCTGGATTAATCTAGCTCCAAACACAACATAACCAACATATCCATAAATAATTTAGTCCAAACACTTTGAGCTAGATTATTCCCTCCGGCACCCAACATAATCCAACAATCCAATAATCCCATAATCTAGTTACGCCAAATGGACCTAGTATAAATTAGGCTGCATTGGCCCGAAATTGGACAACTTACTGTGAACAAAAACGTGGTTATTTTGAAACATAAAATTCAGGCATAAAAGTAACGTTATTTTTTTACGCACAACATGTCGACCCAAGTCCCAAGTCCGGATTGGCCCAATCTCGTAGAAGTAGAGCTAACAAAATGGGGCTGCGCTGGGCGGGCGGGGCGACTGACGGATTTGTGCGGACTTCTTGTGGCGACGCATACAAAGACACGGGATATACTCGCGCGTAATGTATAATGAGTCCATTTGGCCTCTGGTAATTATTGGATTATTCACTATTTAATTTTTTATTTTTCATCAATTTTTTGATAGTTGTTGGTTCGTCTCGACAAGAAATTTCAGAAAAGTATAAAATTATGTTAAAAAATTAAAAAAAGTTCAGAAAAGACAAAAAATAAGCCAAAAACAGCGTCCGTATTGATTTATTTTCGTCTTTAGTAATTTTTTTAAACTTTTGGACATAATTTTATACTTTTTAGATTTCTTTCATCGATACGAACCAATAACCTACGAAAAAATAATATAAAAATAACAAATATAAATTTTTTTAAAATAAAGATAAAAAATAAGCAAAAAAATAAGTTAAAGCAAATGCACCCAATTAACTCCTGCTGAAAGCAGATTCCTTGTGCTGTTCACTATTTTTTTTTGATCTTCTACCGATTATTACAACACACTCCCAACAAAAAAACCATGCGCCTTCACAAAGTCTATCACCGTTTCTCTCTCTTCTCTATCTCTTCCCCTCCTCCGTCACTTCTCCATCACTTCACCAAACCCCCTCTTCTCTCCTCCTTTCTCTCTGTAAAACCCCATCGATCTTTGCCTATTCCTGGACATTCAAGGACCACTGTGAAGTCAGTCAAATCCATGGCCGACTCTAGATTCCGCAATCTTGTCCCTATCAACGCCGTTGCCGCCGAAGACGGCGGCGGGAACGGTTCCGTTTCTTCTTCATCTGCTGCTGCTACTACTACTTTAGACGATGAAGGTACTATAAACGAACACTGCATCTATGAATTGTTAATTTCCAGTATTCTTATGTCTCTTTTGGAGTCGTCTTTAAACTAACACGACATTGATTTTGGAATGGTAAATCGAACCTCAGTATGAAAGTTATAGGAAGAACGATTGTCTATGATTTACGAGTAATTGTTTTTCCCACTTCAGCAGGGAAATCGGAGTAGGATTGATACCGTTTTATGTGTTGGAATATAGACTTCGAACTTAGTAGGAGTTATAATGCGCTTGTCCGCGCGTGATAATGGAACTGGTATTCGCGGATTTTGAGTGATAATGTGGGACAGTTCTCCTAACCAGGGACAAGCCAGGAATTGGACTTCGGCGGTGCCAAGATTGTTTTTGCAAAGAAAAAAGAAGCTAACTTCCAGAAAATGGTATTTCAGTCATATCAAGTTCTCAAAATTATCTTATAATTACAGTTTGACCTATTTTGTAGCACAAGAACAGGTGGAGTGATGCCATATTTTTGGAAGAGTACTCAAAAAATAGAGAGAGGATCAATGCGTGTTTAAAATCTCTACATAAAATTTTCCATGTTGGGGTACTCTTTAGTGATTAAAAGAAGTGGAGGGGGCCCATGGCTACCCTTGGCACCTCGTCCCTTCATCTCTGTCTCTAACCTTGAATCTCACTTCCAGGACATGCAGACAATGGTTGAGCCAGGAATTTTCACGAGGGATGGCAACTTAAAATCACCACTGAACAATTTTTTCGTTAATGATAAACATCAATAAGTCAATATAAAGACTTTTTTGCATTGCGAATAAGACAAATTTGATATGTTCCTGAAAATTCTTAACATACATGTTTATAATAAATCACCACAAGATTTCATCATAAAATATTATAAAAAATGTTGTTGACCTCTCTCTCTGTATAAATGCAATAAAAATTTTCAATGGGCAACATATAAGGTCTATTTTGGGAACCTGAATTTGGGGCTAGAAATTATTTCAATGGAGGCATTTAAAGGGGATACATTAGAGTAATTTGTGAAACTTAAGGTCAAAGTGCAGTTTTGGATAATTTCTGTGGGGCAGGTGCTATCTCCGCCACTTCATGGAGGATCATTCTTGTAGAGGCAGAGTGCGATGATTGTTTATCTACTAACATATGCGTCTAACCTTGCATTGATGTAGATTCGGAGTCACTTGTTGGATATCGTCTTCCGCCATCGGAGCTTAGAGACATTGTTGATGCTCCGCCCCTTCCAGCATTATCATTCTCACCACAAAGGGATAAAATACTGTTTCTTAAGCGGAGGTCTTTACCACCATTGTCAGAATTGGCAAGACCAGAGGAAAAGCTTGCTGGCATTAGGATTGATGGAAAATGTAATACCCGAAGTCGGATGTGAGTGACGACAAAGCTTTTATTCCATGTTTACAAATACCTTATTAAGAATACTTGGGTCATTTCTGATGGATGATGAGAACATTATCTTCCATCAGCTATACCATGTTGTCTCATATTATGCGATTTTTCATAACTTTCCTATAATTTCCATGTGGTGTACCCTTTTGACTTTCCAACTAAAGATATCTGCTGAAGATACCTTCTTACTTTCTAGCTGGAGTTCACTGCTACTGAAGAAATTTTATTAAGTGAAACAGGGCTTCAATTGCCGCTTTCCTGAAGGGCTTCTAGATATCGCTCATCAAATTTGCTGGTGTTCTATGTATTTGTCTTTTGAAACGCTAGGTTGGATTTAGATGAGGTCATCAGTACCATGATGAGTGTGACTGAGGATATGATAGACACCTGTTGCAATTATCTTTGGTTCCATTCTCTTTTTTTTAGTTATAACAAATATCTAGTCAAGGTGATGTTTTAATTATTCCTTTCAGGTCATTTTACACTGGCATCGGAATCCACCGACTACTGGATGATGGTACACTTGGCCCAGAGACAGAGGTCCATGGCCTTCCAGATGGTGCTAAAATAAATTTTGTTACCTGGTATATCCTGCTTTAAATCATTAACTGTGTACTCTGTTAGTCCTGTTTGGAACCTTTGCTCTGGTATATTGTTCGTTGGTGTGCATTTCATAACTACAGACATCCCTCTTAAGTGCTTTTTCCTCCTTTGATCGTAAAACTCCAGGAAATTTGCACTCTTTTCTCCTGCTACTGTTCGTTAAAAATGTGACATACTGGTGTAGTATATTTTGCTGGAGATTGATGTGTTCTTTTGAGCTAATCATGTTTTTCTCCTTCCAACTAGGTCAAATGATGGGAAGCATTTATCCTTCAGTGTTCGACTTGATGAGGTAATGGATCCAGAAACTGTCGCTTGAGTGTTGGACCTGTTGGTGTAAATAGAACTGCTGTTATGTTGCTTTTAGTTCATTTACTAAACAAGTTTCTCAGAGCTTCCCTTGTCTGGCCATTGACTATGACGATACTGGATAGAACCAGAACTCATTTTTCTCTAAAAAGTTTGTCTGATCTGCATCTTCTAAAGCATACCTGGAAGAGATCACTTAAAGAAAAGAAGTTTTTTTGGAAAGAGAAACTAGTCAAACCGTGCTGGCTAGCTTCAATTTGACATTTGCTAGCATCTTACAGATTTTACATGCCGTTAGGTGTTTTTTTGCTTTTGTATGAAAGTAGAAGTAATTGTTCTCTCTGTCTCCTTGATTGGTTCCTATTTATTGTCTTTTTAGTTTTTTGTCCTTTACTTTTTTGAAAATCACAGGACAACACTAGAAGCAATTGTTCTCTATGACTCCTTGATTGGTTTCTACTTTGTCTTTTGAATTTTGCGACTACTTTTTTGAAAATCATAGGAGGACAACACTAGCAGCAAGCTTAGAGTATGGGTAGCTGATATCGAGACTGGAAAGGCTAGACCTTTGTTTCAGTCACCAGATATCTTTCTAAATGCGGTCTTTGACAAGTAAGCACTCCTTTTTGTCATAATTGAAGTCTTGCCACAAGAACATTTGTTTACTTTGTTGCTAATGCCTTGCTGTCTTTTTTCTCAGTTTTATCTGGGTGGATAACTCAACTCTATTGGTTTGCACCATCCCTCTGTCTCGAGGAGATCCACCTAAGAAACCTTTGGTTCCCTCTGGTCCCAAGATTCAATCTAATGAGCAGAAGAATGTTATTCAAGTCAGAACCTTCCAAGATCTGCTCAAGGACGAATATGATGAGGATCTGTTCGAGTACTATGCTACTGCACAACTTGTTTTGGCTTCTTTGGATGGGACAGTGAAGCCCATTGGTCCACCAGCCATATACACATCAATGGACCCCTCTCCTGATGAAAAGTACCTCTTGATTCATACAATTCATCGGCCATTCTCTTTTACTGTGGCGTGTGGAAGATTTCCCAAGAAAGTTGACTTGTGGACAACAGATGGAAAATTTGTTAGAGAACTTTGCGATTTGCCCCTCGCTGAGGACATTCCCATTGCATTCAACAGTGTAAGGAAAGGGATGCGCTCGATCAACTGGAGAGCAGACAAGCCTTCAACACTCTACTGGTAAACATATGGAATTTTTTTTGCTGACCGGTAGATGTATTTCAACTGATTTAGCTGGGCCTTGCTTTTAAAGAAGATTGGACCTATCTAAGAATGAAAGACAAGGATTTGGTTTGATTCTCTCTCTCTCTCTCTCTACTGTCTAGATGAATGATTCACCCCAAGTTACCTTTGACACTTGGTGGTCTGAACCATCAGAGCTATATTTATTGAAATGGACTGGGGAAAATATATTCTTTTGACGCCAATACTGTCTTCATAAGTTGGTCCAGTCTGTCTCTTCAACCAGGTTTAAAAGCAACTCACAATTTCTTGGTCTATATAATTGAGTCACTTACCTATTGTTACATTTTCTTTCACTTCATTATTTGTGCGCTACTACTAGGTGATTGTTTTTCTTGATTGGTTGAAGGGTGGAGACACAAGATGGTGGGGATGCAAAAGTGGAAGTTTCTCCACGTGACATAGTTTATTCACAACCTGCTGAGCCGCTTGAAGGTGCACAACCAAGAGTCTTGCACAAACTTGATCTTCGCTATGGGTATGAATATGATCTAGATAATGTTTCTCTGTTTTTTTTTTTTGGATGTTTGGAATTGCTGTTCAAATAGTCCGTTTCTTGTCTAAAATACTTTTTTCTCTTGAAGTTTGTGTGAGGCACTAGGTTCCAAGAGTTGAGATTTGGAACATTTCTTAGAATTACTCTGGTAATGCTTGCTTTCACTTTTGTGAAGCCCTATGTTTTGTACATAAAGGCACTCTGTTGGAAGTCTTGAAAAGAAACTCTGTAGCCTTAGCCACTAACCTGCCTTTGATTTAATACATTCGATTCTTAACAGTTTCTATTTCATGTGACCTAATATATGCTTGATGATAACTTTTAAGATTACAGTTTTCCCATGTGGAGTCTGAAGAGTTTGCTTGTTTGACCTTTCTGGGTGGTGGCATTGATTTGTATCATTTTTCGGCATAGTATTAAGCTGGCTCCTTTTACATATGGTATTTCATTTGAACCAGACCTGATCTAGTGGGGGGATAGTAAGACTAAACGTGACTTGTTTTCTGTTCATAATGAACAAAAAGCTAATAGAACTTACCAGAATATGGTAGTATTAGTACCAGAATGCTAGGAAGATTTCGTGCTTCCGATGTTGCAAGATGTGATGTTATCTGTCTTAAACAACAGGCTATTGGCCTGTGATGAGGCGTAGCGTTTGTGTATTATGTTCATACTACACGACCTACACCTTGAATGCACTATAATACTCTATATGCTCTATACTGTAGACTCTGAAGCTGTCATTTTCCCTTGAAATGCATCATAAGATTTGGTAAAGCCTAATAGGTGGCAAAGGGGTTGCTTCCTCTTTCTATGTTTTGCACTAAAAACCATGGCTGTGAGATTTTGCTTAATGTATACATGCGCTTGTTTTGCGACAGTTTTTTCTTTATTTTGTTTCTTAACAGCTTAATGTCTAACCAAGAATATTGATGTGATGTATTTCGACATTTTGTATTTGCAATTGTGTCTTTGCAGAGGTATTTCTTGGGGTGATGATTCACTGGCTCTTGTTTATGAATCTTGGTACAAGACACGGCGGATACGAACCTGGGTGTTGTATCCTGACTCTGAAGATCCGAATCCAAGAATATTATTTGATAGGTCATCTGAAGATGTGTACTCTGATCCTGGGTCCCCTATGTTGCGGAGAACACCTTCTGGGACTTATGTAATTGCAAAGGTTAAGAAAGAAAATGATGAAGGCACTTACGTTCTACTAAATGGAAGCGGAGCTACACCGAGTGGGAATATCCCATTCCTGGATTTATTTGATATGTAATTTTCTCAAATTTGCTATCGGTTTTATCCTCCTCTTTGTTTCAGCTTTTATGATACTTCTTTTATCTGTTTTTCCTATGCTAACACAATGTGGGGCACAAATTCTTTCAGAAATACAGGCAGTAAAGAAAGAATATGGGAGAGCGACAAGGAAAAATACTATGAGACGGTTGTTGCGCTGATGTCTGATCAGAATGATGGAGATTTAGACGTCAATCAGTTAAAAATACTGACTTCCAAAGAATCTAAAACAGAAAACACCCAATATTTTATACAGAGCTGGCCAGATAAGAAAACATGTCAACTTACAAATTTTCCTCATCCGTACCCTCAACTGGCATCATTACAGAAAGAGATGATCAGGTACGAAAGGAAGGATGGCGTTCAACTAACTGCAACACTATACCTTCCACCAGGCTATGATCCCTCAAGGGATGGACCTCTGCCTTGTCTTGTTTGGTCATACCCAGGAGAATTCAAGAGCAAAGATGCAGCTGGACAAGTTCGTGGTTCTCCTAATGAGTTTGCAGGCATAGGTCCAACATCTGCCCTTCTTTGGCTGGCTAGAAGGTATAAATCTTCTGTCTTTTCTTGTTTGAACTTCTCTTCGGCTTTTATTTAGTGCTTTCTGGAATATTGTCTGGCATCAATCTTCCCTCATCTTTGTTTGCTGTAATGTTGAACTCCTCTTTGGCTGATATTTGGGTGCTTTCTGAAAAATTCTTGTTCTGTTGCTCCTTGGTGTTGGCTGCTTTGGTCTATATATGTTGGATTACTATTTGATTGCTGCAATTTTGCAGGTTTGCTATTTTGTCAGGACCCACAATTCCTATCATTGGTGAAGGCGATGAAGAGGCAAATGATAGGTACTTAAGATGTTTGAAAGTGGCAATTCTTTGTTTCAAACACATTCTAAAATGTATGGTGGTTCTAGAACTACCAGTAATTGCCACATGGTTAGTTTTATGGGACAAGCTCTTCCAAAATGGATTACAGACTCGCCAACAGTGAATAAGTGCTTTAAACACAAGACGAGGACAAGTAAAAACATTATAGAGTGCTTCCAATTCTTTGTCCCAGCATCTGCTACATTATTTCTCTTTTGCAGCCCCCCTCTATATATTTCCATATTGCCGTAAAATTTAATGAATTGGAATTCGTGTATTACAACATCCCACATCAAGTTAGACAATCCACATTCCCCTCCCTTTTAGAGTTTCCATTGATGGTGATCTATCACTCTTCCTTCAGTTGCACCTATTAGTGTTCGTTGTACTTGACCAAACCACCTTAGCCTATTTTCTCTCAAGTTATCTTGAATGTTGTGCTCCTAACATTTTCACAACCATAACACTTTGTTGATGGAAAATAATAGGATTGGTACATTCAAACTGCCATGGGGCATCACATTCAATCTTTCTCCTAATTACAAAGTACTGTAAATTAAAGGTTTCTGCTTATTCATTGAGCGCATCACACATTTTGTTCCCCAGGTATGTGGAACAACTGGTTGGAAGTGCTGAGGCCGCAGTGGAGGAAGTCATTCGACGTGGAGTAAGCATCTCTTCATTCTGTTCCCAGGAATCTCATATGGTTCTGATAATGCTCTTACTGACCTGAGACTGGTTGTACATTCTTTAAGGTGGCTCATCCAGCTAAAATAGCTGTTGGTGGTCATTCCTATGGCGCATTCATGACTGCGAACCTCCTGGCACATGCCCCTCATCTTTTCAGTTGCGGTATAGCTCGCTCCGGAGCTTACAATAGAACTCTCACACCTTTTGGCTTTCAGGTAATGCTAAATTTTAGGAGAGTTATGCTGAGCTTTACACTCGCGAATGTGTTTGTATGACATATTAACTACTATAATTTGTGTAGAATGAGGACAGAACGCTCTGGGAGGCCACTTCTACGTATGTTGATATGAGCCCTTTCATATCAGCTAATAAAATAAAAAAGCCCATCTTGCTCATCCATGGGGAAGATGACAACAATCCAGGAACCTTGACTATGCAGGTATGATTAAGGGTCCCCCCCTTTCACTTCTGTTTCATCTCTCTCTCTCTCTCAGCTGTTGTAAGCTCAGTCGGATAAATAAATCATACATCGTTTAATAGAAATTACGTTTTTCCCTGGAACTCCTTTCGGAATGCAATTTTGGCTTTTGCAAGATTTGAGTTTCAAGTTGTTTAATGGTTTCTAGCTACTTTTTTCCCCTTATCAACGAATGCCGCTGATTTTGTTCTAGAATTTTTTGTATGTGCTGAAATGTTGATCTTCTCTTTGGCATTGCCAAATGATGCAGTCGGATCGTTTCTACAATGCGCTGAAAGGTCATGGTGCGCTTTGCCGCCTAGTGATCCTTCCCTTTGAGAGCCATGGTTATGCAGCACGTGAAAGCATAATGCACGTCCTTTGGGAGACAGACAGGTGGCTGCAAAGTTATTGTGTGTCCAACTCGGATGCAAGTGCAGAACTTGATGCATGCAAAGACAAATTAAGTAAAGGAAGTACGGATCCAGATAGTAAAGTAGTTGGTGCTACTGGAGGGGGAGTCTTGGAAATGACAGATGTTGACCATGAAAGCGCTCATGCTCTGCAAAGGTCATCATTGTGGTAATTTTGTTATCCATAATACCTTATCAAAGATTTTAAACTGAGAAGGGAGTTATTGTATCCCTTATTTTTTCATTTGTTGTGATTTTAACTTGGGATATCTATTCAAGAGAGAAAGTAATCAAGATGTGGGTTCCAGTTATTCCGGACTGTTAGGAGTGCCCTGATGTAAGGAGGACTTAGTAATCCCTATTGAACTTTGAGGGGAACTTTAAAATTTAGGTGTTTAGTTGGAAGAAGTACTCACCACGGGGCTCGGTGTCATCCTAAGCTAAACCAATTTACCCTTTTCCACATTCGGAATTTTATCAGTAAATATGTATGCGGTCCGAACTTCCAGATCTCAGTGGCAGGGGTTGATTGGGATGTCCAATGTAAACATCGAGTAACTTTAATACTGTGGATACGGATGCTAGTTTTGCTGTTAACCATCTGAATCTAGTGATTACTGTTTCTCCAGTGGATAGTTTACCACCGTGATAAAGATGGAGGGATTATCCCTGAATGATAAGCATATTTTGCTTCTGTTTGTGATTTGGAGTTCTTTTATTTTTGTTTTTCTCTTCTGCCATCTCCTGATTTATTTTAAACCTCCACCTTGTATAGATGTGTCACTCTGCCGCTGCATACCAAGGATAAGATGTTAGAGCTTTGAGGTGGTACATAAGCTGGAAAAACAGCTTTTGTGGCTTTTGCAAACAAAGTCTGCAACATTTCGAAATTTGAACTGATCCTTGTTGTCGCCGTCAATTGGCTGTCAATTGTATTATAGATTACAACTGTTATATGCAGTTGCTAATAATACAATGCTCAGCGGCCCGTCTCCAGGTGACACGATGGTCTAATTTCTGCTTTTGGCTTCTCACTACCCAAAAGTAATTCCATAGTTTCTGTTGTATGATTCTCGTAGCAGCAGTAAAGGAGAATAAATCTGTAAAACCATTTGATTTCGGAGGAAAAGCGAATGCTGTAATAATGCTTTGATGATGGGAGAATATGCTTGGGTGTGTTTGTATAGTTGCCATGTTTTGAATCTTGAAATGTATCAGGTATCAGGGATCTGGTGGAACACTCAACTCTACGGACTACTCTACTCTTTCATCAATGATCTCGCATGATTTAACCAAGTCCCCAGTCAGAGCTGGTGATCAAAACTGGGAAATGGGGCCTTTTTTGCTCTATTTGTTTGATTTATCCATAACATTGAGTAATTTCATATGCTGATGGAAGAACGGAACTACTGCTGAATGCATCCTCCTCTGTCTTGCATCTACGAAAAATCAAAATTTTCTACAATCAGATGTGCTTGTTCAACTAAAAAACTAGGTATGCTGTAATCAGAAAGTGGCTTCTTCATATGTGCAACAACTTTATTTGTGCATCCTTGACCATCCCCGCTTGGTATTTGCAATAACGAAGAAGAGGTGAAGCCAATTGCCACGGCAACTGTGACAACCATCAGATACAAAGTTAGGTCTGTTCTCAAAGATTTGATAACCATCAAACAAGAGATTAGGCCTCTTCTCCAAGATTTGCCGGAATGACCCAATCCAAAAAAGGAAGATTATGAGATTATAAACGCAATGCTCTACTGAAATTGTTCAGAATTATCATGTTGCCTTTAGGTGGGTCTGTGTTTCGACTCTTTCCTTTGTCCTGAGTCTCAGGGTTCTGGTCAGCCAAACAGAGAACAAAAATCTGGTGGTGTGGAAATGCACAATCTGCCCTCCTGTTGAAATACTCTCGTCCTATGTATGGATTTACAACCACGTATATACCACACACGGGAGAACAAATCATTCCTGTCGACAAATTCGACGAGATTCTTCTACTAGTTGAAATTAACCGAATGTATGGAACATAATGGTCGTCCAGTAAACATTTGCACCAAGTAATAGACCAAACATTCAAGCACATACTGTTCCCATCGAGAGTAAAGAACTACAGACAAGCAACACAAGTCATACTAATCCAAAAAATCCCTGGCCAAACTGGCACAAAATCAGACATTTCAACGAAAAGCAGCAAGCTTTCAGGCTCTCTAGAGCATTAATATGGTTCACAGGTTCCAATCCAATTTATTTTTTCAAGAGACAAGCTAATCATGCTTGTTTAATTCAAGTGCCAATCGACAGTATACTAATTGAGGAGACACTGAATTGTGAATAAATTCACCACAGAAACTGCAGAATCCTTAGTCTTCTGACGCAACGACGCTGATCTCACCTTTCTCTAGCAAATCATAGAATGCCCTGGTTTTCCTCTGCTCATTCCAGTGATGCATTTTCCATAATCCACCTGCGGCCAAGCCAAGAGCAATGCCAATAACGATCTCCTTCACAACACTTGGTCCTGTCAAAGTTGCATGAGCAACCTTATGCGCAGCCATTTCACCTCTCTAATCAGAAGCTTCAGAATCTGCGAGTAACAAGGCATCTTTCTGTGATTACTAGGCACGGAGAAAATAATCAGATAAACTTCACAAACAAACAAGAACAAATAGAACAGTGCTGAAAAAAGGTAGATCTTGAGGTAACTGAAAAAGACGAACGACTGTTAAGAGATGGCTTGACAGATTAGCATCAATCTCAATCCCAAGGCAATAGTGGGTCTCAGTATACATCCAGAGTCAGTCAACAAAGGTTGTAGTGTTTTTTCCCCCCAATCATCGATTGTGATATTGTAACTGCGATGTCAGGGCTTCCAAATTCCAAAATGAATATCATCTCAACACTTTTCTGTTTTAGAGTTTCCAGCACAAACGTAACTTTCCCTTAGGAATTTCAGTTAGGTGCAAGACCCAAATAAGTGAAGATCGTAAATGAAAGTAAATGGATCGTAGTATCTTTGAGTGCTAACTGCCAAATGGTCCTCCCAAACTTATTAACAAATTTTAACCAAAATTGTCGCTTGAATCAAATTGCAAGCCGAGGCACCCCAGAAACAAACAAGGTACTTCCGTATCCCAAAAACACGGAGCAGGCCCTGCTTCAACCTGTTCCAAGATAGCTAGCCGCACCAGCATATAGCTAGAACCTTAGTTGCACGAAGCCAGAGTCAGAGAGGGGCAGGAAGGATCATAGAAGTTGATATACTCGTTTGGAAGCACCTGGGAGCCTTTAGGAATAACTGATAAAAACAAAATCTAATACAAGTAAACAACACAATTCGCAGTACTGTGTCAACCGCTGATACTGTTTTAGTGAATATGGTTTTAGTGGATATAACTAAAATATTAGGTGTGATCCAAGACTTAAGCATATTTCAGTCAAATATTTTACTAGTATCTTATTATTACTTCATATATCCTCTTGCTTGTTACCTTTTATTTTGTTTCTCAGGAATTCATACGCTTATGCTTAAGAGGTTCTATCCTATTTGGGAGTGAGGGAGCAAGGTTTCGAGGAGAATTCTCCACGCCATTAGGAGATTCCCACTACTAAAGCTAGAATGGACTTACCGAAACGCCTAAAAGGTTGCTGAATCTGCGCCGAATACCCAGGTGACACAATGGGATACATATGGGACATGGTGAAGGACACATCTCAAACACGCGTCTCAAGTGAGACATGTATGGGGCATACAGTGACAGGAAAATTTATCACTTGTTCCTTGTACCCTTTTGTGGATACATTTTTATGTAAATCAATCAACTACCGCATATACATTTCTCATTATTTTCATGTCCTCCACTGTGTCCCTATCTCCTTATTTCTAGACCTGCCAAGACCTGTGTCTGAATCTAAGTCCATGCTTCTTAGTCTCTTAGACGATGGCCAATTAGAGTGCATGTAGTTTTGTATTTACTGTGGCTTTGCATAAAAGTTTTCTGGTGACATGACAAAGCTTTCCAGAAAAGTAAATTCTTTCGCATCTGGAACACATTAGTACAATCAGAGTGTCATACGACCAAAGAAACAACAAAAGTACAACTGAATCAGGGAAACAAAGTGAAATAAAAAAATAAAACTCTTGTATCTTCTAGTTAACAAGACATGAAACGGAACAAAGAGCCTCTGCCGCACCTTAATAATTAAAAAGAAAAAGTCAGTAAGGGGTCTGATGTCCTTCCTCGATCAACACACTTGCTACACACCATAGTAACTCCTATTAAAAGACTTACCACAGGAGGACAAAGAGTTATGCAATCAATCCAGTATATCTTATCCGACCTATTAGCTACTGAGACGCAAATGCTGCAGTGAAACATAGGATCAGGAAGCAAACTAAATAAAGTACTTATAATCAGCCTTAGTCTTCCTCCCTTTGAAAGGTTGACGTGACTTCGAAAAGAAAACGAAGAAGGCTGCCTCTTCCATGCAACTATTCAAACTACGTTTAAAGGTACACCTCCAATGAAACAAAGGCAACACAAGCATAACCTTCCCCCCCCCAACCCCCCAACACACACACACACACACACACACATAAAACTCCATCCTTCTAGGGGAAAATAAATCATCCTTCACAGGGAAAGGGACTTGTCCCCACTACATCCTTCGAAATTGGTACAACCTCCTCAGAAAACCCTGATATTTATCCATGTCAAATGGGGTACAGAATTCCAAGCCACTAAAACAAGGCACCTCTCATAACTCATGGGACTCAAAATACAGCTCATTTGTAACATTACCAAGGCCCTGGTCTCAGGAAAAGCTCATCTCCTCTATTCTTAACTAAGATCCCTATTTGCTGTTAGGCTCAAGAAAGACCTACCAAAATTTTTAGACTCCCATTTGGCTTCAGTGCACTCATACAAGTCCCATTGCATATTGCTTAAGCTCACTGCCTTGAGCTTGAATTCTCTCTACCCAAAACAACTCCTCTTCATTCAATAAAATACCCAGTTGGCCCTACTAGGTTAGACAAGCCTAGACCTTGCGAAAAGATCCTACATTTAAAACTACGTGATTGGACTCTTAGTTGCTAAACTTCCAATTCCTATTGGGCTAAATTCAACCAAACCCACCCTATTGTGATGATGTCACTCATTCCTAGCCACATTTCTTATAACACCACCTGCTATCCCAGACAGCCCCCAACTGCCTGATCCCAAAGGAGCATTGCGAACAATATCAGACCCAACCAGACAGACATCACGTCTTGGATAGAGGTTCCCTCTCCTTAAACGCATGTTCAAGCCAACAGGAACTGCTCATTTGCCGTCGTCCTGCCCATGTGGATCAAACGTCCACACAATATTCAATTGCTCAGAACACCACCTTGTCCTGAGGATGAATCAGTATACCACTAAACTCAACTACTCCTATCTTGATTATTCCTAAGGATTGAAATGGCATCCAAATGGGACTACTGGTCACGGAGTACAATTACATCCCCCCGAATCCAAATTGTTGCAATAGAACCCATTTGCCTCCTTGTGCAAATGAAAAGTCATATTTATGCCACAAGGAAATAAAAAGCTTTCAGTCCTACTGGCACTTCCCGTGTCTAATTCATCCATCCTTCTACATCTTTAACCTTTTGCACAAACTAGGGGTGAAAATAAAAACCGGAAAACCGAACCGAACCGACCGTTTGAGCATTGAAAAATTCGGTCCGGTTCGGTTTCGGTTTGGGAGTTTGGATAAACCAATTTTTCTGTCCGGTTTCGGTTTGGAGAAATACAAAACCGGTTCAAACCGGACCAGACAGGATGGGGGTTATAGATAAAAGTATGTTATATTTTTAGGTTTATGTGTTATAACTCAATGTTCTGAATACCGGATCGGTTTGGGTACCGGTTTTTCTACTGGTACGGTACGTACCGTACCGGTACCGGTCATGTACCGGGTACCGTATCGGATTTATCGCAACTATCAATATATATATAAATTATAGAGAGAAAGCCAAAAAAAATTAATTTTTTCCGCAATTCTTAAAAAAAAAAAAAAAAATCCGATACCGGCCGATATAGCCGGTACGGCCGGTATCCGGCCGGTATTGAGAACGGTACGGTACTAGAGGTACTTGGTACCTTTTTTTGCCAAAACGGTACGTACCAGCCGGTACGATACGGTATCGACAACATTGTTATAACTTATAACCCATTACTCCATTAGTCATTTAATCTATTAGGATTTAGGACCATTACCGTGTTTTAAAAATAAAAAATCACTATTTACAGAGAGAATGAAAAAAACTACAAGTCCAGGTATAAAAAATAAGAGTATTTTGAAATTGTTAAATCTTTCAGAATAATGTTCAATACATTTCTATTATTGAAAATTTCACTCCAAATTGTTAATTTCCCCCCTTTTTTGTGATTGGTCCGAAATATTGTCCAAAAAATCAAAAAATCCAAACCGGACCGAAACTGGACCGAAACCGACTCAAACCGGACTGGTGAAATCGGTCTGGTTTCGGTTTACAAAATTTTCAAACCGGACATGTCCGGTCCCATGAATTCTACCAAACCGGACCAGTTACACCCCTAGCACTGACTCCTCCCTTCCCTAAAAACACAGCTAATCATCTGCACAAGGGAGAGATTGAATCTTTGCACAATCCGGTTCTATTCTTACCCCAATCATATTGATAGGATTCAGCTACCTCAAAATTGGGCTCAATAAAAAAGAAAAAGATGAGAAAAGAAACAGGTTGACAGCATGTAAATCTTGGACATCGGAGGGGTTCAAACTCGATTAATCCCACAAATGGCTGATGACCTTGGAGAGGAAGATGTGCGGGTGAGGACAGAGTACAGGTATGAGATGCAGGGCCGGCCCAGGGCAGAATCCTAGAAAGCTACTGCTTCGATCCCTTACAAAAAACACTAAAAAAGGTTGCCCTAAAATGTGTGGTACGCCTTGATCCGCGTTAAACTGATTCACTCCCTGTGTGTGTGGATCGGACATCCCAATACTCAAGAAGGGGTATTTATTTACTGGAACCCTAACATATTATGTCGCAAGTCTCCGAATTACCCATAAGAAACAGCAAACAGAGATAGAGAGACGCTCGTCGAATTACGCATAAGAAACACCAAACAGAGACAGAAAGACGATGAGCGAGAGAGCGAGAGAGAGTACCTGTTCGATTTGAGACTTCGAGCCGCTTCTAAACTACTGACTCTGATCGCATAGAAATAGAAATTGGAGATGTCCTGCGACAATTACATAGAAGGCGCTCAAATTTAATCCGTGTCACAAATTAGTCCCCAGAATTGTACTTTTTTCATTTCAAATCCCATGTCTAACCCTCCGCATATGCGGCATATCCTAATCAACTTCTCCAATGTCCAATTCTTGAATTTATTAGTTAATCTATTTTTCATTCCACCCATAAAGACTCATTACAAAAATGATTTGGAGAAATATATAAAAAATTAACCAAAATGAAGTAATTATGAAAAATGTAAGTATTTTTATACATTTAAAATAAAGTTTAACTATTTTACTGGAGTTATGGCTCAAGATTTTAGAGTTATAACATCTAAATTATCATAGGCTGTAATTAACCTCATCAAATTTTTATTTTTCGAGCTCAAGAATATATATTTTGTGTTGTTAACAACAAGGAATAAAACTACCATTTCTTTCGCTCGTGGTTCTCTCTCACCCTATCCTCTATAGTCACCAACATATTTTCTGAGAAAATAAATAATTTTTGTTTTAAGAGAGAATAGTTAAAATACCTACTATTGTTGAAACTTTTGAGAAAAAAAATCATTAGTTAATCTAAAAAATACTAGTCAAATCATTAGCATCCTGACTAGTAACTTTAAATAATTATTGTTGTAACTCATTTAGTTTTTTCTTCTAGATATCACTTTGTAATTTTGATCTGAACGTACTCTCATTCCGTTATTCATTTATTTATTATTTTTCAGGAAGTAAAGAGTATTTCTTTGTTTCTTATTGATCATAAGGATAGAATTTCAGATTTTGATTTTCATGTAAATCATCCACACACAAAAAGTCTCTTACCATCAATATATATATATATATATATATATTGCTGAAATCTTACCGTTGTAATTTTCCAGTGAATATATATATATATTCACTGGAAAATTACAACGGTAAGATTTCAGCAATAGTATTCTCCAACAGCATTACCAATCCGTTATTACTGGCGTGTATCTTTTCATAAGTAACTAGAGAATGTTCTAATACTCTTATTATGAGATGATAGGATATAGGTAGCTTCTGTATAAGAACTAAAAGCAAGACAGACGTAACATTTTGCGGAAGAAAGACCGGTGACACCGTCTACTTAGATTAGAGACCTAGTAGACAACTCACTTGGTGATGGTGAGGACCCCCGGCCGATCATTCCGCTAGCATCTTGCATTCACGCACTCATTTGACTGCCGCTTTAGGAACATAGTTGTAGATACCTTAGTATCTTCTAATCTTATTATTGCCCCTAGCAATGTGTTTGTCCATGTACATTCGTATACACTACTTGTATGCTGCACTACATAAGAATTGGCTTGTATAAATGGTCCCGATCATCAATGAGATTGGTGTTTCTTTGCTCGACCATGAGAAATCGATGGATCATCTCCTTTGGAACCATCCGGTTTGCGAGCCCACGCGGGTGCTTGATCAGGTCCGTATCGATAGTCATAGAACAACTCCTCGCTAGCTTCGATATGCTCCTTGGCAAAAATGCCAACTCTGTGATCACCAGCCACCAGCATTACCTAGTACAAACCAACAGTCATCTTGGCTCACTTTAACTAAATCAAACTCCACAAGGACATTAATGAAGTACAACAACCTCACCTTTGCATAACAGTTGGGATTTGATGAGTGGTTTGCAAACTTTAGCTTGTCTCCTTTGCGGTAAGCATCAAGCACGAACTGTGAAGAAAACAAGAGTTGCTTCATGTTATTAGGACAAGATCTGAGATGACATATATACGACATGAGTGGCCAAAAGTTTTATACCGAACCATCTTAACCGACTAGTGGGTGGCACACGTGATGCATGCGTAAGCTTGGGTAAGGAATATATAAATAGCTATTGAAATATGCCAAAATTGTACACTAATTTCATTCCATCACACTCAATTCAAAACCTCAAATAACTAATCTGTTGGCGAAATACATGCACACTTTATATAGCAGAGGTGGTAATATACTCAGGCAAACACCATCATCAAAGATGCTTTTGTGCCCGCGACATAGAGCAAATGAATTAAAAGGAGATAAAACAATATAAAACCTACCAGCTTGTGTACTCTTCTTCATGCAAAAAGAGAGAGAGAAAGGGGAAGGGACGAAACTCTAATGTCAGGGAGAGTAACCTCTGACAGGGAAGGAACCTGCTTTAGAACATGGATGCAGTTATACGAGACTGGCAGGCTAACAGCAGAGGCAGCTAACCGGATGGCCATCCTCATGCATACAAGAATCTTAGAACCTGGGGTTGGCGATCCCGAAGTACAATGATCTAGTTATTATAGACTAACAAACCAATTACCAATTATCCCTGACTTTACCAAACATGTGTTCATACTAATTTGTGGGTACTTTTGAAAATCAAAAGTGTGTCCCAGCCTAAAAAAGAATTCACACCAATTGGTTGTCTCCCTGTCTACAGATGAATCGATACTAGAATAGATGAAAACGCATCACACATGACATGCTTTTTTACATTTTTTCATGGTTTTGGGAAATCGAAGTCATTTCACCGGAACGGTGTATATCTAGATTTATAAACAACAAACGTCGTTTTGCTAAAGTTGGGGTATATATAAAATATTCACAGACAGACAAAAAACAATAAATTTCACTTGCCTGCTCATTCAAGTCAAAAAGAAAAGAAGAGTTTGCACGATCATAAATTTTTCCACGCTTATCTGCTTCTCGATGTGAAATCAGTTCACCAGTATATTCTCCAAGATAATCATTTTTGTTGACAGGATTCTGAAAGGAAATAATCCAGTTACTAGAAAACAAGCCAGGAAGTATTTTTCTCATCTCTTAAGGAACGAAATGATAACACTATCTTCCTACCTTCAAGAAGGCTCCCCATCCGGCAACCTCAGATTTTGCCAAAAGGATCTAAAATGAAGGAAAAACTGTATCAATGCATAGTTCTCAAAAATCAAAGGTGATATGCTTATTTGAAAAGTAAAACTTCCTGAAGTGGTCACCCTTTGTTGTTGCCTAAGGAGGAGCCTCATATTTCCACATTGGCCATCACCTCTCTTGGGTGGCTCACCTAAAGACCCATCCCCGCAGCTGCACAAAGCGTGAAACCATAATTAAACCCTGCAATTATGAAAAACACACAAAAGGGCACATGATTACTACCTAACCCAACAATTTCGACAAACATCTGGATCACATTCACGTCCAGCAGCAAAGCATGGGCATTGACGGCTTCTGCATTGACTCTTTGCACAGTGGCATCCCCTGAACCGATTTTTGCAGCTTTTGGAGCACCTGCGAATTAATAGTGATTTGCATTGACGGTTATCTCTAGTCCCGCGATCATTGACCACTATGAATGAAATGCTCAGGTACCATAGAATCTGGTTACCTCATTTCTGAAACCATATGAAACTTACGACAAATTCCCAGATACATCTATTCACATAATCAGCTCAATTATGCATTACAAGTATTTTGAAACTGGTGGAGTAGTTTTGTTTATTACTCCAACGAATTCATTTGTGACACTTGATCCTTCAGCAAGATTTACATCCCAGAAATAGAGGAGCAACGGCTACTATTCAAGAGCTTTACACAGTTCATTTATTTAGTACTTACCCACAATACTTCTCACAGCAATTTCCATTATGCATACAAGGGCATTGCTTCCCGCACATTGACTGACATCCACAAGGTATATATTGCTTACAAGACTGGTTTTTTCCATCTGCAATTCTTTTCCATATTGATGGATGGCCAGCAGACTTCCACGAATATTTAAGCTTCCGCGTTCTGCCTCTTTTACGAAGTAGCCGTGGCCTCGTCGGTATCTCTCGCTCCTAAAACAACCAAAT
The DNA here is from genome assembly GCA_019985065.2 of Arctostaphylos glauca. Classification (NCBI taxonomy): domain Eukaryota; kingdom Viridiplantae; phylum Streptophyta; class Magnoliopsida; order Ericales; family Ericaceae; genus Arctostaphylos; species Arctostaphylos glauca. The sequence goes on from JAHSPW020000001.1 coordinate 44,519,440, forward strand.
AGCTACAACTAAATACACATGCCCGAATTAGCACCCAAGTTCATAGGGACTGAAATAAGGATTTACTGACTTTAAAAATGTATAAACAAGTTCCCAAGGTAGTTCCCCCACTAATTGAGCTACAAGAGAAATCATGGCACTTTAAATTCTGGTGGACTATAGAAGGCTACTTTAAAAGTGTGACCCAGATAGTCCAGTCTGCATGTCCATACGGCTTTGGAAAATAAACAAATTAGCGTTATTTATTTATTAAAGACATTAAAAAAAATTCTTTTCAATTAACCAAGGGCGTAGGCAGTCTAATTCAACATCACAGAAAGACGACGGCTAATGCCTCAGCTGTAAACTCTGTTTTGGTAGCAGTAAACAAGTGCTTTCAAGTTCCCAACTCAGCTCGACCACCTTCCTCACCTACTTGCTTATCATATCATAATGATAAAAAGATAGGTCAAAAGAACAAACCATAAAATCTGCTTCGAATTTCCCAGTTTCTACTGCAAATGAACTCCGCACACCAACAGCTCCAAGAGGCATTGCAGCTCCGTGTTCGTACATGTAACTGGACACCTCTATGCAAGTCTTCAAGCCAGAAAGCAGGTTCCTGGCTATGAGGCAACTGCAAAGCATAACATTTTTCCTAAGATCAAACACGAAATGCAGACTATAGTATAGTTTTTCAGAAGGTCCAAAAACATCTAAAAACCACAAATAAATCGACACTCACATTCATTAAATTAGAGTAAGCATATGAAGGAACAAACAGTGTATTCTATAAATGTAAATGAACTCCACAAATATGGTTGCAGTGGCTATGCATTTTGGTTACAGTTCCTTTTTCAATTTAGTCTCACCCATGGATTTTTACCAGATTTGTCTTCTGCTCTCTCTTAATTTCCAGATTTTTCGTTTACAAGAATCAAGCTTCTACGCATTTCAAATAGTCGGAAAAAAATCCTATATTACCGGACCTTTTCCGCCCTTCCTAGCTTCAAGTTTTTTTCATTCGATGCTTGATTTTCACTCTCTTAACGTTATATTTCTGCAAAGAAAATTTGATAAATCCTAGGGAACTCCCTGTCATTCAATGTCATGAGATGGGATATTACCTAAAAGCCCCCAAAAGACTTGCCTACTTACAGGAATAAAAAATGCATCACAGGCAATCAGACATTAGTTGAAAAACATTGCACTTTTATGTATGCAGTGGATTTTTGTATTAAACAGTATAGAATGCTCTCCGACGCAATCACAAAAGGTGAATAATTAGGTAAAACATCAGTAACATCTTCTATCCCAAATCTAAAGTCATCAGTGGTTTTAAAAACTTCCTCCTTGACCAAGACCATATACTGTGGCCAGCATTCCATCTCGTATAACTGCAATTTCTTCCTCACAGTCTCATGCTTAAGGATGGCAATTAACCCAAATAAGGAAGCAACTCGCCCTGCCTCCATAAGACTTCCCCTCTATGCAGTTGCATATAGGTGACCGATCCATGAATGTAAACCAAAACCTTTCTATCCTCTCCTCCATCTCTCATAAAATCTGATTCAGCCCATCAATGTATAAAAGTAACTCATACAAACCAAACAACTGCAGTTATTTTTGAACTTTTTGGGTTTTGACTCATCTCTCTTGGGCAGCAGGCTGAAATGGGCTTGTAAGGACCCCCCAAGTGTTGGGTATAGGATACAATGTGAAAGGCCTCGTAGCGTTTCAGCACCGGGTGGCTTTGGATTAACTATTTTCTGGTAGGCCAAATTTGTCTAATACCTGCCTCGTTGCCATCTACACTCACAGTCATACAAGATATCAATACGATAACACTTGCAGGAAATTAATTACCTGTTTCTCCCAAATATCTCTATTCCCTTCAAGTATAGTTCTTTCTCAAGAGGTTTCCATTCACTGTTGCTTAGAACACCTTTAATTTCTCCTTCCATGGAATTGGATGCTTCCTTTAAGACAGGACCTTCCGCAATGTGGCTAATGCCTTTTGCTTCATGTCTGGCACTGTCCTCATCCTCTTGTGTGGAAACACTATGTGAACAGCTGGATTTATCTTCAGCTATCATGGCCTCAAGGAGTTCATTGTTATCGGGGACCGCGATTTCAATGTCCCCGCCTTCTTCATTTGAACCAGAATATGCAGTTGGAATCCCATCACAAGTTAAAGTAACTGCATTATGAGTTGATAACTTTTTCTGTTTTTTACAGGATCCCTGGTTATCATCTGAAACCAGTGTTAAGTTTTCAGGAACTTCAGTTGCACGCTTTGGAGCCTTGCTCATACCCTTGTCATATTGCATTACTGTCATAAGATATTTGTCTCCAAATTAGTGAACAGCAGCAGCTTTCAAACTATGAAAAGAAGCTGATATAATAATCACCATTATTCCAGCAATGCATGTTGCCAGGAAGGAAAAACTCTATATATACCATCATCACCTGTGTTGTCAGCACTAGGGGACATTGGAGACCATTCTTCCTCATCTGAGCTTCTGCTTTCACTTCTATGCAAGGATAAGGACTTAACAGCCGAACCTTCTGGCAAGTCGTTGATAACCTTTAACTGCATACCACCGTAACAGAATTCCAATGCAGAAGTGGCAGAAACATATGTCACCCAATCAGATAGCACGAAGAACGAGGAGGCGGCCAGGGAGGGGATAGAATATAAATATGATTGTAATTTATGCATAAATGAAAAAACTTGAAAGTTACTGTTCTGCATTAAATATTCCGCTTTCAACAGCACAGACAATATGCCTTTCATTTTATAGAGATATCTTATATCTTAACTGGTTCATTGACACGTGTAATCAAAGTAAGTCATACAAGCAAAATAATGCAACATGTTAATGTAAAAGGCAGATAAAAGCATGGAAGTTAATTTTTTTACACAGTTACTTTGGACTTGCAATCTTATGTCAAATCTAGTAAGAATCAGGCAGGTTGCCTAAGACAGGCTCAAATTACTCAGGACCAAAAAAGGAAAAAAAAGAAAAGTTTAAATTTTACAGTAGGGGTTAGGCTGTATACAGACAGAAGACTAAGGAAGCAGTATTAGCTTCTTGCAATGGGTTAAAATAAGAGTCCCAGCAAATCAACACATCATAGAGCACAAAACACCCACCATGGCTGATTAACGGAGGTTTTTTTCTCAAGAGAGTGGGGACTAGGGAGTTAAAGGATGGGCCTCGACTGGAGGATGGACACCACACATCTCTTCGCCCTTGCATGGGAAGTCGTTAATCAAGAACCAGAGAGTTAACGAGACCAAAATAGATTGAGCCAAGTTAGTGGACCATGCTATATACAATACTCCTGTATCCCGAAAGAACACTCAAAGACTGCTTGAAACTTTCCTTTTTTAATTCTACTTTCCTCCTGGAAGTTTGAATGCAGATACGAAAGCAAATCAAGATAAAGAAATACTCTCTCATATTTAAGCCAGTATCTAAAAAGAAAATACCATACCCTTAGGTAACACTGATCACTGCAAGGGTTCCCATCATCATCAGATTCAGAAGAATATGTCTGCTTTTCACTCTGTGAAGCAAATCATCTTTCAGAATCAACAAATGACAAATTGTCAGATCTAGGGCAGGTCTGATGAAACCAACTCTTACAGGGCCAATTAGACTTTGAGAACAGCCATGAAGACGACAGTCAAATACCTGCAAAAAGCAGATAAGAATTATTGTTGAAGCTACTCATGTAAATTACCTGTAAAGTCCATATCAATATCAAATCAAGTACCAAACACCGACGACAAAACAGATTGTCAAAGGAATCCAAAGAAGCACTTAGACTTTTGCCAAGAGAAGAGTTATATTCTGATTCATTTCCTTTGAAACATTTGTAGCTTCGATCGTGTTTCTCCTGATTTTTTTCCTTGAGCCTGTTACAGCGCTCCTGCATCACGACAACAAATACATCTCACAGCAATGAACTTAGTGCTTTGATGAATAAAGAAAAAGCTGAATAGTGAAACACGCCTAATGGTGTATCAAGTGCAGGAATGATTATACAAGCACTCCCCAACATATAAAGACCACGTAAAGAAAAACAAGTTACCTGGATTTCTGGAGTGGTACTTCCAATGTATTGACTCACAATGTTGAGAACTTCCTCACTGAGGCCATGCTCCTGGACGGCCATCCTACATAATTCAGACTACGAATAATCAACACATATTCTCTTATCATGGACAATTGTAATGCTTAACAAGAAATAGGATTTTAAACGTTGAATAGATTTTAAAATAATGATTACCAGTAAATTAGGAAAAGAATGCAGGACAGTCGTGCCTCTTTCATAGAGAACCTAATGCACCAGGGTCAAGACGAAATTCCAACTCCATAGGATACGAAATGATACTAGATTGATTTTCCAACTTATGTCTTGAGCAGGGAAGGCATTGTTAACTACGTACTTAGGTATGAGAAGCTTGTCAATTCCCTTTTTGATTCCCATAATGCACTCTCTAGTTTAGTTGAAGTTAAAAAGAACGGAAGTCCACGACAAAAATTCCTATATCAAATGTAATTAATAGTTCATTCAAGGAAAAACACAAAGTTTCACATTCAAGTCACATTTTCCATTGACCTGCTAAAGAATATATGTATTGCCAGAGTACCATGCCACATCAAACAGATTTCAATGTACTTGTCAATACACAACAGTGGCAGAACATTATTACCCTTCCCAATGTTGTCATCAGATTTGATATGCACCCGGATGAAGGCCTTGGCCACCGCCTACCGGAGATTTAAAGTGTTAAACATGTAAACACAGCCCGAAATTTTGAAATATCCGACAGTCTTGACACATCAAAAATAAATTTCCTCTGATGTTTTTCCTTCTTACTTCACAAACAACTAAAGCATTACTTTTTGACTTACCATAGGATGCGATCTTCGCCCTCAGAAAATGCACGTTTCTCTTCTTCTTGTTCTGCAATCTCTTCCTCACTATCACTGCAGACCAGTGCTTCACTGCCATGTGGATCATAATAAATACGTCTCCTCCCAACCACCGATTGATCTTCAGCCATTCTCTGATTTCTGTGGTGTGTTAAAAAATCTGAGAAAATAATACACCATAGAAACTTCATTTTGAACAGAAAAAATTAACTTGAATCCGACTCCTATTTGTTCTAAGCTCTTGCTACCACCACATAGTACATGTTGCATAATCTAAGAGACAAGAACAACCTGTAACGCTGACCAATGTTTACTACCTAGAAAAAGTGTAACTCGCATTTTTGCGGGTGTATCTTTTCGCTCTTTTGCTCAGAACAAGGAATCAAAAAATCCAAATGATGGCTAATATTGCTGTAGGGCCTTGGTGTTATCTACTTCGTATGCCCTACTGTTACCAAGATGCCACCAGAAGTTGCCACTTCTTTGCATCCGTCCAAACACTCACTTTCCCGTGATGATCCCATCACAGGAACCATTCCTGTTGGGGGCTGCCGAATCATCCAGCAAGTACTTATTAACGACAAATATTTACTAGACCTTGCAGCTCAAGCAAAACTAGTTCATTTGCAATTTGCAAGAGCATGCTGCGAACTGAACCACCAGTTGGTATTACAACTTGAACGAGAACGTATTAGGTTTGTTTCTTTTTTATGACCTTGACCCAAGAATTTGCATAATTCCGTGATGTCAACACAACATTACTCTTCCAAAACCATGTCCGTGCATCCTTAGAAAGCAGGTGTACTGTGGCTAGTTCCAAGTTGCCTTTAAAACTATGATCACAAACCTGAAACCCAGAAGAAGAAAAAGAAACATTCATACCTGTCCAAAAAAATCCAAGTAGTGTAAGGCGGTATGTTCTCAATGCATGGAAGCTTGACACTTATTGAGTATAAAACTTCTTGAACGTCTATGTAGTCTTTGTCCCCTGACGCTTGAGCAAACCCACTAAACTTGCAGAGAGGATTTTCAATTCTTGAAGAAAGCATTTTACCTTGACCGTTAGCATCCATAATGGAAGCATCATTTCTTGGTGTTGCCATCGACACAAGCAGAGAAACATGACCTTCTAGCTTCTTTCTGTTTTCTTCGAGTTTGTCCTGTGAAGGACGTAAGAGTGAGTTGCGTGTTAGCTACCAATTGGACATGAAACTGAGTGCACCTGTTAGCTTAGCTCATAAAGTCAGTTTGTGGTCATATTGAAAATTGGGGGTCAAATCAAACCTACATGCTAGTCCTTTCAGTAACTCAAAGCCATATCACGCATTATAGGCACATTAAAGGTGTCACCAACAAATTTTGTTTCGTTATCTTTGAAAAATAATCAGGTAGATGATGGATGAAGAAAAGACTTTTTCAGTGTGTGATACAAAAACTCGATAAGCCAGAAAGAATTTGTTTGTATGGGACCTAATCATGCAGAGAAAAAAAAACCCACGCGAATGCTTCAAAACAAATTGAACAATGCTCCCGTTTACAGCAAAGCCGAGGAGACTTAGTATGCGGGTAGTTTTCCTCCAACACATTGTTATAGATTGGAAAGGCTAATTCCTGAGACTCAAAACTGCTCCACAACTAGAGAATAAATCAAACAATAGCATGCGTTTGACTGTAACCACTGTCATTTGGCAATGTGCTGAAAGAGAAGCACTCTCCATGCATGCCTCTCTATTTAACTTTCTAAAGAAAACCGTCTATATATGACAGAGAGGGAAAGCTGTTAAAAAGAATCATTTACAAGAAAGAGCGTCGGCATTCCTTTGCTCATCACCAAAAAAACAGAAAGACAAGAAAGGTGGCTAATTTTTCCAATTTGTGAATAAACGCATGGATATCTCATCGATTCATGGACAACTCATGATGATAATGATAAGCAAGTTATAGATAGTGTAGTGACCAGCGAGTAGCAATTTCTGTTAACAAGAAGAAAACTGCAATTAACTGCAACAAAACATATGTTTCCCATCGTAAAACCATATAAGTAGACGTAAGCAACTTACTCTGATTGAAACAACTCTGTCGGCTTGAATCTGCTTTTTCATCTGTTGTATTTTACGGGTTAAAGTTCCAAAGCCATCACTTGTCTGTTCTGCATGCAATTTCTGTCAAAGTAATAAAGCATATAGAATCATGATATTGGTGTTTTCCAATAAAGAAAGTGAAAACGCATCCAGTGCAAAATATTCGTCAGTAAAACAAAAAAACCTTATAAATTTATAGTCAATTAAAATTTCCTCAGACCCCTTTTGTAGTTGATAGACTGTTGGAAAATAAAATAAAATGAAAGAAAAGAACAGAGAAGAAAGTGTACATTTTAGTTTCATCCATGAGATTTCTCTGAACTTCTTTAGCTGACTCATAAATGGAAACAATTCTACTACTACCTGTTGAGTACCTCATTAGTCATTACACAATCGGGAGCCAGTAACATAACCATTTTCGATGATCAACCATAATCCGTATCTTATCCTTACCAAAATCCTATTGAAGCCTAGCGTAAAAAGCTTATGCTTTGGTTTGGAACTTCTTTAAGAGGATCAAAACATCAAAGAAAAAAGCATAGGAGGTTTGTGAATCAAATAGTTTTTCTTTAAAGAGTTGTTAGATTGGCATTTATGTAAAAAACAAGCAACCACAACGCAAGGAAGATAAGAAACTAGATAATTGTACTCTTGACTTAATCAATCTCGATACAGTAGGTGCCTTACATTAGCGAATATTTTATTGAGCATCAAATTCAAATTATCTAGAACATTTCTCGTTTTCCAAAGGCCTCTTAGCAACCAAATCAGCACAAACCTTAAACCTCAAGATAAAGGAATAGAAAAAACTATTTGATCATACGAACTCAAGAATCAGCGAATTATAAACTTCAGTCACAATCATTATTCTAATCCAACGAATTAAAAGAATTACACCCAAAGTAGAAAATTATATTAAAATAACCGGATTAAACAAAGATCAAAATCCAACGAGGCTTATTGATTAAACACCAAGATAAAAACAAAAATTCTGACTCAATAGCAGCGTACAGAATTCAGAGATCGAAAGTTATGGATAGTGAGAAACTGACTCGGGGTTTGGATGCAGAGTCGGCTAATTTGGAGATCATGATCGCTCTGCTCCCTGAACTCAATCGAGCGAGCGCGAGCGAGAGAGCGCGTGTGTGCGCAGTAAGCTGAGATTGTCTGGTTTGTGGAAAGGGGGAGGAATCAAGTGTTTTGAGTCCACGAATGATTGGATGCTTTGCCTTCTATGGCTAAACGACAGTAGTCTCGATTCTATTATTTTAACTATGATTATTTGATTATTATTTTGTCTATATATGAAATATTTTTTTATAATTTTTTATTTTTTTGTCAATTATTTGTAGATAATTAGTTTGTTAAGAAGAAATTTTAAAAAAATTTATAAATAATTGATCAAATTTAAAAAAATTTAGAAAAAACAAAAATAATCTAAATATAGAATTTTTTTGTACTTATTTACCGTCTTTAGTATTTTTTTAATTTCTGGACATAATTTTATACTTTTTAGATTTTTCTCATTGAGAAGGATCAATAATTCACAAAAAATTAAGGCCAAAATAATAAATACGAAAAAAATTTGAATAGAAATGAAACGGGTGTGTTCGTTTTGAGTGTTTCTGAAACAATTTTTGAAAAAAACTCTGAGATGTTGTTTTGTATAAGTGTTTCAGAAACTTATTTGGTGTAAAAATGCTTCAGAAACACTTCTTTTATAGAGATGAAATTATTTGAAAAAAAAATAAAAATATTTGATAAATTTGTTCCAGAAATTTTTTTTTCCACCCACTTAAACGAACACTAATTATGAAGGCCAAATTGGGCTTATAGTAACGCGGAAGACCACTTGTCCGGTACTCCATAGAGCACTGAATTCCACCTTTAGCTCCGTATTGACTATAAAAGTCCAGAACTAGTTATGGCGATATTGCCGTACCCTTTTCTCTCTCTTCCTCTTATTCAGACATGAAAATATTGTTTATTAAACTGTCATGCTAATCACTGTCCCTTTTGACATAGGTTAAGAAATAAATACAACCAAAAAATAAACTTCAATGTAACACATTTTTGGGATCTTAAATTATACATTTATAGTTATGGCTGAAACGCAATAGTTGTCTCCGTACTAGTGCGGCGGTTTATACATACAAATCTCAAGACTAGGGTGATTTTCGCAATATTATCCGACAATTAAGTCAATATTTGATATAGATAAGTTGTATGCAACGGATTGTGTAGAGTGCATATGAAAACGTATGTTATTCTTGACTTTATAACCTTTTTATAGGGTGTAGGATAGAGAGATTCTAGAGCAGATTCAGATTGGTAGCCGCCAATCATACTCCTAGGATTATGAGTGCTCTAAGCCACCATTTGATGAATTTTGTTGTGTGGATTCATGATTGGTTTCCTTTTGCCAAGCGGCATGACTCCCGAAGGGCCAAGTGACTATAAATAATGTTGCGCTGAGTATTTGAGAACTAAGCCACTATTAATAGTTGAGTACTGAGTGGGTTGGGTATCAAGTAGTCAGGCATTAAGAAATCGAAAGTTGGGCCGAGCCGAGATAATTCAGAATCATCAATGCAAGTAAACATTAAACATGTTTTTCATTTTTACTTTCTCACGAACATATTTTGTATGTTTCTAACATAAATTATTCACTAAATTACAATTTAAGAAGGTGCTTCTCGACAAATATTCATTCAAATTGCACTGTGCAGTCGGTGCTTTGTTGATCGATGAGGGTAGTTCCACCAAAATTTTGGAATCTCCTGTTTGGATTTCCCCTCTCATTCAGATTTTGGATTCCGCAAAAGGTCAGTATAGTCATTTGCATCAAAATAATTTCTTAAATTATAGGGGAGTTTAGTGTATTTGTCAGAAACCTCAAGGGAGATCAGTATAATATAATAATAATGATGAAACATCACTAAAAAATAGAGACGAAAATTCAAGTGAAATTCTGAATCGAAAGCTTTGAACGGTATGACCATAACCCAGGTAAAGATTATGAAAGATAATCATTGTTTTTTGCTTTTAGTAAGAAGTTTTGACTTTGTTCTTCCTCGTAATTAGGTAATTACGCAAATGAAAAGGTAATTAGGTAAATTGACAATACAAGAACAAAATAGTAGCGCAGGAGGAATAAAAGGAGCATTGTAATCATTTTCATTGACTTTTACAACACAAAATATAAATATCTATTTTCCATAATCTATCGTCACATAATTCACTCGTGTTCACTCCCTCTATAGTCACCAGAGTTTACTAAATGGTCACGACGCGGCATCGATATTGATCGAGTTAGAGGGACTTTTGCTGAAACCTAGACACGGTAACCTTAGTAATCAAAGCATCATGATGCCCTCTATACTCAGAAGTTTAGACATTGTCTTCGTACCCTCTATCGTCACCAGGGTTTATTTCTACCCTCCTACAAAGCAATACCACTCCAACCCAAAGGATTCCCTTCACAATCCTCAGTGTTCCAATTATCACAGCAAGGTAATACAGCCACCACCCAATAAACTCAGCAATACCAACACCTATTACTATCTCTCTCTTAACCTCCACAATACCCAGCAGACTCTCAATCTCACTCCTCAATCTCCACCACCACAACGCAGCAAACCCGCCACCCATTGCTGCTCTCTCCACCCACCTCTCCTCCCTCACAAACCCAAAAATCGTGTCATCAACCACCGGCTTCACCACTACCCTCCACCAATAAAGCATAGTCTCGTGCAACCCTAGAAAAAAGACAACTTTGCTTGGCAAACCTCTCTCGTGACCAGAACCATAGCCATCAATCCCAGCAACTATGCTCTCTTCAATACCCAAACCAACACAAAGCTGTAAAGCACAAAGCAATATCCATGAAATGCCCAAATGGGGCCGGAAAATGTGCTCCGGTGGCTCAGTTATAACCAGTTTCTGACTGGTCAAGCCGTGGATGAGGGTGGCCGTGGTGATGAGAGAAACAAGAGCGTGGAGGAGAGAGGGGTCTGTTTCAATGAAGAGAGATATCAGGACAGAGGAATAAGTCGAAAGGTGTGTTTGGGGATAAGGGGCTAAAGTGAAGAGAGAGTAAGAGGTTGAGTGTCTTGCTAGAACAAAAAATGAGAGAGGGAGGAGGAGGCTGAGAAGGGTGGTGGTGAGGAGGTGAAATGGTGGAATCAAGGTGGCCGATGTCAGCTGCTTCTTCTCGCCATCTTTCCATATCTTCCAACCCATTTAGTCCGATAATGGCATTTAGCCAAAAAAAACTTGTTTGCTTTAGCAAGGAGGACCAAGTTTTGAGGTCCATATATATGTGTGCGTGTGTGTGTCTGTGTGTGAATATGATGGAAACATACCAACTTTAATGGAATACAAAGCAGTTGTCACGATCTAGTCAGTTGACATATTACACTAGTTCATTAGTCTAAGTTATTGGTAGGTATCAATATTCATGTTCAAGAAACAGTGCAATTATTTACATTAAGTTATGTGTGTGCACCAATATCTTTAAACAAAATGGCATTAAAACAATCCACACCCACAACCCGTCATATAGGTATAAAATGCTGAACCACTACCTGTTCCTTAGAGGCTTCAACGAATTTTTTTTGGCTGATAAGAAGGGGGAAAAATCATGTTCCTGCTAACTGCTATGTACCAAATCAAGAAAACAACATCTAGCTTGTATTTGGGCATGCTTGCCTTGGGTGGTCAACTCAGGTTGAAGCTAAATCCAGTTAATATTTTAGATCAATGAGTTGGACTAAGCATACGAGAAGCTTCCTTTCCAAGTACTGGGTGTTCAACTTCATATCGATGTGAACTGCAATCTCTCTTTTCCTTTCCCCTTCTTCTAATCTATTACTTCCAAGGCTGAGATCATCCTCATCAGTCCATGTCAAGGGAAAAAAGAATATTCGTCTTCATGTGATACTTGTGCGGCAGGTTTAACACGGTGCACAGTCATTTCCAAACAAACGAAGATATCAGTTACACACAAAAAATGCTAAACAAACAGTTCGTTTAGTTGTTTCAAGAGTAACGTGTGTTGTGTCCTGTTGTATTTGTGTGAGGGGTTTTCCAGTACATACAACCAAGACCAAGAGTCGAGAAATTGGAAGTTGACCGATTCAGATAGGTACTACATTCCCAAGTAGAAGGCAAGCACAAAAACAACAATTCCAAAGCGGTACAAGTAAACAGCAAGAATAACAACTGCAATTCGAAAGTGGTACAAGCATAATGACTTAGAAATAACCTCACATTATTTTTCCACGTTATAGTGCTTTTTAACAGCTTCAATGACCTCCCAAGTGATGTTCATTCCTTTAGGGAATTCAACCAAATCACCACCACCTATTTGAAAAAAACCATCTAAACCGTCGATGCAGACTTTAACTTTTCCCTTCAGCAAGTACATTGTCTCTTTACCAGTGAACGTCCATGGAATTTTGCTTGGACCGCCTTCCCACCTAAACATGCCAGATTGCAGCTATTATTAATAATTCAAAGGCGGATAGACAAAAGTACCATAAAACTTGGAGCAGAAAAACCTTAGTGGCAACAGGGACATGCATTTCAGAATATCATCTAGCAACTACTGCTTTTCTGCAATAAGGATTGTCATACAGATATAGTTTATCAGTCAGTAGAATCCTATAGGGATCCCAAGGTTCGACAGGCAAACGCTGACAAAGGTAAATGGACTTTGAGGAATGATGGACAAGGAAAGAAATGAAGCTTACAAGGGTGTTGGTTCACAAAGAAACGGAGACACCGCCAAACCTCTTACTATCTCTGTGGATAGTCTACCTAATCAAGTACGCATTCAGACGTTGAGGAGGCGGATGGGTACATGTAACCGATGTGCTCATGCCTAAAAAAGAGAGCAAGCAAGCAATACCATATTCGATTTCATATGGTTCCACAATGAAAAAGAAGCAAAATTGCAATCAAGGCCTTGTGGAATTACAATGGAGTTTGGTGTCCACAGAAAAGTTACGCCTCATATTTGAAAGGCTTATAGGAGCACATCACAAAAAATTCACTCTTCAAACTTGTCTTGTGAGTTAACAAAATACACTTTTTAGGGTTATATTTTGAAGAGTCTCTTCAAATGGTCACTAACACTGTCTCAACAAAGAAACAATTGTCAAGAAGGTTGGGACGTTGGGATCATGACAAGTATCTGCCCGCAGATTAACACTCTGGAGACTACGGGCCCTTATGTTGCAACCCCGCTTAGGTCGGAAGCCATCCCAGCCTGGGTGAATTGGGTCTTTGCAATAACTCAAAAGGATAAAAAGCTTCCATTGTGGGTAATGTATTCTAGAAGATCTACAATGCGTATGCTAAAACTTTCCAAGGGCTGCCTCATGGCATCCAAGTTGAAAGAGATAAATTGAACAAATATGGTTGTCCCCTGGTTTCCATTGATAAAAAATCACGAATACTATTGGGAAATCCTCATATATTTTTAAGTTAGCACACTCCTATGTTCTTAAATGCAAATCCTCAGTTGCTGTATGGTATATGATGGGGAAGAAGCCATATTTTCAGCTCGTAGTTTCCGGGATTGTTTCAACTTAAGATTGTGATTGATCAGGTAATAAGTACTGCTATGAGGACACCACGACTTAAGTGCTAGGTCTGGCCTAGTCTACTTGAAAGAAAGATTGGAAGAACTCTTGTCTCAGTTTTCTATTCCTACTCTGTCTCCTTCTCTATATTAATTCCCAAGGTCGGTGGGTCTCATAGCAAACCAATCGTTCATCTTGCTTGAGTTGGTGGTAAGTGAGTGTCAAGGTAATGTTCAGCAAAATGCGGTAAACAATGATTTTCTTGAGGAGATTTATAACCCACAAGTTAATCATGACCATCCATTCAAATTACTGAATTATACCTAACTAGCTGATAAAAGAGCATACAAAACAAGAAACGAGAAAAGGTAAAAATTGGAAAGAAAAGAGGAAGATCAGAGGAGTACGTGGGCCAGGATGAGACACCGAGTTGAGTGAGCTTTGACTCAGAAGGGCTCTTCTCAATCTTCACCCCACCAAATATCACCTCACTTGTAGAAGTAGCAGCAGGAGGCAAATTTGGGGTAATAACCACCATGTCTCTTTTTGAGTCTTCTGTCTCAGTTAATTTGGTCCGAGGATTAGCATGCTCGCAAGAGTACGTCAATACGAAAGATATAGAAAACAGCAGCACTGGTAGCACTAGGGTTAAGGTTAGGAATTTCCTGTCGTCTTCGTTTGGATTCGCCATTGATCTTCCGCGTGCTTTGAAATATGGAGTTTATGAATCACTCCGTTGGTTTATAAGACTTCTTGCCATCTCCTTTATTACAATTACCAAACAAATTACTCGATAGTGTGACTTTTTATGATTTGTTACGACGATTTGAACCTTTTTTTTTTTTGTCCTGTACTTAAATAAAAAATTAAATTAAGCAAATATTAGTAGGTGTAGTAGGCCGGAATAATCATTAATGGGCCCCCGGCCCATGATCAGCTGCACCATACTCAGGGGCTCCACGAAGCCCAAACTCATCTGGGTTGGGCCGAACAGCCTACCGGCCGGAGTCTTTGCTCGGCCGTTCGAAACAGGTTTGGTACACGTCCTTGCCGAACAGTGGGATCACAATCCGCACCGATCTTCGGCCAGAATCCCCTCTGGCGGCTTCTTGGCCAGGGCACCACAGAGACATCCGGTTATTCGGTTTCCAAAGCACGAACACACGTTCTCCGCTTTCTAAGGGACGTGCGGGCACACTGTTCTAACCCACTTGGGCGTGGAACGCGTGGCAGATCACATCCTTCCGTTCCGCATGGGAGGGGGACACGTGCCAACGTTCCCACATTCTTCGGACCACGTCCTACACACTGGGCCGGACGTTCCGGAGACGGTTGGACTCCTACCCTATAAATACCCCGGCGGCACTCCAATCCAAGGTACATGCACACTCGCGCTCAGAGCTTACTTTCAAGTTATTTCATCTCTTCCTAAAGAGCTAACTTGATCGTCGGAGTGCCCACCGGAGATCCAACCCCCCCGGTGTGCACTAACTTAGTGTTGAGTGTTTTGCAGATCATCTGAGAAGATCCGATTCTACAACCCGAGAAGTCTAGAGTGGATTCCAGACTCCACAATTTGGCGACCACAGTGGGAGATCCTTCTGACTTCTCATCCTCAAACCCTCACAGTAAAACTTTACCAGCATCAACAATGGTGAACACCGGAACAGAACCTTCAGTCCTACCAGCCATTCCACCCCCTCCCCCTGCTGACCTGAGAGATAGAGCGTATGTCGAGCGCCTGGAGGCTCGACTGGCAGAACGAGACCAGCTGCTTCACCTGGTCAGAGATGAGATTGCGCAACTCAAGGTTGCCATCAAACCTAAACAGAATGGCGAAACATCGCAGGCTCGGCGACGAAGGCGCCGCAGGACACGCTCTCCGGAGCGAAGAGAAAGGAATAAACGTCCGGCCCTCGAACGGCTGGGAGCCGAAACCGAGGTCGACGCGATCAACGAAACGCGGGGCCAGGGCCGAACCCGAACCGCACCATCTGCAAACTGTTCAGATTCCGAACGAGGAGCTCGGAGGGTCTCGGTTCACAGAAGGTTGGGAGCTCAACTAGTTAGTAGCACCCAGTCGTACTCTCCTCCGACAACACCTTCGGACGACACCCCGACCCATGAGACTCAAATGGATCGGAGGTATGGCGCCCGAAGGGATCAATCCCCATCTAGACGTCAAAACTATCGAGGGCGTTCCCCTCGGTATCACGGTGGGCAGGACCTCAGACCACAACTGGTGGCTAGAAGAGGGGGAAGGGCCGAGCAGGGTCCTCGGCCAGCACGTTCGCAATGCGACATCATCCACGATCAACTCATCTCTTCTCCCTTTACCAGGGAGATAGATGGAGTGCGTCCACCGCGTGGCTTCAATCCCCCGAAGTTCAGCAAGTATGACCCCAAAACCGACGCCTACCTGCACCTGGTGCACTTTCGGCAGATGATGTCTCTCTACAGCATGGATGATGCCTTGATGTGCAAATTGTTCCCCTCCAGCCTGGGAGAGCTAGGGCTCCTCTGGTTTGATAAGCTGCCGAAGGAATCGATCCCATCTTTCAAGGACCTGTCCCTCGCCTTCCTGGCTCGGTTCGTCACCAGCAGCCGGCAGAAGAAGGGCGTCGACTCCCTCCTTGCACTGCGGAAGTCGGCAAATGAGTCTCTCAGGCAGTACGCTGCCAGGTACTGGGAACTCTTCAACGAGATTCAGGGCTGCGACCCTGCTATTGCTGTGACTTCGTTCAAGCTCGGGCTGGATCACCGAAGCAGGTTGTTCGAGGACCTCATGTTATCCAATCCCACCGACATGGATGACCTCATGGCCCGGATCGACAACCACTGCCGATTGGAGGAGGCGCGCAGCGAACGGCGTCAGGCCGAACAAAACCATACCCGTCAGGGGGATGGGAACAAGCATACACCACACGGCTCGCGCCGGAGTGTGAACGTGGTGTCCTCAGGGAAAAATAAGGGACCTCGGCCATTCGAGTTTACTGCGGTGAAGACCGTCTTCAAAGTCCCAACGTATGAAATCCTCAAAAAGATACAGCATGAGCCGTACTTTGAATGGCCGAGGCGGCCGTTGGGTGAACAGCGAAAAACTCCGGACTCTCCATACCGTTGTTCTTACCACAGGGAGAAGGGTCACTTGACCACACGCTGCCGAGCATGGAAGGATTTCCTGGAACGACTGGTGTCGCAGGGACATCTCAAGGAGTTCATCAATGAGGAGAAAACTCAGGCCGGGCCCCAGGCAGAACCAGAGAAGGAAGACAGTGGGGAAGTCCGGGTGATCGATGTCATTCACGGAATGGTGGATGCAGCAGCCGAAAAAACGCTTCGGGCCGAGATCAGGCGTGCGGCGTGCGGCAAACAGATCATGTCCGTAAGTGCGGGAAGCAAACGTCCGCATCTCGACAGTCAGTCTGGGGGGAACCTGTCATTTTCTGATCAAGACCTTCAACGCCTCCAGATGCCGCATAATGACGCGTTGGTCGTCTCTCTCACCCTCGGTAATTCGCTGGTCCGCCGAATATTGGTCGACCAGGGGAGTTCGGCCGAGGTCATGTATTACCCCCTGTTCAAGGCGTTGCACTTATAGGAGGCAGACCTCACACCTACCGAGGTGCCGCTGGTAGGGTTCAACTCGGCTCCTGTTTGGCCCCTTGGTAAGATCACACTTCCTATCCGCACGGGCACAAGGACCGTAGAGGTCGAGTTCGTGGTCGTCGATGTGCCAAGCCCTTACAACGCCATCGTCGGCCGCGTCTGGCTACACAAGCTTGGGGCCGTAGCCTCGACTTATCATCAAGTCCTTCGCTTCAACGGAACATGGGGACCCGAAGAAGTCCTGGGCGATCAATTGGCCGCAAAGAAATGTTATGTGGCGGCGATCAAAAGCAAGATCTGCCCCGAACAGGTCCAATGGGTAGAAGCGCCGGACGCTCCCATCCTGGACGACGTTGGCACACCGGCTGTCGAAAAAGCGGTCGAGGACCTGATCACAGTACCGGCCGACGACATCAATACCGACAGAACTTTTCTGTTGGGATCAACCCTATAACCAGCCGAACGGGAAGCCATGACCTGCTTCCTCAAGAAGAACATTGAGGTGTTCGCGTGGACACCGTATGAGATGCCGGACATCGATCCAGATTTTATCTGTCACCATCTCAATGTAGACAGATCCCGCCGAACCATCATTCAAAAACCGCGACGCTCGGCCACGATCCATACTGATGCAGTCATCGAGGAGGTCGATCGACTGTTGGAAGCTGGGGCTATCAAGGAAGTGCAGTACCCCACCTGGTTGGCAAATACCGTAGTTGTGAAGAAGAAGAATGGTAAGTGGCGCGTCTGCGTCGACTATACAAATTTGAACGATGCTTGCCCCAAGGATTGCTTCCCTGTACCGAGGATCGACCGCCTTGTCGACGCTACATCTGGGCACGCTCGGTTCAGTTTTATGGACGCATACCGGGGGTACCATCAGATTGCTATGCACGGTCCGGATATGGAAAAGACAGCCTTCATCAGTCCCCGCGGATTGTATTGCTATAGGGTCATGCCCTTCGGTCTCAAGAACGCGGGGGCCACATACCAACGGATGGTCACAAAAATGTTCGGCAAACAGATCGGAGATACGATGGAGGCCTACATCGATGATATGGTGGTCAAGAGCAAATTTGAGGCCGAACACCTCAAGCACCTGCAGGAGGTGTTCGACATACTGAAATAGCACAAGTTCCGTCTCAACGCCGACAAATGTGCCTTCGGAGTGGGTTCTGAGAAATTTTCTTGGGTACCTCGTCACCAGAAGGGGCATTGAGGCCGACCCGAATCAAATCACTGCAATCAACAATTTGGCGGCGCCATATAGTATCAAGGGGGTCCAAAAGTTAACAGGAATGGCGGCCGCTTTAAACAGGTTCATCAGCCGATCTTCGGACAAGTGCCGTCCATTTTTCGCACTGCTGAAAAAGTGCAGCCGTACGAGCTTTGATTGGACCCCAGAATGCGATCAGGCACTCCAAGATTTGAAGGCCTACTTATCCTCGGCGCCGTTGCTCTCAACGCCGAAGGACAAGGAACCTCTGTTCATTTATCTGGCCATGTCTCCGCACGCGGTCAGTTCTGTTCTTGTTCGGCAGGATGACCGAGCTCATCTGCCTATCTACTATACCAGCAAAACACTGGTCAGTGCCGAGACCAGATATCTTCCTTTGGAGAAATTGGCGTTAGCATTGGTCTCGGCTTCTAGAAAGCTCACGCCGTATTTCCAGGCGCACCCCATCACGGTCTTGACGGCACAACCCTTAAAAAGTTTGTTCCGAAAGGTCGATCTCTCCAACCGCATCTCCAAGTGGGCCGTGGAATTGGCCAATTTCGACATACAATACCAGCCAAGGACGGCGATCAAGGGGCAGGTTCTGGCGGACTTCATCGCCGAATTCACTGCAGAGTCGGCGGATACACTGCCGAACAAAGAGTTGGCGGGAACACTACAATGGCAGCTATTCCATGGCAACTCTTGGCAAATGTTCGTGGATGGCGCGTCCAACAATCATGGTTCCGGAGCCGGGGTCGTTCTGGTTTCACCAGAAGGAATTATCCATGAATTGGCAATCCGACTTGACTTCCTCGCCTCGAACAATGAAGCCGAATACGAGGCCGTACTTGTCGGTCTTCGTTTCGCAGCAGACCTCGGTTCGGAGCATATTACGGCTTACAGCGATTCTCAGTTGGTAGTTCACCAACTCTCCGGCGAATATGAAGCTCGCGACGACCGAATGTCCCGTTACCTTACCGCTTTACAACACGCCAGCAAACAGTTCCGCAGCTTTTCATTGGAACAGATTTCTAGAGAACACAACGCCCATGCCGACGCTTTGGCCGGACTCGCGTCGGCCACGGACGCTGGGGGGCAGAGGACCGTATCTATCGATATCCTCCCACAGCCGAGCATCGAAAAATCTACGGCCGAGCCAGTGTATTGCATCTCACAGGAACCCAGTTGGATGGACCCCATTGTAGCGTACCTTCGGGACGAGACGCTACCCGAAGACCGAAGGGAAGCACACAAAATCACTCACAAAGCCGTCCAGTTCTGGCTAGGACCCGGTAACAAACTCTACCGGAGAGCTTTCTCGGCACCTTATCTGCTTTGTGTGCACCCCAAACAGACAGGGGCTATTCTTCAGGAATTACATTCGGGCAGCTGCGGATATCACTCGGGAGGACGATCGCTCGTGCATCGTGCTCTGACTCAAGGCTATTGGTGGCCTAACATGAAAAAAGAGGCCGATGTGATGGTAAAAAGTTGCGACCAATGTCAAAGGTTCTCTCCGCTCATACATCAGCCAGCCGAACAGCTCAATCCCCTTTCCAGTCCATGGCCATTTGCACAATGGGGGCTGGATATAGTCGAAAAATTCCCTGTGGCCCCAGGAGGCTTTAAATTCTTGATCACCGCTACAGACTACACTAAATGGATCGAGGCCGAACCATTGGTCAAAATTGAAGACAGAGATGTGAAGAGGTTCGTATGGCGGAATATCATATCAAGGTTCGGTATCCCCTATGCTCTCATATCAGACAACGGCACGCAGTTCGTTGGGGACCTGTTTACCAACTTCTGCGCCGAGCACAGGATCCGCTTCTTCAATTCCACACCGTCATACCCTCAGTGTAACAGACAGGCCGAAGCTTCTAACAAAATCCTCCTGGGCGGAATCAAAAAACGACTAATGGCAGCAAAGGGTAGGTGGGCCGAAGAGCTGTACAGCGTTCTATGGGCATACCAGACCACGCCTCACCGCTCTACTGGCCGAACACCGTTCTCCTTGGCCTTTGGCATAGAAGCTGTCATACCTTTGGAAGCTGGCCTCCCGACGATGCGGACAGAAGGATTCCATCCGGACACCAATGACAAAGCTTTGTCGACGGCCTTAGACCTGGCCGAAGAACAGAGGGAAGCTGCTCGGATCCGAATTGCCGCTTATCAGCAAACGATATCTCAGGGCTATAACGCCAGAGTTCGGCCCAGATCTTTCAAACCGGATGATCTTGTTCTGAGAAAGGTCGTCGGCGCGAAACGTACAAATAAGCTCGGTCCTAATTGGGAAGGTCCCTACCGAGTGATCAAGATCGTTGGGGTCGGCTCCTACAAACTGGAAGACATGGATGGGATACCTATTCCCCGACCTTGGAATGCTCACAACTTAAGGAAGTACTTCCATTAAGTTCTCTCTCTGTTTGTTTTATTACGAGAAGTGCGTGGTCTACGGCCTCACTCTCTTCAGTTTATTCATTTTTGGTTTATTTTTGTAATCATGATTTGTTAGCAGTTTATAACACTCCTCATGATCGGTTTAATGTTTACTTAGTGAAATTTTTGAAATTTCTCCAAATGTTCGGCAAAGTGCCTCTCTGTTATCCGTTTCAGAACGGTTCGGTTTATTCTTTACTTAGTGAAATTTATGAAATTTCTCCAAACGTTCGGCGACGTGCCTCTATGTTATCCGTTACAGAACGGTTCGGTTTATTCTATACTTGTGAAATTTTTGAAATTTCTCCGAATGTCCGGCATTGAGCCACTCTGTAATTCGTTACATAACGGTTCGGCATTAGCTATGCAATTGCACGAAAGGAAATAAACCGAAGTGCTTCGGTGATCATTACAAAAAAGAGACAAATGGGCACGGCTCGGCAAATAAAAGTTGATCATATTCAAAAGAGAAGTTCATTACACGGAAAGTCTACTACTACTAAAGCAAAATGAAGATGGAATTGGCGCGCAGACCCTACTCTAATTTCCTACTTAAGCGGTCGGGCCACCGTCTTCGGCAACGGAGGAGTCAGGTACTCGTTCCGTATCCGAGAGGCCAGTCTCTTGGGCCGGGGATTGCACGACGGCGGCAGCATCACTGTCCGGCTCGGTAGCGGCAGAAGGTTCTCCGTACGGCGGGATGTTGCCGTACAGAGCAGACCCTTCCGGCACTTCAGCAGCCTTCAGGGCCCGGGAATAGCCGCTGCGGAAGGCTCCCTCCAGCAGTTCAGCCAGCTGGGCATTGATGCCCTCCATTTGCTTCAGGAATTTCTCCTGAGCTTCGGCATAGCCTTCACTGTAGCCCTTGGCGTCGGCCTCATCAACCTTCTTGGCCGTCTCAGCCTTTGAGGCTTCCAGCTCTACGGCCAGAGCCTTCCCATTCTCCTCGGCCAATGACAGGGCCGTGCGGATGGCATTCCGCTCTTCTCGCATAACGTTCTTCGACGCACTCTCCTGCTCGAGCGAGGACTTCAGGGTGCGGATTTGGTGGGCCTTCCGCATCAGCCCGTCGGATACCGGACCCAAGTGTTGGGTAGCCTGCAAAACATGACCGAAGAAGCAATCAGTACGGAATATGAAAAGGACTTAGCAAAATTAAAGAGAATAAAAGGTACAGTACCTTCACCATGAGCCGAGCCATTTGAAGGAATGACTGGTCCAAAGTCGTCGGCAGGGCCTCGGCATCCTTAGGGAGTGTCATCCCTTCAGCCAAGGTCAACGCCATGAGCGGGTCGGCTTTGATGGTATCGGCAACTGTCAATGGTCGGCCCAGAAATGTGAGCTTCGGAGCAAAAATTGGGGGCGTTGATGTGCCCGTTGCTTCAGTCGAAACCGGGGGCTGGCTCGCCTTCGGCGGAGCCATAGCACCCCCCTTTGAGTGCCCGGCCACAGAGGCCTTCTGTCGGGAGTCCTCCTTGGACTCCCTCGTCTTTTTCGCGGCGGCAGTGTTTTCCTCCGCTCCTTTCCTCTTCTTCTGAGGATCGGCAGTACGGGGGGGCTGCTGTGTGGATCCGCCGACGGCAAGCTTCAGCGTCACCTCTTCCGGAGCCTTCCTCGGCATGTTGGCGGCTTCTGCGATAAAGGCCCTCAGTCCTTGTTCACTGAAGTCGAATGACGAACAGTGACTATAACCTGACGAAGTGGTCGAAGAACAGGTACCTGAGGAGATCTGAATGACCTCGTTCGGCGTTGATTCCTCTCGCGGTTCTCTGACCACTCCGAGCGGAACAGTGTCGGCTCGGTTCTCTTCTAGAGCTTCGGAGCTCTCGCTGCTGCTGGAGTCTCCTCGGCACTTGAGCTTTGACCGATAAACCTCGACGTAGCCGAGCAGAACGGAGCAGTGTCGGTGCCTCCTCCAAACGGTGAATGCTCGGCTGATTCTGTCCCAGTCCGCCTTGCTCCGTAGACGGTCGACGACTCCTTTTCCTGCAGAAAGACAAAAGAGTTAGAAACAAGTTAAAATGCAAAGACGAACAAGCTAACAAACCGTACAAAGACTCACCGGCGAACCCAGGAACACGCGGAATGGGATGATAACGAAATTCGCCGGACGCGAATTCGAACTCTCCTCGGACTACGACGAAGTCGTTGGCATACTTGTCAGAGTCCGAAAGGCCTCTGATCAGCCTCCTCTGTCCGGTTCGGCAGCTCAGGTACTTCCTCCTGGCCACCTTGTTCTGGCTTACTAAGTAGAGGCCGAACAGGTCTTCAACCTCGAATTCGAGGTGGTATCTCTCCTTCAGCTCTATGACCCCTACTAGTATTCGATAGAAATTGATGGTCACCTGGGAGGGGGTCAGCTGGAGCACGTTCAGCACCTGCCGAAGAAATGGATGGAACGGGAACCGCACGCCACCCTCGATGATAGCCATCAAGGGCAGAACGATCTGGTAATCGTCTGTCGTGACGCTCTCCTCCGGCCGAACGAGGTCTACTGAGACACTGTCCGGAATGCCGTAGGTTGCGCGGAAGTCGGCAAGACTCTCCGGATCCTCGAAGAAGCGGGAGTAACGGTTCTTCCCCGAGTGAGTGGCCGACGTCTTCGGCATCACTTCTGGGGTCCCTACCGAGCCGCTGGTCCCAGCTTGTTCGGCGCTAGTGGATGACATCTCCGCTGAGTCTACTTCTGGTCTGGACATCCTATAAAGAGTGCACGGGTGTTAAACATAAAAGGGTGAGGTCCGGTCAGACTCAGCTGAGGCTTAAACTAATGGGGCCGGGGCTTCGTAGCCCCTCAGGATATCCTCGGCAAAAACACCGTCGCTCGGCCGGAACGCTTGTCGCTCGGCCAAGTCCTGGGTTTTTGCCCAGGCGACAACGGTGATTCCTAAGTTCACCCTAAACCTACCAGAAAACGAAACCTATTGCAAAAGAAAGGTAACAGGAGACTTACCCAGTGAATGCGTTGATTGCTTGATGGACTTCGAAGATCTTCAAATTCTGGGCGATTGCGTAAGGGAAATTTTAGAGAGAGAGGGGGTCGCAAGGATCTGGGAGTTGGAAAAGCTCCAAGATCTCCCAGGCCCTCTATTTATAAGAGGCCTACCAAGGCGGGAAAACGGCCGGCGTGAGTAACGAGGCGCCCCCGCACGAGGATCTGAAGTGTTTCGCCTTCAGCCGTCAGATGAAGCCACGTGTCACCGTCTCGTCGCCCGACGCTTTGCATGCGCCGTTCTGCAGCGTCGCTCCCACTCTACCGTCGGATGAAGCCACGTGTCGCCATCTCATCGCCCGACGCTTCGCGGCCGCCGTTCAGCAGTGTCCTTTCGGCTTCGCCATTAAAGGAAGCCACATGTCACCATCTCATCGCTTGACGCTTCGCGTGCGCCGTTCTGCAGAATCGCTTCAGCTCTGCCGTCGGATCGAACGCCACGTGTCGCAATCCCAGCTCCTGACAACTCACGTGCGGCTCTGACCCTTTTTCCAAGCACTATGCAGCATTCTCTCAAAATATGATGATTCCTAACAGAGCCAACCTCGCAGGTCTGTTCGGTTCCGAACAGAATGCCCCAGGGCATCAATAACTAACACAAGTTCTCCACGGCCGTCAAGAAAAATCTGCCTTCGTGCCGGGGCTCGGCCACATGGTCAATTCCCTCGTACCGAGCTGCGTACGACTGAATTGAGGGGCTATTGTAGTAGGCCGGAATAATCATTAATGGACCCCCGGCCCATGATCAGCTGCACCATACTCAGGGGCTCCACGAAGCCCAAACTCATCTGGGTTGGGCCGAACAGCCTACCGGCCGGAGTCTTTGCTCGGCCGTTCGAAACAGGTTTGGTACACGTCCTTGCCGAATAGTGGGATCACAATCCGCACCGATCTTCGGCCAGAATCCCCTCTGGCGGCTTCTTGGCCAGGGCACCACAGAGACATCCGGTTATTCGGTTTCCAAAGCACGAACACACGTTCTCCGCTTTCTAAGGGACGTGCGGGCACACTGTTCCAACCCACTTGGGCGTGGAACGCGTGGCAGATCACATCCTTCCGTTCCGCATGGGAGGGGGACACGTGCCAACGTTCCCACATTCTTCGGACCACGTCCTACACACTGGGCCGGACGTTCCGGAGACGGTTGGACTCCTACCCTATAAATACCCCGGCGGCACTCCAATCCAAGGTACATGCACACTCGCGCTCAGAGCTTACTTTCAAGTTATTTCATCTCTTCCTAAAGAGCTAACTTGATCGTCGGAGTGCCCACCGGAGATCCAACCCCCCCGGTGTGCACTAACTTAGTGTTGAGTGTTTTGCAGATCATCTGAGAAGATCCGATTCTACAACCCGAGAAGTCTAGAGTGGATTCCAGACTCCACAGTAGGTGTTTTATTTAAATCAATCAATTCACATGTGACTGATTCAAATTTCAAGCAATGAGAATTATAAGTGCCCGTGGCGAAAATTTGATAGATGGTTCTAGGGGTGAAAGAAAAACCGAAAAAACCGAACCGACCGAAAAAACCGACCGTTCGGTTCGGTCTTCGGTCGGTCCACAATGGGATTCGGTCGGTTTCGGTCCATGAAAGGTTTTTCGAAACATATTCGGTTCGGTCTCGGTTTTCTGGAATTTTGACCGGACCGAACCGAACCGAACCGAACCGATAATGGACTGAATGGTATTGGACCGAACCGATTTGAACCGAACTAACTTGAACCGAACCGAAAGTTAGTGATGCGTTTGGCTTTTGTGATTTTTAATTGTGTGTTTTTTACTATTTTGGTGGAAAAATAGATTAATTTTTTTCTTAAAGTGTGCCCATTTGATATTTGATGAAAAACAATTTGAATGGAGGCCAATTTGATAATACATTTTCTATATTAGTGGCGAATTTGAACCGAACGGGCTTAAAATTAATTTTTAACATTGCCCATTTGGAGCGGACCGAAATTCCCGAACTCCCCGAAATAATTTGACCCCGTCCCGAACCGAACCGAACCGAAAATAAATCGGTTGGGGTCAGTTTGGGAAAAAAATGGACCGAACCGAATCGGTCCGTGAAAATATTGGACCGAACCGACCGACCCCGAACCGATTTCACCCCTAGATGGTTCTTACACACATCTCTTTAAGATTCTCAAGATTCGGCTGATTTTAGTCTAGTATGACCTAGTGGTCAACACGAAACTTAGAGGTGTGCTCTCTCTTAAATTTTATATATGAAACTTTTCAAGTGCGATTAACTCTTACGAGATCAATCCATGCAGGAAAAAAAACCATGGCTTCAAAATGGATACTCACTAGTGAATGATGAGATTGATCCTCTAAAAATTAGTCAAAGTGTGCATAAATTTGCCCAGACACTTTGAGATATCAGAATAAAAAAAAAATTTAGATAATTTTGTAGCCAAAGATACTCTAACGATTAAGTCAATTATTGAGAGATCATGCATGCAATGGAGTACAAGCGGCAAATGTAAAAATGTACTTGATCATTAGTCTTGTGACCCCTTAAATAGGTTAGAGGATGAATGAATTCTAGGCGGGCTTGGAGACACCGATCACACTTCTCTCTCCATACTGAGAGAAGCGGGTCATCAAATGAGTGTTTCATCTCAAAAAATTCGAGCGCTTAGAGGCACTATATGTGAGATCTTATTGAGCGAGTTTTGTAATTAGCTCTCTTTGGCCGAGCGAGATGGACCCTGACCGAGTGAGAGGCACCCCTAGTCGAGTGGTTATTCATTCGTAGATAATATTGTATTGTGCATAATAGCTTAGCGAATACTTAGCTTAGCCAGTTGTTATTGAGTAATTGAGTAATGAGCGACCAACAAAAGTAATCGACCACTGAGAGACTGAATACCAAACCGAGCCAATTTGGACTATCAATAACAATTTTTTTTTTTAAAAATAAATAAATACTTGATTGATACCAAAATCCAATCCAATTAGTTTTTGGTATGAATGATTTACATGTTATGACATAATAAATGAACTATTGTCAAAACAAGTTGTGAAATTCACACAATTAGATTGTGTGTTTGAGAGGTGGTGTTGAGAGTTTTCTAAATAAAGTGAATACACTCCGAGAAAGAACAAAATGGCTTATACAATAGAGCTCTAATGTCAAAAAATAGATCTATACTATATTCTATTGCGGGGCTATTTTTTTCGACAAAATTTTAAGAGCGCCATATGATATTGGAAAATGCTAATCACCGTCCATTAATAGGCCACGGATAATGTATAAAAAGTGTATCGATATCCAGAAATTGTGTATTGATATCCGTGAATATGCATAAATATCCGTAAAATACGTATTGATATCCGTGTTTATTTATTTTTATATGTATATTATCTACCATCCATTAAGCGGTGGTTAGCAAGACATTTTCAACGTGAGCTCTAAAAGGTAGACAAATGTTTTCCATCTTCTATAAGAAGTATAGATAGATAAATGACTAAGGATATTTTGTTGTAATATAAATAGGCAAACACATTTTCTTCCTTTATAAGAAGTATTGATTAACATAGCAATATTAGAGGTTTGTTTGACGAAGTACTAGAGTGAAAATAGGAAGAAACTGCAATCTCATAATCTCCATGTGGTCGGGCCAAAACCAGAATTACTGATTAGGTGAGAAGCTAGAATGACGAAAAATTGAAGGACCATTTTCGACCTCAGAAGAGAACAAACTTTCGCTTTCGATGAGTGCACAACCACCCAATTTTTGGTTATGAAGCATGCGTTTCCTTCCGGGAATGAAAGGATTACTGAAAAAATTGAACTAATCAAAAAAATTACAGTTCAGTCGGTTTCGATTCGAAGTTTATGATTTTTTTAATTTTTTGATTCGGTTTTAAATTTTCTTATTTTCTTTGCACCGATCGAATCGGACCGACAGCAA
Source organism: Arctostaphylos glauca (assembly GCA_019985065.2). Classification (NCBI taxonomy): domain Eukaryota; kingdom Viridiplantae; phylum Streptophyta; class Magnoliopsida; order Ericales; family Ericaceae; genus Arctostaphylos; species Arctostaphylos glauca. The sequence goes on from JAHSPW020000001.1 coordinate 44,547,213, forward strand.
CTTATTTTTTTCGATTTTGCTTATAAATGTCCATTGTAATTTTTTATTATTTTTTAATAGGTCAATTTGGCCTAATACAAGAGTTTTGGATTATATATTACTAGTAATCCAAAGTATGATTCACGCGATTCAAAATTAAACCCATTTTGACTAACCCAAAAAAAATTGAATTCTCCGACTAGTTCTAACCGAACCAATTGTGATCCCTACATAAAATCAGTTGGAATTGGGGAGGTTGTTGTGCATTGCGCACAACAGCTTTTGCTACTTGCCAAAAACGATGTCGTTTTGATGCGCAAAATATTGACTGAAATTTGTTCGGCGAGCGTCAACTGTTCGGACAGTATTTTGAATCGTTTTGATGTGCAACAGGGTTTACTGTACACAATGCACAACAACATCCCCTAGTCCAAATCAGTTGGGATCGCTGGATCGGTACAGAATTTACACCTCGAACCAATTAGGTTCGATCTTTCATATTTACAGACTAACTGAATGTGAACGGATCCCTATCCTAGACTTTCATTGTACTCCCTAACCTTTCATTTTTATTCGAATGCGGTGAAATGAGGGACAAACCTTGGGTTTGATAAACATTATCCCTTCTAATTCACTTCATAAAGATATACATACAAACAAATAAAAATTAAATTAAATTAAATTAACCTACATCATGTGGTCCAGTTCACTGTCTTGATTGAGGTGAATAATTATAATAAATTTTGTCCCGAAAGCTCAGCCAGATAATTTTAATACCAATTTGGGCTCACCACCTTGTGTGATCATCATTTTAATATGCAACAAATGAAAATTCAAATTGTCGTGCCCAATACGCAATTCCTTTTATTTGCTTTAATTTTTTTTTTTTTTGTGTGTGTGAAAGTGCTATTTTGATAATTTAGAGTATTTAGACCAATTTACGAGTATTTTGACTAATTTTTAAGACATTACTTTCACCGTTTACTTGTGAGAATTCCAATTATAGATAGAACAAAAGTCCTGTATGAATGGGCCGTATAAGAGTTGATACCACACGAGTGGTTTCGAATATGATTCTTTCAAATCTTGACCACCAGGCCAATCTCTTGAGGTTTTTGTGTGTGAAAGTGCTTAATTTCTTTTATTGGTTAAACTCTTAACCGGGAACTTTTGGTGATGTCTCACTAGATATCATCTAGTTCTTTCTTGTGACTTAAACTTACAATACGATATTAAGTTTAAGCACGTTTTGTCTTTATTTAATTTTTTTTGCATTTATTATTTTGACCTCAAATATTTGTGGATTATTGAATCATCTCGTTGAAAATAATTTAAAAAGTATAAAATTACGTCCAAATTTAAAAACAAAATCACTAAAAATGATGAATAAACACAAAAGACCCTGTTTTTTAATTATTTTTGTCTTTTGAGAATTTTTTTAAATTTGGTTCATTATTTATAATTTTGCTGAAACCTCTGTTGAGATAAACCAATAATTTATAAAAAAATTATAAAAAGAATTCACAGAAAAAAAAGAAAAAATAATCTAATAAAAATGTCGGGTCAAACTGAAAATTATGGAGAAATGAAAGATGAGCCTCATTGCAACCAAAATTTCATATGCATTTCGTAACTAACAAGTTAAGACAATATATTTATATTTGAATGCTCATAATGTTAAAAAATGTGATGCATGAGGTAATTCAGTCCACATTAAATTAATGTGGAAGCTTATCCATGATTAGTAAATGATACTTATCCATGTTATATTCTTTTGGGAAATTTACAAGACTTAGAAAAGTCAACGTAAATCAATTTGTATTCTAACGGTAGTAGATTAAGTTAGCATTAGATTGGACCGTTAATTAGACGAATCCCAATAGGCCAAATCGAAGCCTAATGTAGTCCGCATAGTCTTCCGCAATCAGCTCACTTGGAGGTCATGCGCCACGTGGATTGCGCCGCATATTCAACCCAAATGACCACGCCACGTGGTTAGTCCAAGTTCTTCATGTCTTCCAAGTGGCTCGATCGTGACACATGATGCCCAACATGGCAATTGTTGCGTCATGCATGACGTCAGAAACAGTAACGATTATTCCTATCGTCATGGGTTAACACATACTAGCTTGGAGCCCAAATTAAATCCAACTCTATAAAATAACAATGTAAAAAGTACGATACATTACAAACTGACTCATGTGTCGGAATGCTTTCAGTTGACACTGGCCGAATGAAACTAACTAGTCCTTACTTTTGCAGTTCAAAAGGGATCCTATAAAGACTTCTGGATCAAGTTCGAATCAAAATAAACCATCGGATAAAGGACTCCACACCAACCTATTACAAAACATGAAAAATGTGTGGTCTGACTTAGAAACAAGTTCTCAAACATTAAATTTTCTGACATGGGAGCCCTACGTACTGTGCGTCAAAACGAAAAAATTGTCCAAACAATTGGATAATTTTGAAAAAAAATTTTAACGACAAAACTGCATCGTTTTGACACACGGCATGACATGTTGCGGATAATACACATCAAGACTTTTCCATTTCGGTTGGCTTTACCAAGTGAGACTCAAAACACGTGAGAGGTGGTGTTGAAGTGGGATGCTATTATTTCAAAAGGGAGGAGTAATAAATTTGTCACCACTAAAATCTGCTCCTCTTAAAAGTATCTAAAGTGAACAATCACTCATCACAGGACATGTCATCCGCACCAAATCCATATGTATCAGAAATCCATGTGTATCAGACTGCAATACGTATAGCTCATATATATATGGGTCTGGGTGTTTGGAAGAGGTAGTTAATAGTTGGAACATGCACTGCAATCCACACAGGCCTCATTGATTGCCACGTACATATTCTGGCTGGCCAATCGAAAAAATCGGAAACACTTTGTCGTACACAACGCACAGTATAATGTTTTGAGCATCCAAATAGTGTCTTTTTAGCACCCAAAACGCTATTGTTTTGATGCGACGCGCATCCTGGTATGCATTATGCACAACAAGTTTCTCGTGTTTGTTCAATTCTTATGGACAACAAATTGAATTTTGTTGATTATTTGAGTAGGAACTATGGTAGTATATAGATTCTTTTAACATGTGAAGAAATTTAAGACACTTGTGGAGCTGGCTAGTAAATATTGATAAGGTGATCCAAATACTCAGATTTATAAAGAAAAACTTAGGTATTTGATATAATGAGCAATTCTATTAATACATTATGTCTACGGATATTCACTAATTTGAATACATATCAAAATTTATGAGATCCAAGCATGATGTACCATATATATAATTTGATGTGTTAATAGGCTTATTCTTGATATGATTGTTCAATAATCCTAACTCCGTCTGGGAAGTAGAACCGTTGTAATACTAACGTGGGGATCTCTCTCTCTCTGTGTAGCTTTACATGTAAATGTTCAAGGACAGATATTGATTAACAATTACCAGAGTGGGGGCAGGTGAAATGTATATGGTTGAGTATCTGTATGGCGTTATATTTAATGAATGAAAAGAAAGAGAGAAAGCAACTTGTGGGTTTGTCCTCTCTCTCTCTCTCCTAAATTTTGATCTGTTTCTTTCTTTATTGCTCTGCCTCTGCAACTTCATCTCTACTCAGCAACCCAGAAAAGCTTTTGCCTTGGTAAAGAAAGAAGGAAGAAGAAAAGGGAAGTTCAACTGTTATGGAAGGTTCTCTCTCTGAAGGATTGGACTCAACGCAGAAGGATTTAAAAGAAGTTGAAGCAGAAACTCAGACCTCCAAAAGAAGGCAAGTGCTTTGCACTCTAGGTGTTTTTGTACTTTCAAAATTGTTATGACAATCAAAATGAGAGATGATTTATATTTTGGGTGATTTGTGAAGTATTTTTTGTTTGTTCCCATATCTGTTATTAGGAAGGTGGTTGAGAAGACAGTGGTGAGAGTGAAGATAGAAGGAAATGATCAGCAAGGGAAACAGAGGAGTGAGGGGCCCCCTTCTGATTGTTGGTCTTGGAGGAAATATGGCCAAAAACCCATCAAAGGTTCCCCTCATCCCAGGTTCCTCTCTCTCTCTCTCTCTCTCTGAATCAAGAAAAGCCATTGTAGTCATAATTGCCTTCATTTTTGTTTAGTAGCTTCTGTATTACCCCTCTTCCTTCTAATCCCACAATCTTTGGATCTTGAAACTAAGGGGTGTTTGGATGAAAGATTTTCGAAGGAAGGGAAAGGAAAAACTAGGAATCAAATAAACTCATTAGCTTCTTCACTTCGTTTGAATTGTTTTCTTATATTTTCTCTCTCTCTCCATCTGTAATCCTTCCACAAACCTTCATCCAAACTGTCCTAAGAAGGAGGGGGAATTGTTTTTACTTTCGGTTCATATGTCTGCTAGTAAAATACCAGGATGGATAGGATTCTTCTCTCTCTCTCTCTCTCTCTCTCTCTCTCTCTCTCTCTCTCTCTCTCTGCGATGTGATCTGACTAGTTCTGTTGCCATGACTGCTGCAGGGGCTACTACAGATGCAGCACGTCAAAAGGCTGTTCAGCAAAGAAACAAGTAGAAAGATGCAGAACAGATGCTTCTATGCTAATCGTCACTTACACCTCCAACCACAATCACCCAGGTCCTGATCTAATTCCCAGTACCAAAAAAAACCAAAACCCACCCACTAAAGATCATCAATCCACCACCCCCAAAGCCGAAGAAGATGAAGAGGAGGAAGAGGAGGAAGAAGTAGAAGAAAAACAAGAAGAACAACAACAAACTGAAAAAGAGCAGGAACCCCTCAAGGACAGTCAAGAAGATGCAAACGAAGATCATTTTCACTACTCTCAATCTCCATTCAACAATTCCCATGACATGATAATGAGCAAAAGGGAAAACCCTTTTGATGATCAAGAGCCAATCAGTACTGTTCTACTTGAGGAAGAGCCACTCTGTTATCCTCTTCCTCTGGTGAGCTTCTCATCAGAACTCAAATCAGAAGAAAATGATCATGACTTCTACGATGAGCTGGAAGAACTACCCTCCTACTCATCTTCTTCTTCATCTTTCACAATCAATTTCCTGAGGACCAGCAATTTCTTTGATGAAAGGATTCTGGTCTACCCTTCCTGATCTAAATATTAAACCATCATCTGTTGCTTAGAGCAATGCGTACCGATTGTGTATAAATTTGTCCGGATGAATTTGGGCACCTAACTTGAAGACGAGAGAAAAAAAGTTTGAAGGCCTTGGAGATGTACGCCCAAGTTAGTCTATGGAAGTAGTAGGTATTTCAAGGAAATTAGGATTTTGTTTAGCGATGAAGATTAGGATTATTGGACTGAAGATCAGCCTCCGCTCCTCTCGCCAGATCTCTTAAGGATTGGTCATATGAAGCATTTCTATCTTGTGACCAACCTCAATGTCGGAGACTGAATCATCTAAGTTCGGCTCAGGCCGATCTCGGGCTTTCCTTCTATTGGTGACCTCTACAAGTCTTTCCGATCGATCTTACCTTCTAGGTCTATCATATCCTGTAATTATCTTTGTGCATATTCGATTATACCAGTTAGTGGTAGCTCCTTGAAACTGGCCCTCTTTTGTGGGTTTTGCTTTTGATGTGCTTATTGGTGCTTTATTTTGCTACTCTCTAAAAGTCTATGGGAGCAATAAAGATTCTGCATCACCATCAATACGCCCCCACTTAATTATTGCTGTTGTAAGTTTTATATTCCTTTCCCTCTTTTTTGGTTGAAGGGTTCCACTTGGTTGTTTGTCATATCTGATTTTAAGAAGATTAAAAAGATTATCTTTAACAAGAGACACGAGAGTCACGAGGTGGGTGCCCAAAAGATATTTTTCTTTATCAGCAACTGTCCAAAGATGTCTGTGAGGCCGAGGTTATATATTTTACATATCTGGTAGGTCATTTTTTTTGGCAGGTTCTTGTAGCCTTGATTAAGGGATTCGTCCAGGAATCTGCCTTCTTCTAAAAAGGCCAATAGTCCTTTTTGTTTTTGGTGTTTCAGCAGTTACGGATTCCCCTCTACAAAATGCCAAAAGATTCACCATATGAATTCCATTTCCCAGGAACGAATCAGAATATTGTTATACAAGGTTCCAATTGCCTTAGGACTCGTGGATGGTACCGGACATGGGACGGGGACCCTAATGAACAACAGGGTGTGTTGCGCGTCAAAACGACGTCGGTTTAACGCTTACATTGTTGCCCAAACGACACTGGGAAGAGGGACTGCAGACATAACACTTATTGAGATTAGACTTCTCTTCCTATTAATTCCACTACAATTTTTTTTGAGAAAGAGCCTGCAAGTCCCCAATGGCTCCCACATTCCTGGAAAGCCCCTATTTCTTAAAGGGATTTGGACGCATTTGGCATGGTTCCAATGGTACAGCATGGTTCCAATGGTTGGCCAACTAATAATCCATCTTTGGCTACTATGATGTTTACGTTCGTCAAGTTTCTCAATTGTTTGCTGACAGATTTAGCAGAGAATCTCTGGATATGCTAATTTTCGGCTCATCAAAGCATTTCGTTGTCTGCAGCACCATTTCCTGATTATGTGGGTCCAATGGGCCATGGGCGCAATATCGAATGTATGTTGTATAAGCTTGAGAAAAGCCAGAATGAAATTATGGTGCCCGCGACGATAATGTCTGCCTTTTAATGGTATGCAGCATCAACTAACTGTGAGGTTGGCGGTTCTAAGAGCAGCTCCAATCATACTTTATGTTTTTAAAATAGAACGGAGAAATAAGTTGCTCGCTAGTGCACCTTAAATCCCGTATCAGGTCTAAAGGCAAGACTAGGAATCAAATATCTTCAATCTCTCCTAAGCTTTAGATTTGGAGTTTGGATACAAAATTGCAAAAGCTCATTTTCATTCACTGGTGGAAGGTGCATTGGAATCAAAGTTAATCAGAATCAAGAGAAATCGACGACAAATACCATGATAACTCCTTGAAACTCCCACAATTTTGCCATAGTATGTCATTTGATGCAACAGTAATCGTGGGAGGATTACACAACGAGATTTGTCTATACTTTTGCAGTACCTGCTAAAGACAGGAGATCCTTAGGATTCTTGATAACTCCATCTATAAGCCCATAGTCTCGGGCTTCTTCAGCACTCATGAAGAAATCACGTTCCGTATCCTCGTTCACCCTGTCGTAGCTTTGACCAGTATGATAAGCCAGATACCCGGCCAAATTTGCCTTGTGATGTAAGATTTCAGTTACCTGCATAAAGTTGCTACTAATCAGAATCGCACAACCAACATAACCAAATAGATAATAAAAGTCAACGATGCAGTGCTTCCCGAATGCAACAGTTTTTTTTCTAGCAGCTTTCAAAACTTTTGGTTTCGGTATCAACATGAAAGAAAGAAAGCATGAATATGGTTATATCGAACCCAAATAGGCTAATATATTAAATGCTTTCATGGAATATCACGAGTCGACAACATACAGCACTAACAAAAGTCATCGTTTCCCCTAACATTGGATATGTAAGCAATGGATGTCATCCATTTCCCAGCGCATAAAATATGTAAGCCATGGATGTCATCAATTTCCTGAAGCAGATACGTAAGCAGCAGATTCAGTAGTATCAAGATGGTAAAAACCCAATGCCAACATTCAAATACACACAAGGCCGTGTTTCGTGTAGCTTATATTAAGCTGAAAGATGATAATATGCAAGTCACGCGTCTCACAATCTGTACAGCCTTATTTGTTATTTCTTACTTGTCCAAAATCCTTCACGGAACAGTGCCGTTGGCGTTATGGCACCCCTTCACTTGAACCTACGTACTTTGATGCCACTATCTCCAACCTCTCCATCCTTGTTAATAGCCGATTGTAGAAGACAAAATTATTCACTCCTGGTATCCTGTAGTGTTCAACATTCAGCTCTCCACTATAATCTATTTATGTTTCTAACGTTGCATCCCACATATCCTTCTTAGTCCAACAAATTCTAGGTAAAACCGTAAAAGCCACTTTACCCCTGGCGGCTTCTAAACTCATAAGCACACCGACTCATGATTTTGGTCCAAAGTGCATCGATATCAACATCAACAGCATGAAAAAACCAAATCAACTCAAACTTCGGCAGACCTATACCCAACTCCGCCAAAACTATCGTGACGAACTGAACCACACCATCTGGAGTCGAAATCAAATCACGATTAAAAGTATCAAGGGACCTACAAACTATGATGAGGCATCTGACTGGACATTCTGCAAGAGCTTTATTGCAGGACCAATGTGTCCTAATTGCAGACTTGATATACCCAGAGAGGCCTTTCCTGAAACTTTCTAAAACTAGTACCACTTGAACGGTCATCTTGGATCCCATTACTAGAACTTCAACTTCGTTCACCTTTGTATTATAATCATATTTGCGCACTAATTATGTTATATATGGATGCTAAGAAGCAGGGATACAGACAGAACATGAAACAAATACACACACAAATGATTTTTGTCTGAAAAAATAAGCCACGACGCATTGGGATACTATGAACATAAAATAGGATATCTTATATAGAACAAGAATAATACCTACATTGCTATGCAGGTAGTAGGCCTTTCAATGGACCAGATTCGATATGAATCCAATCCGATACAATCCAAATCAGGTTATCGTAATCCGATCCGAAAATCCGAAAGTTCCAATTGAGAAATCCGATCTGCAAAAATGTCTTTTTATTTTTCTTTCAACTTAATTTTGTTCTGGTTCAAAAGTTAATAAGTTTCCAATTCTCCTTGACAAGAGAAATCTAAAGTGAAAATTTTAATTTTAATTTACCACAAAAAAAAAAGACCCAAGTTTTTTGCTTTTAATTTTCAGAAGTTAGTCGAGACAAATAAAAATGTGAATTTGGAGTTGATAAAAAAATATGTTCAATAGTCAAAGTAGTTATAGCTTTATAACTGTTGAGTGTAGAATTTAATTTCTTATACTACAAATAATGGATAAGTGTTATTTGAGGCTTCTGATTGATATGAAATTTGATTAACCACGAACTAGATAAACCCAAACTTATATTTTCTAATATTCTTTTTGTTTTTATTACCAAAAGAATCCAACCACAAAACAACAAACTAGCCCAAGCAACTCTACAAAGGAAAACGTTCAGATCAGAAGGATACTAAAAGCCCAATTATGATAAAAAAAAAAAAAAAATCTAAACTAGGCGAAGCAATTCAATGAGCAGCTGCATTAGCCACCCTAGGGATCCAGCCAAACTTCAAATCGAAGTCTGAGGCAAGGTTTCTTGATGTCTTCAACCACGTAGAACACCCCAAGGGGGCAACAACTCTGATTTCTGGTGGCTTTCTTTGGCTTGTATGCTTAAATTTTGAGTAGGTGAAAAGTAATAAGATATCCAGATCGCGTATCTGATTTTTCGGATTCATTATCGGATTGCCCAATGGATTTGCGAAAGTCGGATATTGATCAAATTCGGATAATTAAATATCAGGTTGGATTCGGATCCCATCCAATTCGCATTGAATCTGGTCTATTTACAGGCCCAGCAGGTAGCACAATGGAAAATTAAGAGACCATATGAACGAGATGTGTTTAGCTGACACATTTGGACACTCAAGAGAGTGACCTGAAGTGCTTGTTCCAGACATGGATACATGAAGCCAGTAGACATGTCCATGCTTATTGTACTTGGCATTTATTTTAATGTACATTAAGAGAGATTTGGACTAGAGTGGGCGGCCATTGAAGTTACAGCTACATGTACAGGTTCAAAAATATGTGTATATGCGCGTGTGTGTATATATTATATAGAGAGAGAACAACTGAGTTTTGACTCCAAATCTTGTATCCCATTTTCAGACCACTGGTCGATCTGCCACCACGAGACCCAAGACCTTTTTCTTGGCAAGATCTTTAAATTCAATGGACAAAACATGAGTTCTCATAAGATGATGAGTTTTGCACGGGCTGCCATACGAAAAAGGCTCTAGTTTAAGAGAAACCATCACCAGTACAGCTTTCCATAGAATATAGGAAATCAAATCGTGTGACCAAATTTAATCCAAACCAATCACGAATCACTCACCCATCACCCAAGACGCTGCGACACTGGTTCGGCAACTGTTTCTAGCACGTTCGAACATAGTCGGCTTTTGGCATGCTATTTATCAGGTGCAAAATGACTTTTCACAAACTCATTTCCGAGACACAAAAGCTTCAACTTAGATGGAAATTTGGACCTCACATTAAGCCCAGGAACCATCTGGCGTTGTGTGGTTATATTTAGGCATCAGTGGTGTTACTCGCACATTGAGCAAACCAACATTTTTTTTCTTTACTGAGAAGGGCATCAACCAATCCACAAGAGGTTAAAGTGTTTTTCTCTTCAATCAAACCCATTTGCTTCTACTGCTTCTCAGTAATTTCCACTATGATGTTCATTACTCTCTAGTTTCAATTTCACTTTTAATTTCATCAAATAAGACAAACACCATGAGCGGAAATGGAAATACGGAGTAAAAGCCGAAGTGTAATGAACAGAGAAGAACACCACAAGAAGAAATGGGAGGGATACCTGGATCTCCATATCAGCTAGATCACCTTGACCTCCACCCATAGGCTGATGGATCATTATCCGAGAATGTGGCAGGCTAAACCTTTTTCCTTCAGTTTCCACAGTGACGAAAAAGAAACATGTTAGTAAATTCAGGAAGTAAAACTGCAAAATGGAAGACAAAACTGAAAGACATGTCATACACCTTTTGTGCCAGCGCTAAGTATGAAAGCTCCCATGCTGCTCACCAGGAAAGAAAAATAATTTCCATCATTACAAGTGTGTAGTTATGTGGCAAACTTGCAACTAAAGCAAGGAGAAGAATATATGTTGTTAAGGAAACTCTAGCAATAAAAACAATCAATCCTGTACTTTAGAAGACAATAAAGGCATGCATGGTGAACGAAATCAACAAAACATAGATCAGCCAATTACCTAGCAGCTAGTCCGACACAGACAGTGGAGACATCAGGTCGTATATGCCTCATCGTGTCAAATATAGCCATACCTAAGGGATTCAAAATAAAAAGATCAAGAAAATAAGCATGCAGTCCTGCAACAATTCTAAATCAACATGCATACAAATTAATACAAAAAGCATATATTACCAGCAGTAACTGATCCTCCAGGAGAATTCACATACATGATAATATCCTGTTCACAAAAATGGTTTAATCTGCTGAGTATATCAGTCACTGTACATAAATGTTTAAAGTCAAATCATAATTAGGAATTCAACGAAAAATGAGAAGCGGTAGGAAAGATCCATCTATAGCTTCAGTGCATCATTTGTGTTGTTTATTGCTTGGTTGCAAGTAATCGTCATAATTCACATTTCACAATATAAACTACTTTCTCAACCATATGGAGTGCAAACTTGTCAATTATGGTGCGCGTCAAACTTGAATGATCCGACCTAGTGGAGTACAAATTTAATAGGTAAAATACAAACATGGTTGTCACAGAGTATTTGTCCAAGGCAAGTTGTTGAACCATGAGACACCACCCAACCTCCTCCCTTCTTCTTACTTAAGCTATGCAATCATAGTGCAATCACCAATATGCATACACCGCTAACACACGAAATACCTAGTTAACACACAGTTAAGCTGATTTTCTGTTTCCTTGTGAGATAAATCAAGTAAGAAGAATAGAAAAGACTTTGTGTACAACTTAGGTCCAAGACTTGAAAAACAACAGCTCAAATATTTTCCACAACGTCAAAAGGATATATTAAAAGTCCACATAAAATAAATTAAAATGGACAATATAAAAGAAGGAAACCAAAAAGACTCGGCAACCGATATGAATGGAAATAATTTAACACAATGACAACA